>JAVKLA010000042.1:6634687-6690971 GCA_034782735.1 Sagittarius serpentarius | reverse complement strand
TACTAGGAAGACAATTAACTCTATCCCAGCCGAAACCAGGACAGTATATATGTTATTGGTGGGGAAAAATTGTTTGCACTAACTCTGTTCGTACACCTTATTTTTAAGACTTTTCACTACACTTAGGTCTACTCTGAAAGCTTCATCTTCTAAAGGAAAACCTCTGAATGTGAGATAACAGACAAAGGCTGAAAAGCCACTTAAAGCGTTTGTCCTGCATGCAAATGGGCGACACTCGATGTAGATTAGTAGGATGTTTTAGTCACATAAACAGATGGACCACGAGTGACACTTTTGGTCACCTCTATAGGCTAAGGTTTGACACTGACAAACAGAAGTAGGTTAGAGCTTTGTTGCGGTAAATGCACAAATAGATCTGCGGCTTCTCATGTTGACCTGCAATAATAACAAGCAGATGTTTTATACTTAATGTGTGCTTGTGAAGATTATTACCACAGGTTTAGGTAATATATTTATGCTGGCAAAAATAATAAACATGATTACAAGACCTCCTTCAGAGAGACTTCTCCCTGCCCAGTGAGTTCATGTTGAAGCTTTATTGGCGTCTTGACCTTGAAAATAAAAGAAAATGGCCCTTTCTGACACTTCATTTACCTGTTGCTTTATTAGCGGAGGGAATCTGGCACAGAAATATTAACTAGACATAATTAATTTGCATTGATGGCACCAATCAACCTCTATTTAACTAATATAATCAAGTGTTGTAATGTTTCTAAAAATGATAAAAGATGTAGTAGTCCATATCCAATGACAAAACGAAGAAAAAAAAAACCAGTGGATGTTTTAACAAACTTCCCCTACATTACATGGAGGTACAAAATAAAGTGGCCAGACAGAGCAGACACTATTTTGTATTTGTATTTGCTGCCTTGTACGTAAAAATGGCAGGCAGAACACAGCACATGTAAAAACAGCAATCTGCTTCTATGTTTGTGTGTGGTGCTCATGAAGAATTGCAGGCGGTAAGTGCTGGCTGAAACTCCGCTAATTTGAAATAAGCTCTTTTTTGGGGGGAAGACATATTCTAGCAATTTAATAATTACACAAATGCTATTCTCATGACACCTCCATTCTATCTACTACTATAAATTCTCCGCTATTACTATGTGCAATATGTAACTGCTCTGCAAATAAAAAGAGTGGTTATGCCACCAATTCCCTGTTAGTGGATAAAAAGATCCAGGGAGGAGCAGGAGGATAAACAAATGTGACTTCAAGCAATACAAAATTTAAACAATACAGGCTAAGTAGAGGTCTGCATTAACATTGTGATTACTATACATGAAGCGAACAGCTCTGTTTGGGAGAAACGTTTTTTCTTCTTGTAGGGTCAGAAGTGGGGGTCAGTCAAATCTGCAATGATAACATGAATCTTTGTCTTGTTGCAGTAGTTGTGTTAGTTGTTCTTCAAACGATCAAAATACTGTACATAGGGGATACCCTGAAATGCACCTATAATTGTCTGAATGTCTTACATAGTGACGAAAGACAACAGGTATCTTTTGAAAAGATCTTTCAATAGAGAATATCACATTAAAGGGTTATTTGCAAAACTGCTTTTTCTGTGTAGTTTTTTTGTCGGAAAAGATCTTGAGTAGACAACTAGAGGCCAAGGAAGGAGTTCTTTAAAAGACTGGGTATCTTCTGTAGAGAAATTATAAATACTTTTGAGATTAGAAAGTATTTCCTGAAAAACTACTTCATGGAGTTTATGGTCAAAGTAAGTTTTTCTCCATGAAAAATGCTTCATTCTAACTCCAAGTAAATACAGAAAGTCATGAATTCTCCCTAGTTCAGAGACATGAACGAGACAAAACAAGTCAGCACGAAATAACAACCAGGGGCAAGAAAAGCCAGAATACCAGTTCTTTGCCAACAAATACCAAATGTAGAAACGAGACAAAAACTTTTTTCATTTACGAAGTTTGTATTGGTAACACATGGTTGTATGGAAGAAAGATCTCAGTAACACAGATAACAAGCACACATTTTGATAGAAGCAAAAGAAAGGATTTCACAGGTAAACTAGACTCAGTTGTTCAATTGTTTTGTCTGATGCCAAACCTAATTTTAAAATTTCTTTTAGAAACACATTGTCAAATTCTAGAATCTTTTTGTCTCGAAAGAAACAGTATAGTCATATGAAACTTAAATTGAAGGGAATTGATCATAGTGGCTCTCTGATCTGGCTGTCACTAGTATGGATTTTGTGACTTCCCATGGATTGACAAGTCAGGGTGATATCAGATCTCTCCTACTTCTTCAGTATAATTACATTATCACTGATCATTTTTAGTTCTCTGGCTTGTTTTGCTTTGATCTCCCCTTTCTCATTCTCTTCCTGTTATCCAGCTCTTGTTTACTTTCCATGTTTTTACCAGTGTCTTTGTAATATTTTGCAATGACTCCTTGTCATTGTTCAGATTCTTGTATTTTTGTATACTTACCACTGCTGTTTAATTTAGGTGGCATACTGTTTATATAGATGGGTGAACTGCATATTTCTTTATCAAGAGTGCTGTGTCAAACACATTCAGTTTGAGACCAGGTGCTATTGAAGCTAAGAAGTCTGTGTCTAACAACCTGTTTTTTCTAATAATTTATTTGATTTAGAGGTCATTTTGTTTATGTAATTGATCTCCCTCTTTTTTCTGTGCATACTTAGTCTCATTTTCCAAATTCATCAGCAACAAACTTTCATGTGCTTCATACCTGGGTAGTATATGCATGGAGCATGTGATGATTTTGTCACCATTTGGGTAAAGAGATAAAACAAGGAGTTAATGTAACACTGTGGCTAACTAAGCTGTGGAGTTCTGCAGTGAAGGTTGAAGTCTGTGTTCTAATATTCATAATCCTCTGCTAGGTAAGCATTTTGAAGTTATACCATCACTTATCTATTACAGTAGCAAGGAAACTGTTTACTAATTTGCAGCAGAGAACAACAGGAGGGAGCATAACCTCTAGCTGATATAATAAATGAATCATTTATACAAGGCAGTATAAACACTTAGCTGTTTCCATTCCTGTTTCTTTTACTGAATTATTTTTCTTCACTTTCTGTCTGTTTCTGAATGCTGTTCATATTAAAGGGAAAAAGGTCTCTGTCTCCAAACTTTATTTCCTTATTGTTATTCATTGGTCCAAAGAAGCTGAGATGGGCATCTCAGTTTATTTAATCAGTAGCTCTCTGCAAGGAATGTTAGGAATCATCTCTGTGTATCAGAACTGATATGTAGCAATGCCTATCAGAAGAGATTAGTAGGTCCATGTTGAGGTGGAAGCAGCAGGGTAGAATGAAACCTGAAGCTGGGTTAAGTAATTGGGTTCTTGTTCAATAAAAGTGCTTGTTTGTGTGTGGTAATGAAAGATCTTTGGTGCAATGGCAGTCTGAATCCAAATATCACCTGGATTTTCTGATGAATAAAGTGATAAGGGTGAAAGGGATTTAATTTAGGACTATTGAAAAACTTTAAAGAGATTAGAGACATTTGTAAATGTACTCTCCTATCATGGTGGCTGTTGCGACTTACCAGAACCAGACTGGGAGAGGAGAGTTTAGGGTTTTGATTTGGGGTGGCGGTGCTCTGGGGATGCTCCTACTATTAACTTCCCATTGGAGGTGCAAGTATAGAAAAGATAATGAAGACTTTTTCGCTTTCTTTGTGTCCTCTTATCCAGATTTACGAGGATGACTCCATTTTTTTTGCCAAATTCAAGGTATTTAGTGCTGGCAATTTTCATTTGAACATTTTTTTTTTTTTATTTCTTCTTTGCTTCATATTAGAACTTTTCCAAGGCTGGGTTACACTATTAGTTCTACAATATCTCCACTGACCATGTCTCCCAAGCTAACATCCAGGTTTTTGTGATATTCTGTTTAGGTATGGTAGCTTTCTCTGACTGCAAAATTATGTTCCTGTGAAACTTTAAATCCTCCACCTTCATTAGATGTGTTTACGTGTTTGTTATTTTTTTTCTATGTAAGAAAGGAATGCTGAGGAAATGGATAATGAAATCTTGCTTGCCTTTGAGACAGGGCTTGTAACACTCTCTCTAAATCTTTCCTCTGTGTCTGAACAGAACTACAATATCTAGCTTGGAGCTAACTTTTGTCTCAAGCACAATCATCTATAAGGGTTAATTGCCTTTTTCCATTACTAAGTTAGCTGCAGTAAAGATATGAAACTCACTGAAAATAGACATTTTTTTCATAGTTGGTTTAGTGTACTTAACTAGCCACAGATTCAGAAGACTTAAAGGTAGACTAAGACCTAAAATTTGTAGAACCAAAATATTTGCTTTGTGGAAGCATCAGTCCTTGGAAAACTGTCTGTGATTTTATATGCACGCGTGCACTCACACATACAAGGAAAAAAAGCCACATGCTTCAAGGAATCGCAAGTGTGAAGCATTTCCCTTGACCTGTTTATATTAATGCTTGTTTTATAACATTGTTAACTCAGGCATTCGGAAGTTGCTTGCACCTCTTCTCTATGGCATCCACTTTTTCTTCCCTTTGTTCCTTGAGTTTACAGGATAAATTAGGGACACTTTCATGGCTTTTGCAACAACTACAAAGGATAGAATCCCAGAAATAAATAGAAATCTTGCATGCTTATTTGTTCTAAGGATTCCTATAGGAAACACTTCCAGAATTGTATTATAAAAAAAAAAAAACCCAAACAACTTGCAATGAACATGAGTTGGTAGGCTGTGGCAGCTCAGATGATAAATCTGAAATGCTCAGAGAAACTTTTCCTTGTAATGTGGAGATTTTCCAAAAAATCTTGTTCTGCAGGTATCTTCTGTGAGAATAAATTTTACTTCTAGTTAAAAAAAAAAAAAACGCACAAAACAACAAACTATTCTCTTCAGTCTGGGACTGGAGAATATTCTGCAAAAGATAACATATCCTGTCCTTGTTGTGATGACTATGTTCTATCTATGCGTTTGTTTACAAGCTCATTGTAATGGGATAGTCAAGGATGCAATCCAATTTGGAATGTAGATAAGTTTCTAAATGTTTGCAATTTGTGCAAATAACATCATCTTCTGATCACATCTTAAAATCTGTAACCTTGATTTTTCTGAATCAAGCTTTGTCTAGATTTGATTTTATTTCAGTTTCCATGATAGCATAATAGAGTAGCCAGAAGTAGTTTCAAAGTCAGGAATTTTTCTTTGGCTTGTGAGGTCAGGGGAAAGCTACATAGCTCATTAATTTCCTCTGATATTGAGACTAGATGCTTCACTTTAAGAAGTGTGTAACTGTTGCCTTTGCCTGCATGTATAAGAGGAGATTTTCAGTACTTATTTCCCCTCTACTAAGATGAAACTCTCTACTTCTCAGCTGACAAGTTTGTCAGATGATCAGATTGTCAATGCCTATCTCAATCTTATAGCTGCAGGAGACAATATAATTAATATCCCTCTTCCAGACAAGGGTTGGGGGTGGAAAACCAACTGTCTCACGGCAAGGCCATTTTCTCCCAGCCTGGCGGTCAGGAGTGTAGGTGGGCTTTTCCTGATGATAACTGATACCATAAGAAAAGCCTTACCCTTACAGCTGTGTACAAACAGGGGTGCGATGTGATTGTACTGTGTTCATTTTTTCACTTGGGGACAGGGGGAAATAGAGGCTGTCACTCACAGTCACAAAGGAAGAGAGGTGTCATTAGCAACAGTCTGGTTAATGGAGCAGCTCCACAAGGGATTCCTGATCTCAAGGCAGGGGAGAAGTGTTTTGCTCCTCTCCCTTGACATGCTCTTTAATTGGCATCTTGTATCTGCTTGCTTAAACATTAATCGTGTTTTTAGCTTATATTCTCCCAAGTCCATTCACTGCTTCTGTTGGCAGAGAATATCAGATGACCACCTGTGTCTCAAATGGGTAGTGTTTATCTTGCAGTAAGCAACCCTGTGGAGTGTCCTCTAACCATATTTTAAGTGACTACTGGCAGGCTATAGCAATAGCTTGTGTGCTTGGTAAATGTTGGCTCTTACAACAATATTTGCATTAACATTATACTGACATTTTTTAGTGGGATAGATGTATCAGATAATAGTGACATTTTTTCCAACCCATGATGCTTACTAAGAATAACCCTGATCTTTGCTTTCCCCAATTAATTCAAGTGTTTGAAATACAATAATTTTGGGAAAAACAGAGCTGAGTTTGGGGTCTAAGCTTGTATTTTTCAAAGGGAGTGATGAATACCTGGTCAAAATATATTCAGGTACAAAAGTGTATGCATTCCCTCTTTTGTGCATTTTTATAGATTTAGAATAAAATAGTTTCAGGGAGAGAATTATTCTTCTCTTTTGGTAGCAGCATATCTTCTAAGCTTTTGTTTATTTGAACATTACAGAACTACTTGATAAATAACCACAACTTTTGTTGTCATTTAGGAAAGAACAAGAAATGCATTTCTCAATGCTCTATTTCCAGAGATAACTAAGTTTATTATTGCAAAAATTGCTTATGTATATTTTGCTTGTAAAAAAAAAAAAAAAAAATTGTAGAAAATTTACTTTCTTCAACTTCATGAAAAGTCACCTCTGAGAAGGGATTCTATTTTACTGTGAAAATGGGATGATATGCCCTGCGTCAATTTTGGTGTTTGTATGTCTGTCACACATTTACATTGATGAAAGATCTCCCATGATCTGAGAACCCAACCAAACTAGCTATCAATACTTTAATAATATTCTTTGAAGGATTTAACCTATATTTGAGTTTGCTTTCAAAATATGACCCATGGTAAATTCAGTGTAGTTTCATTTTTTGAGCTAAAGATTTCACAGGTAGCCAGTGCCGGTCTGAAATCCCCACTCAATCCAATGACTGCAAACCTGTCCATGTGAAGAGGAGCACAGTACTTCTGTTGTGTCACTGTGTCCTCTTCCCTGTCCCATGAGAATGGTACTTAGCTGTCCAAATGCTGACACTCACATGATTGTAGAGGAGGAGAGTCAATACTTGTGACCAGAGATGTAGGCCTGTTTTGTTCCGTGGAATGAAACTTTATTCTAAAAGCCAGACTGGTTATTTCTATTCTGCATTTTTTAACGTAGCAAACTTTTTATAATAAAGTTTAATATATTTTTTTCTTACCAGAATATATGGCCTATATTTAAAGCAGGCAAACTACTTCTTAGCTGGCTAACCCTATACATTATTATATGTAAAGACACAATGCCAAAAGGGTAAAGTGGGTTTGCGCATATAATGAGAGGGATTTTCTCTTAAGACTGACATTATTGACCAACTTCACAAGGATGGTGCTGACTTACACCAGCTCATGTTCTGAACCACAATATGCAGCCTGTGGTTGTTAATCAGAGACTATGTTTGAGTGAGCTATCTTTATTAATGAAAATGATGCTAAGAAAGAATTATGAGTACCAGGAAAAGAAAGTAACCTTTAAAGTAATTGATGTTAAACTCAATATTTTGCCTGTGTCAAATTCAGTGCCAACTGTTTGAAAAACATGAAGAGGAAAATACCACTGAAAATAGTCCCCTTTAAATAACTGTTCTGCACAACTGTGTAAAGCTTTCTTTGCTCCTTTTCAGCACAAATTTCTACAGTATTGTACTTCTTTAAACCACTGTTTCATCAGAGGGGTAAGCTATTTTCAGCTTTCTCAACTTCAATCTCAAATGCTATTAATATTATCAGCTAAGCAATGACTCTAAAATCTGTCCTTTACTGGTGGAAATATGGATGCTTCAGATAGCTATAAATAATGGCCCTTCCTGGGAAGGAAATATTCCCCACAAAGTGAACAAGTAAATGAGAAATCACTCTTGTTTCCTTCCTCTGCACTTTTTGGAAAAAAAACCAACCAAACAACAAAATGAACACCCAAACAAAAACAAAACCAAAAACCCCCGAAAAACAAAATGGTGTTTTAATAACTAAGCCTCATACAGAGGAGGAGAGTCACCTGCACTAGCTCTCCAGGTACCATAAATCATTTGTCAGAGATGTAGCTAAGAGACATTTGACCATTCATAATTACAGAAGGTCTGACAGAAAAATGGTGGGGGAAAAGAAAACCTATAGTAGCAATGTACAGCTGAAATGGAGCTACAATTTTGGGGGGGGCGGGGAGGGGGGGAATATGCACCATAAGTCTTTTTCCCTGATACATTTATCAGCATTTCTGTTAGGGAGAAATAACTGGCAAAATTAGCAAAAGTACTAAGTTAAATGGACAATTCCTCTGCAACTTGAATTTCATCATACAGTCTTTATGGAAATGATTATATCATGTTTTAGTGTTATAAGAAGCTCTTGTTGGAGTGCAGAAATAGAGGCACTAATGACATAACATTATCTTAACTGTCATCCCACAGTGCTCAGCAATCTATACAAGTGTGATATTTAAAGCATGTGCCCCCAGTGGACCGGAGCTCATTACACTGAACAGGAAGAGATTACATTGTAGACAAGAATACTGGAGTAAAGTCCTGTTCTTAAGGCAAGAAAAAAAAAAAGCAAGCCTTGAACTATTTTCTCTTATTTATTGCAAGCTGTAACCATGTAACTTAGTGTGGGTACTGAACAATTTATGTCAATGAAGCTGATTTAGCCTTTTCTGCCATTGAACACCTTTCTAGCAGAGCTGCTCTTTCAGGGCTGCTATGATAGACTGGCAATAAGCCTTTTTGAGAAATCTGGAAACTGAGATCTATTCAGATGATGTATATAGAGAAATAAAAACATGCAGGGATGCACTATTGTCTGTCATCATGTATGTGGGTCTTTTTTTCCCGAAGCAACATTTTCAAAGCAGTATAAAGTCCAGTTTAGAGTAATCTGAGAGAAGGTAAATGTAGAAATCCTCTTGTGCACTGACCCCAGGAACTGGTAGTGAGGGTTGTGCAAGGAGGGGCTAGGATCTATTGACGATTCCAGTACTACCATCTCTGCTAGGTGACGGTACCAGGTGTCTGTCTGGGGTATGGCCGCGATCACCAGCACTGCACTGTTTACCACATTTCAGTCTACAGTGCTTCTGCAGATGCACTGACTTTCCTGAAACTCACGGGTGCTGTTGTTCGTGATTTTATAGGCTTACTATATGGACTACAGATGGGCTGGCAGACAGTTAATGTACAACCGACATCCATTTTGGGGCCTTTTGTGTGTTGCACTTTGCCCTAATACCATCAGACCAGGGCTAGTGTGGAGGAAAGGACATGAGTGTGGCTTCTATGCTAATATATTTAAAGGTGTTTGAGATTTGGGATGCTAGAACTTTGGATCATAAAAACTAGTGAAGATAAAATAAATGTCTTCAGGAAATGTTGCAAATTTCTGCTTACCACCACTACAACAGCTAGATGCATATCAATTTAAGCCTTTAAAATTCAGCTAATCTAAACCTTGTCTGCTCTTTTCTCTTCCCTTTTTCTTCATTACACTGCTCAATCATCCAACCCATAGTCTTTCTTGCTCTGGAAATTTCAAGTAAGATGAAAAGAGAAATAAAACCATAATCAGGACAAAGTTGAGGGGGGAAAAAAAAATGAAAATTCCAGTTAGGGAAGAGAGAACAGGGTATCGTACAAGCACTCAAATCAAAGAAATAGTGACTTGAGAGATGTATATCTGATGTCTGAATGCGTGACACAGGAATTTGTGATGTGTAATTTACAGAAAGGCGCAATTTATATAATGTAATAGCTGACAGCATGCAGTTGTGCGCTATCAGATGAATAATTAGGATTCCACAAATCATGTGTCAGGAGCCCTGGATGGCAGCTAGGAAGAAAACAGAAGATAGATGTATAGTCTGGTAAAGAGAGAATTTTTATTTATAAGCAGCATATGAAGCAATTTTGACTGTGTCTTTCACTAAAAACTGATGTCTGCAAACTTTCTTTTAAGCTTTTTCTTTACAGGAGAAAACTGTAGTTGAGGGGAGTTAAAAATACTTCTCACTTAATCTGGATAAAAGTTAGAACACAGGGAAGAAATGTCTTTTTTTTCTGTCTTAAATGTTCCTAATGCTTGAACAGATGACATCTGCAAGCTTCTTTAATGATTAAGTAATTGGTGCCAAGTGTGATTATCGGGGCACTGGAGGAAGTTGTTTATGTTGTCTTTGTTTAGTTGGTTCAGGAAGGTAACTGTCTGGGTTTATATAACCACTTAGCAAAATACAGCTATGGTAAGCTGAAAAGCCACCTTTCTCTCATTTAGGTATTACTTGAGACAGCTATATTAATACATGGTACATGATAAACTATATAACACCCCTAATATTGAATAAAAACTGTAGTAAAATGGCTCTGCCACAGCTGAAGCCTCAGCAGCCTTCTCAGTAGTGTTGTGGCAGGAGTCACAATGCCTCTAGCTTTCCAAGTTTTAAAACCGTGCAGTAGCTCTCACTGGTGATCCTGGGTGTCACGCAGGACAGTAAGGGCCCTTTCTGCATCTGTATATTCTTCAAGTAAAGCATGGGTAAATTCCCTTCCATTCCTTTGGTGTTAATGCAAATATCAGCTGAGTCTGTGGGAAATTTGTAAGGAGGAAATTCCAGTCTGAACTTTGGTCTCAGTGTTAGATTTAATGCTGATATTTTCTTTTATTATGAGGCGGGGAAAGGGGGGAGTGTTTTTCAGAGACCATCTGTTTGCTCCCTGTTTTTCTCGAGTTGTAAAGTTAGAGAGTATAGAGAATACTATAGCAATGGAATTTTTTTCAATTTGTTTGACTTTTACTTTTCTACAGTCTTCTTTAACCAGCTATTCTAATAACCCCTATAAATTATTTTGTTTAGCTTCACTAAATCATGTGATTGAAGCACTGATAGAGAAACTATAGAGCATAAGATGACTTTTTTTTTAATAGGTTCCACGTTATATTTGTAGTAGTTCTGAAAACAGAACACTGATTTCACCTAACCCTCTTCTGTTCCTAGGATACACCGCAAACATTTTCAGTTTGTATTATAACTACGTAATTTGATGGTATGAAAATGGCCTATCTACTCCAAGAGTGACCACAATGACAGAATCAAAAGAAAACCAAATAATAATGTAAAATATATTTGCCCTGCAGTTCTGGCAGTATAAAGACAGACCTACACATCAAAACATTAACTTTCATGGTCAGAGTCCTGTGTGAAGGTTAGTGGAAACCTGCAGTACAGAAGAAGAAAACTGAGTTACGCTTCGTTCTGGTTTGTTAGCTTTCTTCATTTTTAGAGAGAAAAGGGCATGAGATGAGACTGTAGGACCAATAGGTATGATATAAGGTCCAAGAAAGCATAGTGATTTGAAAAGTCTGAGTGACATTGACCCAAATATAATCTTGCTAG
This sequence comes from Sagittarius serpentarius, assembly GCA_034782735.1. Lineage (NCBI taxonomy): Eukaryota > Metazoa > Chordata > Aves > Accipitriformes > Sagittariidae > Sagittarius > Sagittarius serpentarius. Next base: position 6,679,613 of record JAVKLA010000042.1, on the reverse strand, counting down.
TAGTTTGCTGGGGAAAAAAAAAAGATTGATTTTTTTTTTTTTTTAAGCTGCTGCTGTATGATTTCTTAACTCTTGTGGTTTTGCTTTTACTGTATTGATTGCTACTGATGCTTAGCTCACAGAGTCTGCATGAAGTCTATCCCAAACAGTTATCCGTTCAGCCCTGAAGTCCACTGTATGCTTCCTCCAGTTGACCTCAGTTAACCCTTCTTACTTTGTCAAACCAAATGCTAGCAAGAAAAGTCAACCCCCCCCTCTGGGATTATGATTATGACTTCTGTGCATAAGACTTTGCTGTCTATGGAAACCTTCGCTGAGAAGGCACTGTTGTAGTTCAGACAGCTGAGGCACTTTAGATACAGGTTGATATTCCTTAGCAAATACAAAGAATTAACCGAAGTCTCAGTCAAGGCAGGTTCTCTTTTAGTTTTCCTTCATACCTGCAGAAGACTGCAGAGGTGCAGATTCTGATCTCATGGTTTGTAAATCTGGGATAACTGTTCTGAGCATAATGCACTAATATCATTATAAAACCAATATAAATGTGATCAGAATCTGTTCCTCAAAGTACTCATAAGGGGAAATCCATATCTTGTGACAGTTTTAAGATGAAAATATGTTAACTGATTTATTTAGCAGCTCTTTAAGGTCAGATTTTTTTTTAACATTCTTACTTGGAATGAAGGTTAGAGGTCCCAATTAATAATAAAAGCAGAAGGTAATTACAACAGAGTATATTTATTTTTTAAATATTTCTGGTATTCCAGACATTAAGCTCAAGGTTAGTAGGTTGAGCTGTAGTTCTCTGAATGTGGAATTAGGGGGTGGGGGGCAAGAAAGACCCAAAGTACTATTCCTTTTATTATGGTATGTCTCAAATAAGTAGCATCTGACCGTACAGCTTGTTAATGTCATCTGACATTCTGTAGTAGATATAGAAAACTGGTGACAGAAACAGTAGTGTGTAAATACATACAAGACATTATAAACAAGCAGGAGAAAGATATTTCACAGAGAGCTCCTGTTAAAGGGTTTAGAAAAAGGATGGCTGGACAGTGAGATCCAACAAGGTGCAATTGCATAATGATGTATTCCTTGGTACTTGCCCACTTAATCACTGTCCAAGGTATAAATATTGCCTGTTACGCAAAATCTTTGTTACTGTGCCAGCATTTCCTGCCTCCACAGTAGGACAGGAAGAGATAGGTACCTTGGCCTTAAGTAAAGCGTGTCACCTAAAACTCCTTGTTTATACCCTTTGCTGAGCTAAATTGGAATTCAGAGAAAGAAAAAGAAAAATTAAGAAGTTACTTTAAGACTGGATTTTCAAAATAGAGTAATGAATTTGAGAGACGTTTTGAAAAATCATGTTTCCATATTATTCATGTAACAAAGAATTGCTCTGAAATGCTTTCTGTGCCCTCTTTCAAGCCACAGCCCTCATAAGAGTATTCATGGGAATTAATGTAAATCCTCTATCCAGATCTTTCTTGTGAGTGTACATTTGTGCCTTGATGCTCACAATGTGTGTAACAAGTGCAAGGTTTTGATTGATATTTAAGAACTCTTAAAGGTACTTGTTTTTCAATATGAAAACCCTGCGGATGCTGTTTATCTGTACAGTGGCTGGAGAGATTTCTATGAATGAAAGCTGAAATAGGTTTACTGAACTGTATGGACAAAGAGGCCTTCAGAGTGTATTTTTAGTTCCTGACCTTTTATGGCATAAGAAGAGAAACACATTAATCAGTGCATCAATCGCTGCTATATGCACATGGGACAATATATTATTCATAACCATGGCTTGAAGATAACAAAACTGATCTCAGTTTCCATAGAGGCGAAGCCTTCATAATGTCCTCTGATCATATACAAATGACATTTGATTAGCACTCACAGATAGAATCATTTTTATGTAAAGTTTATGCGGCAGTCGGAAATTGCTCAGTTGCCCTTTTTTGAGATAAGGCTAAAAATAAATTTCGTTTAAGGACCTGGACTTTTAATGTGAAGAAACAGTAGGTTTAGATTTTTCACAGTAAGTGCAAATGCTATTTGATGCTTTCAGACAGACTTCATGGTACCCTTTCTACCAAAGTTAACATTACTGAGTGTGCCTTTATAGCATTAAAATCGTTGGGAACAAATTATCTTCTGTTGTGGCCGTCAGCTGACTACCATGAAGTTGGGCCAGTAGAACTGCAGTAAGTTTGTTCATTTTAAGGCTTCCTCTACTTCCAAACATCATCCATGCTCAAAAAGCAGCAATTTACCAGCAAAACTGCTGTTATTCTGAATTGTGACATACACGATTTATTTTAATTTCTTTAAGAAGTTATAAACTATTCCTTTATATGCAAGAGAGATGTGAGGAGACAGAGGATTAAAAAAAAAAAGTATTGCTTGTGTATAAAACATAAATGTGAACTTTTAGAAAACTGAATTCATTAAACATTTGTGATGCTTAAGCTATTGAGTTGCATGCATGTCATAGTCACAAACTGGCTGAAGGTTGTGTAACACCACTGTTAAAATGGATGATAAATCATCACTTCCCTTAGCATTCAGAGAACTAGCTTGAATGATTCTGGATTATTCCAGTTTTCAAAATGTGTCACCTAGAGTCATAAAATTCCATTGTAACTTAGTCTGAATGAATGCTTACTTGTCTGAAAGCGTTAATAACTATTGCTTTATTGAAACAGTGATAGAAAAAGAACTTAAAGCATTATTTCTAATGTATATTAAAATGCATTTTCATGATAGAGTCAAAGTGCATCAAGATTTTGTTAATAGTTGCTTTCAAATTTTTAATTTAGAAAGGAACTTTCGGCAAATAAGCATTTGGCAGTGAAAAATGATGTCACAGAAGTACGTTCCCTTTGCCAGTGCTAGCTGAACTACCTATATAGAGTGAGTGTGAACAAAGTGTAAAATCAATAAAGGAAGTTGATTGTTTTGTAATATCCCTCCGTTTCCTCAGTAAGTCATAATAACTTGTTATGACTTTGGAGTACAGAGTGTATTCCTGCTGTTACAAGTAAGAAAAGGTGTTTGCACAATACTTCTTAGGTGTGTGTAGTTGGAGCTTACATAATAGGGATATTAAAACTCTGTAGGGAAAAATTATACCTAAAGTATTTGAAAAAATCTTACCTCTTACATAAATAAAACAAAAGGATCAACTCTAAAGTAGTTCAGCAGGAAGTGCTCTTTCATGATTTACCATGTTGAATTTAGGTATGTAAGGCTATAACATAGTAAAAAGCTGTCTGTAAACTTGCACATATTAGTAGCGTCGAACTTGAAGTGGGTATATATACAGTGCATGTCCACCTGGAGTCTGAACCTGTGTACTGATTTGTAACCTTCTATTTAAAACCTGAAGTCTAAATTTCGGTGTTTCAATGCAGGTTGCTCTGTACTGACATCTTTAGGGCCAGCCTGCAGGAGAAATTGGAGGAAGATACATCATACTGTGTGAACGATAAACTTAGTTGTCATCTTAGAACCACAGAATCATAGAATGGCTTGGGCTGGAAGGGACCATCAAGGGTCATGTAGTCCAACCCCCCTGCAGTGAGCAGGGACTCCTTCAACATCTTCTGACTGTCTGAATGCTTGTTACCTAAAGCTATGTGTAAACATATGAGGAAACAAGCAGATGAATACAAGCAATGTGAATTTATCAAGAAAAAATCAGCTTAAACCTTTCTACCTTTTTTCTGTGATGGAGGGAAATTATTAGTGATTGTCCACATTGAAGGATATTCTAGGCGAGTTCCCTAGGATATGTCCTAGCCATGCTTCTGCTCAGTGTTTTCATAAATTGTCTGCATAATGAAATAAAAAACATGGATGTTAAATGTGTAGATGATACCAAACTAGGAGGAATTATCACTGTGTTTAAGGATAACATTAGATTTCAGGGAGGTCTTGATGAACTTGATATTGTTGTGTTTGGGGGGGGAGGGGGGGGAAGATTCAGTGTGGTGAGGATGTTGATCAGATTAGTCCTGAGGATAAGAACATACATTATTAGGAAAAATCAACTCTGGAAACTGAAGTGCATAAGAATGATCCAATACTCATAGGGGTTCACAAAAGAACACAAAAGCACATAAATACGGTCATAGTGGCACTCATGAATAGGAGCATAACGTTAAAATATAAAATATTAACCTTTGGTAAAGAACACTTAAAGTTCTGGGCATCACACTTGGAAAAAAAAGTGGGATCAATCAGAGAAAGTCTAGGAGAGAGTTAAGAGTAATCAGAGGTAGCAAAACCAGTATTTCCTAAGAGGAGAGGAACTGGCATTTTTTGGGTTAGAGTAGTGGAACCCAAGCGGACTCATGAAGAATTCTTCAAATACATGTGCAGCCACTGCAAAGAGAAATGAAGATCTATTCGGATTACTTGGAAAAAAGGAAAGAATATATAAAAATGTATGGAAGGATGATTTATATTAGACATTTAAACTTTTTCTAACAGTAAGAGTGCTGAAGCATTAGAATATTGCTTTGGGAAACTGAGGAAGCATCAGTCTTTTAGAGCAGGTTATGCAAATGTCTTTCTGAATCATAAGCTACAATGGATGGATTAAATGGTCTAACACCCTTCCCACCTTATTTTTTTCCCATTCTGTGATTATTGTATCTTTATGCATAAGGATATGGTATGGGTAATAAGTCTTTTTGGAACCAATCTCTAGCTCACTGAAATCACCAGAATGAAGCTCTAATCCACAAATGACTGGAATACATTTACGTCAGTCATGGTTTTGAGCTGCTTGTATTATCCTTCAGCAAAGTTAAGTGAATAATTTGTACTGGTAAAAATGTTAATGGAAAATGATTGCTCACTCTGCTACTCTAGAAGCAGGCACAATCCTATGGAATATATCTGACTCAAAATAACTGGGGAATGCTTGTACAGTTTGGTTACAGAAGTACATTAGACTGAAATTACTGTCATTAATGTGTGTATGATTTATTTATTTATACTCTTGCTATACTTTTACTGCGTTGATTCATGCTTTTTATATTATTGGGCTGAAGTGATGCCAAGTTTTACATTTTTAACTCCCTTTGTACTACAGATTGTGGGAATAAATTCAATTTTTTTTCCTTACTCTTCAGTATGCTTTCTCTGCTCAAAATTGCAGTTTGAACGAGTGCAGTTCAAAAGTTTTCCTTAATGGGAGTTGAGTATTTTCACCATTGAATGCAAGAAGAAGAAAATGAGTTCTGCTCATTTATAGGGATATTCTGCAGCAGACCATCCAATGTATTTTTATTCAGTTCAGATTGGAATGAAACTTGAGAAATTAAAGGTCTTGTGTTTGGCACAGTGTTTTAGGGCTTAGCTATGCTCTATATCAACATTGCAATATCTGTTATTTCTGTTCTCTTAAAAACCCTGTAAAATCAAAACAATGTTTAAGCTTCATGCTGGAAGTGGATTTCACAATGAATAAAAAACTTAGTAAAAGCTGAAGCCTAAAATTCTCCAAAAGGCAACTTTATGTGGGTTTTTAAAATCACATGAACATCTTAATGCAATACTTCAAATTATTTTGCTCTCCCTGCTGGAAATTTAGGATCCTCTAAATAATGAGTAAAGTGTGGTGTGAAAAGTTAGGTGTTTTGGAAACATTAAGTGAAAGACAGACAGATTTGCAGAGTGAATGAAATATTCTGCCAGGATGCAAAACTATTTCAAGCCAGGAAAATTGACTCCAAGCTGTTAGACATACTGCGGGTATCCTGTATAGGCAAAGGAATGAAACGCGAGATTGGAACATTCTCTCTCATTTGAAACCAGCTGGTATTATATTTCACTTTGTAGTTGCTAGCACAGTCACACTGACAGAGGTTTTCTGCTACAGTTGGCAACTTCCAGAATGCTATTCTTCTGAGGGCAGTGAAATTTGCTCCTGAAACCTCAAGTCATGAAAGGTCATGGAGCCAAACATGTCAATAGAGTCTGTCTGAAAGCCTTAGGTCTGGGAAAATCTAATCTTATCACTGCTCTTAACAGAGCTATCAGAATGTCTTAGTGAGCTGCTAATTACATGTTAGAGAAGCAATGTGTAGGTGTGTTCCTTTTATTGGCCAGGTTCTGCCTGATCTCGGCTCAGAAACCCAGCAAACGATGTAGCGGACAGGAAACAGGACTATAATGTGGATGACCAGCTAGGCCTCGTCAAACCCAGCTGTGCAAGGATATATTGCATGAAAAAGTAGTATAGGCTGTATAAAGTCTGTATAGATATGCGAACCTCCTCTTTAAATGCCAATAATACCCTGTGTGTAAGAAATACTGCATGTGTAGCCATTTATATAATAGCGATCATGTTTCAATTATTGCATTAGATTGAAGTAATCTCCAGTGTTGGACAGCTTTGTGGTCATAAATTCTGACAAAGACATCATGCTGAGTGGTCTGACTTGTTACTACATTTTAAAATGCTGCGGGCAGGAGAAAAAGTGGAAGCCAAAATTTGTAGGCTCAAAAATCTTGATTTGTCAGAAAACAGTAATTTTTAAGACAGTTTGATATATAAAACCTGGGAGACAAAGTTTGTTACAGACACAGAAATTTCCTTTCAATGCAACTAAGATAGATTTTGAAATTAAACTGAGCTAGTGAGCAAAATTACTTAATACAAATTGCTTTTAAAAACAGAACAAGATATCAGGAATAGTTATCATAATGTTCACTCATAAAACCATTATATACTTGGTAGACCACAGCAAACTTAAGTATAAATAACATTTTAGACTTTTCATTTACACTTGTATGCTTGTGTTCCATCAAAGACTAATTTTTAAGGCAGAGCAATGTCAAATCGTTGCTCCTTATCAATTCTGCAGACAGCCTAATAACTGCGAAATTGTCAGCTAAAGGCATTTAGCATGTACTGAACCTGAAACGCAGACACTTTTCAGATGATATACAGTAACTGCAAAATGATTAGTATGTTGTGTCCGATGCCAAAACCTTAGAGAGAAAACTACTATATGCAGCACACATTTGTGCAACTTAACTTTGTTCTCAGCCATGGATGTATTGATTCAGGCTTTGAATGGACAAAGAATGTGCATGGAGAATGCCTGACTTCCAGAGTCAAAGGGTAACACCTTAGCTCAAACTGCAGCTAAAGCTGCCAAGATGGTCCCTCTCAAGCATGCGGAGGGCAAAGGGAATGGAGCTGACAAATGTGACTCAAACACTGTTTAAAATTTCAAGATGATTTCCCTCTCCCTACCTGCTGCCCTCCCTCATCCTCTGCCTGCTGTTGTGGTTATTGGTTGAAACCTGAGAGACCTAACAAAATTTGACAAGGTGCGTGGCAAGACTTAGTTGAAATGCAGAGGAATGCTAGGGCGGCAGGGTCTGTACACTGGAAATAGCTAACAGGGTAAAGCACATCCCTTACTTACAGTTACATCCCATGGGATTCTGCAACTTTACTAATACTAGACAAATCTGATACTTAGTGGCATAAAACATGCTGGTTTGTTAAGGAAGCTTTCACCTCTCTGAACTGCAAAAGTCATGCCCAAACCCAAAGGATTCCTCAACTGAAAATTCCATGGAAGTTTTTGTATATGAAGATTAGAAAGCCTTCATGGACATAAAGTATCACAGGTTTCCTCTGAAGTGGAGTATTAATACTGTCCCTCTTTACTGTTGGAAAGCTTTGAAGTGTGTGGGAGAACAGGTTTTTTCCAAGAGCTTTTCTCATGCAAAAGGATTTGGATACTTCTGATCAGCAACTAGATTTTCAGGATTCAACATGGAATTTTTACATGACATAGACCTGTACTCCAAGGTTGTTAGTCATTGTCTAAATAGGAAACTACTGCTTAAGAATGACTGAAAAGGAATTAAATGCTACTAGCATAGATGAATACACAGTGAAAGTGGGCAAGGGCTAAAATCTGTTTTAATAACTAAGTAAGGCTTTGGGGGCCGGCTTCTTATGAATTCAAATACTTATTCTTTCAGTAAAGGATAGAAAACTTGATTATTTTATGTGGATAACCATGGCCATGAAGTGAGCTCAATGAGCTCTTAGTACATTTTCAGTATCAGTTAATTCTTGTCTAAGTTGATTGTAACTGCATTAAAAAAATATCCTTCTGTGCTGAAACAATTAAAGATGCATCTGCATATGCTTCTATGTATACCAAAATGCATTTATATTTACACAGAAACTCAGCACAACAATGCAGTAGCATTATGGAAGGCAGCAGCAATAGCAGTTACCAAAAATTGATATTTAAGCATTAATATCAAGCACCTAATCTGAAAGATTTTTTTTTTTTTTAAATCTGGCAGGTTGCATCATGATTTTCCTTGTTTTTGTGAAAGTTTATGGGAGGTGACAGCTTGAATCGATATTTGAGCATTTATACTCATAAGGCTGTGTTGCTATAACCACCTTACTGTGTGAGTCTAAGTTCAGAAAATACTTGCTCAGCTCCAGCATTGTTTTGAAATTGTTGTTTACTGCTTGTATTAAATTGAAGTCAATCTAAAAATGTTTTCTGACCACCTCTAACAGTTGGAAGCAGTGCCAGAACTTCTGAAGCACTTGAACTTTACATAAATAAACAAGAAAAGGTGTACTTTATGAAGAAATAAAAACTAGACTACAAACTAAATGTTAAGTTTAGAACTTTTGGTACAATACTGTGTTCTTTTAAAGCTGTGACAAATTTCAGTGAAACCTGCTTCAGAGAAAATGAGAATTTAACTATTGTATTTTCTAGAAAAAAAAAAAGTCTGAAAAAAAGGAACCGCCTCTAAGCCACCTAAGCAATAAGTCGTTTCCCCTCTTTTGAGGCTTGGATTTTGTACCATTCACTGCTGATACTTGGTTAGACAACATTTACCCAAGATAGTGAGAAAAATTTTTTTTTTCTCCCTTTATTTTTTTAAGGAAGATTACCCTTTGCGGGGGAGGGGGGAAGAGGAATATTTTGGTAATTGCATTCCATTAAGAAAACATTACAGAAAAGTTGTTTTTACTTCAGAGTTGTGTGACTCTGGGAAAGTCATAATTCACAATAACCTATCCTGTTATTTTACCCTTTTTGCTCTACTCTACCATGTCTACGTGTAGATCGTCGTTTTGCTAAACCGAACCTGTTACTCAGAAACATTTCATTTTGTATGTCTATTTCTTAGAATGTGTTTTTAATTTCATGTATTAATGGCAAATTGATTATGCAAACATTTCATTTGGATAGACAACGTCAAGGCTCTGATTTTTAGCTGCGATTGGTTAGATGTATTATAATGTTTCTGATCCTAGGGTGAATGAACACTTAAAACACTTCTGCTGTGAACAAGCTTCATTATGAATGTAAAATTAATTGCCCACAAGTTTTTTCTCATAACATCTTTTGATGTTCAATTTCTATGAACATTCATGCCAATTAAAATCTGGCTCTCAAGAAAAGCAAAAGCAGAAGAGGCCAAACATTGCCAAAGCAAGTTTCTTGAAAAACTCATCTTTGCAAACTTAGAACAATTCTTGGAACATTAATTAGAGTCCACTTTACAGCTAACGTTGAAAATATTGGTATTTCAAAGCTGTAATTGTCAGCCACAGCCTATTTTGCAGATATTAGAAAAGAAATTAATAACTAGAAACACTGATGCTAAAAATAAAGCCTCCCTCTCATTTTAATAAAGTACTGTTTTGCTCTCACCTGAGACATCTGTACTCAAATATTTTTATTCTCTATGTAAACAGGCAGTGGTATGTGTGGTTATTCCAATGGGCAACAAATGTACAGTTACCAAAGGGATTTAACTTTGTCTGAAACTGCAACAGCAGAATTTTCCTGAAAACTAGTGATTTAAAGCTACTTTCTCCAGTCTGTCTTTATAGTTTTTCTGACATAACTGAAATTTGGTGATGATTATGTGGCAGTCACCACGGGGGGCTGCAGGGTGGCTTCTCCAGCCACAGGGTGAGGTGGCAGCTCACGGCTGCAGGGCCAGATCCTGCAGCCGGCTGCAACGTGGAGCCCAGCCGCAGTGGGCAGGATCAGGGCTGTGCCTGTGGCACATGCTGGTGAGCAGCTTGCGTTGCCTTTGAAGCACTTTGTTTTCAGTGGCAGGGGCACTCAGATAAAATACAGGCAGAAAGTGAAAATGTGCTTGCAGTCTGGAACAGTGTGGGATTGTGACAAACAAAACAGGCACTTTGGCAAAGGATGACTTGCCTGTTTTTCTAGGTGGTCTGTACTTTTACTATTATTTCTTAGAACCTCAAGGTGTTGACAGCACAGACCAATGATAGGATTAAGGCATTGAAAGTAAAAGTTCTGCAATAATTTACTTTCTCCCTGGCTTGACCTTGCTCACAATGCTGATAGCAGAGGTGAACTGCTGGCTCTTCTCACTGAGGCTCCCAGCTGAGGTGGCTTAAACAGTTGACAGGGCAAATGATTGAGGCCACAGTGTCAGAAAAATGATCGAGGGTAGGACTTGCACACACTGTGAGAAGGAACGTGGTGTTTCCCTGACAGAGGCGGTGAATGGGACCTAAGGCTGTCAGCGGTGTCACTCCGTTGACCTTGCTAGACCTGCAGTTTCCTTAAGATACAGTTGTGCTGAATATTACATTTTTCTCTACTTGTTGTCCTACAGTGTCCCTTTTCCATATAACTGCTGTACAGCATACGCAATCTTTACTCAGTATTGTGTAACACACAGTGTCACTGTAACCATCTGAACCTCAATTATCCTAAATTACTTGTTACCCAAAAAAGGGTCTTGTCCCCTGACACATCTGTTACTTAGACTGGAAATTGTCTTGGTCATCAAGATGTATTAAATGTCCATTCCTCTTCAAGTTTCCCACTGGGAACCTGCTGTAGTCCAGGTCACCTTTTACTATGCTTGGGTACAAAGTTATGCAAGTTAATTTTTTTTTTTTTTTTTTTTTTTTTTTTACCGGCACAGGTTGCTGAACAGGCTTGCTGAATTAATAATCAAGTTTGTCCTCCAGGGACCCACTATGATAGTGAATGTGTCGCTTTTTAAGTTCTGCATAAACCTTACTCTGATTGCTGTCTTGCATGATTTACCTACTCATTTTTTTTAATCCCTTTGTTCCTCCTTATACTCTCAGTTCCTTCCTTAGGCAAGAAAGTGTGCAAATGTTTCACAGTGGGTTTTCAACAAATACTTGTTAGAACACAGAAACTACATTTCACCCTTATATAATTGTATTTTGTCCCTTTTTAGGTATTTGACAAACAATTTTCATTCAAGCAAATGTTCACTAAGACATGTTTCCAGCTCTCCTAGACATAGGCTTGCTGGATATTTTTTTTTTAATGAGAAGAGTCACTGCCTTATGCAGTAGGAAAAATAAAGGTTCTCCAAACTTCGGAGTCCTTCCAAATGTAATAAAACTGAATAGAAGGATTTCTTGCGTATACCTTTTTCTAGGACTTGAGATGTGCTTTTCTGTGAATATCATTTGACTCTCATGAGGCATGAGAATACACTAAATGAATTTTGTGACTAGCTTATGTAACTCAAAAACCAATGTGGATTTCACATATCTAATGCAGCAAAATATTTAAATCAATTAATATAAGCAAAGTCTCACAGAAAATGATGGAAATCAGAAATTTAAAGCAAGATATCTGGGGAAAGTGTAAGTAGTTTAGAGAATTTCTTATGAGCAAAGCATAAGGTAAATTCTTCACTCTGATTTATTTGCTCAGCTTGCAAACCTTTCATGATGTTACTTTTTCAGCTCTACAAATCTAATAATTTGACTTTTAGGAGCATCAACTTATCTTCCTCTCATTACATCATAACGCTTTTACAATATGCCCTGCTTGTTATACCAGGTAATTGTTTCTATCAGCATTATCTTCTCCCTTCTTATCTGCCATCTCTCTGATAACATCCTATTTCTTTGCCAGCTCTGTTTTACAGTGTCTGCATCATATTAATAATAGCACAGATGGAAAAGTTCTGTGAGGTCACTCAGTACAATCCATTTCCTGATGCAGTGTTGGGCTTTTATATATTCTCCAATATATGTAGCCTGATGGTAAATGAGTCAAGTGGCTGGATTTTCACAGTCTCATTCAAGTTTTAATGCAGTATTTTTTTTTCTTCTGTCTTTCTCCCCTTCTACCTTTTTATATTTCTTCCAGTAGCTAAAAAGTGCTTCTTGACAGATAAGAAATTGCATGGGCTTATGAAATCTCTGGCACGGAGTCAAGCACATCATATTCTTAACAGCATTATTAATATGTTAACAGGTGGAAGCTTATTATTGTTCAGTGCTTTAAGTGTGAAATGTCTCATACTCCTTTTTATTCACTTATGTAGTTTCCAGTTAACTTGATTAACAGCTGGGACTGTTAACTTCTTAAATTGTTTTATTTCACAACGACAAAATACAGTATTTGGAAAGGCCTTTAGTTTTGATTCAGCTGTATCACCCACTTTGGCTTTTAGTCTGCACAAAGTCTAAATTGAATGATTTTTTTTCTGTCGGTGTTGAATAACTTTTTAATCTTGATTGCCTAATAAAGCTTGCAGAAAACAAGGAAATGAAAAAGGTAGGGAATGTCACAGCAACTGAAGCAGTTGCTTGCTGCAATTCTACAAAGTAGCTTCCCATATCTTGTCAGCAGGCACTGCATCAAAATAAGAGATTTTAACAATTTACTGACTGATGTAGACACTTTTAGGCTTTTTACAAGCCAGCTGTTCAGAGTGGTGAGAATTGCCACAACAGAGATCTGGAATAAAGCAGGAGATAAACTGCTCAGGGCAGCCTAGGCACATGCTTTCTAGTATTGCCTCTTTGAATCTTCACCTTTCTCTTAAAGTGTGTTATACTGACTTTTCTACACCACACCACCTGATTTACATATAAAATACATAATGATTAAAAAATTTATAATTTAAAACTTCCCAAAACTGTAAAGGGAAGAGGTCACAGGAGACTTGGAGATAACCTTCTCAAACATGACGAGTATTCGCTTCTCTCCCTCTTGGTGAGGGGGACAGTTTTGTCAGCTTGATCCAATGACCTGGTAACCTTGGCTTTATGCCTAATGTGCTGAGCTGCTCTTAGTCACTGCGTACTTACTGGGACAGTTGTCTGTACCAGCTTCACGTTGCTCTGTTCGCGAAGGTGATGCTTACATTGCAAGCCTGACTGTTCTCTGCAGTAGTCCTTCTCCCACAACAGCTACCAGGTATGTATTTCAGGGTAATGTTGTGTAGCCCAATTCTCTCTTTTTGCTCATGTAACTATTTGAATTTTGATTTTGAGTATCCTGTGAAAGCTCTAATTCTTTTACAAAGAATTGAAATAATGTTATTATACACTATATAAATTAAGTATTCAAATCTAAAATACAAAATCCACAGGCATGCGCTTCTGTTTAGAGGCAGTCTAACAATGTCAAAAGTGAAAGTAAGTTGTGGTTTGGCAACCATGCTTTCAGGTGGTCTTGGCCAAGTAATTTTACTTTAAAATATTCTGGCTGTTTCTTTTCTCATACTTCATTTAAATAAGATCTACAGGGGAAAAAATCTGTCCTACGAAGTATTTGCAGCATACCTAGTGGAATGGGGCATCATTCTGTTGTCTTCTGGAACATAAATTTCATTTGCAAATATAAATTAAGGAACCTATATTGGTTGTACACAGAATTCCCTAATAAAATTCCTGGTTAGCATGATCTCCCTAAACTATGCATCTCAAATACCTTACAGAGAGCCAGTATTGATCCCTCAGCCCCTACTTCGCACACGCACAGTGACCTAAGGCTATTTGTACCCCTGAAAATACAGGCCAAGGCTACCCCAGAGGGGTAGTCTTGATTTATGGTAGAAATTTTCCTCGTATTAGAAATTCTGCCAGTTCAGAAGTGTTAGTCAAGCCTTATTTTAATAAGGCTTCTCTACGAGAAAATTAATGTAATGCAGTAACGTATTTGCAGCGTACATGCGTTAACATGATTTTACTGATAACACCTTATTTTATTTGGGAACTAGCAAAACCTCTCTCACTAGAATCAACTATTTTGCCAACACAGTGTTGTACTTGCAGCAGACATGATGATAGTTATACTAGGTGACATTTTTAGGGCTTATTATAATTTGCAAAAGACACCTATTCAAACTATTTGAAATGTTAAGTATATGTTATAGTTCCACAAGCACTTAAAGGTAATATAATCCTTCCACTGGAGGAAGCTTTTCCTTCCCTTCCATCTATTTGAGCTGACTGTGAAATGAACCAGAGGAAACATTGCTATGGCTTAAACTGGTGTTATTCCTACCTCCTCAGTTTGGTTTGAAATCCGTCAATTCCCTGCGTGGGTCATTTCAGAATGGTTTGAAGACTTGCACTTGCACAAGGGAGAGTGCAAAGAGGGGAAGTGAGAAATGACTAGCTAAGCATAAAAAGGGCATCTCTTGCATCAGTACAATTTCTACCAGGTTAAACTGCTTGCAAAACTTAAGTGTTACCTGTGTTATGCTCATACTGTGTTCAGGGGATAAAGAAGTGGAGGATAGGATTAGTTTTAGGGATCCTCCAGATTTCTTGTTAAAAATTCTAATACATTTCAAGTTTCATATTGGTCAAATATTTTCAATGTTCTTTTAGTTGTTTACATCTCTTGCATACTTGTGGGACATTATCCTGTCATGCTCTAATTTATGTCACAAATAAACTTACTACTGCTTTGCCATCAAGCTGCTCTAGGTAATTCTTCTCAAATTTCTAAGATGAACTCTGCATATTTTAATAATTCCTTGGGCACTACTGTTAACTACTAAAATTTTTCATTTTTTAAGAAACAAGGTTTCTATCAGACTGCATCTGCTTTACTTGCTTAATTTTTCTGTGAAGTCATAGCACTGATTATGTCATCCTAGTCACTCGAAAGACCTGGATTTCAGAGTCTGTGTATTTGCCCTTCATTTAGTTTTTGTAACTTGCACCAAAGCTAATTTCAACTTTTTTTTTTTTTTTATTCTTCCAATTTCTTTTTAGGGATGAAAAGAGTTCCTGACAGTCCTTTTGTGTGGAAGCGCTAGCAGGACAATAAAATTGGTCATTGATACTGAGATGCTATTTTGTACAGTGTAGGAACTCTCTATCTACCAAAAAGATCAGACCCTAAATTAAGATCCATTCAAATCTTGTATCTTCTGGTATCAAAGATAAATTCAAGGTGGTTAGCAGAAGGAACGGGAATATTGTTAGGCACTGTCTGTGCTGGAAAAGCTATTGCAAGCTCCATCCTTTATGTATCAGGCCACAATATGCTTATCTGGGGTCTAACGCATGGCCTTGGTCAGGTTGCGAAGGGCCCAGCTGTGATCAAGTGGGAGTGGTTAAACACATTCGAAGATGTCACCCGAGCTACGGTGTCTACATGCACGCCCTTACCCTGGGAAAGTGCAAGATAAATCAATTTAGCGTAACACTCTTAGGTTTTAATGTTTCGTTTGTCATGTACAGCTAGAGGAAACTGAGCAAACGCTACCAAACATGTTGAGCCACCGCTACACCATCAGGTAGCTGAGCCTTTAGTCTCTCTGTAGTTCTTTGTAAGAGCATGGTAAGAGTTACTTAAAGGATTTCTGTGACTCCTTGTTAGGTGCTTTTTAAAAAAATACTATTAAAATGGACAGTTACTATATGTTACTGAATTGATCTGGTTTATTTCCAGCTTGATTTTTTTGAGTGCTTTGTTGGTGGAGCACCTTATTTCTGGTGCTAGGAACTAGTAGTGCTTCTGAGTGAAGCTGCTGTGTTAAACTTAACTTGTATTTCAGAATGTTCCATGCACGAGTGACCATGCGGATGTAGATATTTTGTTACAGTGAACATGGAAGTCTACCTAATGTATATGGTAAGGCTTTATGGGTAAAAAATATTTTGATCTGTTATTTCCTGTGGTAATCTACTGTCTTTCGATGCGATAGCTGCAACTTTTAACAACAGCTTTTAACAACAGCTCATCTGCATTGTTCTTCTGCAATATTTCTGAAGGGTAATATGGCTATTTTGAGGCTGAAATATTTGGGTCTGTGTACTTTAACTTCAGACGCATGACTGCATCTCTCAAAGTATCGGATTGCGTATTTGCCTTAGGTTGCCCTATGCTCAGCAAGGAGAGTGTGTTTCAATCTCCAGTTAGTAGGGAGAGAGGAAGGGACTTTCTGAGGAGTTTATGAACAAGACAAAGCCCCCTTAACATGTGCTAGGAGACAGAGGAGGGAGGATTTGTAGGAAAATCATGGTTGATGAACGCAGATAGATTTGGTAGCTTACACAATAGCCAAAGTAGGCAACGCTCTGCTGAAGAGCAACCTCAGAGTGGTGTCAGAGCCTTGGCATGCTGAGCGAGTTGCTATGGCTACTGGCATTCAACAAGCCGGGTGTTGAAATTGGGGAAGAAAAATGTAGCTATTGCATTCAAAGTTATGACACTTGCTATTTTTCTGCTCTTTCTTTTAGAGGTTGTTAACTGTCATTTTTCACCCAAGCTATAAACCGGCCCTTTTGGTGAGGTTCTGTGTGGAATTTAGACACTTATGTCTTCTGTGCGAATTCCTAATTTGTCACTGGCTTTTTGCTTTGGGTTTTTCTTGGGGCGGGCGGGGCAGCAGGGGGGATAGCGGATAGGAGAGGAAGGTGAAAGAAGAGAATGATTTAACTGCAGGGCTGATGCTTTTCTTACATGTGTTTTGTTTCTGAAATACTATAGGTAGTGTTTGTCCTGATTTAAAGACTAAATATCCCACTGTTCAATCCAAATTAATATGGCACTAGTTCGTATATTGATATCCAATATACTGAACTAAATATTAATTATGATTTGGAGCCAAAACTATTGAAGTAGTCCTTTTTAAAGAGTGCCTGACAGCCCACTCTCCACTAACATTCGCCTAAATACTGAGTCAGATGCTGATGGATCTATTGGACAGCTACAAGATTCCTGTAATATACTACATTGAAAATGATGCTGACTGAAAACCTTTTAAGTGTCCTAGATTATGAAATTAGTAATTTCTTGCAGTTACCTGGTAAGTGGCAGTTTTATTCACAAACAGAATTTTTCTAAAATTCAGTAAAAGATTTATATAAAGACAATTGTTGTGATTATTGCAGTTGATGTTTTATCTACAGTGGCCTTACACTTGAATGCTTAGTGATCATTTGAGTGACATCTTTTATTTAAAGAATATAATGCCCTTTCTCAAATGCAATGCATTGAAATTCTTCCTTATAGTAAGAGAAAACAAAGGAAAATTGTCTTCCAGTTAGTAAGTGAAAACATGAGTGTCTGCTAAATGCAACAAATGGAGCCAATGGTTTGTTTTTGTGGGTTCCATTTTTTTCAAATAAAAAAATATTTGAGAACTGTTTTTGTGATGAATATTGTGAGAGAAATATTTTTTAAAAATTAAAAATTTGGAAAAATGTGTTCAAACATGAACAAATGTATAATATATATCACATACATGTATGTTCAAATATATATAAAAACTATAAAGTTTTAAGTCTTTGTGAAACATTTTAGGTTTGAAGGAAGTTAAAACAACCCTTGTATTCTGCTTATTCCTTGTGCTTAATGGCCGTTCCTTAAGATAAATCACGTGTAACTTTCTGGAGGTCTGGAAATACTCCTTCAGAGATGTATTCTGTTATCCTTAAATCATTGTTGTCCAGGAAAATTCAATGAAGTCCATGTGAATGTTCAGGAATTTTTGCCCAGTGCAGGAATGCAGCAGCTCTACAGTCTCAACTCTCATGTAGTAAATGTGTAATAGACTTTGATCTTTTGTGCGTGATAGTAATGATTTCTGACTTGGTATCCCTGTACAATGAATCTGAAACATCAGATTCTTTCTGAGTATTTATGATATTTTGGAATAACCCCCCCCTAAAACACTATAGAAAGGATTGTATTATCAGATCTTGTAATTGTGATTTTGACAATATTTTTATCAGTTTCATACATAGTTTTTATTAAAAAAATCCTTAATACATTAAAGTAATAAAACAGTAGGTGTAGTAAATGTGCAGGTGTTAAAAAACCAAAAAACCCCAAACAAACCTGTAACAGGTAGGATTTGGAACTGTGTTGGGGTTTTTTGGTTTTTTGTACATGCATAGCTAAAGATACACTTCTGAGGGTTTAACTGAAATTGCTAACAGGGGCACATCACCTTTTTATCTTCAGGCAATAGTTGGTTTTAAAATGCATCTTCTCTATTATTTTCTCTCCGTGATGTCAAGAGAAAATAATCATCTTGATAACATCAACTAACTAATGCTTCTGAGATAATGCTGAAGTCTGGCATCATGATTTACTTATGGCATTTGAGCAGCAGTTACAGCGGATGCACCATCTCTTCAGAAAGCATGAACAGGAGTCTGAGTAGTTTCTCTGGCTAGGGAAAAATGATAAAAGTACATTCATGTTCTTTATTAAAATTTCTTTCTATGCATTTTGGGTCTGAGATTTTCAACAAGATACCTATATCCCGGGAAATACAGTTGGAACTGAAACTTAAATCCTTTGCAAAGCCCAGTTCTTGGTGGAAATAACCAAAATAATTTTGTTCTATATCAGAATTGTCCTCATAAATATCTTGCTGGCTTTTGTCAGGCAATGCTGTCATCCTCACTTATCCTTTTATTGATACTTTACAAAATACCCTTTCTGTCTTAACCGCACACAACTCTGTAGAAATAGCTCAAAAAAACCTATGCTATACAAGGGTTTTATATTCCTCCTTTGTAATGTTTTGAAGTGCTATTACAGTGTACAGGAATTATTTCAGATTCGTATTCCATTGATGTTGCAGAAGCATGGCTGTCTACAGCAAGGTGGGAGTGTCGTACAAGGAGAGTGGAATGGATGGGGGGACACAGCAGGTGGGAAACAGCATGGCTCTACCGTCACCAGGATGTAGCAGAGGCTCTTTCTTTGCTCTCAGTTTCTCCTACGTATGCCAAGAGGAAGAGAGATGCTTGCTAAAACAGCTTCTGCCAATGGGGCAGGGAGGAACTGAGAAGTCCGCTTTAGCTGGTGATCTGTGAGGTGCAGGAGGTGATAAGGCAAAACACTGGGTGTAAGACAGTGGCACACCTCCTGTTATGTCTCCCCAGTGCAAAGGCCAATTTATTATCAGAGATGGTTTTGTCCACTGTCTGTGGGGATAGGAAGATTGTCCTCACTTTCTGCAGGGTGGGTAAGGGCAATTTCTCCTTTTGTTTATAGCTAAAATTAGGTCTTGTGATGTAGCGTCTATTTCATCAGTTTTCTGGACAGTGCCGTCTCCTCTGCTTTATTTTTCAAAGCTTCAGAAAGAACCTGAAGGGATAAAAGGAACACCATTTTTAAATAGGACCTTTGTGCTTTCAGGCTTTTGGAGAACAATTGCTACATCAGAAAAATGTCCTGAGTGTAGAGATTTCCAGAACAGTGGAAAATGTTATTGAATCTCACCCCACTTAGAGGAATGGTAGCAATATAGCAAAGCATTAGACGACAGACTGAAACTTGGACTATTAGAACTATCCACGTATAATCAGCATCTCATCCAGAGGTACTGTGCCCTCATATCTGACAATGTTGGAAAGGTAACAGATTTGTCTGGCTCCTCAATCTCTACTGGCTTTTTTCCTCAGTCTCAAAACAAAGATGTTCCCGTGAACACTGACCTTTTGTCATGTTAAAGTAAATGCCACAGATGCAGCACATACTTAGTGGAAAGAAAACCTTATCTTACATTACCAACATAATTACAGAATATTTTAATTATAGAGTAACTTAAGTTGGAAGGGAACCCAGTTGATCCTGCTCAAAGTTAGGACCAATTAGAGCAGGTTGCTCAGACTTTGTTCAGTCAAGCTTTGAATAGGTCCAAGGATATAGTTTCCACAGCCTCCGTGGACAATCTGTTCTAGCATATGATGATTCTCACAGTGATTCCCACCTCCCTCCAAATATCAAATCAGAATTTTTCCAAGTTGCAAATTGTGTCTGTCACCTTTAAGTGAATTTTGATCAATTTTACATTTTCTAAAAAAAAATTTAAAAATTAATAAAAATAATCCTTTTTAGTCCTTGTAAAATGGATGCCTGGGTAAGCCTGGCTGTGTGTTTGACTATAACACACTGGAAGGACTACTGGCTTGCCAGATCTCAAGTCACACTTGAACCAGGTAGGCTGATAAAGCATGGATACGTTAGCCTATGCAGGTGAGTCTAGGAATATGGCTGATCTCTGAAGATGCTTTCAAAAGATTTATGAATGCCCACACTGTCTATCTTCAATCCTTTCAGTTCTTCTAAGTTCATTGCTAGGATTTGCTGCCCTTGATAATGGTGAATTACACATACTGACATAAAAGTACTTCTGTATTCTTCAGAAATAATTTTACTCCTATTTGTTTAAATTCACTATTTATTTTCTTTTATGTAAAAGTCTTCCAATATAAATATTAAAAAACCCCAGTTTATTTCATATCTACTTACTAAATCTTTCTTGAAGTTTAGTGACAACTTACAGCATTGACTAATTAGAATTTACAAAATAATCTGTGCAAACTTAGTTCATTTGGCCCCTTGCATGTTGTAATACCTTTTCTTGCTTAAATGACCGCTGATCCTATTCCAGAGACTTCACTGCACTGAAATTCTTCTGCTACTTTCAATCCTCTGTTGAAATCTTTACATTGGTGCATTGAATAAAATACAAGTAATATATGACCCGACCCCATAACTAAAGAATGGATCCTAATATAGCTGGGAATCCTGGGTAATAGGAACACCCATGGTCATCTGTGTTGTGGAAAAGCAGTCCTAAATATGTGAGCAGACAGCAAGGGCAAAATTTTAGCTCAATGATGACCAAGGAATGCACAAAATAAACAGTGTTAAAGAGTATAACCTATAAGCATTACTTCACTTACAATAACAGGAATTTTTTTTTTTCTTATGGAATAGAGTGAAAATTGGTAGAACTAAGTTGCATGTCAATGTAAAGTAGCTCACCAATACATAGAGTTTGAGTTACAAATTGCACTTTTAGTGTACCTGTGTAAAAAAAAGTCCTTTCTCTGAACTTGGCAAAACTTCCTGAATATTTGTGAGTTTACGCTCTTCACTTCTCCGCATCTTTTTAGTCAGCTTGTCACTTCTAGCTCATGCATCTTCTGTAGCCACAGGTTTGACAGTTTTTGTCCTTGTGGTGTATTCATTTTTTTCAAAGGTTTCTTTCTTGTTTATAGCTGCAGTTCATCAGGCCTGTGTGGCAAGTATGTAGACAGTATTTCTTCTCATGTGTTTTCAATTCTGTTTATTAATTCATTCAAATACTCAAGTTCCCTAATTTGCCCTTTGAAAGAACTGTAGCATTCCAAAACATTTCTTCGTATCGTACATTTTCAATGAATTAACAATTAAAATGTATTTAAATTAATCTTAGTTCATAAGACAGTAGAGTTCTTAACACTGACTGGGATCTCTGAAATCTTTCCAAATTAATCTTTGCCTCCTCTCATACTCTGAATAGATTGTTACCCAGTCATGGAAAATATATCCTACACAATCTTAGAAAATTGTGTATAATTATTAATTCAATTATGGGTTGGACAGCCGAGGGCTTACATCATCTCGGTTAACCACAGTGCAGTGAAATTGGATCTGTGCATCATTTTAAGGAATTAATTTATGCTCATGACAGACTGAAGGCTTCATGAAATTGGCATGCTTCAGAAACTTTGTTTATTAAAATTATATAACTGTAATAATTTCCACCATTTTATACCTCTTTGGAAAGTGCTAAGAATAAATTTAATTGAGGAGATATACCCACTCCCAAAATGTAAACATCCTTTGATTTACTTTATTGGATCATAAGGATCTAAGAACTACTTCAGAGATGGAATCATATGGCAACTAGCCAAGACCTTCCAGCGTGATAGGACTAAATTATCAGTCTGTTTAATCAATGCCACATATCCTCCTGCTAGAATCAAAATATAGCTAGGATCCAGTTTAAAAAGTTGCTCTTAGTTTGCCATATCTTGCTGTTCAATATTTCATTCTCCTTTTAAGTGACTGCTGAAGTGATTTACTATGGGTGTCTTTTTTTTTTTTTTCCCCTCAGCAAAGATAGAGATGATGTTGGTGAAACCTGGAATTTATTATTCAGATTGTAATTTGTTGATTGCAGCACACTAATCTTTCCCAGGTTATAGAAATACAAATCTGCTTTGCACAGTGTAACAGTGTGAAATTACCAACATCTGGTAAGAAGCTCTTGGGGAGTGATCTCCATTTTCCTCAGATCTTTACAGGGGTCTCTCCAATTCCTCTTCACTGAGTTTCTTTTTTTATTGCTGTATCCTGCTTCCAGATTAGGGTAATATTGTAATAACTTTTAAATTGATTATATCCAAATGGCTTTACTTGTTTTGAAAATGTTATTTCTCTGTTGGTTCCTGAATGTGCTAGAGAGGCTGCACTACCTCATGTAGCTTCAATGTTAACTTTTCGTGCTTTGTCCTATGATGCTCCTGCTCTTGAAATGCTTATGTGGAGGATAATGAAATTTCTTATATTTGTTACAGAGGTTGAAAGGTCTCTAATGAAATGGGTCTCTTATTCATTACAAAGGCCTTTGAGATAAGTTAATTAGAGCAATTTAATATAAGATGCTATTGCAACACATACTGTACATAAACTACATAATATGTATAGGTTGCATCACATTTTAACTGTTCTTGTATGTCAGTAAAATGCTGGAAACAAAACCTCCAGCTTGTGGCCTTAAACAAGGTTTTATTCTTTATAGCCTTCCCCAATCCGTGTTTTATGAATAGTCAGGTTTCCGTCTCTGCATGTGCATTGGACCCTTCTGGTTCCTGCAGCAGTTCTCCCTGTGTCTGTCACTGAGTTGTGCCAGCTGGTACCACTCTGTTTTGATATCTGGTCCCCAGCAGTCACTGTTCAAATTATGAATGCTGAGCGTCATTAGGTCCCTTGAAAAGCAAATGCTGGCTCTGGCTGGACTTTGAATTAGTTCAAAGCCCACTAAGTCAGCTGAAAGACCACTTGATTTCAGCTTAGTTTGGGATACACCTTTTGAGCATACGAAAGGTGTACGCTTGTTGTGTACAAACTACATGTGTATATTATTTTTTCCTTCTGGGAGTGTTTAAATCTTAAGTCAATACTGTGGAAGAAAATAAAATAAGCTGATTTCAATTCATCTCACAGACCTGACTTCCTGCTAGGACTCTTGCTTTGGTGATTAACACTATGAAAAACAAGAATGAAATTTGACATGTGGGCCATCAGCCGCTTTAGTCAAAGAATGATCTGTGCAAAAAAATAGTCAGGAGCCTTTGGTGAAATATATTCCTGTAGCTGTTACCCTTAGTGATAGATTCAATAAGATGTAATTATCAAAACTTCACTTCTACAAGTTTTTGTTCTTGAGTAATTTACACCTGAAATCTACATGGACTCTAAGCATTGAAAGAATATTTCCTTTATCTTGCCTATTTCTTTTTCCTGAAAGTGAAGCTGCATGTTTGTCTCCAATGCTTTCTCAGATATGCAAGGTGATGCTAGTAAATGCAGTCAGTCATCCTCCAGACTAGAAAATATTTCTCTCAGGTGTAATGATTTCTTGATCTTCAGAGAAAATTCTATGCTGTAATCAGTACAAATACCAAAGCACTGCCTTTCTCATCTGTTGTTTTCAGCCCACATAGTTCAGCAAGTCCTGAAAAACGAGGACATTTTTGAATGTCAGGGTATACAAGGGCAGTACAGGTTTGCAGCTATGATGCATATACAGAGGCAGAAGGCACATCAAGACATACGTATAAGTGCTTAAGCAGAATCTGGAGTAGATGCTCTGTAAAAAGTAAAACCTGCAAGATTTTGAAGGAGTTCAATTTTTTTAATAAGCCCAGATCCCTTATTTATGAATGTTTAGATTTTTCCCAGTGTGAGAGAGGCCACATGTCATATTTCCAGACAAATTGTTGGCTGATGAATTTTTCCAAGAAATACTGGCTTAAGAGGAGGGATTATTATGCACAGTAGGTATAAATGAATTATTTATCAAACAGGTTTTCATTCTTACTGAAAACACCACTGATCTGTTTTTCCAAATGCTTTACTGTAGTTGTCATTTGCACACAAAGCAAGCCTTTACTTAAGTAAATGTTTAAGTATCACCATTTGTATGAAAGATATATTACAAACAGAATTGATCATGCTTTTTTGAATTATGTGGTTTTTTTAGAGAAAGTATACTTGCCAGAAAAAAAAGAAGGGAGAGCAGTGTGGGAACAGGTCTATTGCAACAAAACCCATGTCAAAAGTTGTCCAGATGGTGGGTAGGTAACAGCAGTTGCTGGCCCTGCTTCAGATCAGGGCTTTCTTTTGGGTCATCTGTATTTCGCCTAAGTATCCTGTCCGGTTTTTGCCTCCTGAGTGGGAACCTTTCTGTCTCCCATATTGGAACTTTTTCATTCTTTATAAAAAGTAAGTATTAACAATTAAATATTCATCCATTGAACTTCTGTGCACAACATGCTTATCAAGTTGGTCTCTCTGACCTAGTTAATAATTTAAAGTTGAAAAACTGAAGTGCAACACACTCAAAAAAAGAAATTTTCTTTAGCTTCCTTGTCTCAAAGACAAAGAAATACTTGATTCTGGGACTCCGTCATCCCAACTGATTTCCCTGCTGACTAGGCTGTTAGCTGTTCAGAGGCATAAAGTGCTTTTGTGAGAAATTTTGAAAGGTTTTGGTTTGTCTTTGCTTGGAATGGAAAAAACCTTTTTCTGCCCCATTCACTGTGCAATATTTTGAATGCATAAAAAGAGTAGTTAGTGAATAATCACTCTACTTCATAAAACTCACAGAGATAACTCATTCCTAGCTTTCAGCACTAAAGCAGTATTTTAACACTGAAAAAATGTGTTAGAATTTCATTTTTTCAAGGAATTGTCTGGTGTGTCTTGGTCTCAGTCTTTTTATATGGAAGTAATTCAAATAATGTTATAGACATTAAAGGAGAAGACTGAAGGCGTTAAAAGGAATTGGGCAAACAGACTTTAATGTGTAAGAAATTTATCTGGAATGAATATTTGAAATTGAGTTGTCTGTCCTGAAGTCAGCTCAGGCAAGGAGGATGCTGTATTTATGCCAATTGTGCATGCGTCTTCAGGTGAGTTTGTGACAGGATTGGTTTCGGTGTATTAATTGGTAGATCAGATGAGAACGGGGGGAACTGAGTAGGAAAGGCAAAAAGTAAGTCTAGATGTGAAACATCAAAAGCATTCAAACACAATATTCAAATTAACAGCCATGAAGAAATCATTCTTCACCCTACCTTGCTATTTCCCTGAATCTTGGACTCTGAAGAACAAAATATAATCCTATAGGGGTAAAAAGGGAGAAGCGTGTTTTTAGATCCTTAAGACTGATGCAGTCTGAATGACTGCTACTGCATGTTGCCAAGTAAGGTGTAACTTAATCCTCTAGAGATCAGGGGACACCAATACTATGAGCTTGTGAATATTAAGTCAAGGGAAAAAGGAACATAATGAAGAGAGTCAATTTTGGTTTTATGGTTTTAGTGCAGTCAGAAAGATTCATCATGATTGTAGGGGCTACATAAACCTTTAGAAATGAAAAATGTAAACCTTTAAGTCTTCAAAGAAAAAAAATTAAACCCATGATTTTCCTCTGAATAATTCTAAATTAGAAGAATGTGAACTTAGTGTGCTCAACTCATTCACTTCCAGGCACACGAGTGCCGTTTGTGCTATATGGAGGCACTGCCTTGTACTAAGGCAAGGAGAAAACGTGGCCTTTGAGGGGGAAAGGGAAAGATGTTTGACCATCCCTGTCCCAGCTGTCCCTGGGGAGCCTTGGAGGCTGGGGGGTTTGGGGAGGGGGCTTCTCGCAGGAGCCTGGGTTTGGGCAGGGGGTTGGTGCTGAGGGGGGTCAGAGCCCACAGCCCAGATTTAGAAGACTGTCACACATGGGCGTGTGCATTCACAGAGTGAATTAAAATTAACCTTTTCCTTATGAAAAAATTAGTAGCCCAAAGGTCAGAATGTACTAATAGGGAACTGCTTACATTTCAATTCGATGCATTACGTAGTGCTTTAAACCTAGGTGACAACCATAAAAACATTTACAGTTACACTAATTGACCCCTGCTGTGATTTGTAGTTCTACTAAACAGCAATGTGAAAAAAAACAAACAGAAAACCCCATGCTCTAGAAAATAGTCAGCTGCTAAACATACATGAAGGGATTGTTACTAGGGTTTTTTTTTTCACAAGCTGTCAAGCTGTAATAAGGAATTTGGAAAAGACAGATGACCCTTCCCCTGCAAAGTTGATTTTTACTATGAACTTCAATGAAACAATTTGCCTCCTGGGTATTCTCAGATTGTGCAAAATATCTTTTCCACTAAAGTACTTACTAGATATGCATAGACACATGCAGAGTGATCTCTGAGACTGAATGAGTTAACTGCAAACATGGACACAGTTTTTAAATCACAGCATGCTGCCTCTATTTTCTTGCAGGGAACTTATTCAAGCACAGTAATAAACTCAGACATTATGGAAAGAGGATTTTTGTTGCTGAGAGTTGTAAAGAAAAATGTAAGGAGTGGCTCCAGTGTGAGGAGAAAGGAAGCATCACCTTCATTTGGTTAAGAATGAGCAATGGGTTACTGAACTTGCATGTCATGCAAGGAGGAATGAGGTGCAATTGGGTGCTCTTATCTTTGAACTAGTTAGGACGAGGAATGGGCATAGAAGAACTCTTTTTCCTTGGAGTTTGATATTCCAGTTATGATGTAAATGGCGATTTGTAAAGCTGGCAATAGTAAATGACAAATGGTAGCTGTGCAGTTGTCAAGGTATTCGTTAGTACTTACATGTGTGTCAGCTACAGTAAAAAGATCAGAGTTTGTTGTTCTAATAGGGAAGACATCCAAGAACAGCTGTCTGCTGATTTCTGACACCTGCAAGATGACAATTAAACTAAATTGAGGACATTGTTGGGAGGTTTATAAAGCTGACTTTAGGCACTGTGAAAAAACATCCAAAAGAAACTTGACACTGGTTGAAACATGACACTAGCAACTTAACTTGGAGAGAACAAAAATCTCATAGGCATTCAAAGAATAATGAAGTTTGTAGTATCCCTTGGGAGTAAAAATAACCTAACCAGGGGTCTGTATCTCAGCAACTAACCTGCAGTGGTTTCCCTAGAAGAATGTGGGGTTTTTTTCATCTTCTTCACCTCAAGAACAATTTTTTCCTTGTTGTAAAAAGAATCAGTGTGAATCACATGCACATAGGAATATACCACAAGAGAACACACTGCAAGACAAAATCAGCAAGGATTTTACCCATGGTAAAAAGAAAACCAAAAGAAGCAGAAAAATGAATATTTATTGCCAAGAAAGTTCACATGTCCAGAAAAATACGGCAGTCATAGACATTGCAGAATGTCACATAGCTAAACACTGTATGACTTTTGAATACGTGTAGATTGAAGTGGTCTGGAATGAGACTGCACTACTTCTGCACTTGCCAGGTGTGAACATCTGAGGTACAAATGAGAAAAGTACAGGGTTGTGCACAGTGCCAGACATGCTTTTTGGACGGTGAAAAATTAGGACACTGTCTGTTTCACATATGAAGTGGTAAATATAACTTAGATTTGCTAGTGGTTATGGAAGAAAGCTTGATGGTCTTTCTTTTGTCCCCGCACAACATTTTCTGCAGTCTTCATTAAAATGAAATTTCTTTCCCGTGTGTAGCTCTCTGAATGTGAAAACACGAAGAGAATTCAAGTAATTTATTGAACAAGTACAGGCTGAAATATGAAGCTTTACTTTTGCCAAACAGGAACACCTAATAACCCTGAGGACGTGGTTTTCACCAAGGGTCAAAAATGATAATGAACTTTTTCTCCCACTGTCTCTGGAAACCTTATGACTTAACACAGATGCAATGCCTGGACATTTTCCCAGAAAGGCTCAAGTAAAATTATTTATTGCAAATAAAAAGAACAAAAGGTTATCTACCTTCTGCAGATAAATTTAGGACTGATGAGATGCATAAACTTAGGGCAATTGAAACTTCCTATGCCAAGGTGCAAACTAAAAGAAGAGTTAATTCAAAACTAGATTGAAGATTTAATGATGTAAGAAAATGATGTAAATATTATTCTCTAAATTTTTCTAACACAAGCTACAGGATAATAAATATACAACAATCTGAAGCAGGACGACTTAAACATTTTCATTCAGGAGACTGTTTTGGAAGGGCAATTCTAACCACCTACAACTGTAGAGTAAATTGATTAAAGGATTTTCACACAACAGAATGTATCTTAAAAGAGAGCTGGTTGTTTGCTGGACTCAATTCCCAGAGCTCAATATATGGCAACAGTAATAAAAAATAAGAGTTTGGAATCATCTAAAAAATACTGGTTTGTTCAATCTGTACCTTTGTGTTGAGGATCATTCTCTGCTTTTCTTAGGTTTTCACCTGTTTCTTGATGTACTACTTCTAGCCAATTTTCTTTCCACCTTTTACCTAAAAGCATCATTTTTGTTGTCAGAAGGATTTCCCTTGATAGTAGGGAACTTCTACAGTCGTTACGCTGGAATGTATGATGGTTTATTCAGCTTCGTAGGTGTGAGGAAGAAGGTAGACACATACGGTAATTTTATCTTGCCAAGTCAATAGGTTGAATAATATAAAATATTAATATATATTCTGAGTGGTTCTTCAGTTTGTGCTCATTATTTGATACAGTTGTGCAAATGCCTGCAAATGTCTGCGAATTGGTATTCATTCCTGCACTAACATACTTTATAATTTTCCAAGTCAGTACTTCCTTGTTACAAGGAAATAAGCACTTCTTACTATCACCTTTTGCAGGGTACACACCAAGGTGTGTTTACCTGTTGTGAAGTTTATTCTGAAATTGTTTGATGAATACTTGCAACTTACTGTAAACATCTGTGGAAAACAGAAACAGTTTCAAGGAATTTGGACTCGTATTTCCCATTTTCACTCTTTTCTCTAGTATTTTAGACTTGCTTTAAGTGTATCAGTGGTTTGAGATGTCCAGACAGAAGAGCCTTTGTAAAATTGCAAGTCAGCTTAACATCCAGAGTCACCAGATTTCTAGCTTGGAACCACAAAGGGTTAGTAACTCCCAATATAAATATGAGGTGGTATACATTGCAAAAAATAATCCTTATTTTACTCTTTCAGTAATGGGCTCTGAGTTTACTATGCTATACAGGAAGGAAGTAACAAAAATTTCTGGGATTACATTAGTGCAGAACTCAACAGCTCTCAAATGAATTATTTGAAGTTAAAAATTATCAGGGAAGGAATAGAGAAGATGATGTCATTGTTATTGCGCTATAAAGTTCTATACTAAGCCTGCATCCAGCATGCTTCATACAGGCATAGATAAAGTTAAGTTTGTATATAAGCACATAGTGATTACTGTAAAGGAATAGAGAAGAGCAGCAGGGAAATATAGAATCAACGAAGGTGAGGATTCTTCAGCCTACAGAAGAGATGAGCACTATGATAGAGATTTATGCATGCAAGAGTGATACAAGGAACCAAAGGGACCAAACCATTTGCAGTCACTCCCGATGAAGGACCTGAGGGCAAGGTGTTAAATGAAGCAAACCCGTGGCAAAACTCGGAACAATCAAAGAGCAAATACTTTTTCATACAACAGGTAGCTGAGCTGTGAAACTCATTGATGCAGTGTGTTGTGGATATTAAATGTTGATGTGGGCTCAGAAGACAATTGAACAAATTTGTGGAAGGAAAAAAATCCATCGGGGGTTCTTTGGAATAATATTTCTGGGTCAGAAAGTCACATACAAATTGATGGGCTATATTTCTGTACAGATGCCAATTTCCTTTCCTCTTTCTTAGACAGTCTTTTTTTGTGTGCGTGTGCCAGAATGGAGCAGTTTTCAAGATCACATGTAAAAGATTTGCAAGGCAGGGCAGAAAAACTTAATAATAAGCTAACTGGGAAAAAGCTCACCATGATGCACACGTAGACACATTTGTATGCACAAACTGAAATCTACGCTCTTTGGCGAAATCTTAATGTGCGCCAAAAGTGCATGTGCTTTTTAAAAGTGGGACGTTTCCCTTTTGAAAACAACAGACAGTTGCTAGATATGCTAATCTTCCATTTGTGAGAATTGGTATTATGTTTACATCCTCCAATTTCACATTTTCTCCCTACTAACTGCTGTAAGACCTCTTGGTGCCTGCCAATTTCACTTTAATATGAGGTCTGCATGTTTTGTTATGCATTTCTATCGGGTAGACATCTCGTAATCTCTCTTCCATGCCACTTTCATGAGGTACTAGCCTGAACTTCTTGAGCTGCTTATGTTGATATGATGGTATTTCCCTTTTTTGTTTTTAGTTGGACTCTTAGGCTATAAACATTGCATACTGATTTTTTCTACTTCCCCTCCTCACAACATGAAAATTGAAATTAAAAGTGTTAAGAAGGAAAAGTAAATGACCAGATAGCCAGCTATTTGAAAATTTATCAGAAGAATTTTTCTTACTGAGCTATATTAATTTAGAACTGCCAGCATTTAATACCAGCTTCAAGTGGATATTATATATTAGTGCCGACACAACATTCTGCTCATAGTGAAAGAAACAGTGGATCTTGCACGTGCACTTGGCCTAATTCTGCCTTGTTAGGTTTTCTTTGTGGAATGACTCAATGAGAAGCACTGCTGTGGCTGCATTGTATAGGACTTTTTCTGCACAAGAGGAAAGCTAAAACTGACTTCTCAGGAAAGCACAGATTCACTCAAGCTCAACTGTGTTCTTCAAAAAAGCTGAGTGTGTAATCTGGAGCCTTTGTTTCACTTGCTCATGAGCTCTGCTGCTTTCAGTTAAGCCCTTTCTCAAATCCAGATTCATTGTTGTTCATCCTCCTTGTCCCCTACCTTGTTTTCCAAAACTGTATAGGAAGTTTGCAATTCCTCCTCTGACTTAAACTTCCATTGTAGCAACACCTACAATGAATTGAGGAAACACATTCCTACCTGTTACACTGGTTTAACAGCTTGTCTTGCCTGAATTGCTATTGATTTTAAAGCAGGATATGGGTTGCTATAGCAATCCTGTAGTCGAACATTCAAAGGAGAATACCGCTAAACCTAATGCTTTATAAATCCTAGCAACTCAAGTTCTTAGGCTGAAACTTTCAAATGTCTCATACGTTTTACATTGTATTTCCAGTGATGAGCCATTTCAGTTGTTGATAAGCTGTATGATAAATTTGTAAAATGAGTGGTTTGTGCATTTTCTGTATGTGTCTGACCCAAGATGCTTTATCCATGACTGGACTGCTCGTAACAAAGGGAAATTGGATCAATTTCATGTATGTAGTCTCAGGGCAAACTTGTCACTTGTGGAATAACAATCTGAAATGGGTGACAGTACTCACACCAGCTGCTTGACATCCAGGCAGGTGCAGGAGCCCTAGGAAATGTCACACTGTCAGATGAAGCTTCAGAGTGTGCAACTGGCAAAAAAGCTTCTGGCCACAGTTATCACCCCAGGCCATAGCTAACACCCCAGGCCACGTCATCCCTTAGCTTGAAACCATTGCTGAGCTGTCACTTTAATAAATGAGTAGCCACTTTGTTTTGATCAGCATTGTCAGGGCTTATTTCAAAAGTGATTCTGATTCCATCATGCAGCCTAGCCCAGCCAAAGTCAATTGGTACAATTTCAAGGTGAATTTATTCATTCTTTATAGAAGTTCTATGCACGAATATATCAAGACAGTTGAATAAATTGAAATAAATAGACTTGGAGTTGCATCGTCTCCTAGTAATTGAAATAGTTTCCCCCCAGTATATTTGTAGTAATAATGCTACCTTTATGAAGACTGGACTGTCTACAGATGGGAAAGTGTGGAATTACCATATTGATAACATATTTGGAAAATGGAATTGGGGCTGAGATGTTGAAAAGGGCAGCTGAAAGTTGTCCTTGCCTTCAGCTTAGCACTGAAGATAGAAGAAAGTCTACGACCAAATAATGATGCATAATTAATTCCTTATTCCAGTGAGAATTGCTTTCAAGTAACTTTCCCTCTGTTTTTAATGCAGGTGTTAACTCTTAGAACAGAGAATCTATAGGTAATACATGAAAAGTTGGGTTCTGCAACAGTGCTCTGTATGATCGGCCTGTTTTCCATTATCTTAGGATAGGAAAACAAGTGGAAGGTGTTGAGCCTGTACTGTTTGTTTTTTTTTCTTTATTCAGAATGTCAGTTGTTTGGGGTTTTTTTTCTTTATGTGTAGCTGTATTAAATGACCATAAGCTCTAGTCTTTCTTCTTGTTTCACTTTAATTCAATGTTGAAAATATTTTCTATTATTCAGAAAAGAACTTGAACTGTAAAAAAACATAAAAATGTTCTTACTTTTCTACAGGGAGGAGAAAGAATAGAGGTGAGGGAAACAGAAGGCATCAATTAGAAGGCAACAGTTCATTACCCAGGTGGCTTTTCAAAGTTGGCAAGTACATTAGCTATCAGAAGTGTAATTCTGATTTCAGTCTGTCTTTCAAGTGCTCTCAACACATGTTGCCAGGACAATGGAGGTTTTGAAAGCTTTTCAAAAAAGGAGTTTTACTGTTTCTTTGTTATGCTTCTAAAACAATATCCTGAAATAACCAGAGCGCCATATAGGTGAAGACATTCTTTCCTTCCTCCCTGCTTTGCTTTAATGTCATCAAGTATCTACCACTGACTTAGATTGAGGAAGAGCTGTAATCATGACCACCTTCCTCTCCAGGGTGATGATCCCTTCCCCTATGTCCTGGCAGACAGGGACTTGGAGTGCCACCTTGCCTCCAGAGTTGAGGGGGTAGATTGAGATTTATTCTTTGCATTCCTTTCCCAAGGAGGAGGCAGTTTGGGGCTGGTCCAGGCTGTAGCTGCTGCTCTGCAGGCTGTTCTTGCCTTGTCACAGGGGACGGGGACACAACTTCAGTGACTTGGCTGCAGGGTGGAGACCTTCCTTCTGATGCAGTGTGAGAGTACGGGAAGGGCGGGGGAAGAGCAAGGATCTGCAAGAAAGAGTCCGAGTAAGGGAAGGGAGAAAGGCCAATCAGACTCTGGCAGCATGGGAAAGGAGCAAGTGAGCACACACGTCGTAAATAAGCATGTACTTAACTGAATCAGGGAATACAATTAAATGCTCAATATCTGTTTTTTTTTTTTACTGTTACTTTTCACTAATCTTCATCCAGTCTTTCTTAATTACTGTGTTAAGAATAAGCAAAAGAATGGGTTAAGTGCCAAGGCAGTATCGTCAAGACTGGGAATTAAAAAACTTGAATTCTGAGTTTTCCACAGAAGTCAGGGAATGTTTGACTACTGGAGTCCCTGTTTTATTAACATTATAGTAGTCTGAAATGTTAACACATCATTACGTATAATTAAGAAGTTGTTTATTATTTGTATGAGTGTATTTTGTTCAAAAATTAGCACCCAGAACTATTATGAAGTAATGACAGCAAATGCTGTAGTTCAAGAAACAAAACCCTTTTGATTTAAAAGAAGAAAGTGCTGTCTGAAATGTCAGCCTCAAAAGTCCATTTGTGTTTTGTTTCATTTTAAATTATACCATTGGAAAGAAAAAAAAGGTTCCTAACCTAATAACCTTGTACAGTAGTTTTTGTTCTAGAGCAAAATTTTATAGGTAACTTACATATCCCCTTAAAAATCAAAGTTTTTATAGTGGCAGCATCAGCTGCTTAACTGAAACAAACTGTGCTGCTGTGATAAGAGAAAAATGTATGTTTGACTTTGGGAGATTCATTTTTTTCCCAAATCTTGATTAGTAGGTGGCAGGACAATATAGCATTGAACTGTATGCAAAGATAACCAAGATTTGAAATATAATCTTTTACCAGTGTAAAAGATGAAGATGACAGTTGTAATCTCTTCAAACTCATAATTTACTTGAGTTTTCAGCAAGTCTGAAGTGACTGATAGTCTCTAGGCAAGGCTTACTGATTTGAAAAGCATTATATTGCATTACGCAAATGTGAAATCTAAAAGTTTTAGTCCGTCCTTATCTATAACTTGTACAGCTCAGGGGAACTGATCTGCTTTTGGAATGTAAAGGAGAAAATGTGGAGTAGCTACAGTAAATCTACTGTAACATCTCTTTTTACATCATCTTCTGTACAGTGAGCTATACTTAGTAATTGCACGGCCCTCAAGAGGCCAAGAATTATTCTTGCCGTCAAGAACAGCAGTCATGGCAAGCTTGGGTTAAACACATTCATTAACACATGGTATCACATGAAAACAGTGCAATTAACTTATGGACCCAAAACATTTGCGTATTTTAATTCATTGTCTTTACTGTATCTTGAGAGATATAAATGAAATAGTTCAGTGTTAATTATTTCCAGACACTTGCATGAAACCAAGGACATATACTAAACTTTAATGCAAGGGAAGTATATTGCATCGAAAGTGTAAAAGGTGAAGTGTGGATGTTTTTTCCCAAATTAAACAAGGCTTCAACTGTGATATTTGTCTGATCCATCTAGTGGCTAATTCTCTTGACTACAGCAACCCCCAGCAGTTAGGGAACTACTTTTGAGAAGCCAGGAATGTCTCTGTCAGTGTTTCTTTATACAGTTCTGAAAAACAGGATTGATTCTGGTTGCCATTCATTCATTTAGTACTGCAATTTCATTCTCTTCAGCA
Organism: Sagittarius serpentarius; assembly: GCA_034782735.1. Lineage (NCBI taxonomy): Eukaryota > Metazoa > Chordata > Aves > Accipitriformes > Sagittariidae > Sagittarius > Sagittarius serpentarius. The sequence continues at coordinate 6,644,700 of JAVKLA010000042.1, read as the reverse complement.
TAGCTAATCTGGATTTACTTGGGATCAAAATCAGTCTCCTTAAATGCCTATGAAGTATTTCACTAAAGGTTAAACAGATCTTTCAAAAGTTTAATTTCCCCATCAAAAATATAACTGCTTTGTTCCCCTGACAAGTCTCTTTGGAAGCAAAATGCATACAGGATTTAAGAAATCAAATGGTTCAAAAAAATTAAATGAACAAAAAAGTTAATTCAAAAAATTGGAGACATGCTTCATTTAATTGGAATTTTTTACTAGTTCTCTCAACAAACCTCCCCAAACCCTGAAAAAGATTTAAGACATTTTCATTAGGATATTCGAGAATTGACCTATCTTATAAAGTAGTTCCTGTCTTCCATTATGATTTGATGGTAAACTCATCTGTCTTTTTTTCTGAGCCCGCCAGAAAAAAACAACACGATAAGCTGTGCTGCTTTGTTTGCTAGGTACTCTTAGGCAGCATTCTTGGGTTGGCAACTCTGCTAGATATGTGAATCAGGGAAAATCTTTCTGTACCCCAAAACTGTATTTGAAAACCATTCTGAAGCTTTCCTTCTGCACTGAACTCCGGATCTGTTTGAAGCCTTGTGGGCAGAATTGACTTTTGTCACTCTTTCATAATTTCTTTAATCAGCCATCAGCAAGTATTAGAAAAACCTCATCTAGCCAATAGTGAGCAGAAATATGAGGAAGGTGCCTATTAGTAATACACAAAATTCAACAAATTTTATATAATAGCCTGAGCAATCAGATAAATTAATTTTTAAAACTAGTTGAAGAGAAAAATTAAATAGATGCATTCATTCAACCATGACCACTCTGAGTTTCATGTCCACTGGAGTGTCAGTCCTGACATATTATTAAAAAGATCAGATTAAAATATGAAGAAATTTAGCTAATGAAACTGAAGGGAAAAAAATTCTGTAATCTAATTGCTTGTTACAGTTTTCAACCTCCTGTCTGCTACCTGCCATGCTCTAGTAAACTGTATTTTAGGAAAGGCTATTGTGTAATAACATTTTATATTGTAACGAGATTATGTTTTCCTGCATTGACATTCAAGCACAAACACTTATAATTAACGAGGTGCAGCTTAGGCATATTCCCCATATTTATGAGTGATATAGCTGTTTTCAGAATGTGTACTGTACCGTTGCCCTTTTAGCTCTATCTTTAGCATGAATAAATGCATAATTTTTAACGGTGTACAGACAACAAAGAAATCAAAAGAATGAGAAGGTGTGAGAGGGGATTTGCCAGAACTTTGGTTTCATAATTGAGAACTTATTATCAATTAATGTTCTCTGTGATATTGTCCTTGTGAAAAGGTAATTATAAAAATAATGCCGTTTAGTGGTCCCATACACTGCATTCTAAAAGAATTGTTATTGTTTATTGTAGTTGTGCTGCTTTATGAAGAGAACGAGTAGTTCTGAGGCTACCACATATGGCTACCTGTGCCTTGAAAATTATTAAGAGACTGATGATTTGAGTAGTTTTCTCATCAATATATTGCAGCCAAAACCATGGTAATTGTGAAACAGGTTTTTAAATATAAAAGCAAAACCAGGGAGCTTATTAATGCTGACTTGACTATTGTTCTGAATTCTGAGATACACATAGCTACTCCTCATCCCTTTCCATCTTTCACCTTCTTCATTGCAGCATCTGAGGTTTTTTGCATTTCCACTGCATGAGGTAGGATGTAGGATCCTACATCTGGGATAAGAATGAGAGACATATCACAGCACTGCTGAAATTAAGGGTGGGTGGAGCATAGTGCTGTAAAAAAAGAATATGCAGTGGTTTGTCCAATACCTTGTAACCAAGTCATCTGAATGAACTCCATTCTCAATATCACATTGCATAGGATACTACAACTTGTTGGAACTACAAGAACAAAGACTTCTTATAAAAGATAAAAGATGTTCTGAAGGACTTCAACACCCAGTCAAATAATATACAGGCCAAGAAAAAGCTAGGTAGATTTTTTTTTTTAACAATTAATTGAAAGACCTCTTTTTTTCATGCATTATGCTGTGCAATAACTATACATTCAAAGGTCGTAAGTGGCATTACACAAAAACTTGAAAAATTTGCTGAACTGTCTCATATCCAAAGCTTGTTGGGTTTTTTGGGTGTGGTTTTTTGTGTTTTTTTGAAACTTATACGGTGCAAAATTAGGTGACAAACTCCTTATTTAAGCATGCCATATTGCTATCAGGACAATTTGTTTGAAATTCTGCAGTCAGTTGGCCAACCACAAGCCCAAGTGATGAGCCAGCCAGTCACTGTCTGGCAGCTCTTCGGCAGTTCCTCGCTCTTGTTTTCTATGTAAGTAGCACAGTTTCAGTAAGCTACAAGTACTCCAATCATTGACAGTGGAGTTGGGTGTGGTACCAAAGGTGACCTGCAGAAATAAGTGTTATGTGAAGTGAGACCTGGTTTCAAGGGGAAAAGTCTGCTTTTCTTTCCAGAGCTGTGAGGGGATGGTCTGTTCAGAGGAAAATGTCCTTACTTCAGCACAGACTGTTCTATGAAGCCTTTCTTCTAGTGCAAAAGGTCTCTGATACTGTGGGTTTTAACGTCAACATTCTCCAGTGTTTGAATCTCAAAGATCTACCAAGCAAAACATTTCTGCATCGTGGTAGATACTTTATAGGGACAACTACTTAGCTGATTTTTTATAACTGTGCCTTTACATGGTGGGTTTTTTTATTGCTTTGGGGATTTTTTTTATTGCTAAAACCATTTGAAACTTGTTATATGCAACCTGTTACTAACTTTATGGAAGGAAGGAAGGAAGTCTGTCAGACTTCAGGGGTCTAAAACATGTCTGAAAGCAGTCAATGCCCTAATATCACTTACCTCATGAGACCATTGCTCAACAGTTTGAATCTTGCTGTGGCAACGTCACAGCTTTTAAGGCAGTGACCCAAAGGAAGGTGGTCCCTGCTCTCAGAAGGCGTGCCTTTTTGGGGGAGTGAGGGTAGAAGGAGGACAAGGAGAGGGGAAAGCTGCTAGAAGGCAGTAAACAACAGATTAAGTTGTGTGTTGATCACTGTTCTTTCCATAATCTCTGGAACAAAGCATGGGATAAATACAGAATCTTCATAGCTATGTCCCTGACTGTCTTCAAGGTGAAAAATTATGAAACTGCTGAAATCTTGAAATGTTCTACAGGAAAAAAAATTCAATTTTTGACTAGGTCTATTCACATTGCTTCCCTAGCAAATGTATGCTTCAGTAGCACATCTGCATGTATGTTTGAGGCAAGTACTTCTCCCATAAGCGAAATACTTCAGTGTTGCTATTAATAGTCACATAGCCATGTGCCTGATCAGCGTATTTTTGTTATATCTTGCAACAATTCACTATCATGTTGTTATAAGATTTCTACAATACTTGGTCAAATTATAGCTACATGAAGTGAAAATTTAGTGGAGATTCACTGCAGGCATAGTTTAGATATATTTACATTGAAAAGTCATGGGTTTTGGCAAGTAGATTTCTGATGTAAACTTACTTTGCTGTAGAAACAAAACTAAACTTTAGACATCTTTGGATTTTAAGTCATTCACAAGAGGAAAAAATACTCCAGTTTAAGGCTTGGTATGATTAATTCTTTATGCTAAGAGTAAAATTGTGCATTTCTCTTTTCATAGGGAAAACAAATGGCCATCAATTCTAGCACTGACTTCTGATTACAATTTGTCGTCTTTGTTTATTTCACAATTACTGTACATAGATTAATAATTACAATTCATGAACCTAATAATTTATGCATTAGTATTTAGCCCTTGTCATGTCTTTAATTTTTGCAATTAATTGTTTTAATAACAGAAAGGTTAATTGCACTATTCATCAGAACTACTTGCTGTGAAATGGTAGACAAATAAGAACCTTCCAAGATAAAGGGCACGCTGACTAGTCTGAGCTGTCATTCCAGCCAAGGGAAATGCGCTGGAATAGCCTAGCAGGTTCACTCAGTTGCTGAAATCTGTGGGATCAGAACTGATTCCGTTCAGACAAAGAGAATTGTACCAAAGTATAGTTCACTAAAAAAAAAAAAAAAAAAAAAAAATCTTTGTTTAACAAAACGTTATATTCTTCTGTATGCATTGAGGCATGGTATGTAGACATGCGTTCCTCTTCAGCTTGCTTTGAACGCTGGTGTTTAAAATGTGTTTTTGGAATTTTTAGGACTACTGTGCATAATCTGAGTGCTGCTCATATCCTGCTTAATCCTTTTTACTACAAGGCCAAACTGTTTTGCTGACTGAACCTGTCAGTTAGCTGCTGCTCAGCCATTAGACCTGTGATAAAAGCAAACCTGCAATTAATGTGTATCTGTGGTCATACAAATACTAAGTGCTTAATGACTCTGTTGTTAAACAGGAATTAAATACGCAGGTGTACATAGAGGGCAAACATGACCAGATTTGGATTTTCAGGTCCATCTTAATTTTGATTTATTGAAATATTTGCCTAGGAATTGACTTATTAAGATGAAAAGTGGCTGCCCTGATATAATGGTGCTAACTTTTCATCTTTTTATATGTACGTAGTAAAGTCAAGAATAGTGCATGCTTAAAGGAGGAAACAAATCATTCTGAAGCCAATCTGAAGCATTTTAACACAGCCCTTTGGTAAGCTTCTTCATTCATGCTATTGACTGAACCATGCCTATTCTGGGCACAGAAAAAGAAAATTGTGTTTGGAGTTTGAAGCTGTCAGTCAGATCCATCAATTAGCCTAATTTTAAATTTGAGGAAGACGCAAAATTTTGAATTTACTTTTCTTTATCTATTTACCACTAAGACTATACTATTTAAGCTTTATTCTAGATTGAATAAAACCTCTCTTCAAAATACCAGAATTGCTGGCTGAAGGAAAATTGTGTTTTACAAACAAACCTATTAAAACTATGTCAAAGTTTTGTTAGGCTTATAAGAAATGACCCAGAGTGTCTTCAGGCAGCAATTTTTTGCTTCAGCTGTCACATACTGAAATGAAGAGCAGATGGAAGATCAAAGGAAGTCATGCAGGTTAACCATGTCAATATAACAATATTAACAAGACAAGTGTCAATTTTTCTGCAAATAGAATTATAAAATGGCAGAGTTTATTGAAATCTACACCTTAGCATCTGTTTTTCCCTTTATTTGTATGAGCGTCTCAATTTGCAACTGGTCATGGGATGCTACCAGTGTAAACTTAGTGGGAGAAGCCCAAGACAACTCCCACCTTCAATTAGGCAGAAGTAAGTTTAGCATAGACTTTTCTCAGGAATTACACAAAAAATAAATTTCATTCCATTTAAGCCAAATCTCACGATTAAGTTGTGCAGTAGATGTTATTAATTTCTGCATAAGAAGGTAGCTAAAGGATTGCTGAAAAACACTAGACTTATTTCTAATCCAGCCATGAACACTATAACGATAAATCTCCAATACTGGTATTTTTTCATAATCCAGATATGTGATAGGATCCTCTCAGGAAAAACAGATTTTCTCTATCCCTCAGTATACTTTTCCTTTCTATATTGGACTAAATCAGTAGTTTTGTGCAGAAAATGAAAGTGGGGAGTGAAAAAAACACTCAAAGATCCTGTGTGTTAGAAAATAAATGTGATCATAAATAGCCACTAATTAGTTTTTGTTAGACCACAGCCTTTGAACTTGCCTTCTTAAAGCTGTTTCACAATGCTCCATGTGATTACATCTAGACTGCAGAGGTGCTTTCTTTAATGTAATTGTAATTAAGGGTCTCTCTGTGCAAACACTTTTTGATGGAATCTTTTTGGCAATAACATACAATTTTTTATTTATTTTTCTGGGCCCCAAAATTATATCTTTCTTTTTCACTTGAACATTTGAGTTTCATTTCTTTTCTGCAGCCCATAATCAGGCACCTGACTGCTGTTTGCAGATGACCAGCGCTTTTCATTCCAAACACAAGATGTACTCCAGGAAAAAAAAAATGAATCAAATGCTTTTATTAGATAGCTTTCTGAATTCCAATACAAATACTTTTTACAAATCGTGTATGTGTGTACATATATATTTAATATATTGTAGATTTTTCTTTCCAATCTTTTCAACAATTTTTATTCTTCCTGCTGCCTCACAGAAGCTGATATTCAATATCAAGGACTTTGACAAATGCAGGACTCTAACTATTCAGTCACTTTTTGCTCTGTATGTGATGAAAAATACAGGTTCCTTGGCTCTTGATGGAAATTGGCTGAGATAAATTCTCAAGTCTGCACTGAGAAGTCACAAAGCAGAAGAGGCAGGAGGCGGCTCTGGGCTGCGGGCTCCGTCCTGCACTTAGCTGATGCTGCAGTCGTACCGGATTGCTGGGCAAGTGTCTGCTTTAAATAACAGATTCTTGAGAGACGCATGCAAAGCAACACAGAGACGTGATGCATCCGAGTTAACTGTAATTTCTCAAGAACAGATAGGGATAGCAATGAGGGAGTTACGGCACAGGCTTCCACAGCTGGGGGTGGACAATGCTGTGCTGTCTGCAGTGATGGGCCCCAGCTGTGGTGGTGGCAGCGTGGCAGAAGAACAGCAGATGCCACGGGCTGAGGCCGAAACGATCTAAACCTACAGGCTTCTGCAGTGAGTTTTACATGCATTTGGTGAAAGGATGGTTGAATATGAAACAAAGATAAATGTTTTTCAACCTGATGACTTGAATTTCCTTGCTAAAATGTTAGCCCCTGGGGGGTGTAGTCTTCCTTTCCTGACAGGCGTGTTCATATGGTTAATGTTTTCTTGGAGAGAAGGAGAAAATAGGTTCAATCTTGTTGCCTTTGTAAGCACTTTGGTTTTTGGGTCACATTCAGACAATACGAGCTGCTGTTTAATTAGTTATCAATATCAAAGTCATATGAGATTTTTGGAGAGCTGTTAAATATTATTCAGCCATTGAGATTTTACATGGTATGTTGACATCCTTTTGAATTTAAGTATTTTAAATCACTGTTAACTGATTCTAATTGGTTAAAAAAGTGTTTGTACTTCTTTCAGCCTAGTAAAATAGAAAAATTAAAAAATACTTTAAAGTCTGAATAACACTTCTTGCTATCACTGCTTCCAAAATGATTCTCTACTAGGTAAGGCAATCTTAAAGAAAGCCCCAACCAACAACCAACCAAACAAAAAGAAACAAACACAAAACATCCAAACCCAAACAAACAAACTCTCCCTGCTCTTACACAAAGGAAGCAAATCAGAAGAGTTTCGTTATATCTCCATCGAATCTGCAAGTTACTATTTTATACAGCATTATTGCTGGGTTTGGTTATAAACTTGAAAATAGGCTCAGCCTGATGAAAGTGAAACTGTATAACCAAAAAGCTCCAGTCACAGCAGTCCAGTTGCAGGATGATGACCTCATCATGAAGTCTTTGAGGAAAATATAATTTCCTTGCACGTGCTAAAAAGCAACCCATGAATCCCCTAACTGACATAGGGCAGAGCGATTCTGTCCTTCGATTGGAAGGCCCAAATTTTTCTGCAGTCCGTACAGCTTCAAGGGATGACATGGGCTCAAGTCTCACTTTAGAGCAGCCCGTGTGGTACTCGCCGGGAACAGCCAGCCTCGCCATGCTTTCTCTGCAGCATCCTAAAGGGTGCGTTTTGCATGGATGTGTCTCAGCAGTCACTAGTGCCCAGCTTATAGTCCAGCCTGGCCTCCTCCACAGAACCGTCTGTATCCCCCCTTGCAGAGCAGCACGGGAGTTGTGGGCAGCCCAGTTACTTGCATGCCCATTGCTGTAGGCAGCTGCTCGGTGATGGGCTAGCGAGAAAAATGTGCTTTTAGGTCATTCTCAGTCTTGCCTGTTACAGAGAATTTAGATGTAGCGGTAGACATGATTGATAATTAATGAACAGTAGTACTAAAAATAAATGTAAAATGTATTTTCCATACAGATATAGTATTATTTATCTTTTACTTAGAGATGAGCTGTTTTCTATGACTTTTTTGCTGGTACTATAAGCTGCCTGTGAGAAAAACTTAATGCCACTTAAAAATAAAGCTGAAATAGTTTATAACAGCATACTGCTAATTACACTTGCCTTTCTTCCTCTGCTGCAGTATGCTTACAGATCGTATGTCAGAAATTGAACTTTCTGATATTTATTAATTTTTTTAAGTGATAAGCAAAAATTACCTATTGGGATACATAGTAAGTACGTATATAAAGCAACTACTCATCTCCACCACAAAGATGGATGTTAAGCACCAAAGAGAAGGTTTTGTACTTGGGCTGTGCTGATGCTGAAGGCATCAGTTAAATTAGAATCCTTTGATATGTTAATTATTTATTGTTGTAAATTATGCATCCTCCAAAATCAAAGAGACACATAACCTATAATTTATTATTCATTTAGCATGAAAACTTGCCTTCATATAACAATTTCTGTTAGGTACAGAGTTCTGATTTGAAATAAAACCTTTTAATATGGGCTACAGTTAAAACATAGAAGAGGCTGAAGTTCTTCTGAAAATGTGACAATGGTCTCTAAGACACAGTTTAACTGCTACAACTTCTTTGATAAGCTTCTAAGTTCACTGAGTGATGTAATTTGTTAGACTTTAATTTGTGTATCTGTTAGAAGATTGGTAGGTGAAAGTGGATTTTGTTACTGCAAGAACTCTGAAGAGCAGCTGCATGTGTTTTCATATAGAATAAATTTCACAAAACTTGATTCATTTTTACTTTGAGGAGGAGGCTATGAAATTCTTGGACTCTGACTCGCTCTTTAAATTTGTTTTATTCTGTTTCAAAGTTCAGAACAAAATTATGGGTTTTGAATCCAGACAAAACAAAAGAACAGATCTGTGCTGCATGATTAGAAACCATGGATATTTGTATAGCTATAACAAAATTGGAAGTATTTTCAAACCAAAATTTCATGTCCTCCTTCCCCTTTTTGTGCACTGTTCATTCTGTTGCTGTTGGAACAGAATGTAAAGTAAATGCAAATTCTTGGTTGCCAAGATGTTGTAATTTCTTAGACTACTTTTTTTCTTCCAGAAGAGAGAAAAGAATTGGGTAGGAAAGAGATTGGTTTGTGTGGTGGTTTGGTTTTTTTTTTTTCTGACTGAAAAGGAACATGAAATGGTTATGCACATGTAAAACTCATGTACATAACATGTACTGGAACACATCATAAAGTCTTGGGGCCAGCAGAGAAACTGAAAGAGGTTCATCTGTATGTTCTTACTTCTGATGTTTTGTCATAGAAAAAATCTGCTACATTGTAAAATATTTCAGCAGTCTGAGTTTTAGTGTGAATAAAGAAGCATGAACAGAAATGCAGTAGAACACAGGTAATGACTATGTTCTTTAATTCGTTCAGAAGCCTTGGTTTGATTTTCTTATGATACTAAATGCCTAGGGATATTTCAGACTTGTTACAGCATTTAGAACTAGTATATAGTATATACAGTAAAATATTTAAAATTACTCTGTATGGAAGTGTGCATACCAAAGGTGAAATCTTCTTAGAAAAGAGTAAGAATTCTGTGCAAGAGCTGGTTTTGGAGAAGTGGCCAATTCAGCAAGTATGTGAACACCCTCCTTCGATCAGGCCAGTAGATCTCTCTTCCTTAGTGTTGTAACAAAGTTGTAGCACAGTAAGAATAGGAGTGAAAGATGAATGCCAAATCCACTATTGTCAACTCATGTGATCTCATTAGATTAAGATTAAATTGGGCTGAAGTTCATGAGATGAAGAAAAAGTCCCCTGAGTGTGTTTAAGCAGTTAAATTTATTTTCCATGTCCTTGTTCTGGGCAAAACCAGTGGACAAATCATTGGCAAAATGGACACGCATCTTTTAGAGTTTCCACTGGAAAGTTCTTATGTGGGTGAGGAAGGTCCCTTCACTTACGTTAAGCGTGCAGGACTGTCGCATCCCAAACTTGGAGCGACTCAGGTTCGTGGATTTCCTTTGTTAGAATTAAGGTGAAACGACACCAGAGGAGTTCAAA
>JAVKLA010000042.1:6614788-6634587 GCA_034782735.1 Sagittarius serpentarius | reverse complement strand
GCACTTTTACAGAGACCATCTTCTCCACCAAAGTTCTTTAACGAATGTTTGAGACATTGGCTATAATTTGTCAGACCGTCACAAGGACTCATGCATATTTGTAAATAAAAAGGAAAGAGTTTTTTGTTAGCGATTTCCACTGAGAATGGGAAGTCAGGCCTCTTCACCAGATTAAGAAAAGAAGAAACATAAGGTGATAACAGTAGTTATTGTAACAAATCCTGCATTCCTTGTAGTTTTGCCCCTAAGATGAAGCAACGCTTTTTTCTTTCTACCGTAAAACTCTTTAAAGCTGCTTGTGTGCATAGCGGTATTGCACACTGATTTTGTTGAAGAGAAAAACGATCCAAAATAAGAAAAGAGTTTTTCAATAGTTCTTGCAAACTCAGCAGGGGAGCCAACGTCTGTCAGCTCTGTTCTGCATGTGAAATATTTTGAATAGCTCCAGAGTGCAGCTAATGTTTCTAAGGCTTCCTTAAGGAAAGGTCAATGCAAACTGCAAGAAGCTGTAGGCACTAAGTCAAAATAATAGAAAAAAGTATATTCTTCCACCTGTTTGGCTGTGTTAACAAGTTCAGCTATTCAGTCCTTATAATGGTCAGTGTCAAAATAAAGAATATAGTCAACCATCTTGCAAGTTTTTATATACATAACTCTAAGCTCTCTGTATATGTATACACAGATGTTTTGGTATCGTTTTCTGCTTCTGTTCTTTTGTTTGAATTAGCAATTGCTTTTTCCTCTCCCTTAGCTAAGTTTTCCTGTTTGCTAGTTGACCTTAGAAACAAGCTTATTTTTTTACTAACCAAAAAAAAATCTTTGTTAATGCACTTCTTTGTAAGTGATGAACTGAGGTGTGTGAGCAATTTCTGTTGTTCCTGGTGTTCTGTTTGGTTAACTATTGTTAAGGCAACGGTTTAAGATTGGTATGTACTCCCTGATTTTTTTGTTGAACTCGGATCTCCCTGAATATAATGCTGCAAAAAGAAATCCCTGTCATCAAACCATTTTTCCTATCATTTCATATAACAAAAGATAATCTTATCTCATAATCTAGGACCATATTCTCTGTAGTATAAATCTTTATAATGTTAAACCTTAATATTTATTACATGTTCCATCTTGCTGCTGACATTCCTATTAATGCTTTGCTTAGCAAGGCACAAATGGTACTTCTGTTCTTTATAGTGCTAAAAAAGATTCAAAAAAACCTCTTTGTGCACAAATCACAAGAAAGCATAACTTATATATTACAGAGCAAGAAGATTAAATACATGGCCGTAAACTCATTGCAATCATGGTGACTGAGTAGAGGCTTCTTCTGATTGCTTTAATAAATCCTTTAAGTATGCTTTCAGTCTCTCAACGATTCCTGACAAAGCTTGTATGCTGCTGTTGTGCATCTGCCTACCTCTAAAGTTCTGGTTATGAATATTTTATATGGCTTATCACTGCACTTGTGTCACTGGTTCAGAAGATGCTGGTCTGCCATTTGTTAGTGCTTGTTAATGCTGTACTAGGCAGAAAAAAAAGAGGGGGATATGTAGTTTTAGAACCTAGCCTTTGGTTTCCTTTTACAGAAGATATAAAAAATAATAATGTTTGTGAATGATTGATGAGGTGATTGCATTTCACAGATTTTCAGACCCTGGTCCATTAGCAAAATTATTTTGAGAACTTGTCTTAGCTTCCTGTATGCAGTGCATAAGAGACTAGGTCAATGATATTGCAATAGCACAGTAATGAAATGGTGTAGTGGAAAATCTGCTATATTTGTAACTGCTCAATTTCTCTTTTCTGGTGTGGGAAACTGAAGCTGAATATGTGAGTGTCCTTGTGAGAACAGGCTCTTCAGTTGTGTTTACATTTAAGTTTTTCCTTTTTAGCTATTTATAGTTATTTAGACATCTACTGCTAGATTAGTTTAAATCACCACCACTAATCATTTAAATGCTATTAAGTGCTGAGTTGTCAAACCACCTATAAGAGTACATAAAATGATTCCCATATAATCCCCTTTGGTCCTAGCAAGCTCATTTCCATGTGTACCAAAAAGCATTTACACATCTCCATACAAGCACTCCTGTACTCACAGATGGGTGTGTTTCGCGGGAAGGTAAGAGAAGCTGGTATGCTATCATGTGCAGAAATTTTTCTTATTTTGGATGAACAGAGAGGCATATGATAATGACATAACCATGGCTATTTTTGAGTCCTCATTTTTTGTTTCACCAGGAAGGAAGTCTTACTTATATCACATTGTTTAAAAGCTGGCAACAATAAAAAAATCTGTGAATGTCAGGTACAAAGGAATAATGAAATAAAACAAAATTTGTTCTGGTATCTATTTTGGATTCCTTTTCAGGAATACTTTATCTGAATGAGCTTATAAGCCAGGATTGTTTGCAGAACAACATATTTTAAGTCAATACTGGTAAATATGGAATGCAAATTTTGGACTTCTAAGTGAGACTTTTTAAAATGTATTTGTTGGGTTAAGATCTCTGGGGACAACATGATTAAACTTTTTTCTGCTATAGATCCTGTGGTATATGTCTGTAAAATAATTTCATTTTTGCCACTAAACCAAGTGGTTTGGGTTAAAGAGGTTTTGAAAATGAAGTAATAAATGTTAAAGCAGAAGATGCAACTAAATAGTGTAATGCCATGTAAACAGAGAAGAAACCATTGTATGAAAACTGCAAGTGTATCTGGGTACATGACTGAATTGGGTTCAATAGTTCAATGAGAGCATTACCTAGCTATCCACATTTGATGATGTAATTGTATTTGCTGATGCCTGCTTTGAGCACATGTGGATAACAGATCTATGTAACTACATGTAATTTACTGCCACTCACCTTTAAGACAAGATTTTCTTTTTACCTGTCATTATTTGTCTTGGCAGAAAACAGAGTTTCCAGAATAAATCTGATTTGAGGTTTCCTAAGCTTGTAAAAATGATGATGATGCATTTGATAATTAGAGCTAGAACAGGCCTACTTGTTTTCAGTCCCTTAGAGAAATTCCATCGCAGAGTTCTCAGTGATTGCATTAGTTTCTTAGGTCTGTGTTTTATGACCATTCTTGCTAAAATGTGAGCCAGTTTCTTCACTGCAGTTTTATTTGTTGACGCATTTATCCAGAATGTGTTTAGTCCCGTCTGTCAGAGAATTAACGTATATTTCAAATATTCAAAATTAAGTCAAATAAATAAGCTATTAGTTTCCTATACTTTCTGTATCCCCAGAAATGAGATACTAATGTATCAAAAGCAGATGGAGAATTGTCTGTTTTAATTCGGCCATGATTTCAGTCCAACTGAGATTGTGCTTAGATGAACAAGAGTACTTATACAAATATCATCTTAGGAACACTAAATTTGTATTTTCTTCCTGCAAAAAAGGAAAGAGGGTATATGCAGTACTCTGATAGTAAGACATGTATCTAAAGATTTTGGTGAATATCATTAAATTACTGAAGATTTTGGTCAATATAGAACTATAAAGATGATACTTTCTGATTTTCAGAATGGAATGAAGTATCTGGGATAACATATAAGATAAAAAGAGCGTATAGGTGCCAGGGATTTCTGTTAGTAAAAACTAAGAATAATAATAACTAAGATCTCACAATGATTCAAGAAATCAACAATATAGATAGAAATATTTTTCTTGACAATTACTTTTTAGTCCTTTTGAAATACATTTGCTTATAACATTTATGGACTATTTTGCGAGGTGATGCCAGGGGATTAAGTGTTTATGGGGTATTTTTTTTTTTTTTCCTTCTAATAGCAGTTTAAAATTCAAAATGCAATCACAAAAGATGTTTCACATGTTTAGATTCTTGGAAATGGTTACTCTTGAAACTGAAAAATGCAGAAATTACTTAAGTCAATTACTTAGCAATCTATTAATGGAATAAAGTCATCACTATTAAAATGCATTGTCTCATCCCCTGAAGTCTGTTATCTCCACGTTTTAATGGAATTTCATGACCAGTTCTAAATCCACAACTCGGTGTTTGATGTATCTTCTCAACCAAAAATTGATTGGGGGCCAAACCATCTCACCTTAAGGATCTTAATACAGTGAGAAAATTGGTTGCAAATAAACTCTTTGAGATCCCTCACATGAATGAGAGGACTAAGTGATTGCAGTTATACTTTCTAGTGGGTTCTGCTATTTCTGAAGGGTCTGTTCTTTGAAAACTCTGTAAGTCTGCACTTGCACCACACAGAAAGAGCTGCTTGCATAGAATCCCGATGCTCCAGATAGCCAAGGCTTTATTGCTCTGGATAAGATCTGTTCTTTTCCGTTCTCACTGAAGCAAAATTTCCCCCTCATTCTTCTTCTTCAGTATTTCTGCTAAACCTATGATTCCCATAAGCTTGTCTGATTGATTTGCTTCCCACATTTCTTCCTAAGGCCGTTCCACACTTTTTGAAGACTGTCCTTTTTATCCCTGGGCTCTCTTTGCTTCCAGTAAGGCTTATACGGGGCTGTCAGTTCACATTCACTGATCCCTCCAGCTGGCAACTTTCAGGCTGATTTCTCTATAACAAAGCCTAGTATTTTTCACTAGGATACTGACAGCTCTAATATAGAACTGGTTTTATTTATTTCCTGTTACTAATGAATTAGGCCTTGACTACTGCTCCAAAAAAGTGGTTGCGGGGGTCACTGTGTAGTTGTAAGTGCATTTTTTAGAGGCATTATTTTTTAGAGGCAATAAAAACTGAATTTAATGTACTATGCCTGAAATTTTAACAGCTGGATGAATGTGTACATGTTGTAATACTCATAAACATTCTCCAAAGAGAAACACACTGATTCGGATATCTCCCAAGTATGCACATAAATATTAGTTTGGTTAATTTTTTTTTTCTTGAAATTTTCTGTATTAGTTAACTTTTTTGGCTGATGTCAATAGTGCTTTGATAAGTGAGTACAAAAAGGTAAAAGCCACCTAAACTATGTTTTCCTGCTTTGTAAA
This sequence comes from Sagittarius serpentarius, assembly GCA_034782735.1. Taxonomy (NCBI): domain Eukaryota; kingdom Metazoa; phylum Chordata; class Aves; order Accipitriformes; family Sagittariidae; genus Sagittarius; species Sagittarius serpentarius. Next base: position 6,629,589 of record JAVKLA010000042.1, on the reverse strand, counting down.
AATAATATAATACAATATAAGGAGACTGATACACATAGAATGAAACACCATGACAATGTCCAGGACAAGAATTTCTCAACGATTTCCTTATCAGAAGAGCATTTCCTACATTGGAGTGACTGAGAATACTGCTGCTACTAACAATAACAAAACCCCCAAAACATTGCTATTTGTCCATTCACTATTTTATTGTAGAACTTGCAGTACTTGAGGTCATGTAACCGCAGTTCTTGGCTTGAGTAAGAAAACACTTGAGATCTGTGCTCATGCTGGAAAAGTTTGAAATTATGAACTTTAAGAGGTCCAAACCCAGAAATCAACAGAAAGAAATTAAGTGAGCCTAATAATATTTGTGTCCTCAAACCTGTTGTGGCATTCTAGAAATTCTCTTCTTACTCTGCTTAATAGGTAACCATAGGTGGGATGTTAGGACAGCTGTTTTGGGATCTACTCTCCACTATTTATTTCTACTGGAAAGAAAATAATTGTGGCAACGAAGGGAATCAATAGCTTCATTCTCTAAAGAATAATGGGGGAAAAAAGAAAGCAGATGGGCACATGAAATAATTGCAGGACATGATTCCTCTTGTAGGAGCCATCATTTGGTGGCAATGTTGATCTGCTCAAGGGTAAGAAGGTTCTCCAGAGAGATCTGGACAGGCTGGATCGATGGGCTAAGGTCAACTCTAAGGTTTAACAAGGCCCAGTGCCGGCTCCTGCACTTTGGTCACAACAACCCCATGCAACGCTACAGGTTTGGGGAAGAGCGGCTGGAAAGCTGCCCGGCAGAAAAGGACCTAGGGGTGCTGGTTGACAGCCGGCTGAACATGAGCCAGCAGTGTGCTCAGGTGGCCAAGAAGGCCAGCAGCATCCTGGCCTTTATCAAAAATAGTGTGGCCAGCAGGAGTAGGGAAGCAATTGTCCCCCTGTACTTGGCACTGGTGAGGCCACACCTCAAGTACTGCTTTCAGTTTTGGGTCTCTCGCTACAAGAAGGACATTGCGGTGCTGGAGCGTGTCCAAAGATGGGCAATGAAGCTGGTGAAGGGTCTGGAGCACAAGTCTTATGAGCAGCGGCTGAGGGAACTGGGGTTGTTTAGCCTGAAGAAAAGGAGGCTGAGGAGAGACCTTATCGTTCTCTACAGCTACCTGAAAGGAGGTTGTATCAAGGTGGGCGTCAGTCCCTTGTCCCAAGTAACAAGTGACAGGACAAGAGGAAACAGCCTCAAGTTGTGCCAGGGGAGGTTTAGATTGGATATTAGGAAAAATTTCTTTACTGAAAGAGTGGTCAAACTTTGGAACAAGCTGCCCAGGGAAGTAGTGGAGTCACCATCCCTAGAGGTGTTAAAAAGACATGTAGATGTGGCACTTCAGGGCATGGTTTAGGGGGCATGGTGGTGTTGACGGTTGGGCTTGATGATCTTGGAGGGCTTTTCCAACCTTAACGATCCTATGAGTGTATGATTTTTATGACTCTGCCCAGTTTGATGTATAGAAGCTGAAGAGGTTTTACCTGTGGTTGTTGACTCCATGAAACTGTGGGAGCAGTAAAAAGAAAGGGAAAGATGTCTGTTTCTGAATATTAATCAAACCCTTATTATGTTGAGAAAGGAATATTTACCTCTTGTATGGAATAATGTAAAGGGGAGAGAAACTGCAGCAGTTTTGTTGCTAAAGGACCTCTGACAACCAACGTAGTTAATGACACCAAAATTTTCTCACTGCAGTAGATGAAATGATTGGCATATGGCAATAATTGGTACTGGTATATTTTCATATGCAGGACGTGAATGTGTGTGGTATGCAGGTGAACAGGGAAGAGGGCACAGCACTAGGTCAGAAAACTCATAAACCTAATCTACTCTGAGACTAACCGGGAAATGATTGGGGGGGGAAAAAAAGTGGTGTGCTGAGCTGAAAAACAAACAAACAAACATATTTGGCACAAACAAGGTGGAATTTTATTCTGAGACAAGCTACAATACAATATCCTTGTAATAATAGGAAAATACAGGCTATCAGTTATCCTTTTAAAGTAGGGAGAATAGGAAAAGCAGTCACTCACTAATAGAATGGTTGAATTAGGAAAAAGTTATTGCAACAGTTGATTTTGCTATATCACTCTCTACTGAACTACCTTGGGTATTCATTCTGACTTCTCATACCAGATGAAATTACAATATGTCAGTCTTGTCTAGTCACAGCTAAACCACATTCACAGTTTCATAATGTGTATCATAACACCTTTTTTTACCTGGGGGTAATATTACAGTATCTCAAAGATTCATATAAAACCATCTATTGTTTACTCTCTTATATGTTGCTTCAGAAGTGTCACCTAAATTTGTATGTGTTTTTTGTTCAGATGTAGTGTATGTTATTTTCATTCACCTTTACTTTGTGGGTTTATACTCTGTCATTCTCTCTCTTTTTTTTTTTTTAATCTCTTAATCTGGATTCCAAATGCTGAACCTGTAAGAAAAGAGATTCCTAGCAAGAATACTTCCAACAGTCCTTTTCATGAGCAGTGCTGGTACAACAAGCCTTTTAGTCATCTCTGGATGGCAAGCTCTCCTCAGAGAAACTGTAGACAATGAGCATCTCTCAGCTTGAGCATGGCAGTCCTTTTACTGGACAGCTGCACTGACAAAGCTAGGTTAGCTTGTATAGCCCCTAGATTAATTAGTTTCCTTTCTCTTGGGTAAACTGAGTCTAGAGCATCTTCTTTTTTTTAAAGAACCTAATTTTAAAAGGATTTCCTGGTTTGTTTACTTGAGAAACATCCCTATGATGATGTATGGGACAGGAGTTACTAGGAAATTAAATACGTACTGTCTTTTACCATGTAGATCTGAGGCATGCCTGTTAGCCATGCAACATTTTCATAGCAGTATCATGCTCTACAAGGTACTCTGGGAGCTGGAAATACCTCACAGTATGCATTGAGATACAACTTCTTTTGCTTGTCCTTTCCTCCCCACCCTAGCCTTAAACCTTAACATCATGACTTGAATTTGGTTTGGGTCTGGTTTCAACAGTGTATCTAGTGAAGAAGGTCCCAATCAACCAATAATAATAGTGAAAATTTGTATCTATAATGTTATAAATAGAAACTAAAAAATAGTTTGATTTGATGCTGCTACCCTTACTGAAATAAACTCTTAAGTGAGGATTCAATACATGAGAGATGCAGAAGGGAGCTTTTGAGGAAAATAGTTTTATTACTAGTTTGACTTCAATATAACTGTGGGGTTCTTTTACCTGAGAGCAGAATTTAAACGTCTTGTATGTGATTGAAATTTCATTTTACCTTGGACAAAAGGTATCATAAAATAATGGTAAAGTTAATATGATTAAGAATTTGAAAATATTTTCCAACAGGAATGTATAATCCATCTGAATTTATTGCTTTTTGTTGAACTCTGTATGACCAAATATAGAAAAAATTTTTAGCAGAACCAGGATGTATTTGTTGGTCAGAATTGAAGAATGAGGATATAAGAAGAAAGCTGAGCTCAGAGTAATCTTGTATCAATCCATTCAGCAGAGCTTTAGGAGAGTCCTAAGCTCTCATGCCATGATGAATGAAGACGTCACTGTCTAGAGCTAAGCTGCCATAGCAAACTATTTTTGCAGAATAGCTGGCAGAACGAAGCGAAGCGTGTGCTCGGCTGCCATAGGGTAACCAAGGGAGGGCGTCTGTGCCTTCAGCTGCCTCTACTGAATCCAACAGGCTGCCTGTGAGCACACTGCTAAAACAAACAGCTTGGGCAGTTTAGGATTTTGGCTCCTCCTCCCTGCTTTTTGTCCATATGTGTCCACATCTCAGTGGTTGCACTCCACTGTCTGCCATAGAAGCACTTCCCTGGAGGGGAAACCAGCCTTCAAGCTAACATACTAAAGCTGGATAGAAGAGAGAGATCCTGCTGAACTACTGTAGATGATCTATTTTGAAAGATTCTTGTACGACATGAAATTATATTATATGTGAATTTTAAATGATGAAACAACTTGTATTCATTTTTAATCCTTCAAGTTACTTACGTTAAATGTACATAATACTGAAAAGATTTAATTAATTTTTACAGTATTAATGAGTACACAATAGTTAATTCTTTTCAGTCACTTCTCACCTGGACTGCAGTAAAATGTTTCCTTTGATCTTAAAACAAAAATTATCATTTACTGTATCGGTAGCTAATGTATCATTTTCCCAAATAAATTTAGCAGTTATTCCATTGTCTAGGCTTCCACTTATGAAAGCTGACTCCCATTAGCCACTCCTCTGTAATGGCTTGTGGGGAGACTGAACAGAAAACCAAACTAATGCAGCCATTTTTCAGTCTCATAAAATGATTAAAGCTGATGTAAAAGGACTCATTAAAATTGAAAACATTAGGATCATTAAAAAGCCATTAAACCACCTCACTCCTCTGATTTATTTTACAACAACCTTATTTGGTCACTGTTTTAAAGTCATAGAATCCCATCTTTTGTCTCTAATTATTGGCAGTATACCCACCATGCAGCAGGAGGACATGTTCATGTTGAATCCATTCTTTGTAAGTCTTCTTTTAAGTTAGTTCTTCAGCATTTGCAGATCCTGCTACTGCAGTCATCTTTGGCCACATGCTTAAGTTCAAGCATGAATAGATGAACTGAAATCTGCACAACTGGTTGCCTAGTTAAAGACTAATTTTCAGGGTATCAGGACCTATTCAAATAACCCACACTGAATTCTACTATTACCTTAGTGGATCATATTTAATTCCAAGTGCTTTGCTTACAAACGACATTAGAATTTTAAGTAGTGTTTTCTGAAAAAGCTAAAATTGAGATACTTTGAAGCATACTTTAGCTCCTACCAAACCCAAATTTTCTTTAACTCAACATAGGAATGGAAATCCCAGGCCATGGGGAAAAAAGAGACCTTTATCACAGTTCTCATTTGATCTTGGCCCTTGTTACTTAATGACTTGTACATATTATTAACTTTAAATATAGCTGCTGTCCCATGGAGTTCATTGAAGCTATTCATGTTCTTAATAAGCAAGCATATTTGTACTTTTTATGTGGAGAACTAGACTTTTCAAAAGGGCTTTTTATCTTTGTGAAAAGGCTCTTAATTTCAGCAAACAAGAATTAAAAAAAAATTCTTGTTTCCTTTTCTCAAAGGAGACTACTAGTACTTTTGCAAAAATGTTGAAGATTAGTGAAAATTAATTATTTTGGAAACTGTGCTCAAATTACTGATGGAGCTGTCAGACATACTGAGAGGAATAAAGCCAACTTATCTGGTTTATAAACATTTTCTGATGAACTTGTACATCAGTTGTTAATTCTGAAAAACATATCTTCAGAAAAAAGAGTGACTTAAGAAAAAGTGAGAGGAGTTTCACAAAATATTCTCTTGGTAAAAACCTCATGAAAACTTACATTTAATGTAAACGTAATTTAAAAAGTAATAAATAAAACCACACATTTCCCAGATTATCTCCAGTCTGCCTCCCAGGCTACTCCACTGAATGCACTGTCCTGAGTTTCTTGTTAGTGTAACCAGGAGTAGGTTTTAATTTGGGACAGCCACATTTAAGGCTTCTTGGCTGCGCATGGAAGAGGACCACTCTATTGTTTGCATATTGGCTCCACTTCCGTAGTTTATGACTGGTTGTAAAAGGGTGAATTGACATTTACCCTTATCCAAAACTTCAAGGTTCATAAAGAACCTTACTTCCCCAACAATTGACTTGTAGTGTACATCTCGGGCTTTAGGAACAAAATACTTGAGAAATTTCGTCATTCTTCATGAAAAGGTGACAGATGCTTAAGCCCATTCTGTAGGTGTCTAATCCTTTCACTCTGAAGACGACAATTTTTTGTCATACATATTGCACCTGATGCTGTGTATCAGTGCTTTCCTTTATACTACAGGTTTCATCTTGCCAACATTAAGCACTGTTGTTTTGACACTTCTTCCAAAGATTTTTTGCTTGGTGACTGTGTTAAAGCATGAAAATTGATCAGGCACTTTAAAAGTAGCTCATTATTTTGAATCACACATTATAATATGGACTGAGCTTTATATTCTGACTGTTTTCCTGTAAATTCTTCTGATGACTGCTATTAAGAAAGAGGAGTGCATGTGGTCATGTTTTAAACGAAGGAATTCAGTGTAAGCTAGGTGCTTGTCTAATATGGTTGAAGGGAGAGATAATACTACTCAGAAAAGAGTGTGGAGGTTGGGCAATCCAGCAAACAGCTGTTAATTGCAATTTTCCATCTAAGTATCTCTAGATGTGTATTCCTAAGAGTATATCTGGAAATCAAAAGGTTACTTAGGGACTGTAACTCTAGCGTTCAATAGCAGAAGGAAATCTTTCCAGTTTTGAAAAGGGAGTGTGCCAGAGGAGCTGCGTTTGGGGAATACTTGACGGAAGTTCTGCAGGTCTCCGTCTCTTGTTCTGTAATGAAAATAGTAGGGGTTTAATAGAAAGTTATTCTTTCATGTGCTTTCATACACCTTGATCCTAATAGGACATAGGGGTAATTCGTGAGTGCTTCTCTAACATTCCTCAAATCTGCTGGAAACGCTAGATGAAAAAGTAAGGTTTGAGGCTCATTGTTAATGGTAAGTTCTAGAAGAATTCACCCATGTAAAGCAGTGCAGAATAGCTCAGATCTAACATATGGGGACTGTACCAGATGACTTATCAAACCTAAAGCTTGTCCCTGGCAGTTTTCTCTACTATCTGCTTTACTTTGTGTAAAACAGTCAAGCACACTATTGCTTTTCCTTCCTGATGTTATGCCTTGTGCATAATTTTGCTCTTCTTTTCCTGTAGGTCATTTGATTTGACCTGTAAATCTACTGCAGGCAATGAGATAGGAAGGTAACTACCATAGGTAAGTGCTTCTTAAAACAAAAGGTACATGTCAATCATTTACTACCAGGGAATCGAATAGAATTTTTTTGTCTAGTGTCACTATAGTGAGAATTCATGCCATGCTACTGATAAAGCTGTTATTTCACTATAAAATGCTTCTGTCTGGAGCTGTGTTTGAAACGTGATTCATTAGAATATTGAATATATATATTTTAATGCCACTTCTTTCATATGCTCACATTTTCTAGCTACTGAATAACAACGTATGGTAGGTAGTGTCCCAATTAACTGAATGCCAATTGCTAGTTGGGCTTGTTGTGTTAACATCACGACACAAATTCTCCCCTAGATGTCATTGTCCTCATGACTGTACTGCTCAGAATTGGGATGGCCTGAGGCTAAATCCGTGTTAGGTAAAAGAAATTCTCAGACATTCAAATCTGAGATTCGCAGGGGCAGAAATTGAACCAGAATACAACAGAGGACTGTAAAGCTGAACCTGCCTGAGCAGTGCTCAAAGTTGTCCCTTTTTAAAGCTACTGATATTTTAAAATATGAGCATGAGTGAGTAAAAAGCACTAGTGTGATGACACCCTGGTAACATTCACATTGTGTGTGTCAAAGATGCCTGTGGAAAAGACAGGTAACTTTATAAAGATTAAACTTTATGAAGATTGTACTAATAAAAAGAAGTGTGATGACATATAGAAAACCTGGTTGAATCTCCTCTCAGCTGGTGACCCAGGAGTATAAAGCCAATGCAGCCTCTTAGGTTTTGGAGAGGGGTTCTTCTTCAGAGAGCGAATCAGCAAATACTGTGCTTCATTTTAGGACTGTTTCCGTCTATCCAGAGATACTCAGTTTTGAGTTGGCAAACTGTTTTTCCCATGGATTTTATTTATAGCACATCAGAATAATCTGTAATCTTTTGTCAGTTAGTATTACAGTATAGTATTAGATTATAGTATTTAAGTTTGATAAGAAAACTATAATAGTGTTGCTGCAAAAGAGTTTAGCTCTCCTTCTCCATGCTGCAGAACAGTCCCTGGCTCTCATCATTAATGATGTTTGTTATAATACATTAGACAGAAAAAGAGAGATCAAAGAGCGTCTTTGCACTGGGCATGTTAGTTGTACATTTGACTGATAGGGCTAATGGATTATTTTTTTGCAAGACTGCTACATGAAAAATTGATGTGCTTTGTAACAATTGATATTAAGTACCTCTTCTGCCCTTCATGAAAATTAAAGTAGCTGCTTTTCCTGTGCCCAGCACAGTGCAAGATGGGCAAATTAAAAGATGTATTTTTACGCTAACTTGTGTCAGCGTACTGGAGGAGTAGATGCAGGAGCATAAATGCTGTAGTCGTAAAGGTGAGGTCCTAATTTACTTCCCAGTTTTATTTCAGCTTAGTTTTCCATTGCCAAGAGGCATAAAAGTTACTGAGTTATACTACATTCACCTCACGCTGGTCTCCTATCAAACAGAATATCAGTGGAACACCTCCACGGAGCTGTCTACATGAAATTGTCCTTTTGTACGTCTCATAATCGGCTGCAATGTGACCAAGCATCTGGTGGTGACAAGCAGACGTCTTTGATTTATTGGCTAATATCACTGCTTGTTAGTGGATGGTTGAGCAGGAGACTAAAAGAGCATAAAATCAGAGAGAATAAATTATGAAGGCATCGAACTGTGGCATTATAAACCCCTCCTTGTCACAGCTGTGACATCTCCCAGGAAATGTGGGATGAGAGAGACGTTCCGTCTTCAAAGACAGTGGCCACTGTTTTCTCATTTTTTTAATAAAATAAAGAAAACAAACAGCCCAAATCCACCAACATCTTACCTAAAGGGGTAGACTTTTCTCCTGCTTAAGCAATCTGCATCAGAACCTTGCATCTGCTTGGAAATTGAGTTGATTAGCATCTAATTCAGACATCTGGGGAATCTAAAGGATGCTGGGGTTAAGAAGGATATCTCTGCTGTGAGTGGAGATCTATGGTTTCCTTTAAGTGCTATCCAAGAATTGGTTCAGTACCCATACTAGAAAAGCCAGGCTTAAGGTTCTGCTTCTCACTTTCAACAGTAGTAGTCTTGCTAAGCAAGAAAGAATGCACGGTCCCTGTTGTGCAGAATGGTTCCCCATGCCTTGTCCCAGCTAATGCATGGATAAGAGGGGAATTAGCTTTCCAGTCTGTGGTGTGTTCTGTTTTACAAACAGCATATAGGTAACTAAGACATTCAGGTTTATTCTGCATTGAAAAGGTTCCTTGTGGACTTGACAGGAGGGACTGTAATGGGGTAGGTGTGCAAACACATGAAAAAAAAAGTCTCAGCTTTTAAGAGTCTGCAGCTTGCCATTTTTTATCCCCTTTTAAATAGTGAGTACATACCAAATTAAACAATGTATGTGACGGAACACGTTTCTGACAGTCCCTCAGGACAGAAATGCAATAGATCTCAACTATTTTTTCATTGCTGACAATTATTTTGAGCTGCAGAGCCATGATAATTGTGACTACTCATAATGTCAAATAAATACTATGTATATGTTTATTCAATAAATCGACTTGAAGTACGAAAGGAAGAAGATACTGCACAGGAGTGAAATAGTGAGTGACGAGATGTTAAACTGACTAACAGCAACAAGGCATGCAGTAACTCCATAGGAAACCAGTTAAGTGTTATAATACCTTCAGGGAATAAATATAGTCATTGACATATACAATTAACAGGTTTGTGTTAATATATTTATGTAAAAATTTTTGTCCTCAAGTGATGGACTAAGAACCAATTCAAATGGGAAAGTAAGAAATTTTGTGTATGATTCTAGTAGACAAGTTTAATTTTACTATTTCAATTAAAATCCAGTGGGAGTTCTTGCAAAGTTCCCTTTTACCTATTCAATGTTAGATAAGCTGTACCATAATGAGGAGAGAGTCCTTGTACTTTTAATGAGCAACACCAGTAACTGGTTATGTCTTACTGAGAAGTAAAAGGAAACTTTTAAGGGTGCCCATTGGAACTACTTTGCTGCTGTGGTTATCTGAGGGTATTAGCCTTGAGCAGATTCTGGGAGCTGCAGAAAAAGGCTGCACAATTAAAAAGACAGGAACAAGCCAAGTAGTAGCTCATAGTAGAGGGAAAGAGGAGCACAGGCTAATGACATGAGACCCTCCGGCAGAAGCCAGCCAATACGGTACTACATAGCAGTGACATCAGAATGCCCTAAACCCATTTGTTCAGGGATTTCAGTTTAGAAGGGGAAAAAACAGGAAATCTCCAAAGAAAGGGTTTGTGGTTTTTTAACTACTTGCTAATATTCAGGAAGAAAGTTTTCATACCAGTCATAATCAAGAATGTAGTCTGAAGATATTTGATATATAGCATCACAGATAATAGATTTTATCTTGTACTGAGAAATGTGGACTGAGGGCTTGATAGGAGACAGTTGCAAGGGGTGAAGTCATGATGCTTAGTGTTTCAATATATTTCTCTGAGTAGTCTCCCTTAATTTTAAATTTTTTTTTCAAGTGAGAGCTGTTCTGCCTAATGGATTTGAATGTACTGAATAGATTTTGAAGGGATTTCCCTCATGTTCACTTTATTTCTGAAACAGTTCAGCCTGTTTCTGCGTGGAGTTACAAAATGAAACAAAGAGGAAAATCTCCATACAATATGCATACAGTTTTTAATAATGAGTTCCAAAAATCTTTCCTATCAATAAGAACCACAGATCAAATCCTTGTGTGGATTTTCAGTAAGAAAAGCGTAAGACCTTGAGACAGAATTCTGTTGTTTGTTAGACAGTGGCTGTGTGTTGGTCAAAACGTTTCTGACAGTGAAAGACATTCAAAAGCCACAAATATGCAGAATCTTGAATGACAAATTAGATGAAAGATAGTCTATTAATAGAAAACTTAAAAATAAATACTAGCCAAAACCAGTGCTTCAGAGTATTCAAAAAATCAACTTGTCAAAATTGTCACAGGCATCAGGATCTTAGTGAATAGACTTTACTCTCTCTAAAGTGTTTCTTCTTGTAGTAGCAAAAACAAGGGGAAAAAAAAAAACAAAATAATTTTGATATAGGAAAAGGAAAATACCTCAGACATGAGACTTTAATTTCCAAAATGTGCTGCTTCAAAAATGAGAGGTCTTTCATTCAAGAACACGAAACTCTGGAGATCTGAACTTAGTGCGCAGTCCCACCAAAGGCTGCTTATAACCTGGGCAGGGCACTTATCTATTTCTTGATTCACCAGCCATAAAATGGGAGTTTTAACTGAGTTATCACTTGATGCAGATTTATTTTTGGTTTTACCATCTCTACAGCTGTTTGCTGTTTAATGGGAATGTGTTTCACAAAGAAAATACAGCTCCACTTGTTTTCTTCAGCTGGGTTAGTTCTTATAAATGCTTTGTGATTTAGCACTTCTAAGGATAAATGGTTTGAAATGCACATTCACTGAAAAAAGGTCTTTGAACAATTAAAAGGAGCAATAGTTGATTTTCAACAAAATGCATACTTTACTTAGATATCCAGTTAGTTGTTTTGAAGTATTAGAAATTCTGCTTACTTACAGGAAATAAATAGAATGTATGTTTCTGAAGGTCAAAGCTGATATTTATTTTATCTGAGAATTCTAACCTGTTTTGCTATTGGGGAATAATAATTTTGTTTTATCCATACAATTAATTTTCATTTTCTGTTTCTGATCAGATTATATTTTCTGAAAGTGTCCATAAAAAGGTGGAGGTGATACAAACAGCTAGCCCAGTGGTTAATATTAAAATTTTGATTTAATCACCTGGATCACATTGGAGAGCCTGAGTTGAGCTGTCTGAGTGCCTGAGCTGATCATGTATCAGTGCCTGAGCTGAAAATAGGATGTGAACCTAGATTCAAGGTATCCCAACTCAGTGCCCGTTGTCTTGTGGTGTAGATATTCAGTTCGCAGAAAACCTTAAAGTTTCATGGAGTCAGAAAGAAACTGTATATATGTTTCTTCTAATATGTATCGAGGAGGTGGAAAACTCCCAAAATCCTTGCCTGAGTGGATTTCTAGTCAAAACCAGAAAGAAATATATGCTACATTAGCCAGTACTTCAATTACTGAATCATTTGTAGGAGGCCTCAGAAAATGTTACTTAGTTCCTGATTGCAAGCAAGTGAATTCTCAGCTTTTGCTTCCCCCTTTTTTTTTTTTTTTTTTCCTGGGGTGAGGGCATACTGCAGTTATATCTGTGCTTTCCAAATGATGTATACATCCTTATTCTTGTTTCATGTCTCATTGTTTTAGGGAGAGTCATCCCATGATATATGGGAAGAGAGACCTCTTAATAGCTGTGTGGACAGGTCTCAAGGTTTATATTTTTAAGAGACTGTAAGCCACCCTCTCAGTACTGATCTCCTTAATTTCTTTTTGCTTTTAATTATTATTTTCGTAAACCAAAAATAAAAAAATCCCAATCACAACGTAGCTAGTGGAGAGATACTTTTCCAACAGGCAGTTCAAAGCAGAAATCTGCTTCAGGATGCTCTGAATTGTTCTCTGAAGTAGTATATCTCCACTGACTATGTAACATGTCTAGTGCCTATACTTACTCTCCTCTGACATATTAATTCAGTGCACAACACTGTCAATACTCACAAGCTAAATTTCAGTATTATATGTGATTTTGTTCTTCACAGCTGCTCAAAGTGAATGAAACATCCTACCAAATAAGAATGGCAGCATTTTATGCTGATGTAGCACTGAATTGGCTACTCTTTTGCTCAATAATTACAGTTTTGGAGAAAGTACTTTGATTCAGATTGTCCCAGACACTTTACCAGCATAACTGTAGTTGCATCTACTTCAAGCAATGGCAAGCTCTTCCCTGAAGTGCTGGTTGATATGATTCATTAGTAGTTTACCATCCATCCGATTGTACATACAAGCAGAATCAAATCCCAGAAGTGCAAAGACCTACATCAAAGGGGAAAAGTATTTCTGTGATGCCAAGCCCCTTAGCCTGTACAGGGTTGTTGGAGAGACTGTTTAAATATACAGTAGGATTTTGGCTTGCTTTTCAAATCATAGAAAAGGCTCCATACCAGGAGAAATCTTTCACCATTAGGTATTAGTCACTCTTCAGCATCTTTGCAATTAAAACATTACTATTGCAAAGTCCTAGAGGCTTAGGAATAGACATTACTTGTATGCTCAAGTGAATGCAAGTGTAACCATGTGCAGCCATGTGTGGTGAATCTGTCAGAACTAACAGCAGGAACTTTGATAAGAGTTCTCCATCAGTAAACCTGTTTGATAACTCAAGGTCTTTGAATGGTTATTATAAGTGGCATCCAGTAGGGCTGCTGCAGTTAAGGGTCTGTCAAATTTCCACTACACACACACATCCCTAGGGATTTATTATATCTCAGCTTTTCCAAGTTATGTTGGGGCTAAAACTATAGCCAACACCTTGTCAGCGCAGGCACGGTTTTATTTTTCTCCCCTGAATGATCCAATGACTTAGTTTAAGAATTGGAGAGGGTGAGGATCATGACAGTAGGTGTCCTTTGTGTATTGGGTTACACTGGGGTGAAAATCATTAAAAGCAATTAGTAAGAATAAGCATTGCCCTTCCACAAGAAGGGAGGTCTTTCACCATGAAAAGCAGGTCAACAGGAGATGGGGGGGGGGGCGGGGCAGCAAAACCAAAACAAAGTACATAAAGGAATTCATTTCTTCAGAGAAATGACATTTTTGGAAAGTTATTTCTGTATGACTCAATATTTGGAAGGTGGAAGAACTAATACTTTTGAATTTGTATCTCACTAAAAAAATTTACTATTACTGTTTTTACCAGCCTTTTCATTGATAACAGGCAGACTGGAAGTAGGCACAAGAACAGACAGTTCTCATTTATATATGGAATTTAGAATTCCCACACTGGCAAAGTTTAGGGTTTTCTGTTTTTAAGACTGGTCACAGAGGGAGACAGTAAGAGGGCCTGAAGATCAGGCAGCCAAAAAGCAATGGTGGTTGGGTTGCTGAGCTGACAGCTGATCGGGCAGGGGAGATATGGATCCCCTTTACTGATAGCAGGAACAGTAGCAAAATCGTATTTACGTATTGTAGATAGAGCCTGTAGCTATTTATACTGTTCTCGCACTTAGCACAGCAGATTTAGGAATGTTTCTACTGTAAGTGCAGAATGACTTTATAAGTACAATTATGCAGTTGTACAAAAATTAAGATAAATTTTTCATAGTTTTCTTGTAGTCACTCTGCTTCATACATTCGTACCGAAACGTGCTGAGTACTATAGACTGCTGAAATAAGTAAATGCACATATAGAGATTTTTAGTCTTGTGAATCTCATAAGGTATGGGGTATGCTGATACAGAGAGCCTTGTGACATTAGGTGAAATTTCTAGTTCTCAATGAGTAAGGAACTGTTTACTGACTCACTAGGATATTAAATCATATTGCTACTTTGGGAACAAAGACAAACAGGAGGGGTTTATTTGTTTGACATCACTCTCACCTGCAAGTAAGTGCTGCATACCAATTTCTGTCTGCCGTAATGTGAACTCAAAAAATAAAAACAAATACACCTAAGGAAGCATAAACACATAATGGTGTCTTATGTAAGAGCTGTGTCCTGAGTCCTGCAATGCATTGTATGTTCTTTTCAGTGTAGAAGCCTTCAGTCACATGTTGTTTTAGTGATACGCTTTTGGTGAGGATGGCACTTGAAGAAAAGCATCCTACCTGAGTGCAAAATAGGATCAGGTGTTCCTTATCAAATCTTACTTCACTGGACAAGAACACCATTCATAACTCTGGTTATCTATCCATTTAACCCAGAGTTTCTAGTACTTCTCTGTCGTGGTTTAACCCCAGCCAGCAACACAGCACCACG
>JAVKLA010000042.1:6596973-6614688 GCA_034782735.1 Sagittarius serpentarius | reverse complement strand
CATACTGAACTGAAAACACAGCGCTGTACCAGCTACTAGGAAGACAATTAACTCTATCCCAGCCGAAACCAGGACATTCTCCAACAATTGTTTGCTTCTTTTTTAATTTTTTTTGCTTGTTTTTTAATTCCTATCAGTTTGATCTGTTCTACTACAACTGCTTCAGCTGTGGATACATATCCTGCATACTTTCTTAGGAGAGGCAAATGTGGGAGGCTGTCTGTATGTGGGCTGTCTGTACAGGAATTTGGCTTATTCCTATTAGGCCAGCGTGGTAAAGGAGCCCTAAGCCTGAGATGGTCCCTACATCAAGTTAAGCCTATGACAGGATAAGGGATATAGTCCAAACAAATCAAAGGTCTGCTTTTGACCTTCCCTGCCCAAGGCGAGCTCTCACCGTACAAATAAATCCTAGATGAAAGCGTTTATTCAGCTGCTTAAACCAGGCTTCTTTAAATCCATAGTTCCCAACCCTAAATAGTGCAACCTTTCTATCTCATTGCAAGAGGGAAAACTTGTATTTCAACGTTGCTATAGACAATACAGATGGTTCAGTTTTTGTATGATAGTGGCAACCTGTCATAGAGAGACTGTGATTCAGCAAATGGGCATTCTGGTGTTCTTTGGTTTGAGTTCATTTTGTTTGTTTGTTTGTGTGTTTCTGGCATAGATCAGAGAGAGCTGGTTTTGTAGTCTTAATAAATAAAGGGTGACCCGTGAGGAAAAGTGAAGAACTATCCTTATCCTCTATGATTTCTATAGCACCTGTTTAAATTGTCAGAACATGAAATCATCACTATTGCTGTACTTTATTCCCAACATAGTCTGGCCATAACATAATAAATGGTAAAATAGCCTAGACTAAGCAGCTTGCTGACACGGCTAGGTTTTTTCCAACACCATATTTAAATTTTGTTTATGTGTCTATATCATACTGTATTCAACACAGTAGGTGCATTCTCCTCTGCAGCCAGTGAGGTTACCCAAAGGATAACTAACCCCCAGTGCTTCTCCTTGGCACATGTCAGGACCTCTCATATGGAGCAATCTGTCCTCTTACATGAAAACCTTCCAAGTTCAGACCTTGTTTTAGGTGTTCTTTCTGCTGGAAGAACTTTGAGCCCAATGCATGGTCAAAGCACGCATCGTCCAGTTTCTGAAATAATGCCCTTTGTGTTTTGTGTGTATTCTTTTATTTCTGTCATTCTTTTCTTTTTGGTGGGCCTTAGGTAGAGGTCCCTCCAGTTTCTTCTCTCCCCAGGTTTGTGTGTTATTTTTCTCCATAATTTTATACTCTGCTTAGGACTGGAACTGGAAAAGCTAAAATGTCATGAGAGAAACTTTTTTTTTTTTTTTAGTTAGAGCCAGAAAAAAAACAAAAGAAATCCAGTGAGAATTTTTTTTTTTCATCAAAATTGAAATGTTTTGTGAAGGTGGTTTAATTTCTGTGACGATTCTGTGGAAAATGAAAAGGTTTTAGCCACAGTCCTGTCTGGTTATTAGCCAGCTCTTCTGCCTAGATCTTCAGTAGCTGGTTAAGCTGGAAGCTGTGGAGTTGAAGACCCAATACTCCAGGCTCTCAGCTCTTTAGCCAGGCAAGAGACAGACATCAGAGGCTTGGCAGAAGCTCCTGCAACGGCGTTGGTGATGCTGGGTGCTTTAACAGCTGCAGGCTGAAGTTAGCTGTGGTCTGTCAGGATTGGCACTGCTCCCTGCATGGAAACAGTAAAAAGGACCAGGCTGTTGCTCTCTGCAGAGTGGGCACCCCGGCAATTGTTGTGAGCAGCTGTCTGGGCTGCAAGGTCCCTGGGTAGAGGGCAACTCCATAGACTGGCAACTGGGGTGCTTGGAAGAAGCCTTCATTTTCAGAAGACTGTGTTACGGTGCATCGAGAGGAAAATATTGCAGATCTCATTGCTGAAATATTTTATTTACATTTTATCCTATTTCAATCTGAAAAATATTTCTGAAAACAAAATGTCTAGTGGAACTAAAATGTAGTTTTTCAAACAGTTGAGGCATTTCTATGGCAGTTATACCAGTAAATGTGAACATTGTGCTTTAGTTTACTGTTACACAAACATGAAAGAGTTTAGAACTGGAGTTGGAGAACGTATGTTCTATTTATATAAAAAAAAAAAAATAAAAAATTAGCTGAGCCTTTCAGGATATGATCTGAATTTGGGCATTCATTTTCTCCAAATCAGAAAGATATTCAGGACATAGAAACCACTATCAAGAATTTATGTTTGGGAAAAAATGTGAAAATTAAATTATTTCCTTTTTTCATTTTTTTCCCATTTAGATGGTTAGCATAGTGTTTTATAACAGTTTTACCAATGAGTTAACAGTTGCAGCCGAGCAATACATTTTGTGTCTACTTAAAAGCATAGGATGGGCAATGTGCAATGGCTAGAGAATCTTCAGCTTTATTTAATCACTTCACTTTGCATTTGAAAAGTAATTCATCATGGAAAGTCAGTGGGGTATAGAGAGCACTAATTGCAGCAAAATATCAAGGACAGTTTTCCTCTGTCTTAATTAAACATTAATGAGTAAAGTTATTTGCAAATGCATGCTGCAGGGATGGACTTGTCTATCCAAGTTTTGTAAATACTGACACTGGGTGTCAAAATAAAACACCTTAATTGATTTATACAGAAATAGTTTAAAAAGAGCGCACCTGGAGTGACATTTCTCTAGCTTTTTATAGAGTAGTTTCCTGATGAATTATTTATAAAGAAACTTGGCCTGACCTATCTTAATTACACAAGTGATTGTTTCCAAACTAGTCAATTTTGTAAGTGAAGTGAATTCTCTCCACTGTCAGTCCTTAGTACTTCAAGAAGGAAATGGAATAAGAAATGCATCTTTTGACAAAAGTTCCTACTGTATCTATCAGTGGACTGCCAATAATATCCTTAAAGTTACTTGTTAGCTTAACAGAATGCTACTTCTAATCTCAAGTTATCCGTGTATTAATGAGGAGTGTAAGTAAGAAAGCAGTAAGAAAGGCTGTGAAAAAATCCAGTATCAGTACCTAATTTTTAGTGCCTAGCCATAGGTCATATCAAGTAAATAAAGATAACAGAGAATGAAGAGGCCAGATTGTTTAGTATTAAGAGACTGCTGGAATTGAAGTGCCTGTAGCAGCTATTCAGTATTTCAGAAACATGCTAATAAGACAAGAAATGGTTCGAATAAAAAAAATTTCTCTTCTTTTCTAAGAGTATATCCCCATTTATTTTATGAATCTTTTATATTTACGTAATTATATATATTATATTTATCGTGATCAGTTCTTAAAACCAAAGCAAACAAAAAAGCTAATGACACCTGAAGTTTGAGTTAGCAGAATAAAGGTGTAATGAATGACAACTGCTGTGCAGATCAAGGAAAGCAGCTATTGAAGTGTGAGAATGTGAATACATTCTTGCTGATAGCTGTAGTAGAGAAGAATGCTGAATAGAAGAATTCCAGAAGTACTCATTCTGAACTTCTACTAAATCATATACTCAGTGAGCAAACATGAACGGACATGAGGGAAGAACTGATTCAGGTAACTGGGAAAAAAAAAAAAGAAATTTAAGCTCTGTTTGAGGAAAGCCCTGCAATCTACGCAGCTTTCCATTAAGTTTTTTGAGTTAATCTCTTTCCTGCATCAGAAGTATAGTGCTATTACATATTCTTAAAGTTAATATTGCTAAAATGCTTTTCATGTGTGTCCTACACTTACTACATTCATCACGTGTAGTTTAATTCCTACACAATTCCAATTATACTTTGAAATCTTCCCCAACTTTGGAGAAAAAAACTATCATCATGATTGACAAAGTGTTTGACAAAACAATTCTCATAGTAATTTTCAGTGGTTCACTGTCAGATTAGAAAAATTTATCAGGTACTGTTCCAAAGAGATAGGTGGCACAACTGAACATTTCCATTAGACACAGACAATAGAATTAAGAGTGACTATATTCCATTTACATGTGACAGCAGACATATACTTGGGGACACGATTAGAATTCAGAGTGATCTTGAGATGCTTGGAAACAACCCCCAAATTATTCAAAATCTGTAGTTTGAAATACCGTGTTCTACACCCAAGCATGGTGAATTAGCCTCACAAATGGATGTTGCAGAGTAACAGGCTAAGGAACAAGTGTGTAGTAAAGGGTATGGGGCCAGTAACAAGGTTAGCAGATGAAGATGGCTTAAAGTCAAATTTTTCTGAAAGAAGTGCATGTCACGGGGGGATGTATTAACAGGAAACTATCTGTAAAAAAAAAACCAAACCACCACCATGACGCAGTCTTTGCAATCTTGTTGCTAGTAAAGCCTGAGGAAGAATACTATGCCTGATTTCAGGCACTACATTTTAAAACAAGGACGTGGACTGGAGCAAGAGTTCAGGGAACAGAAATGTTAGGAAACAACTGAAAGCGAGACACTGAAAAAACTGGATTTTTTTTTTATTTTGGTCTACACTGACTGAAGACTTCAGATGCGTAACGCGCTGATGTGAAAGGAAAGGCAATAATCTGTTCTCTGTCACTATGGTAGAACTTGGAAAGAAATACTGAACTGAAAAAGCACAAAGAGACATCTGGATGCTTAGAGATACTAGAATAGATTTCCTATACAGGTTGTATGGTCTCTATCGCTACAGCTTTGTAAGAACTGGTTAGATAGCACCAGATGGCGTTAGCTGCAGCTGGCCTCATGGCCTTTCAAAATGTCCCTTCCTGCCTAGTTTCCTGTTGATTCTCCTAAGGAGTAAGTTTGAAGATTATAGTGTTCCTCTGAGAATGCAGGTTCTTTTAAATGTCTGCAGAAGAACCTTTAAGTCTAGTGAATACTGTAGTTCCCATTAAATTAAAGAAATAGTGATTAATAAAAAACTAGAAGTTGGAGTTTGTTCTTTCAGAGTAATTCCTATTCAGTGAAAAGTAAAGATTGACAGCATGGGGGCATTCAGCATTTACCAGGAGCATAGCAATGTCAGAAGTCCGATGGGAATTTCACCATCTTGATCTGCCAATTACAAAATTTAATCATTGGATGACTTTTACTAAAGGTTATAAATTATTTTCTAAGTGTCATTGGTCTGGATGAGAAAAATAGACTAATGACAAATCCTAGAATTTTATCTGATAACAAAGAATACAGTAAGCACTGAAAGATTCCAAATGTTTGCCTTAATATGTTCATACTTAGAAAACACTGAAGGTGAAAAGTCAGTTAAAGAACCAAGAAGCTACAAATATTGCTAATGATATATGTTTGTTTCAAAAGGCAAATAATGTATGATATTAGAAGAAAATCTGTCATGAGATTAGTCGTCTTGGCAATATCCTGATTTCTTTGAAGGACTGAATACAAACCCATATGCATTTTGGTAGACTGTTAATCACTTAGTTTGGAATTATTTGGAATTCCTTTTATTGGAAACATCTGTATGATTTCAAAGTGTGAATAAACACCTCACTCTTTGGTCTATAGCAAATTGCTTAGCGGGAGTAAAATCTGGAGAATTAGCATTAGTAAGAAGATCTATATGTCTGAGATCGTAAGTTTCTCACCTCAGGTTTTACCCTGTTTTAGGCAGGAGAACAAAGACTTCAAGATATCCTACCATTACGAAAACCTCAGTGCATATTAAACTTGTATGTTTGGGGGATTGTTATGGTGCCTCCATCCTGTTGTATGCACTTGGATCACAATGAACAACTCTGAAGTAATATTTATGTCACAGGCCTTGCAGGTTGCTGGTCCTCGTAATTTATTTATTTATTTGTTGGGGTTTTTTTTATTTTGTTCAGTGATAAGAGTAAAGGCCTCCTGCCCCTTTATCATTGATTTATATCGAGGATATAGCTCTTACCATATTCACACAAGAAATCCAAAATGATAGTGCCTTCTGTGTCACACTGAAGTTTTTGTCTTCAATTAAAAAAGAAAAATGACCCAAGCCTCTTAACTGGCTATTTCTATAGGCAAGACCATCTTACATTCCTGTGGGGTCTTGACTTCCTTACAGTTTGTCTGAGCATGGCCCAAGGAATTGTTTAAAATGTTATACAGAAAATTTTAAAATAATCAAATGGTGAAGGTCTGTTCAAATATGTTTGTGCAGTGTGCACTCAACCAAACCAAGCCATTGCTTATGGGCAAAATGGCAGTATTTACTTTGTTGTTTTGCTTGTGGCATTACTTGCTTTATGTCTCACTTGATTATTACAAAATAGGGGAACTTTGTGTCATTGTATGAGATCCATCGTTCCCTGTGGCTGTTGTAGGTGTGGACAGACATTCACCACTCAGATCTAGGAAACACACTTCATCAGCCTCTGTTTTTCCATGGGCTGGAACCACTTGCCGTACTTGTTTCGTGAGAGCAAGCGGAAGAGAAGCTGACTTCTTTTTCCTAGGGTTGCAGTCCTACCCTTTTATGGAACATTTGCATGCCTCTTGTGTTACGAATACATTTGTACAGTTACATCAGGGAGGAGGGTGGAAGGGTCTGCTTGTGCTTGGGTAGGAAGGGGGAAAGGCAGTTCCCATAGGGATTCTGTTACACTTGGAGCATTTGGGGCTAGGCTGTGGAAAGGTAGTGTGAAAGTAATTTTCTCTCCTCTACAGTAAAAGATTTTAAAAGCCATTCTGAAATGGAGAAACACAAATGGTATCTTCTGCTCTTACTGTATGGCAGTACTGAGCAGATGCCTAGCACCTGCCAAATGGCAGCTACGTGAGGACGGTGTCAAACTGAGTCGAACTCTCACAGGGTGGGCCGGTTTCCCTCAGTGGTGGCTGTTCGAGCCAGAACGTTCAAAGCAAGTTTTTACTTTTGTCTTGCTGGGTGACTTTCACATCATATTCTGCTCTTCCCCCTGACTACTGGGGCCCACAAAAACAGTAGCTCAAAAACTTTGGTCCCTAACTGCTAGTAATTAACTCATTTGAAAAGAATGTTTCTTACTGCATCCCAGTGAGGTGATACTATGGAGACTGCTACTGTCCCTCACTTCGGCCCCATCTTCCAGTCTCTGTCTATTCTAGTAACGCTGGCTTCCTTCCACCTTTGTGCTTTTTTTTTTTTCCCTTTTTTAAAATACGTTACTTTGCTGCATGCGTGCAGCTGTTGTTTCCCTGCGCATGCCTGTTGTATTCCTCACAAGTAGCTCGCAGTCCATCCCATTTTTATCACTGCTGTAATTGCATGCACCTCCTTCTCCGCCATTCGCTGGTAGCTTGCTGTGACCTTAACTGCTCTGTGGATATTGGAGCAGACGGATAGCAGCGATCACAGGATCTTATGGTTTGATAAGTTTTGGTGTTGGCGATAACTCTGAAAAGTGTGATGTAACTGTTGTAGATAGGAAATCACATGTGCTTAATCAGCATGTGTCAGTATTGTACATTTTCTGTGGAACTACCATCAGACATGCAGTAATTGTAGAAAATAGAATGATATGGGAAAATGGAGGTTATCATGGAAAATGAATAGGCAGATTGCCTTCTTGTGCTACTAACAGAGCTAAGATCTGATTTCATCATCAGAATTGTCCAGGAAGGAAGTACAAAAAGAGGACCAAAGTTTTAGCATGCTACGATTCCTTTTTCCTGTTCTCTGCACCAGCTCACGCTTACTAGAACACCTCTTGGAACAGAGCAATTTTTAATCTACAGCTATAATTTGCCCAGGTTGTGTTTTAGAGATGATTCAGTGTTTCTGCATATGTACCAGAGCCTTTATCTACCAATTTTACACACATTTGCATCTTGTCTTCTATTTTAGTCAGGTTTGGGGTGACAACCTTGACATGTAAATGTTATTTGAAACTTCTTCCTCCATACATTATGTTGAACAGATTTTTCTTTTTTGTAGTTTTTTCAGACTCTCATAGCTCAAGGCTGTGTTTAGTTTTCCAGTATTTCTTTGCAGCATGATTCCTTCAAGCTTTTTCCATGTGGACAAATGTTAAGAGGAGTAAGTGAAATGAGAAATGCCCCTTTTCAACTTTTTATGCATCTACATGTTAATGAAAATTAAAATCTTCAGCTGCACCATATTGTAAAACCTACAAATATCGTAATTGACAACACTTGCTTACTACTACTACAGCATTTCTAATTGACAATAGTTATGGTTCAATACAAGAACAGGTGTTAATTGAATAATGATTAATGCTTCTGACCATTTATGCTGCATGTCTAAACATTTAAATCAAGATGTGAATGGCATAAAAAAAAAATCAGTTTTCAAAAACTATTGGAGAAACTCTAATTTCTCATTTCCTCATATATTATGCAAATAATAGCTCATGGTGACATTTACCCTTCGGGAGAAAGGTTCACAGACCCTGCCTAATCTCTCTGATAAGCATGTCATTCAAGATGCTGTGTCTATCAATACTGGTAGAATAATAAGGGATTTTGAGAGAAAAGGGATTAAAGCTGAAATTTGTCAGATTTAATCCAGCACTCCGCCCTTGACCATGCAAAAACTGAACTTTGGAATTTGTTTTCTCCTGATTATCTTTTGTATTTTTAGTTCTACTTAGCTATGGAGTTCATGTTTTTTCAGATGTGTGATAGTTGCATTTGAAAGAAGGAAGTCTGGCTTGAGGAGCAGCCATTTGATAGACAGGAGACTCTGAATATCTTTAACTGTACTGGTGGCTTCTGCATAATGGAGCTACCATTTATATTATATATATTGAAAGTGGCATTTCTGTACTGACGTTCTTTTTAAGTACTGTGGTGCAAGTCTAAAACATAAATGCTGGGTTTTGTTTTTTGTTTTTTTTTTTTTTTAAATAATATAGTTTTTCTGTAGTTATGACCATCACTTGGGCACTTAATATTCTCATTAAAATAGAAAAGTATGACTGTAATGATTAAAAAGGTTCCATGAAACCATTTGCAAGATAAAGGCTGTGAATCGCAGAGCACCATTCAAAATCAACATTTGGCCTATTTTTTGTGCCTATAGTTTTTATTTTTTTGTCCTGTTGTTGGATAGTGGGGTCAGTATAATTGGTACACGGAGCAGAAAACTATGGACTGTATTATTGTTTCTCAGCTCCCAGGCTGGAGATGCGTTTGCACATGTTCAAAGTCAACCATAGCTAGAAATAGTTTCCCATATGGGTTGTGGCTTTACAGCTCCAGGAAAGTAATTTTTTATCAAAATTAGCCTTTTTGGCTGTTTAGTTCTGGCCCTCAAGCTGTAGCTCCTGAGCTAGGACTAGAGGGGCACAGTATTTGTACTGCTTGTTCAAGCGTCTGGAGCTGTGGTTTTCCCTCCCATCCCCTGGCAGCATGGGAAAAAGCAGGACTCTGCACTTTAGCTGGGAAGTTACCAGGCCACAGGTACATTGCTGTGTTTAAAACCACAGGCTAGTCAGACACCAGCAGGGTGTGGAAGAAGCTTAAGGATTACTTGTAATGCATCTAGAAGGCAATTTTTAATATTTGTGTTAACATATCTAACAAATTAATGTATGTTATTTAGGCATTGGTTTAATGTGTGTCTTTCATATGTTGTGTTACACATAAAAATATTGGGAATGTGTAAAGAGTGCTGAAGAAAAATCTCAGAAAATTATTTAGATCAATTCACCTGCACACTTTTTTCCCATGGAAATGTCCAAGTGCTGTTTCTGTGGAAGTGAAGCAAAAGACTGGTAGAGGAAATAATAAATGTAAACATAATCACCTGCATTAATGCGGTCAAATTAGCTGGCAGAAAAAAACAGAATAGTGGTACCTTGATTATAGAGCAAAGGTGAGAAAAGAGGTAGTTGTAAACCGGCAATTGCTATACAAAAAAAAGAGGAGGGAACGGCTGATGGTGCAAAGCACTGAAGCATATGCAGAGTTTAAAAGAACTCCAGCATCTGAAGTTCAATAGAACCCCCACAAACCCCACAAGTACCTTTAAACTATCTTATTAGTACAGATGTGTTCTCAGGAAAGGAAGACTCGTTAAGCGTAAGCAATAGGCATTAGTCTGCAGCAGGGTTTCTGACCTAACAATCAATCCAGTTCTTAAAATGCGATGCAGACACTGTAGTTCAGACAGTACTTCACAGACGCCTAGGTGGCTCAGTAGTAGTACTTTGAGTTGCTGCATGGCAGGTGTTAACCCTAACAACATTCATATTATTTTTCATCTGTAAGACAAATATGGATAATGGTGTCAGCAGCTTTTACTTAGAACTTTGTGGTTTTGCTATATGTGTATTTATTTGTTTTAGTTATAAAATGCAAGATTTTATTTCAAATTTGTCCCTGAAATATTGGACACATAAGTCGTAAACTGTCAGAAAAGACAATGTACACTTTATCTGGTGTCTCAGTTGTTCACCTTTCATAGTAGAGTATGCGTTGTCTGCCAAGTTAAAGTCCTCAAAGCAGAAATCTACAATGTAATGGAATTCAAGAAAATGATTATTGCTTTGTCAGTACTCCAGTCTTTATTTATTGATAGTATTTATGTTTCATTTGCTGTTTAATTCCAGTTTTAGTTTCTTTTGTTTGCATACGTGTTGTGTGGTGGTACCAAACTGCTGTTAAAAATACATGAGGATGAGCTTAATCTCATGGGCAACTACACTTCAAAGGCGGGATGTCTTTATGCCAAGGTGTCCAGTTTATTGTCCTTTCCCAATGCCCCCTTGAGAGACTTCTTGTAAGCACTAATCTCTTACATCACTCATGATACGAGAGAGCTGGAGGTTAAGGTGTGGGAACAAGACAGAGGAAGGAAAATGATCCCTTCCTTTACTATCAATATTTAAAGATTACGGTGTGTTTATATTGTCTGTACAGTACATTTGCCAGATGGAGCGCTTGCTGCCAAGGCTGCAATACTGCTCCAAGCTACTCACAGTAGCTCACGCACCTTTACACTCGACATAGTTGTGCGCTACAAATGTACTCAGTGATTGTTGTCACTTTCATATACATGACCATTTAGTGACAGAAAGCTATGCTGCTGCTCTTGTTCCTGTTCTGATTCCCTAATTGCATTATCTTGACTTTGAAGGCTTAAATCAGCAATGGCTTACTAAAAAGACTGTATGAAGACAGTGTGTTAGATGAGGTCCTTCTGCTACTTGGAAAGCACACACTGGGCACCAAAGAAATTGAGCTTCTTGAATGAATAAATGATAAATTAATGTCTAAAGCATGTCTTTTTAACTTCCAGTTTTATAGGCTTCATATAGCCTCTAGTATCCGTAAAATTTAGAGAATGTAATCCAACAGGTAAATTGTAACGGGCTGTGATAAGCTTATGTGAAATTTAAGAATTAAAATCCTTGTGTTTCTCATGTTAAACTAATCTTTAAAATTAAGGTTACAAAACTGGTTTGCAATTTGCCTTATGTCCCAATTCAGATTTCTTTTTCTTGCAGTCAGTTTGAGCAGTTTCTATTATCTTACAGTCTCAAATGAATCAATCACCATCTGACATAGCCTTGTGGGTCCTCAGCCATGTTCGCCCAAGGCAATAGAAATGAAATCAAAAGCTACCTCTATGAGTAGGGGGTTATAACTCAATGCAGCAAAATAATGTTGTCTTCTGTTGAATACAATAAAATACACCAAGAATAAATTAGACTAGCTCTATTTTCTGCTGGTTGTCAATTGGGATTTTTAAGCTTATGCAGAGATTTAATCTATCTAGTCCTTTAGGATCTGATTTTTAAAGATGCCTTTCATTCTGATCTGAAGGGATGTTTGTCCCTTTCAGTTTTATAGCCTGAAGTTTCTACTCTTAATTGAAATTTAATAGATTCCCTCAGGTTATGATAACTCGTTATTACAGTTTCTGTACACTAGCTTTGCTAATTTCTGGGACCAAAAGAAAAGTAAAAATCATTCTTCATTCCATTTCCTCCATTTGGAGGTAAACGTTATATGCCACCTAAGAATATTTTAGAAAATGCTAATGGTTTTTCAAGTGCATTGTGTTCATAATACATTTTGTACTCATTTACATTCGAAATAATCTATGTCAACTGCGTCTGACCAATGTATCTTACTAGATACCTGATTTGCCCTTGATTATAACAAGTAGTGAAAGAAGTATTATGTTGTGACCTAATTAAATAGATGAAGGCAAAGGGCCTCTTCAAAGATAGGACTCTAGGGAATTAATCTGCCCAAGTTTTTGAAGCTGTCAGGAAAAACAAAAATTTTGAGGACTTGCTGTATAGTTGACTGAAGCACAGGTAGACTTGTTAAAATAGAAATGGCAGGACCCTACTCAACAGGGGGAATTAGCAATTTAAAAAGCAGCAAGCGTTTTAAGCGCTGTCTTATTTATCCCTATGGGAGTTTGTATGGAATAGTTAAAAAGGCGTTTTTGTTTACATGGTTATTACCAGTACTATACCTGTAGTGGGGGTAGTGGAAAAACTGAAGTAATTTAGATATAAACAAGATGTATAAAGACTGAAGGGACTAATAATGCACACAAAAACTTTAAGTTTACCTCAATTAACTTAAAAAGGCCAGCCTATGTATCGTACAAGTATACAGTTGTTCCCTGGTGACTAGATGCAGTATATCTTCTGCATAATAGCATCTTTTTATAAAAGCCTTAGATTCCATGTGCTAAGAAATCTGTAGCGAGAACACATACTATAATTACAGCATAATGATTTAACAAGGCTTGTCCTTTTTCTGTGGCTACTAGACAGAAAATAAAAGCTTGTGGTTTATACCTGAGGGAACTAATGTTTTCTTAATTTCAAACATTTAATTCAAGACTTAAAGAGTAATGCTGAAAGACAGGCATGCTTATGTGACTTCCTTGTAGACCAGCTGTATCTTTTTGTGAGTAGACTGGAAAGAAACCTCCAGATTTAATTTGCGTTTTGAATTTAGAAATACTTCAAAGCTACCCAGAGTAATGTGGATTCATAGCCAGTTACTTTAAAGAAGAGTCAAACAGTATATTTTAGAGGAACGGAAAAGAATTTGTTACTTTTCCGGAATATTTGAAAATGGGAGCAATATAATGGGCCTATGGAAAAAATACTGCGGTACAGTAATGGCAGCAATGTGGTTTGCAAGTGCTGCATTTTATTGCTCTTGAGTCTGTGCTGGAAAGAGTAAGGCATCATTTCAGCCAGAAATGGAAGCTATAAGGCATCCTAGTTAAAAGCCCTTTTGAATTAATTCTGTTTTTTCTTTGACCAGAGTTATATACACACGTTTTTCTCTTACTCATGGTGTGCTGGCTAGCGAAGAGCCTTGTCCTGTGTTAGCTGGCAACAAGTGCGCTGCTAGGCTGTGAGGCTCTCGTCGGGAGCATCCCACACTAACCTGAACGTGTTCAGAGAGCCCTGTATTGTATGAAGGGAAATATTTTGCTTCCTATTAGTACTAAAACTAGGGAGTGTAGTTTCTGTTGGTAGTCTAAATTTTCATCAGTTCTAAAATTACCCACAAAAGGTGTGAGCAGACAGGTCTGGAGAATAGTTATTTGTTGGTGGGGAGGCAGAGCACAAAGAGCAATGCAAACTGCCTTACACTGCCCCTGGGTTTGCCTCAGCCCCTGCTCCAGTACGGTCTCAGAGAGGAGGTGTTTTGGAGTCTCTAAGCCAGCCGAGCTTTCCTTTTGTCTGGACAGGATCTGCAAAAATGACAATAAATTCCACCTGCGACATGGTCTAATATGAGCATTTTGGGAATGGCCTTCTGAAATTCATTGCACAGGCAAATGGAAAGGCTTTATACTCTGTTGCTGATCAAGTCTTTCAGAGATTAAACACATCAGTTAATGCCTTTTACTTGATATTTAGGGGCTATATGTTGCCCAGCTCCAATTACAAGTTTGTACACAGTCACATAGGTTAAGTATTTGCTGTAAGAAACAAGGTGTATGTGAAGCAAGGGGTATATGTTGTCAGCAAGAGGTATGTCAGAGATGCTAACTGTCAAATCTTTCACAGAGAGTACAGCCAGGATACCTCCTCTTGTAATAAATCAGCGATTGTCAAATGGCAGTTACTCAGATGTGCAAGCCATAATAGATTAAGATCACTAGTGGGTAAATATTTAAGAGACTGCTTTAACTATTTTGTGCGCTCACCAAGAAAATCAGTCTTATGAATGGGAGGGAGCTTCAGCTGATATTCCTGGTCATATATTTATTAAGAAGAGGAGTCTAAATTGTATCGGTCCTTTTTTTCAGTCTACCTGAATTTTGAGTTTTAATTTTAAATAGGTGTTTTAGAACTTGCAAACCCAAAGATATATTAAAATTGCATAACAGGGTATTGGCAAAAAAGGCATATATTTTTACAGTCAACTGAAATAAGGTAAAAATTGGTTCAAGTGTACCAGACAGCGCCACTTCAGTGGAATTGTCAAAACCTGATAAATGGCAAAATCGGCAACGGCTGGCCAGCCACTGCGTTTCGCGGCAACTGCAGCGGAGGGCAGTTTGTATCTGTTGCGTACTCCGTTCTGGTACGACGAGTACGGCGAGATGGCATCCCTCCCTGTGTGTGTTGTTGGGGTCCTGCCCCTGTGCCAGCAGCGGGCTGTGGGAGAGGGGGCAACGGCCTCTCCGCCGGCAGCAGGGCGGCTAGGGGGACGACGGTGCTGCGGGGCGAGGGGCTGGGGGCCGGGGGAGCGCAGCGACCTGCCCGGCGGGGGCTCAGCGGGGAGGAGAAGGGCCTGCTCGCCGCAGGCTGCAGGTGCGTTGGCAGCTGAGCTGTGTCTGTGCCTCGTGGTGTTCCTGCCGTGAGGGTCCAGAAAAGCTTGCGTGGGTTTGATTGTACCTGGGTGTCCGCTGAGCTGCAGGACCGCAAAGCAGGGCTGGAGGAAGGGTGCAGCCTGCAGGGTGGCAGCTTACGGTAGTCCTCAGGACTTGTAATCTACTCTCCTTACCTGGAGGTGAAAAGATACGGAGTCATGGTTATGTAAAAGACTGCTTTGGTTTGAGTTTCAGATTCCGTGTTGAAAGCATAAAATAAGAAAACTGAACAAATATTTCTTCTGTTTCGGGCAGCTCAGTTGAATAGTATTTATTACAGTTTACTATGTGTTGTCTACAAACAATGAAGACTCTGACACTTACAGGACTACGTACTAGCCTGGATTAATCACTGGAAACATATTTCTGGAAACAGTGCTGTCGTACTTGGCAGAGAATGGACTACATAAACCTGCCTACTTACCTGACATACTGCAGAAATAGTAGAAATAACAAAAAGCAAAGGCTGCAAGCATGAACCACCTACCAGTGCTGAAAAGTTCAGCGCAGATATTTTATTTTTGACAAAGTTACAAATAGTCAAAACCAGCTTAAAATACAGTGGATATCAGAAGCTGCAACATCAACTCCTTTTTCAGCTGAGCTGTGGTGGCTCACATAGCAACTTGGTCTCTTCTTTTAGCTCTGTCAGTTCTCAAAGTTTGTGATTCTTTAGGGTTTTGTTGTTGTTTTTTTTTTTAACTTAAAAGGCTGTATAGGATCTACGTATACATTGAGATGGAAGGTGGTTGACAAATAAAAACCTGATAATCAGACCCTGAAACAACAAAAGTGCCTTGTGGGAATCATAGAGTGAGCTCTGCAGTAGCAGAACTTTTTGCTTGTCTGTTGACGCTGAGTAAGGGAAGGGAATTGCTCACAGCATTTGACTTCTTAGAGAACATTTGCTTATACCATTTCCTCTGTACATTACCTTGGCCCTGTCAGCCTTTTCCTTCTTTTTCCCTAGGATTAAAAGGATGGGGGTTGCAGCTGATTGTGGAAAGGGGAACAAATAGTGTATTTATTGAGGAAAACAATTTAGATTTTAAGCTGTTATGAAAATGGAGAAGTTGAATTTTAAAAATTTAAAGAAAAAGTATTTTTGTCAACTTTGGAAGTCTGTGGTCTTTTCCTTTTGAAATGTTTGCATGAGTTATGTCTATAAAGGGGGATTCAAGGAGGATTTAATGCTAACTAAAACTTTTTTTTTCTGAACCAGAATTAAATTCTTTCCACTTTAGATTATTGAGAAAATATATTTTTCTGTATTTGCTTTGTATAAGCCTCCAAAACACACTCCTTTAGATCCCATTGTCACTAAGTGCTTTGGAAGCTCTTTATTTCATACTAGAGGTAATTCCATGTCCTGTGAAACTGCTTCAATGGAAATAAACAGACCCCAATTTTAGAATGCTTATTTTGTCAAATGATTACATCACCAAGTGCGGTTACTATTGCACTGGCAGATTGCTGTCTAGTATATTAAACTGCTTAGTATAATGCATATCCTCAAATTAAAGTCAGTCATGACACACAATTTAGGGGAATGCATCAATAAATGTGGGGCATGGTTTTGATTTTGGAAGCCTTTGCCTCTAAATTTATCCCTTTATGGTGGCTGTTTGCCTTCAGAAATTCTGTAACGTCCTAATCTCGCTCAGCTTTATGTTCGCTGCTTGTTTTGTATGATTATTTTTAGAAAATACTGTAGAAATAAATAAATCAAAAGTTTTGGTGGGTTCTGTTTTGAAATATGTAGTTCCTCAGTCAAGGGATAATACGTCAAAGTGATAATAAGCCTTTATAACTGAGGACATAATAGATATTTAGTGTTTCTACAGGCTATCCATACGTAGTGAGCGCGAGTTTAACAAGCCAAGGCTATTCAAAATGTACTCAGATCTAGCAGAGGATATATAGTGAGACTATCCTTTACTAAAATGCTTGATCCTCCTGAATAGCAAGGATATTAACTTAACTAATGATCCTTTAAATAAGTATGTAAAATAAAATTTAAGCTACTTGCAACACGCAAGGGAGAGGCATCATTTGTTACTGCCAAGCTCACTGGCATGTGGAAATCAGAAAATCATTAGCCTTGATAGAAATAGTTTAATACAGCAGGGAAGAGAACACATTATTTAGAGTAGTTAAATGACAATTGATGCAACTGCTGGCAAAATGCAGAAAAACGAGTGTGATTTAGTAAAAGATAAATACTGCACTTAGAACTTACGCAAGCAAAAAATGAAAATCTTTCCTCATTATACTACATATTTAGCCCTGGAGACAAACTTTTCTAAAATGTAGCATTCACCAACCCTAATTTATGTAACTTTATTTCTAGACAAGCCTCATTCTTTCTCTGTCCATGGATTTCCCTATATTGCATAAGGAGTAATGTACAGATTGCATCTCTTATTCTGTAATTGCAGAAATACATTAAGAAAGGAGATTTTCACACTGTGTTAACAGTTACTAGTAGCAGCCTACAGTCTTGTTCTAGGTGATGTCAGCTGGCTCTGATGTGAGTTTCACCAGTGAACAAACCAGCTCTCATATTTAAGTATTTAAAAAAATATAAATCTCTAGAAGAGATATTGCAGTGAATGTAAATGTAATTTCAACTTTCTTAAAGGCCTCACTACAGTGAGGGTAGGGTAAAGTGACATTAGGATAACTGAGAAGCAACTGGAGTCTACTTCCCTCGAGCAAAGCTGTATGCACTGCTCAGGGCAAGCTGAAGCAACAAACGGCTTGTTCAATACTAGGGGAATGTAGCTGCATAAAAATTTATATTAGAAAGGGAAAATTACATCAGTATACACTCATCTTCTCTCTATCTATATTTATCTTTCTAGAAATACAAAGAAAAAAAAAGCCCCGAAAAAAAAACAAGCCCCAAAAGAAAGAAACTCTCATCCTGCCCC
>JAVKLA010000042.1:6573479-6596963 GCA_034782735.1 Sagittarius serpentarius | reverse complement strand
GCAAAAGAAGGAAAGAAACAGATACCACAAATACACAAAGCTATGCATTTCTTAGCAGAACTCAGCATGTACTTGTCAAATATGCTTTTCTGTGTCACTGAATTTCCTCTCAAAGGCAGGTTGCAATGTCAGGTTTGTTACTGTGCCTGTCTTCTTTGGTACTTGTAATGGACGTAGCTGTGTGATTTTAGGGACATCTTCCTGAACTTGCGAAAGCTTTACCCATACCATTGGTTTGGAGCGGCGTTCCTGCATTGCACTGGCACAAGTGATCAACATCTGGCCTGTTGCTCTCAATCTGTTTTTGTCTTTAATTATACAGTGGCAAATTGTCTTCCAGAGAGAAAGAAAAAACTCAGATGTTGTAAACTTCTATAAGTACTTGCCTGGGCATCTATAGAGATTTGTGTATTGTATGATCTTTTGTCAGTTCTGGTAGTGGGTGAAATATAACAATGTATTTTTGACTGACTGGCAGGTTTGCACATGTGAAGTCACTATCTCCTGTGTAATACTTACACTATTTTATTGCACTAATACATATGGTAATTACCAAATTGCCACCATATTTGCAGTTGCTAGGGGTTCTGTTTTACATGAAGACTGTTTACTAAAGTGGAAGGTGTTTACAGCAATGCAACAAAATACTGTTTATGACTAGGAGTATCTTGTCCTCTATGAAATCACTTGAAGTAATGACACTGAGTATAATGGAAAGTTAATAAAGGCAATCAAAGACCTTTTATCAGTGCCAGATTTTTCTGGTCATCTATACGTAAAATATACTGGGTTTTTTTTCCCCTCTTATTGCATGTATTTGAGATCTTAGAAGTCCATGGAGAAAACAGTTTGATTTTTCTTTAGAGCTACTGTAGGAGTGCATAAGTGAGCTCAGTTTTTGCCCCACACTCCCCATGCTCCCTCTTCTCTCCCACATAATTTTTCAAAAGTATGATGAATAAATATCCCTTTAAATTGTGTTTTTTTGTGAAAACAAGAGACCATTAAATATCTGATTTTAAAGCTTTTGCTGGAAATCAAGGAACAACCAAATCAGTACAAATAATGGATAAAAGCACACTGATGTTTCCTTGATGTTGTGAAGCATTTAAGTAACTATTGTAAAACCAAACGAAGTGCATGAAAAATATCCAATGCTCTTCACATCTGCAGAGAAATATATGACTCATTCTAGCTGTATAATCTCTTTAATGGATAGAACCAGAAAAGACTGAAAAAAGGCTCTTGACCTATACATATTTAATCTATACTTATTTGCCGCTACAATGGGCCACAGTTTTCAGGATGTGTCAGGAAGATTCTTATTACTTTGTCTGCAGTTTTGTGGATGTAATTGAGGTGCATATCATTGTGTTTAGACGTCTGACTGCTCATCACAATTTGGAAGCTCTGGGTAAGAGCCCATAAATCAGATAGCTCATGCTAAAGATTTTTTCTAAACATGTAAGTAGCTTAGAGCTCAAGTAATTTTAAAAGTTAATGGGCTCATAGAGCATTTCTTTCAAAGATCCCTCCCTCAATGTCTAAACCTTTTGTGATATCTTTTTTTTTTTTTTAACGAAAAGTATTACATGCCGTAATTTTCTACAGCCATTGTGGCTTGGGATTGACAATATCCAGAAAAATGTCACTTTGTATAGTATAAATTTTCTGTTTCTCTAAATTTTGGAAAATGGTATGCTGGGGAAGCGAGCAATGTTCTGGTTCAAAACGTGCTGATCAAATGCTTGATCTGAGCAACCAAAGCAATATAGAAACCTAACACTTTTGTTCTCAGGCACAAATGGTGAATATCAGAGAAGCAGAGAAGATAGACAGAGGTTTCAGGACTTTTTTAACAATCAAGTCTACAGCTCTAGAAATATTTTTTTTTTGCATCAGTACATAGTGCCATTTATTTTGCGAGTCCAACTTAAAAAAGGCTGAAGTATAAGGTGTTATGAGCATGTATATTCACCTGCAGAGAGAAAGCTATGCTGCTGAATTTGTCAGGATGTTGCCTGCAGCTTTTGTGTAAATTGGATCAGACCAAAATAAACCGAGAGTAGTGTCTGATTGTACCGTAGCATAAATTTGCAAGAAACAGCATTCAGGAATCGTAATACAATATTCATGTTCTCATCTCTCCTTCCGCTGTAAATGCTAGGGTTGATCAAAGTTTTTACAGTGTGTCTGCCTGATTTCTGCTTCTTCCTCTCTTAAGCCCTCCCAAGTAATTTTGATTTTTTTCTTGCAAGTCTCCTGAAAATAAATGCCAGCCAGGAGAACTCCGTGTGCCAGTGCAGAGGGAGAGGCTGCATTTAAACTGTGCGCATCACCTGTCATTGAAACATGCACCAGTTAGGTGGCTCTTTCTTGGATAATAATGATCAATGTAGTGAGAAAAGGATGCATAAGGTGAAAAAAAAGTGTTGGGAAGAAAATTGCAAGCATGTGTGTGACCCTACAGTTCATGCTTACACTTACTCTTTTGTTGTCTTCTGTTTGAAAGCATTTTGTATCTCAGAAGTATTTGGACCTAGATTTTAAAAAAAAGCTGTCAAATATTTTATAATTATTATTCCTTTCTTTTCACAACAGTGCTTTTATCAAAATGTCCCTGCTAGAAACCTGGGATCTATTCATCCCTATTGTTATAGAGAAATGACATTGACATGTCAGATTGTTTCTTTAAAATGGAATAGTGTGAAAATGATTTAGAAGTCAGAACTAGTACAAACATTACAATTAAGACAATATTTACTTTGAGATTGATTTTTGCTTGTCAGATTCTATTCCTTTCTCCCTTATTTGATAAAATTTGTTTTTCAAGCTGTCTGGGTGGAAAGAGGTAGACAGTGGCTGCGGTGGTAGAGAAACCTGCAGACATTATTTGAAAATGTTCCTTAATGGAGAATAATTATATGTTATCTATATAATATATATATAAAAAAATCTAGATAATGTATATCTCTAGATTTTTCTTTATCTTCTCTTGTACTTTATAATTAAATGTATCTTGTCATACATTGCTCACGTAAATTCATAGTTAAATTATATGCAGATTCAAGTAGAACTTTTGAATGTTTCTTAAGCTGAGGGTAAAAGTGTAAACAGATGATGCAGGCTAAAACAGAACTACAATAACATATGGTCCATCATGTTTAAGCACTGACAGTCCCCGTCATATCTGGATTTCTCTCACATACAGATGAAAACTTTTAACCTTTCCTTGTTTTCTGTATTGACTCTCAAAAAGTCTTGCCCTCCACCCACCCCCCAAACAGTTGTTTTTTCCCCGCAGAAAGTTGTTTTTTTGCACAGACAAAATATATTTTAATGAACTTTCTCCTGACAGTGGTAGTGAATACTTGAAAACTAGGTCCATTTTAGGAAAGTACTTTTTTTTACAACCATTTCAAGGTACCTTTTGAATCACAAAGAGATTAAGTATGTTGCTTGCTTTGAATGAAATGCAGGGTCTGCTTGGTCCTTAAGCAAGTCAAAGTTTTACTGCGCATGAAAATATAGAAATACAATCCTCCTTTAATACAGTGGGAACCTGTAAGAAAGAAGTGATTAAGAATATGACGGGTGGAAATTACAGGAGATATACTTTGCCTTGAATCTCTGTTCCTCAAATACTGGATTGTTTTGTGATCTGAAAAAAATAAACCCCAAAAGTTTAATGTAGCTTTTTTTAATGCTTTCACTACTGAACTCTCTTTAGGAGTAAGTCTGTGCTAGAGCAATTGTCAGTTTTATTTAGTACTCTAAGTCTGTTGGGTGGGAGGGAAGTTGACTGTCTTTCGCTTATGAAGAGTATGTTCTTTTATTGAGCTTGTCTTTCATTAGTTTCTGGCAAAACAATAGCACCTGTTTGTGAAATAAGAGTGCATCAAGTCAGAGCTGCTTACTTGAAACAACTGCATCTTGTTGCTATATATTGAACATGAAATTAAGCGAATGTTTTCCTGAACAAGCTGAGGAAGGTGACAGACCCCTGTGTGGAGTGAGAGTGAGGAGGCGGCTCTCTGTGGGCTGAGCTGAGCTGGCCTGGAAGAGGAGCCCGGCAAGAGTACAGCTCTGGGAATGGGGCTTGAAATTTTTTCATGCTATTGTCTTCATGGACAAAGTCAAATTTCAGGTATGGTGAGGGGTTTGGGTTATGTGTTGTTTATTGTTTTTTTTTTCTTTTAGGCTTTCTTGTATGTATCTGGAATCTGGTCATTTGAAACGGTTGTGCTGCTTAGTCAGAGGCTGGAGCATTCATGGGTACTTGCATTTTATAGCACTCTATGTACCTTTCCAGCTCTTGTTGCGTGCCTAAATGAAAGGACAAGATAGACTTACTTCATTAGACTGAGTTCCTGAAAGGCGAGCAGCTGAGGGAACCACATACAAGTCAAATAGGAAAGATAAGATACTGCAAGAAAAGAAAATGGGTGATGAGAAAGGAAGCCCAGTGGCAAACAATTCATAGCCAACCCAAGGTTCAGTCCAGCTATTTAATCACTGTCAAATGTTACTCTATGATTAAATTATAAATCCCGAGGTTTTGGAAATCTATCTTTATTTGTAGCTTTTATGCAGGTAATGGAAGATGAGCTATCTCATTGTTTTGTTCTAGGCTGGCATTTCAAAGGTGGGTTTTTTTATCTATATGTATGCATAGATATGTATATGTGTATTTAGGTGCAGGCTGTTATATATATTTCCTAGTTAAATAATAAAACATTGAAAGACCCTGCCAGGTTTTGGTATTCAGTGTAACTTATGAAGGTTATAGTGGGTGTACCAAAAGAAAAAAAAAAAAGCGTTCCCGTTTCTCCTACAGTGAACTTAATTAGCAAGTTAATGCTGCTTCTGGTCTCTGCTATCCTGAGTCTTTGTGTGGACTGTTGAATAATTGGAGAGTAGACAAGACCATGACTATTATATTCCTTTCCCACAAACTCAAATGTGCATCATGCCCTTTAAAAAATCTGGCCCCAAAATTAAAAGTCCCTGCGGCTTTCCATAGAAGCCTCTTCCCTACAACCCTGTGCCCTTGTTTCTACAGTAATTGTGAGCATGGTTCAAGACACAGACAGACGAAAAAAAGCAAAGTACCTTGACACTTTGTCTATGTGTTAAATGGTTAGGCACTAGTCTAGTTACAATGACAGTGAGCAATACCTGTTAGTTGTGAAAATTTATATGATTTTCTTTGGAATGTATCTATTATTGGTTCCTAAACTATCTATTCCATCCTCAACATAATTACTGATGAGTTATTATTTACTTAGTAAGTGTTTACATTAGTTACTCTGTTAAGAAGTCCTTACAAAGTACCATGTTTATAGGACAAGATACTGAAAATGTTTAAGTACTAGTTTTGCTAGTTGTGTTATCTTTTCCATTTGCATCTGTTTTTACATGAAAAAGTTCATTTACTGCAACACCAACTGCGAGAAACTGCTGCAGCGGCAACGAACAATAGTTTCAGTGTGAGTATCTATAGTAATAGAATAATGCTTTTGTAGGTACTTGCTAATCACTTAGAACTCTTCCCCTCCCCCCTACTTTCTCACAGTTACTTGTGTACTTAATATTTCCTTTTCATTCAGTATATTACAGAAGGAATGAGCATAGTGAATTCTCTTGCCTCTAAAGATAAATAGAATATACTTTCACATTACTTGCAATCAAAAAGATAAGTGAGGATTTTCTATGTGGAAAACTTTATTTAGATCATACATGACGACATACTTTATCTACAAAATTGGTCTTTATTAGTTCTGGTGCTCATGGAACTACTCTTAAGAGTAGGCAATGTGGGTTACTAAATCAAAGTATATTAGCTAATTGTGAATAAAGTAAAGATAAAGAGAATGGTGAGAAAATTGCATATGCTCAATCAAAACAGAAAATTTAACAGTTAATGACACATGTTCTTAAAATTTTATGCATGTGATGGAGATGCTTGAAACTTTATTAGGTTAGAAATTCCTATTTTTTACACTGTGTTTAGAAGTGTTTGGCATTTTTTTTCTACTTATGTAACTCTTGAAAGCATGTATTCACATGAGTAAATTCCAGACTCATTAGTGTTTCAGATATGGCATAGTACACATAAAGATGAACACTGTTTGTTTTAGCATAGCATAGAAATTTTTTCTGAAGCAACTTTTCACAAAATGTTAAGTAGTTATCATCATAATTTTGTCATACAAGCTTGGTTGTGAAAACTGAGAAAAGGACGATGACAAACAACGTTTCTAAATTTCATTTAGAAGCGCCCCACAGTTCAAAATGAAAGCATTTTGCTTTTTATGTAAGAGATGAGTAAAATAAACTGTGATTTCCCCTCTCTTGTTTTCTCTTGCTTCTGCTGCCTTAGGGTATTTATTTTGTGTGGTCCTCCACTGATGTGAATAGGTTTTGCCATAGAACCTGGAAAGTAAGTACAAAGATCAGATGTTTGCAGTAGTTAAGAAACAGAGCTGCTGTTTAATAATGGAAAACCATTTACTATCGTGATGAAGCCAAAAAAACTTTTGGATTGATCCTGCAGTGAAATAATAGCAGAAGTGTGGTAAACCCATTTTAAGTGCCAGGTCTGAAAGTCTAAATTCAGTGAATAATCCTGAAAAAAGTAGCAAAGAAAGCCTAGCTTGGAGTTTGAGAAAGGGTGAAAATAAGAAAACTGTTGGTAAAACTGGAGCTGCTACTGCCTGCTGCAGTAAGCCGTTCAGCTTTTCTGGCTTCTGAGGTTCCCAGTAGGATTCTGTAGACATCCGACTGGAGGTTGGAAGGTGATACAGGATGACAGTACAAGAATATAAAAAATTACTAGCGAGTTTCTGAGAACATCTTTAAACCACATAAGCCATTTTAGCATCTTGGCTTTTTTGTTCTTTTTCTGTTTTCATAGATAGGTGACAGATTTTTTTATTTTTTTTTCAGAATGGTTCAAAATATACCCATCAGGTCGATAAATTTTGGCACAGCTTTATACATGGGTAGCATGACATCTTAGCTTTCACAGCTGAAGAACTGATCATATAGCTTTTGTGTAGGCAGGGAAATTAACACAAAACATATTCTGATCACCCCCAGCAAATATTTATTGTTTAGTTAAGGATTAAAGAATGGACATGTTGAATCTGTCCCTGGAGTCTGGCTTTGGAAATCTGCAGTTGCTTTACTGCCATTTTTATTCTAATCAAAATTGTCTGCTTTAGGGAATTATTAATTAAGAGTCACCTTCCTCCAAGGGTCTGGAGGCAGTTTTTGTAAATTAATCAAGTTTCCAAATACCACTGTGAAATAGGTAGAATAATACCTCTTTCCCAGATGAGGAAAGTGACACACTTCAGTCACATGCCTTGGTCAAGGTCACCCAGTTAAATTAGTGCCATTGCTCATTAAAAAATTTCCGGTTCCTTGTTACTGCATCCATTGGATCACAAAGACTCCAGCAATTTCCTCAGCATCCACTGAAAATCAAATATTCTTTCCTTGAAGTCTCTTCTTTCTGTAGGTGGCCAATGCTTCCATTAAAGTCAGTATCTCTGTTTTTTAACCTTTTTTTTCCTGTTGACTCATTCTTTCTATTTGGTTTTTTAAAGCTCTGCTTTGAGAATTTACCCAACCACCCTCTCCAAGTTCTGTGAAACGTTTTGCTGTTTTGCATGACACTGAGTTAGTAACTCACCTGTCAAACCTTTCAGGGGGGTTTCCCAGCAAACCAATAGAAAGTCAAAAGAATTTATGGTCCTGTAATTGTTCTTGTAATTTTTATGCCTGGCAAAAATCTGGCCATTGAATTGGCTAATACAGAAGAGAGAAATTCTAGGCCACACTTGCTATCTGCTGTTGACAGTTAACGCTACCCTCATTTTGGCACTATTTATTAGCAGTATTTTTTGTTTTCCCATACCTTTGTCATCCTTTCATTTCTTTGCTTGATGCTCTTTCAAAACTCTGACACCCTGTCTCTGGCTGACAGGACAGGTGAGTTTCAGTCCTTGAGGAATACTCCTTCCTGCCTTGACAGAGGCGCATGGATAGAAATCCTCCTCTAGAGAGACTGAACAATACCATTTCTTTGACATGCTTAGCCTTTGCTGACCAGACAGACACCCATGAGCCAAGGTGTGCAGATGGGTGACAATATATTACCCTCTCATTGCTCTCTCCCCAGCTCCAGTCTGTGGTCCCTTTTTAGGAAGAAGCGGAATTTTACTTCTATGTATGAAGGGTCAGAGATTGTGTCTTGGGTGCTTTTACTGAAAAGTTTTATTTATTTATTTATTAAAATATCTTTTAAGTTCAGTTTGAACAGCTGCTTTTATAAACTTCACGGTATTACCTATTGTAACTGAAATTGTTGCATCAGGATTTATGAAAACTAAGCTCAGTCCTTGCCTGAGCCTACTTTTCTGTAGATTGATTGGCTATATTGTTATTTAGCATCTGACAGAGCACGGAAGAATATTAGGCATGAAACATTAATCAGGAAATTATGCATTGCTTTCACAATTAATGTGCTACTGGACTTTACTTTGTAATGTTGTATTAGCTCTTAACATGCAAATTATTGTAGGTAATTACCTCATTTTTCAGTGGCCATTTGATGGATTGAAGTTTCATGCAGAATGTTCAGTGTAATTTAAAATGTTGCAATGATTTGCTTCTTTAGTTTTTCATAAGAATCTTAGTTTTCTTTATCATACATCAGGCATGAAGAGCCTACAGCACTGTAAAATCTAATGTACAAAGTTCAATTTTTCAATTCTTTTAACTCTAACTAGAGCTGGCAATTTGGTCAAGTGTTACAGTAAAGATGTCTCATGCTGCAGTAAGTTTAAAAAAAAAAAAAAGAATTGCCCATGATGCTATTTATAGCACACAAGTCAAGCTGCCTTTTACCATCTGCTTAAAGGAAAAGTGAAACAGTAGTCTAACATACTGTCCTTTTTATTCTGTAATACATTATTGTATTCAGTAATCTGTAATCAATGAAGTAATATGTTTCAAAAGTAATAGTAGAATTATATGATTAAATGTTAAAATGCTTCAGCAGTTTTAAATGTAACGGTCCTGGGTGGGTTTTTTTGTATGTGCGTCTAAGATGTGTACAGTTTCACATTACAACATGTCGGGAAGGTATTATCATAACAAATACAATATATTAGGTCTCTGGCCTATGAAAATATTTTGATGTATGTGAATAACTCTGAACATTTAGGTAATTCTTTCTTCATGTTTTCTGATCTTACATGTCAAAGTCACAAGTATTTGTTGTGATCTTGTCTATTCAAAATCCTGCTCCTATAAAATAGCTCCTCCATAAAAGTCGAGAAATGTAAAATTGCATGCCTATATTTAAATAGATTTTAACAGATAATAGAACCGTTGAGATTAAAATGGTTTCATTCACCAAGACAGTTTCCTCTGCAGTATGCCATTTGTGTCACATTATGTAAAATACAGTTCAAAAAAGATTTAAAATAAAAGCGCAAATAAGAAGTATCTTATAAAATGCAAGCAGAAATGTTGTGCTTTTAGTCCTAAGTCAAGTAGAGAATGAAAGCAGGTTATGATATTCTGTCTCTAAACACTGAATTTCTATGGCTTGATTTGTGTTCTTTCCTGCCTACATGGCTTTGACACTCAAATTTCAAGCCCTACTACCAGAATTGCCCTTCCCTAACATCTTCTAATATATTTCTTTTTTCATTTAAGAGAAAACTAAAGAATTGGAGTATGTCAAGTGCAAGAGAGAATTGCTTTTGCATTTGTAGGTAAGAGTTTGGTATTTCAGAATATAGACTTTTCATCACATAGCTGGTTTACCAGCACAAAGGTTTGTATCATGTCTGTTGTGATAAGAGCTACCGACTGTCATTTTCTCAGAAAATATTTAAATGGATAGGTGAAATTTTGTGTCTGAGAAATGTTTTGTCCCATCTAATGGCAATGTCAAACCTTCTGTTACATGGAACTTAGTACCTTGCAAACGATTTTTATATACAAGCTATGAGCTAG
Organism: Sagittarius serpentarius; assembly: GCA_034782735.1. NCBI lineage: Eukaryota > Metazoa > Chordata > Aves > Accipitriformes > Sagittariidae > Sagittarius > Sagittarius serpentarius. The sequence goes on along the minus strand of JAVKLA010000042.1, from coordinate 6,586,928 downwards.
TGGACTGATGAAAACACCATTTCTTACCTAGTGCTTAATAAGTGGTGGCAATAAAATAGATGAGAGTGGTGATCCCTAAATGACGTGCTAATTAACAGTGCATGGATAATTCAGGTTCATGCCTTTATCAAGCAAAGCTGGTTGATTTTTAGTGATGGATGCACTTTGTAGAGCTGGATAGTTTGGAAGTCTTCTCTTTAGGGTGATGTTTCTGAGGGAATTGGGAGCCTGTTTGCCAACTAGAACCATGCTTGTGTTCTGAGAACAGAAGGAGTGCACCCGATGTATCAGTGTGTACAGTGCTGGAGTGTATATACTGAAAAAAATTAAGAAAGAGCTCATTAAAGGTAATTTTCTCTCCCTTCGTCCTTTCCCTAGCCCGAAGGTACACTGTACACAGATAATAGTAATGATATTGCACTCTTCATCTAAATAAAAATGGTATTAGTTTTTAATAACAAAAAAGCAGTGACGATAAAAAAGTTCAGACTTTGTAGTCTGAGTATGAAGGGTAGTTAAACTAGGTAGGTAGCCGTTCAAAATACTGTACTTTACTGTCATTAACAACCCACTGCACTGTATGTTAGCTATCAATATTTCAGGCCTAAATGGGAAACAAGCAGAACGATCTTGCCAATGATCCCGTTTCTCAGAACAGTAGGAATTGGTTTAAATGCCTCTACTGATTACAGCTGAAGACTGGAAATTAAAATGGGAGGTGAGTTCTGCTATGCCATGCAGTGGTGCATGATATTACGTATGCTGATATCTACACACACCGCAATAAAGTGCAATGTAGAGATACTTTCTGGGTCCAGAAAGTAGCACTGAATGGTAGTTCCTGCTGTTTCTCATCTAGGCAAGTCTCCATAGTGTTTGCTAGCTTAATATAAAGTACTTAAACACTGTCCTGAAATCAGCAAGAAATTATTTCAGTTTTTGTTATTACTTTATGCTTCAGGTATATGACTTGGTAATTTTGCCTGGTCATATGCTAAATGTGGTAAGAGACTGGATTCTTGGAATGGCTTAATAACATAGATGCTGACTGTTTCACCCAAGCAATGATATCCTCCCAGGCAGCAAATACATATTGAAACCCCCATTTTAATAGTTAACTAGGGGGAAACTGCACAGAGAAAATACAAACCATGGGCCTTGATGAGTGCTGTCTCTGCTGTTTGCATTTTCTTTGGCATGTTAGGAGGCATCTGTAGCTTTAGATATGTAGCAGCTACATGTTCTTCTGTGAGCTATTGGGAGATAATGTCATTATCAAGTTGCGGAGGATCAACATGGGCTGTCTGTCACCTCCCGTTGGCTGCATTTTTTCCTAGAGTAAGTTCTTTTCTTCCCTGGTCTTGCATTACATGGCATGTAAAGCCATAAGCAATGTCTCCATGTTGCTGAATGGGGAAACAATATTTGTCACCATAGCTAATAATTCAGGAACAAGCTCTGGGTTAAAAATAAGAAAAAGGAAAAAAAAATCTGGTACAGAGGTAAGAATAACCCAAACATTTTTACTTAAGAAGTCCAGTACTTAATTAAGCTGTTTTTTTAACTGTTCTGATCCCAGAAGTTATTCATAATATTTACTTCAGAATCTGTTGCTGTTATCATGCTTTCTCTTGATTATAAATTCTTATCTTGCTAATAAAACTATTATATTGATAAATAATTTGTAGAAATTAATTTTAAACAAATGAAAGACAACCTGACAGAAATAAAATTTTGAAATAAAAAATTTTAGGTCATGGAGCTTTGATGTTAACTTAAGTTATTTAGATTGTTCACAGGAATTGATTGCACTAGTTGCCATAATGATTTGAACTGATAGCTCTTCCATTTTGTCAGTATTAGAAATACTTGCATTTTTTGCATCTCAGAATCATTAAAGCAAACTTGAATTGTTTTCGCTTGCTGAAGTCACTGTGAAGACCCAAGCAGATTAAATGTTGCATAGATGCTAATGATGCAATAATATTGCATATATCTGTTTTCTATCAGATAGCAAAATAATCTGCATAGACCCATGGAGCACTGCACCTCTAACAGAAAATGGATCTCATGCAAATCACCTGTACTTTAACAGAGTGCTTAGGTGTGTCTACCAGAATATTACAGCAGATTGATACAATATGGACAGAAAAAAGCAATACAAGGATTGCCTGGAAGCTGAACAGTTTGTCACAGAACAATTGCGATGGATTCTAGTCTAAGTAATTGGTATGTAAGACAGTAGAACTTAGTGCATTCAGTCACAGAATAGCTTTGGGGATCGTTGTTTTTTACCTGTCGTACCAAAAGTAATTCAATCACATGTTTTGAATTGTATGTAAAAATAAGTCACCTGTTATTATGCAACTTTCATTTTCTCCTCTACCGACAATTTCTTTTTGGATATACTGACATTTCTCCATCTCTTGTAGTGTTCAGAACTGCCAAAATCAAACAAACTGATTGCTATAGCAGTGCTGTGAGAGAATAGTTGAGTCTTTCATGCTCAGCGGGAACCCTTCCCCGGCGAGGCTATGTGAGATCATATAATAGAACAGACATGATATTGCAGTGAGGAAGGCCAACCCCATACTGTGCCACATTACCAAGAGCGTAGCCAGCAACTTCAGGGGCATGATCCTCCCCCTCTATTTTGCACTTGTGAGACCACAACTGGAGTGCTGTGTCCAATTTGGGCTCCCTAGGACAAGCAAGACATGGATATACTAGAGAGAGTCTGGCGGACGGTCGTTGTTGGGTGATTTGCCTTCAGCAGGTCTTCGACGTGGTCTCCCATAGTAAGCTTGGCCAATTCAGAGAGATGCAGACTGGTTAAGCGGATGGAAAAGATAGGTGGAAAATTGGCTGGGCTTTTAAAGGGTTGTGATCAGAAGTAGAAATCCGGCTGGTGGCCAGTTATGAGCAGCGTCACTCAGGAATCAGCGCTGATTAATGTCTTTATTAAAAAGCTAGAGCACACGTGGTCCAAGGAGAGACTGACAGTGCTGAGTTTAAGTCTGAAGCCTTAAGAGGAGAAGGGGAAGGAGAGATAGTAATGCTGTCTATAACAGTTTCATGGGAGGATATAGACAAGATGAAATGATAGTCTTGGAGTCTCACAGTGCAAGGATGAGAGGCAATGATCATAAATTGCAGTATAATTCTAGTTAAATATAAGAATTTTTTCATCATGAGCATGGTTAAAACCAGATCTTTTCAAGAGCGTTGCAGGCTCTTCAACCTTGGAGATTTTCAAAACTTGACTAAACTAGGCCTTGAACAACCTGATCTAGTTGAGAGGACTTAGAGCAGGAGGAGGTCCCTTCCAACCTAAATTATTCTCTGATTCTGTGAAATTATGTATGTTATCTTAATTTATAAAGAGAAATTCAAATGCATTATCAATACTGACATTCTTTATATAAAAAGTAGCATATAGATATTTCCATACACTTTTAAATGAAAAACTGGATTGCCTGCTGATTTCAGTGTATTGTCAGTGCAGCAGAATTCAATTCCTTCTCTTCAGAAGTGAAGAGTTAAGATATGCAAACAATGTCCTTCATTCAGACTCTGTATTAATTTTATGGCAAATGAACAAAACCAAGAAAATAAAAGCAAAAGCAAATGAACTGAATTTCTCTCTATCAGGATCTTTCGCCCTCTAGTCCTCCTCCTTCCTCTGCTTGACCCTCTGTCCAAACAACTCTCGTAAGTGTTGACAGGACTGTCAAGTTTAGTTAGCTATTCAAGTCTCCTAGCACCCGTTCTCTTTTCAACAAGTGTATAAGGGAGTTCTAAACTATTATGAAGCTCGCAGTAATCCATCACATGTCCAGTAGCATTAGGGACATACAGTAGTATCTTAAGTCAAACAGAAGCATCCATTCAAGTAATACATATGATTACATGAACAAGAGAATATTCTATGTTAAATCACTACAGAAATATAAACTTTTCAGGTAGCTAATGTCAGGAGCTAAAGCAAAAAGAATATTTCAATGAATGTGTAGCAATCACTAGGGAAGAGGGATGAAGGCAAGAGAAAATACAGTAGGAAGGTAAAAGTAATGATATAATCAATGAAGGATAATTATAGTCTCTGTTTAAGGATCCATGAAATGGTGGTGTTGCATATTTCTGAGCTGATACAAAATGCTATTCAGTTTAAAGACAAGACAGAATTTGAAATAAATTTTCACAGTCTGACAGTTTTCAAGATGTAATTTTGTGTGCATTTATTCTAAATTAAGATAAAAGCTTCTAAAAAATACATGCTAACACGTCAGTGGCCAACAGCCAATACCTTGCCTTCCAACTGTTATTTTTTTAATAGAAAATATTGAATATTCAAAATACTGACTTCCTCATCCAATCAGCCTATATCAGCTCCCATTTTGCACTTGCTAAATTTTCAGCCAAGCACCGTCATGCTGGTTTGTGCACAGAAGAACATTTGCATAAATAACAAAAAAAATGTATTCTGTAAGAGAAAGAGAGAGAACCTAACTTTTCTAAGATGTAGAAAGCTTGGGATTCAAGGCCATCTTTGAATAAAATTTGTAGATTTCACATGCCCTGAGTAAGTTCTTGCTCCTGTGTTACTGGGTTCTCTGGGTCATGGAAGAGAGCTGATGTGCCAGGGTTCTTTTATTCTTCTGCTCAAGTGTACTGCTTAAAGTAGTATTTCATTTACTGGTGGTGACTGGAGGTCGAGTTTATGAGTTCAAAATCTCTGACTGTCTTTTCCTTTTCATCCAAGCTGGCTGCACTTGTTTTGACTTCTCTCCATGATGTCGCAGTTAAACCTACCTCAGTCAAATAAAGTATAACAGAGCTCAAGTGTGTAAGACTGAGTGATGCCATTCTTTGTAGGTTCTGTGGTCTCTGTGTGGATCATAAATTTCTGCTTTTTCCAAAGTCCTAGTTACTGCTTTTCCATGTCAGCGTGCTAGGTGTATAGGTATATTACCCTGCTGAGTGCTGGCCAGTTGTCTCAAACATAGAGTGCCACTGGGCAATGTCCCAGAAGTAACAGAAATAAAATGCTAGTCTGGAAAAGGCAAGTTCCAGGGATTCTTTGCTTCAGGAATTTTTTTTTTTTCAGATTGCTCTTAGGAAAGCTTTCAGCTTTAATTTGTTGATCTGTGATATTCTCTTTAAACTGCTGAAAGTGTTAAGCAGTCAACACTCACCTAGATGCTAGAATAGTGTGGGGTTTGTGTTGCCTTAGAAAGGTTAAACTGGTTTCAAGTAACATACACAACATGTTCTGCAAGTGCTGATTATCTTGGAACAAGAGATTTTGCAGGTGCAGACTCTGAGTTTACAGCATGCAGATGTGTTTTTATGAATGTTACCCAGATCCCCTCTTCTGTTTCTTACCTATCATTTCTTACATTGATTATCCTAAACTAGCTTGAGAGATTTTTAAAAGTTCAAAATGTCTTCTAAAAAATGCAAGGGTTTTTGCTTATCGTTCTCAAGACCTTCAGTAGTATGAAATGCTGTACATAGTCTTTTCTGTTAGTAATTATATTTCTGAAATAGAAAATATTGACTATTTGATTTTCGCTGCAATTTAGAAAATAGAGAAAAGGCACTGAAATTAAACAGGTAGTGTATAATAAATAACATAAACAGTAATTTAGCATTTCTGTCTGTGAAATAACCATAAACAGGACATTATTTTCTAGGTTTAAGTTTTAAACTCCGTGAATTGGTCGTGGATGGTTTGTAGCATATTTTTAGAATCCCAGTGCTGCTTCACGTAAGCATCATGGTATTGATTATAAGTTTTTGTTGAGAACAGTACGTGAGAATGCTGAGTGCAGCCATACACATGAATTAATAAATGAAATCAATGTGTAAGTGTAGAGCAAATATAGAAGAGGTTTTGAATATGATAAAAATATTTAATCTTTTAAAAGTTTATGCAATTTTTTACTACTTTAATTCTGTTCTTTCAGCAAAATAATAATCAATGACCATTGCAATTTATTTCAAAGGAATCTACTAAGGTAAAACTTCAGCTGCAGACATTTCTGCTTGTTTCTGCAACATTTGCAGAAGTATAAAATTTCCTCTCTTCACATGCTATTTATTTGTCACGTGGCTCATTTAGTTTGTATGTCCTGGAGTGAGAGTAGCAGCATCTCTGACATGACTCATAAGCTCATCTCCTGCCAAATTGAACTATGGCACTTTGTTAGTGTAATGCAGTGATAGACGTGTACCAGTACAAAATGTGATAGCAGCAAAAAAATGGACTTGGTAGAAATGTGAGGTAAATAAATGAATGTCAGTGCAGCTTTGGTATTAAAAAAGTTCAGGCTTATTGCTAAAAGGAAGTTATACTAGATGAGGTAGCAGTTGTTCTACCACCCAAGTGTATGCCTCTGGGCATTATTTGAGAGTGGTTCCAGAGATCAGAAGAATTAAACTCTTTGGGAGGTAATATTGTTCGTTCTTTGCCAGGTTCCATCAGCAAACGTCTCTGTACTTTGTGCTGTGTTTTATAAGATAAGCGAGCTAAAGTTCTTGCACAAAAGTATCCCAAAAGGAGAAAGAGCTTCTGGATCTGTAGACTGAGGTAGGACTCACTGGGTAATATCTTCAGCACCCAGGAAATTTCCCTTGAAGCCAAGTGTTGTGTACTTTAAAGCTAAAACACTTGAGAAAATTCTTAATTGGAGATATTAAGAATTTCTTATTTCATAATTATTTTATCACTGTAATTCTTATGTGGAGAACACTGTCTCACATTGCTTGGTTCATAATTTGGGACATTACTTCTCCATTCATGGGCTGTTTCTAGAAATTAAGTGCCCAGGGCTGAGAATATTTATTCAGTTGGGTTTGCACAGAAAGTCTTCCTGTCTGCTCTTTAGAGAGAGGATTTTATTGTTACTGAATTAGGTTGGGAAATGAAGACTTCAGCCCAAATTATAATTATTTTTCTGCATCTGCTCCAATCATTTACATGGTTTATGCTTGTAAATTAGGTGTTAATGAAATCCAAGTGAGGTAACAGTGTGGAACATAAGAACTGCAATTGACTGGAGAAGTAAAGAACATTCGAATATCTCCGAGGAGATCACTTCACTTGAGCAATAACTCTGGGGCCTTATATGACATGCACAGAAACATCATTCTATTACAGAAGTTATCTCAAGTATGAAGAGAATGGAAAATCCACCTTATAAAAGAAATTCTACTTTCTGTACTTTCCTTGAGAATGGGTATTTTTCTTTTTGAAGTTGCTGGCGGTTTGGTTTTTTTTCCCTTGTAGCATTATTACTCAGCATTTACATTCCAGATAAGCAGCTGCTGCATATATCAGAGTATATGCCCCTTTCACAAGTGTTTTGTACTCTACCTGCCTGAAAGCACCAAATAGAAGTGATCCCTCCAATACTTCCCATTTTAGGTATATTTGATATAAAGGGATGTTGTGCTATGAATACCTGTTATGTATGTTATAAGCTACTAGTGTTAAGGTTAGTAACTTTAGAAAACTGACTTACAAAAAGTTACTTGTAGAATTATAGGGAACCTTGACAATGTTTTAAATTTTGTACACAATTAACTTTTGGGCAGTATTTGCCTGAGATGTGCAGGAGAATGCTACTGATTATGTGATACTGTGTAGAATGCAAACACAATATAATGCCTTAGCGCTGGAGCTATATATTTCTGATACTCTAAATATACCTGCCCTTTTATCATTATTTACTTGGCAGTCACATTCAAATTCTTAAGAGAATATTCATCATCTTAGAATAATGAAAAAAATAATTAGGGCTGATTTAGTATGTGGAAGATGTCTCCAGCTCAAGTATCTCCTTGAGTCACCCTGTTGCTGTGCTATTCTCTCTAGACCTCAGTGATGGCCTTTTTCTGATTAGGATTTACCAGAGGAAAATGAGGAGGGGGGGAAACAAGTGATTTTCAGCCCTCCTATTGAACCAGTCTGGAAAGTGTTTAAAAGTTGATGTAGACTGACAAATTGCATTTTTCATAGTTCGAATGCTCCCAATTTAACAGCTGTAAGACGTTTTACAAAGGTATTACACTAAACTGGGGTTGAGAGTTAAGAATAAATGCAAAATAAAGTGATTTCAAAATATAGAAATGAATACAGTTAGGGCACAACAAATATCTCACCCTCAGAGTGATAGTCTGTGAAACTAAAACCAGACTTGGTTCATCTGCTGGGAACTAGCTCATCCAAAAGAATAGCAGCTCTGTTCTTAACCATGTAATGCTCGTGTAGATTCTGCCTAAAACCAAGCAGCACTGACCACCTCATGCCCCAGAAGGAGGGAGAAGGCAATTGTGTATTGAAGGCAATCATTCTTTCTTCTTCATTAAGATTCTGTGTGCCTCCGATTATGCAAGCGTCATTAAACAGCCAAAGAGCATATCTATCGATATGACTCTCGTAGGATCAGATCATGGATTAGAGCACTTACGTGATAAGAGCTGAATGCTGGGATGGTACCGGATAACCATGTTTTGTGCTGGAGACTTGTGTTTGACTGTAACTATAAAAGGAATGTTTCCTTTTACGTATTTGACTATTGCACCGATAATCTGCATAAATTTAAAGTCATTAGTAAACTTGGTAAGGTCTAAGCCATAGAATTTATTAAGTCAGTATGCAAAATAGATTATGAAGATGTTTGCTGGAAAGTAATTGTATTAGGACTGAGATCTCTCCAAATTTCTGATAACATCCATTACCTGAAGACATTAATTCAGATGACAAAATATTTAATTTTAAAGGAAAATTACAAAGCAAAAAATGAAACAAATTAAGTCAGAAATGTAGAAAAATAGTTTTAGTGTCTGTTACCGTTATGGCTATTTTAGTGCATAAGATCTCCAGTTATAATCTCCATTGGTGCTTTGGGTGGAAAAGCTGGGGAGAAGCTGTCCCTGGCAGTACAGCCCCAGAACAGCTGTAGCTCCCAGCAGCGGCTGATTCAGGGACTTGGTGAGCCAGGGGTAGCCTCTTTTAGTGGACCTTCCTATCTTTTATATCTCTGAATTTGTGTCTTTGCCTTTAGAGCTTGTGTAAACTTTTAGCATCTTGGAACAGGACCAGACACGCTATTCAGCATGTAAGCTCTACACTATTCAGCATGTAAGCTCTGATGTTCTTGAAAAAGGACTTAATGATACACTGACCTTTCTAACGTTTCCTTTTTACTCCCCTTAGAGAAAGGTCTCTTTTTTTAATTTGCTTTGTTGTGGTCCTATTTCAGTGGCCAGAAAGTATTGCTTTTGCTATTTCCCTCACTTGGGCAGCATGTGAATGCTGCCCTCTCACTTCGCACAATCTCCCTTCCCGTGCCGTTTGGTCATGCTGATCGCCTTGTGGTTTTTCAAGTCTTTCTGAGAGGTTGAATGTGTTCAGTATTAAAATGATAATAAATTTTTCCAAAAGTTTATTGTCCTCTAAGTTGCCCTCAGTAGTAAAGATTTTTATTTGAAAATATTCTTCGTTAATTTTCTCTATATCTTTCTGTGAACAGTCCCAGGGGACAGTTTTGCTGTCCATTAGAGAACAATGACGTAAGGGCTAATGTTAGCTAAAATGGGCAGTTTTAAATTAATCAGATGGTTTACATGAAGCTAAAGATTCATAGAGTGGCTGAAATTAAAACATTAAAAATTGGCTACATTATCATTACTTCATACAATTACTATTGCATATCAAGTGACACAACAGTTTCTAGGTGTTTGGAATTCTAATATTCAGAGAAATCTACAGATGTCTTGGGTTTATAACTCTACAGATTTCAAACAAAAGTATTTTTGCCAAGACTAATATAATTACCTTAAATAGTAGCACATTGCTTTATCTAAAAAAATCAAAGGGTGGAGGGGGAATTTCAATCCAGTCTTCTTATTTGGACATGCTCAGAATAAAATACTTTGAATTTTCATGTCAGAATGGTACTTTGTGTTGGAATATAATTAAGTGCAATCAGAAGTAAAATTAAAACAAACTAAATTAATTACAGTCTCGTACGAATAGTAAAAAAACCCAAACCACCACACATTTGTGAACAAAAGAAGAGTTTCACTTTCTGTCTACTTCCCAATATTTGGAGGGGTTATATCTTTTAGGTTAGCTAGGAGAACAAACAAAAATCAATCAATCATTCACATTATGCTACTGGGGTATTAAAATATTCAACTTGTTGATTTACTGTGGGTGTATCAGTATTGTTCTCTCTCTTGAATTCAAAGCAGTTGCTTGGCCAATACAACTGTTTTGTACAAACTAGATCAAAGGAGACAATTAAATATTCTTTGCTTATCATCTTGTGTTACATGAAAAGTTATTTTCCTTGACACAGGCTCAGAGAGAGAGACATTAATATTTTTGATGTATAGTAATTTTTGGCTAAGATATCACAGTGACATCTTCTTAAATGGAAAGTTAAAACTCTAAATAAAGAAAATTAAAACTCTGATATGAACAGTTAAATAACTGAAATAAAAAATACAATAATAATAATAGTAGTAGTAGTAGTAATGAAAAGGAAGGTAACAAAAAGAGAGTGAAATATAACCCAAGAAAAATGAGGGGGCACCTGGCTTTGGACTGGGAGCCTCTTGGTCTGCAGTCCAATGCTCTCTCAACTGCTAAACAAAATTTTTAGAAAACTTGGGAAAGGTTTATTACTTCGTAGGGAGAGGGAAAAAAACACTACATAACATTTTTGTTTTCTTTTCCTCTTCTTAAGCATGTATTTTTGTACATAAAACTGTTTTTGAAACCCTAATGAAAACAATATATCACTTATGAAGAATTCTACCTAAGATCTTGGAAATCTTATATCTCTGTGATTGTTTAATTTGTCAAACTGTTTGTGAAAAATTCAGCCTCAGAATTTATCTCATACATCTTCTCTCTGGACATATCAAAGCAATAGAAGGTAATAAGGGATACATTGTATTCATTTTTTTTCCTCTTTAAAGCATATGCTATGACTGGTACATAGGTCAAACAATCTTATTTTGTTTTTTTTCTGATCATTTTCTTGGACTGGGAATATAAATCAGTTTTCGTTAGTTGACGTAGATTACTTTTCTCTTATTGCCCTTCCCTCAGCAGCCTGTTTTCCTCCCTTTATACATGCTCAAAACCAAACCACTTGACTTTATTGCTATCTACTTTACTGTGAATAATAAACAGATTTATGAAGCATTTTGCATATAATAATAAGAGCATATCTTACTATTCAAGTACATTTTTCTAACACTTAAATGCTTCTTTGCTAAACTCTTGTTTTAAAGACTTATTAGTTTATAATTACAACTTGAATGTAATTGTTTGATTTGGAACCTAATAATTGAGGTAATAATCTGGTTCATTTAAATATGAAGAATTGTTTGATATTGAAAAATAAAAAATGAGAGAGAGGGAGGAAGAGGAATTCTTTGGCCAAACATTTAAGTAGCTTTCTTCCACTGTCTGTGGTCATGTACACTTTGAATTTAAATATTCTTTAGGTATTGAATTAGCACATACATATGGCTAAAAATTATTGTTTCTTCTGTGAAGTGACAGCTTTAGTGGTTATTTCTGGCAGCAGTGTTCTGCTTGGGGAGCTTGAAAAGATGGGAAGTCAATAGTTGAAGAGTGCCATCTTTGGAAAGGAAGTTACCGGGCCAGTCTCTGTGCTTAAAGGGACTGAGTCTAGAAAGATGCCTAAGCTCTCTTGGCAGTGTTGTTTCAAGAAGCAGATCTTTGGGTGCAAATCAATGTACTGTGATAAATGTAACTGGTGATTCAAGAAATTGTTATCCCTGCTTGCCTGTTCCTATTTGCCTGCAGTCTTTATTGTAGTTTAAGCAAAGAGCAGGGATGGAAGCAGCTGACGTGCAGGCACTTGTTTAAAACCTTTAAACGTGTTTTGAATTCCAGGGGTGCAACATGGTCTTAAATGGTCTTAAATGACTATGAAATTTGGATATCTAGATGCCCCTTTGAACAAAGGCTGGCATGGTGTTAAGAGGGTTAAGGTGTCTCTCAGCTGTATTTAGGTTAGCGTAAGACATTAAGGTTCATTGTGCTTGCTATTTGTAAATATTTTTTGAACAGTTGTGCAGCATGGGAATCGATAGCCCAGCTCAAGTGCATCTACACCAGTGCACGCAGCATGGGCAATAAACGGGAGGAGCTGGAAGCCACCGTACTGCTAGAAAGCTATGACCTGGTGGCCATCACTGAAACCTGGTGGACAAATCCCACGACTGGAGTGCAGCTATAGATGGCTACATGCGGGGAAGAGGGGTGGAGGCATTGCCCTCTATGTCAAGAGATGGATAGGCTGTGAAGAGCTGTCTCTGAAGAATAGTCACGAACAGGTTGAAAGCTTATGGGGAAGGATTAGAGACCAAGGTAACAAAGGGAGCCTTGTGGTTGGTGTCTACTACAGACCACCTGATCAAGGGGAGCCTGTTGACGAAGCCTTCTTACTCCAGCTACGGGAGGTGTCGCACAGCAGGACGAGACCCACCCTGACAACTGCTGGAAAAGCAGTACGGCGAGCTGTAGGCAATCCAGGAGACTCCTGGACTGCACAGATGATAACTTCCTCAGCCAGGTGATAGATGGCCCCACCAGAGGGGAGGAGGTTCTGGACCTGATGGTCACCAACAACGCGAGTGAGCTAATTGGTGATGTCAGGATTGGAGGCAGCCTGGGCTGCAGTGACTATGCACTGGTGGAGTTTACAGTTCTGAGGGATATGGGTCAGGCAAAGAGTACAGTCAAGACCCTGAATTTCAGGAAAGCAAAATTCCAGCTCTTCAAGGAGTTAGTCTCCCTGGGAAGCTGTCCTCAAGGACAAGGGAGCAGAACAGAGCTGGCAGATCTTTAAGGAGGCTTTCCATAGAACGCAGGAGCTCTCGATCCCCAGGCATAAGAAAACAGGCAGGAAAGGTAAGAGACTGGCATGGCTGAGTTGAGACCTGCTGGTCAAACTGAAAGGCAAGAAGGAAATGCACAGGCAGTGGAAGCGGGGACAGGTATCCTGGGAAGAGTACAGGGATGCGGCCCGGTTATGTAGGGATGGGGTCAGGAAGGCCAAGGCGCAGCTGGAGCTGATCTTGGCAAGGGACACAAAGAACAATAAGAAGGGCTTCTACAGGTATATCAACAAGAAAAGGAAGGTTAAGGAAAGCGTGCCCCCTCTGATAAGCAAGACCAAAAGATTGGCAATAGCAGATGAGGAGAAGGCTGATGTACTCCACAACATTTTTGCCTCAGTCTTCTCTGGCAGCCTTTCTTCCCATGCCTCTCAAGTAGATGGACCTCAGGGCAGGGACTGGGGGAGCAAAGTCCTTCCTGCTGTAGGAGAAGACCAGGTTCGTGACCACCTGAGGAACCTGAATGTGCACAAGTCTATGGGACCTGATGAGATGCAT
>JAVKLA010000042.1:6553745-6573379 GCA_034782735.1 Sagittarius serpentarius | reverse complement strand
CCCTGCTCACCGCAGGGGGGTTGGCCTAGATGGCCTTTGATGGTCCCTTCCAACCCAAGCCATTCTATGATTCTATGGGCCGTGTGGGATTGGGAGCTGTGAGTAAGACCATGTTGGTTGCAGCCAACATTCTCTTCCTACTCTCATCATGAAGCAGTGAGGAAGTTGTATTAATGCAACAAGCTGTGACTCTTTTTTGAGCTTTGTTTGTAATATCGTTTATAGTGTAATATAAAAAGTCTCGTATATATTTGTACCCTGGGAAAGTCCTTTTCTCCCTATACTCTAGGTATAGGACTAGATATAGATTAGGTCCGAATTATGCATGGATAAACTTGTCTCTGAAAACCCTACTACTGCTAAATCTGCATCATGGAAGTGTAAGTGACAGGTAGAGGAGAATTTTAAATGAAGTTCATTTAACCTGCTGATAGGCAATGCTGATACACACAGTGAAGATCGTCATCCATAGCTTGGTATGAGTTGTTAATCCTGGAAATTTTTGTTTTAGAAAGGAAAGACACTTTCACTTACTTCATTATGCTGCATATAAACGAAAAGTAGGCAGGAGATAAATATCTGTTGTCATGACAAAGAAAGCAGTTGTAGCATTTACAAGGAAGTCTGCTAACTTGTGTTTACTATTTTATTATTGCTTTCACATCTCGAGTAGAACAAAATTATTCATTGTGGATTATATCGTTTGTTTCTATTAGCACATGAATCAAAGGAAGTTCAGCTCAGTCAAACAAAGGGAAAAAATGGATGTTGGTGTCCGTCCATGATTAATTTAAACAATAAGTTATTGAGTGTCCAAAGATACATTTTAATGTCAAACATGAAAAGAGGTAATGTGTAATATCGCAATTTTCAAACTGTGGTAGTAGCTCTGAGATTGCTTATAGAACCAAATGAAAATGTTGCATTTATTTGAAAAGGGATCAGAGTTGAAGTTCTGTGGGGAGTGGCAGGGAAGAAAATGATATGTGATATGGGCACAGAAATGATTGATTCTAGTCATGTGAAATCAGATCTCGCAGGAAACAGTCTCTCCCGTAGAAAGGTTTCACGCATTGTTTTTTACAAATAAATCAGAGGTAAAACAAAACCTGTTTAGGGAATGGAGCCAGGTTACTTACAGAAGGACTTATTCGCCTTGTGGGAAGCACTGCGGCAGTACATCTGTACAGCTCCTTGAGCAAACTCACTTCTTACCCAAAACGTCATTGTATTTGTCTGGTCCCGTATGCAAGCTAAGACACCTCTGTACAAATTGGAACTCTGGAAACCTCTCTACAGACAAATCCAGGCATGTGCAAGGCAGTGAAGGCTAACAGCTGTGTCTGGCCCCAGGCTGAGCACGTGGATCCATGGGAGTAAATCTATACTGTGCTGTCCAGTATGACCCGCACCTGTATTTTACTGGAGAGATTTTCCTGTTACTCAAGGCACCCAGAACCCCTCTTAGTTTGTTCATAAAGAGGTAACTTCACTCAACAAATTTCATGTTTTCTGAGGAAACAAACCTTTCAGTTTTCTTGTTTTCTACTCTTACCCACTACATTTTCCAAAACCCAAACTTTCTTTTGCGAAATAGGTATTTCAAGTAGGAAAAGCCTCAGATTGTATCTGGTTTCAATCTGTTTTCCTCAACCTTATATATGTTTTGGACCTGCTTTTAAGTCACTGGAAAAATCTCCTATTGATTTCAGTAAGTGAAAAAAAATAGTGATACATCATTTCATCATGACCTGGAAGTGAATAAGTACTGGTTCCAGCTGTGATTGATCAGGAATGTGACTTGTTAAAGGCAAGTGAAAGTGTGCTGTGCTGCAGTGTGCACATGAATTGGAAAGACCTCTGACCTTGGCACTAGTTATTGCAGTAGCATCAGGAGCCTATGAGGACAGTGGTATATATGTGAAGAAATACTTCTGAGGAGAATTTGAGTCTCCCCTGATGGAAAACACATATGCCTCAATTAGATTGCTTCTAGTGTTTGTGTTGTCTCATTTCACAAACTCCAGTGTGTGTGTCTAGTGAGGACATTGACAGCCAGCACTGGGTTATGTTCAGGGCACTGCAGTGGTTGCTGCAGGGGTTTCTTCTTTCCCCTCCAGTTGCTGCCTTGCAGTGGGAGCTGGGAAAGCTGAATACACACTTGTGGGCTACAGCCTGGGCTCCTGGAGCTGGGAGCAGGAACCATTTCTCTCATCCTATATTAAGCCAGTGCTGATTGTGTGTTAACCCTGCAAAGGCACCCGGCTGCTATTCTAGTGTGAGCTCCTCGGACAGGGAAGGTCACCATCCCAGGGGTATCAGCTCAGTTCTTGACGGATTGCTCTCTAACCTGGACGTATGAAGCAGTCAGAGCTTTTAAAAATGAGTGAGGGTTCTTCAGATTTATCATTTGACATATTCATTTAGTTTAGAGAGCAGCCAGAAGGGTATATAATTTCACGTGGATGAGACTGTCTGGAGAATGTACCTCCAGGGAACTGCAACAGGTTAAACTGTACTTGCAACCAGTAAACTGAGAAGAGATTCCAAAAACATCACTGTTTGATTGTGCACCCTTCATTTCTGTAACTTATATATGTTTACATATATATATTTATACGTACATATATGCATTTCTGTATTGCATATATTCTATGTCTAACTTTTATAGAATGAAGTAATGATATAATTTTAGATATTTTTTCACCTGGAGCCATGTAGCATGAAACAATATTATAACTAATTGCAGCACTGAGCTCAAAAGGAGAGTAGACTTCCTTTTAATTCGGGTCAGTTGCAGGATTTTTTAATATTTAGTTAAGTCCAAGGTCAAAATATATCCAAATGGCCTCTGGGTGAAACTGAACTGATAACTTGTTGTTTCCGTGTTTTGCCTAGGTGAGTAAATAGGATGCAAACTACCAGAAGGGCTCATTATCTGTTGTTGTCAGTCACGCTGCTCTGTTTATAAAAGAATCCTGGGCCTCAGTCCTTACTGCTGTGCATATTGTGTGATTGATTTTATACCAGTGATAAATAGATGTGACATACTACTAAATCATTATGGTAGAACATTACATTTAACTGTAGTGTAGGGTATAATTTTGAAAGGTGGAGCTTTAAGAAGAATCATTACATCCTTTCACTTATTTCAAAATGAAGTTTTGTATCAAAAATACTGGTTTACAGACTTTTGAATAAATAATAAAAATGTACAAAAACGTACTTTTGTAAATTCTGCTGCACCCTTAAGTATCTGCGGGCAGAATTGAGGGGGGACAGAGCTTTTTGTTATGTTAGCTTTGATTTCTGCCCTACAGAAGGAATCTGCTTTCCACCAATATTTCTGTAGCCTTTGGCTGTGATCTTATCTCTCTTTCCATCCTTCTAGTAATGTTGTCTTTGGCGCTGTGGTATGCGATCGCAACAAAAGAAACAATTACTGCTATTCTTATTCATGCTGGTATTACCCACAGCTCCTTGTAGTCTATCCCTGTGTAATTGTGTACCAGTCTTAAGAACATTAAGTCTTGCAGAGTAAAGTACCCGAATATTTACAGGAAAAAAAATAGGCTCAAGATCAATCCAGCCATCACTCTACCTTGTTCTATGCAATATTTAAGAAGGTTTTAATTAGATGAAAATTTAGTCACCTTCTTGTCTCTTTGCCCTCCCCACATATGTTCAGTCTGAAAAGACGATCATTGTTCTTAAAACATCTGTTGCAATAAATACATACTGAAATATTCACTATGCTTGCACCTTCGCTTTTTATTAGTAGTACTCCCACTACTATTAATAGAAAGTACTAAGTACTCTAATAGTAGCTTAGTTTTCTGACTGACTTTTCATTAAAGTAGATACTGTTGGTTATAGCAGGGAATCAATAGATCCACTGCCACCAGCAGAATTTAACTGAGAAAAGCCATTATGTGAGTGAAATAAAAAAAGTCCTTGGTTCCTTTGACATAAAGGATACTTTTTCCATCCTAGTGGAATATGCTGCTGCAGTGAAAGGTATCGTTTGGATATTTCCCAGGAAACACACTATGTTGTTAGTTGTCAGTTACCACAGCTAATGAAACAGGTTATCTCCAGAAGCTGGCAGGAGGTAGGACAAACAATGGATTTGGCATTTAGTCACGTTTTCTTTTGCTGATTCTTTTTTGGGACTTCATAAGCTTTTCTGTCAGATGTTCTTGTGTTTTACTGCAGGATATCTAGTGAGTGTTGATGAGGGACTATAACGTATCTAGGTAGATAATCAGATGTTTAGTGAAGTAACTTTTCAGAAGAAACCAATTGTCTTCTATCAACTTTATAAAGATGTGTTTCTTTTGACATTTGAGAAATGATCTGTTTTTCTTAAAAAATACGGTAACATATTTTCATCCAGAGAGGTGTAAAATCTAGAATATCCCACTTGTAGTGAATTATTTTGCACCTGAACAGTCGTAGGTGGTAAAATGAAGTACACCTAGGTTTTAAGCATTGCCTGTAGCCTGTAGATGAAAGAGTCTCTGATGATTTTTAAGGATCTGCTGTAAATGATGCAAAGACGTACAACTTGGTTCTTAACATATATTCATTCCAGTGCCTTTTCACTTCTAGAAAAAAATCTCAGTGAATAGAAACTGACTTTAGATTTTCTAAATATGTAAATTAATACCAGCAAAGGTGTGTATGCTTTGATAAAGTCAGGATTCCATCTGGACAGTGATAAGAGGTCTCAGTCTGTTCAGTAGGGATTTAACTAAACATTATGCAAATATTTATCTCAGATGGTGGCTGGAAATCTTACGTATTTATTCCCACAGTTGTATTTAAACTACTGTGGTTATTTTACAACGTGATCAAGAGAAAGCAGAGAAGTGCAAGGATGTTAGCTAAATTTGTTATGCAGAAAATGTAATAGAGAATAATCCTTGAAAACAGTTGGATGTAAAATTCAAAAGCCCTGCCTAAGCTTAGGAAACCGTAAATGTTTTGAAATTCATGAATTTCCAGCTATGGTGTTCTGTAATTTGAAAACAAGCAGTGGTAACAGTATAGTAATCAAGATAACTTAAACTAAACAAAATGCTTACTAGGTACGTAAAAGACAGACATGTCTGCTGTGTTGTTTACGACGATATCTTTGATTTTTTTAATCAGCCCTCAAATTACTCTAACAAATAAAGGGATTATTTCCTACACGTAGTTGTGTTTGAATAGTAGTCAGTCTCCAACTCCAACTCTAGAATAAGTTTGTTTACTATCATAAAATAATGCCTGAAATTGGAAAATTTGCACATATATATATGTAAAGCCAAGCCATACAGACTATATAGTGAAGAACATATGATAGGTGAACACTTCTTAGTGATGCCATGTGCTACTGAGTGCGTGATAAACCAAGTTTAGGTGTTGCCTTTCTTAGTTTTGCGGTGTCCAATCAGTTATGAAAAGTGAAGGACGTATGGAATTTTAGATTAATTTATCTAAATTCTAAAACACTGCATGAGTGTGCTCTGTTTATATGATGCAACCCCTGTTTAGGAAGACCGTGGGATCAGTTCCATAGATATAATAGAAATTTTAATCTGTCTTGTGAAATGTGATTCAAGATCAAGTAATGGTGAAGTCCTGGACTTTCCCGAGTGTACTCCTGTGCACTGCCACATGACTGTGCGCTTCCCTGGTTTACAGTTATGAAATAAGTACTTTACGTAATTTGTGACATTTACTTATATTGGTTACATATTCAAATGTCTTAGCTTTTAGGTCAGTCTTCAAAATAAAAAGTACCATCAACTGTAGTATTCTCATTAAGAACTTTATTTTTTTTTATTATATTCAATGAATAATTCAATAATAATACTCTAATGATTTATAATGACCAAAAGCTAGCAGGACTTGATTATATTAGATTAGCTGTAGATACTTGTATTTTCACTTGTATTTCCGAAGAAAAAACTAGAGACAGGATTCTTTTTCTGGTTTCTTTCCTTCTTATTTTTTTTTATTTTTGTATGTTCCACCACATCTGATTACAAAGTAACAGAAAATTGCTGTAATGTGCAACAGAAACCAGGACAATCTGATGGAATTATTCAAACTGTTACTAATTTTGATGGGTTCCCCTGTGATTCGATTCCTGTCTTAGATCCCTCCATGATAGACTTGAAAAATACTTGCCTGTAACACTGCACTTTCTCGCTATGGACTCTCTCTACTATTAATATTATATATTATTATACAGTGTATTGTGTTTAATACTAAGCTCTACTAGCAACCTCCAGCTGCTTGCTTCTCCTTCCTGTACAAACTGCTGTTCATTCCTCCCTTTTCTCTATGCATCCTTACTTCTCTTACAGTTCTTATGCTAGTGTCTCTCTTTTGCACAGTACCTTATTATTTCCCAGGAGACGTAATATCTGATCTCTCTTTGTATTACAGAGAGATTGGATTGACTCCATTTCCATCATGAAAATCTGGGTTATTTTATTCTACCACTAGAAGACTGGCAAATCCATGCAGTATTTTATCCATTTTCCACTTACTCCTATGCTTTTATTCTTTTTTCTTATAAAGGTTTGCATATTGTTGTGACGAAAGAAATATACCTATGATAAGCCTGGTCTCATTTTCGTCTTTCAGTATAAGTGACAGTAACATACCAGCATCAAGTGTGTACAAACTTTTGAGCCACCTCCTTGTGAGATAGCCTTGGAAGATTAAATTGTGCTCATGGTGTAGAGATACTCCAGTGAGCCCTGGGAGTAGCATTGCCAGCTACACACAGTATGCACCAAAGATGGCTAAACGCTGGATGTTCATTATAGGATATTTCTAATAGTGCTTTCCTTTGCTCTCTGATATACCAGCTTTAGTCAGAGAAGTTAATAAGTCATAAAACAACATCTCATTTGATAGTTTTAATACAAATATTTCTTTGCAAACTTGTCATTTCACATGCTTTTCTATTTCTTTTCTCATGTACAGTGTAACTTAAACTGAGTTCTTTAAGTTTTGTTTGCATTTCCAATGAAGAATTTTCACTATCCTTGCACGCCTTCTCTTTGCATATTCTGTGTTTTCTCTAAAGTCTTTGAGAAACTATGCTACCTTCTTTATTAAAAAGTGACTTTGTAGATGAAGGGCAGGTTTAACCCATCACCAGTTGCCTGAGCTAATCATTCGCTGTACTTTTGCCTTCTTTTTATCAAATGAAACTGGTAAATATGTGAGTGAAAGGATGGTTTGAACATTATGTTCTTTTCTCAAATCAGGGAAGATCATCGCCTATTCTCTGTCAGGCCTACAAATTTTTTCTCATTTTGTCCAATTGACCTCTTCCAGTTTGCATTATCTAAGCTGAACAAAAGCATCATTTAAACTCCATGAGCTAAAAGCACTGAGAGAATTATGTCACTGTTCTCTTTTCTAACAGTACTGTATCAGAACATTTTAACAAAATGTGAAAAGTGGTCACAAGGCATTTTAGCCTTGAGTTTTTATCTGCTGCCAACCTCCCGCATGTATGACAAGGTGAATGCAGTGTGCACGGTATTTGTTCCTAAAAGCATCAGCCCAAAACCACATCCGTTTGCTAGTAAGGATGAGATCATTTAAACTAATAAGATACTGAAAACCAGAGAGACTAAAAGATTTTTATAAACTGACCACATGGGAAGACATAGTGTCAGTACATTTTTCCACGCTTTTGATAAAGTTAAAAGGTTATTTCTACTGTGGTTTATTTGTATTTCTGGCTAAACTCTAAGCTGAAAACTATATTCGAAGATACAAAAGGTATTAGCCAATTTTACCTACTACATTTACCTTACAAAATAGGGTATGTATTTATTTATATATGCAGATTTTTCTTTTTCCAGGTTATAGAGAATTATAAGGATCAGAGTGAGGCTACATAAATTTTAATGTATAATGTAAGCTGCAATCTTGGTTGTACTCTTAGAGAAGAAATGCACATATGGTAGATGTTTTTGTTTTCTGTATTAAAACTATTTCTCAGTACAAAGGACTTCAGTGTTACAGGTGATGTTCAGAATGTAGGAACAAGGGAATAATTCAGTTCCTTATTTGATGAAGAAATGGAATTCTTTCCTTTTAGTTTGACACAGTCACTAGACTTTTGTCTTTAAATCTTCAGAAATACAATTTTCAGTGTCAATATAACCAGTCTGTAATATTATATTGATGCTAATTTATAAAAGTACTTAGTGTGGGCTTATTTTAAATGCAATGTATAATTTTGCAGCAAACCTTTTAGTGGGTCTGTAAATTGACATCTCCTGTAATCAGCAGCTCAGAAACAATAGTTTTCAATCAACCAGTGAAAAAAAACCTCCTGTAATACATGTACAGCTCTCCAGAGAATCACTGTGCTTCATAATTCAAACATGCACTTTTCTCTTCTGTGTCATAATAGAACAGCGACCATTCGGAGCCCTTTAAAATGACAAAATAAAAGGTGTTCAACACTGAAAAGAAAAAACTGCCAATTAAAAACAGGAAACAATTTCAAAATGATGCTTTTTCATGCAATAAATACTCAAACTTCAGCTTAGGCCTTTCTATTAAGCAGATTTTGTTATTGACATGGCTTGCTACTTCTCTCTAAAAGAATCAGTGCACTTAGAACAAGATTTGTATCTTTTAACTGCAATAAGTGCATTAGTGAGAAAAGATGGCAGAATTTGTCATGTCCAAAAACGTTGCCCTACATTTATATAACCATTACAGGGGTATTTCCTCCAAAGGCCGTGTTCGTATTTCTTTTCTTGTATTTCTCTATTAGTATGTTTTTCTCCTTTGCAGCGTTCTTCAGTAGGAAGAGATGAATATGATTAATGAGACTATGGATAATCAGACAAAAACAAACATTCTTTTTCACTATCTGACTTTTATGTCTATACTTCACCTTTGGTATAGACATTCCCTGGACACTGTACAGTAACAGTCAGTTGTGCAATAGTTCAAGCAGAAATGACTGTCTTTTTCACCCCTTAGCATTCAAAAGCTTATTAGTACAAAAAGTTATTAAGATTAATTCCTGTTGCTCAAGGAAGGGACGTGCCCAATACACCAGTACTGTATAGATGGACTTTCATTACGTGTAGTAGTTTCATTTTTTAATCTGTTTCACTGACAATTGAAGAAATTTTTCTCAAACAACAGAGTAGAACAGTTAATCTTTGTGTTGTGAGCAAAGAATAGCTTACTGACAATAATTTCTCCTTATAATACACGCTAACAACTGGCTTGAATTTGGAGTATGCAGTCTTGGATGTTACATAAACAGTTTAGGAGCAATTAGATTTTAGTTTATCTTGTCCAGGACCAAGGAATGTTTTCACGGTGCTGGATGATCCCACTGTCTTTAAAATCTGGCCCAAACCACTTATGAAAAATTTCTTCTATAAGCTTTTTTTATTCCTGGAATGATCAGCTGTTCAGGGCACTAGTTGAGAGAGAGGAATGTGCTTGTTATACACTTAGGGCTTAGGCTCTTCAAGCCAATGAAAAGGCATTTATTATCCTTAGAAACCTTCTCCAACTTTCATTGTGATGCTCTTTCAACCTTGGTACAGCATGGTGAGTAAAGCTGCTCAGACAAAGGCAGCGAAAAGGAATGTCAAAACTTCCCTCATGGTAACACCAAAAGAATAAATAGAAAGTCAATGAGGTGAGAAGTAAATATTTATAGATGTGAACTGTTGGCTTGTCTCGGTAGAATTAATTGCACAAATATTGGTGCACAATGATCCACATAAAGCATTAAGATTGTGTCCTTTATCAGGAACAAATAAAGTGAAATCTGACACAAGAGAGTTTTGAATGGGTAATCATGAGTGTCATTCCTGTATCTGTTCATTTTATCTTGGACTTAGCAACAACATTCTCTACAGTTCAACCCAAGGATGTGGATGAACTGCTGTCGTGTCTGATACTTTATATTCTAAGACTGTTTTGCTTATAATCACGGTGTTAAGGAAAGAGATATACTAGAGCAGTGTCAGCCAGAACTACACTGAGCTTTGGCCCCATACTCCCAAAGCAGCCCAGGCGTACTCTGGTCTGCAGGCATTGTTGGGCCTGATTTAAACTGAGTGATCCAAACCATCTATAGGGTTAGGGTTTTTTCTTTTTACAGCTTAGGCTATAAGCCAATGTATTTGCTTTTGTGAGACCATACTAGGATTTCTCACAATATTTTCTAATTCTAATTTTGGCTTATGCCAAAGAAAATACAGCTTGGGATCATATATGTATTTTTATTACTGAAAATAAAAAAGGGTGTTCCTGCAGGTTCAAAATATTTTATCAGACTTCTCATTAATTTTTCCGGTGTGAATATCTGCAATTAAGAACATTTAACTAAGTATTTATGCTCTATTTCATGTAGCAGTTGCTCTAATCCATCTTGTGTTAACTGAGACTGATGAAATAGCTTGAGGGTTTGATCACTGATAATTATTTTAAATAAATATTTGTACACGTAGTTTTATTGGAAATGATACAATTCATGGGGAAGTGATTTAATGATATTACATTGTAAATAGATTTTTTTTTTTCCCTAGGATGAAATATTACGAGTATTTTTTGTGATTTATACTTTTGAATATGATGATCAGATGAAATATTGATTTCATGAAAATATTTATTTCCCTTCTAGTGAAAGGACAAAACTATGAGGAACTGGCTGCAGGGCATTCAAAATTTATGTAAGAAAAATTGATTAGTAATTTCAAAATGGAATAGTGAAGTGAATCTCTGAATGAAGCTGTAATCAGAATCTCTAGACATATTGGGTAGGATTTAGAACCATGGCACTAAGCTGTGCCAGGACTGCTTACTGGCTGCCAGTTTTCAGCACTTTATTCCGTGTCTCAGGATGTTCTGGTTGTTCTTAAAAGCCCAGCCTCAGCATATAGGAATCCTATGATTTTCTCGAAGTTTCTGGCAGTCACTGTATCAAAAAATGGGAAATGCAAATGTTAAAGACTCAAAAACCAGGCCAAGAAAAATTTTTATTTTTATATACAACACAGTTTAGACTGATGTGAATTTGATGTGCTTTTTACTTCAGAAGTTTATGGTGACAGGGCTGATGAGATCACACAGTCAACTAAACTGAGCAGGATTTTTCTGCAGTGAGAAAAAGGGATTAATAGCTTGACTTCTAATAATTTTATTCATTTACTGCAGGACTCTATGTAACCAGATACACATTTTGAAACAGGAGGATCTATGTGGCAAAATTAACCTTTCTCTTCCGTTTGCAAGTGCCTCTGTGGAGGATGCTGCTAACAAGACACCTATTTAAAATAATTCTGGGGAGCAACTAAGTCTGATTTTTCTTTTTTTTAAAACCCTCATGTTAGAGCACCTATTTTGGTATTGTGTCCTAGATGAACCTTCTCTAACAGTACCCTTTCTTTTCCTTTCACTTACTGAAGAGGAAAATATAATATATGAAGGCATATGTTCCACAGAGTTCTCTAGAATAGCAAACCGCTTTAGTTTGTAGAAGTGTCAAGCTGCTCTGAGTTTTGCAGAGTATCTCGGGGTAGTGGCTGTGCTGACCACCAGGATAAGGAGGCTGATAAAACTATACTGTCCTTATCCTGGCTTGACATCATGTGTTCAGATTATATTGTGTTGGATTTCTTTATTTTGCTTGCTGTTCCTCCTACAACAGCCTACTTTGAAGCTTATTTGGTCTTATTAACCTTTAATTTTGATGGGTTTGTTTTTTTTTAAATAGTAATAAAGAAGGCAGGGCTCTGTCTTCACTGCACTGACAGCATAGTGGCATAGCTAGAGAGGTTTGCCAAAGGAATCAATTATGATTTGGAAAATGGCAAGCCCTGGGTCCCTGCCAGTCTGCAAATAGACTGGGCAGTTTGCTATTTCTGACAACATGTGCGACTTGAAATGATGAAAAATACAGGTTTTTTTTCTCACCTTCTTTTGCAACAGCAGGTGACATGTTGACATCAGAAGTAGCAGGAAACATGATGCATTATGATGGTGGTGTGGAGTACTAGCCAAATTCTTGATTGCCAGCGATAAAAAGATCCATTATGTAAGATTTGTTGTTTGCACCAATGCTTCCATATTATAGTATTTTGCATTATTTTGGTAAGGTGACTATTTTGGAAGGTGATATTTTGATAGAAATACCTAATGTCCATATTTTTTCTCCTGTTACTTTTGGAAAGCATTTATGATGTATATCAATAGTGAGACAGTATTTTCAATTAGTGCAACAACTTATGCCAGGCAAAATTTCTACCTCTGTACAACTGGATAACTCTGCATTTAGATATGCAAGATTTCCAAAACTTCTCTCTCAACCACTGCCCCCCCCCCCCCTTTTTTTTTAATTCTGATTTTTTCCTAGTAGGCAAGATAACCAGTTGGGTAAGAATTTCTCTGCTTGGCATATAAGCACAGCAAAAGAATCAGAGGTCTGAGTAGTGCATTCAGCCTAAAGACTTGGTTAAACTCATTTAATGAAGTAGATGACACCTGTGAAAGACAGGAAGAAAAAAGGCACACGTGTGTGTGTGTGTGTTTTCTCAGTACTTAAACTGGAGAAGCGGTGGGTCCCAGTCTCAAGCTTCCCTGAAGTAATGATTGCGATTGTATGTGGTACAGCTTTGCGTAGTCTTCAGGAGTAGTAAGTGTAGTCCAGGCTGGTGAATCTGAACCAGTGTCAGGTTTCCAGACGGGTTTCCATAGCCCATGCTGGGAGCTGGGGCTATGCGCCTTGGAGGCCTGGGGTGCTTGAAATCGGTGTTCTGTAACCTGTGCTTTAGCAATAGCTGAATCTTCAAAGTGAGGGGACACTACACTGAAAAGAATAGAAAACAGATAAAGTGAATACCTGGACTTGAAAAGCTTGAGAACGGGTTCCCAGTCCACTTTGTAACAAGTAATTCATGCCTACAATTACTGTGAGTTGCTGTCATTGTTTAGCAAAGGCAGAGATATCACCATCTGCAATTTCACTAATGCCTGCCAGGAGTTTTATGTATAGTGTGCATATTTAGACAGTGACTGCTCCTCTTGTGTTTCCTCCTTGTACACTGTTTGTAAATAAAATAAGGGAAAAGCTTTGTACTGTGGAATACTAATATTTTTTTGAGACCAGTAAAGACAATAACTGAGTAAAACAGTTGCTATTTGAGTTCTGAGAAAGTGCTTTTTAAAGAAGATAATTTGTGCCCTTTTAATTATGGAAAGCTTGCATTAAGCAATGGCATCTAAGAGCTTGACGAGTTAAAACCTTAAGACTCAGCAAATATTCCTTGATATTAGAGACAGCTTTCCAACTGGCACAGTTCAAGTTTTATAGCAATTATATAAATGACAGCAATTTTGTTTAAAAAAATTAGTTGTATGAACAGTGATTTTTAAGTTTATGGTATATTAAGTATTCCTCAGCCCTTACCACTTACTTTAAAGAAAATAGCTTCTTAACATGCTATAAATTTATGGATGGAAAACGGTGATAAAAATTTGAGTTTATAAGCTGGGAAGCTTATAAAACAATGTAGTTAGGCTTATTTGCTTTTAGAGAACTTAATTATTAATTGCATGAATACAATTTTGATGACTAGAAGACTGAGTTTGTAGTGTTAATCAAAAGATTTTGCTGTGGCCATCCTGAATGCTTTAGTAATTTCTTTTTAAATGTAAAATGAGCTTTGAATGATCCTCAAGAGGTCATACTCCTGGTTCACAACAGATCAGTTATTCCTCATAGATATTTGTCCTGTCCTGTATCTGGGAAGGCTTTTACAGCTATTTAATCAGTTCCACTGCCAAAAAATGTTCTTCTAGCATCGAACCTGGATTCTTAATTCCCCCAGCTGATACTCTCAAAGTATGATAAACTTGATTTTCTTTATGTGCCTTATTTTGTTGCGTACAAATGTGATCTAATTCTTCGATATTTTTAAAAAAATATTTCTGTGCTGGTTAGAATTGGAGCACAATGCCTGTTCCCCCTGTAGGTTATAGATGATTTTTTCTATACTGCTTGTTATCTTGGTTGGTGAATGATTTCATGCATATTAAGTTCTTTTTACTCGTGAATACTTGAGTGTCTAAAGTTATCATGAATGATGTTTTAAACCTTATTAGGAAGTATAGAGGTATATCTTGCAGTGTCTTGGTCACTGTTGATGGCCCTACTGGTTCATTTGCTCTTTCTTTGATCCATGAGGAATTCACAGAGAATCCAAGCAGTATATAGTTAAGAGAATCCTGCCATTTGAACTGAATGTGCATGGTTCAAAAGCCTTTTTCCCCCATGTATATAAAAAGGTAAAATCTTCAAATTAAGTTTACAAGAGTAGCATTTAAAAATCATCTAGATGATTTGGATGCACAAATTTCACTGCCATCAAATTTTAAATTCTGGAATATAGCATAGCTGATGTTTTTCAGCTTAGTTGACCTTCCTAAAGAAAGGGAACTTGTGTTCTTATTTTCACAGCTCAATAAGTATGCTGCAGAGTGAAAAGAAATTGGAATTATATTTTATTACAATGAATTTTTGAAAGATGCAAAAAAAGTAGTCAGCAACCAGAAAGTATAGTTGATAGCAGTAAAATCTTCTCTACCACTCTTAATTTTGAATAACCAATCAGTATATCTGCCTAGATCCAGGAAGGTCAATTTACTTCCAAATAAAATTCTTATGTCTTGGCGCCGGCTCACACAAGTGCTTTTCTGTTCTTGAAGGAAGACTTCTGCTTCTAAAGTACCTAAAATTACTCAAAGTTTCATTAATGGTGGAAACAGCAACAATGCTATTGTTATTAATCATTAGATATGGCATAGACAATATTTGGCAGACTCCAGACACCTTTATGTGCTGGAAATCTGTGGCCTCTGGAACTGTCTTTACTTAAAAGTTGTCATAGGGGAGAATACTGTCATCAGACTCCGAGCAAAGGTTCTCCCTTGCTATCTTAAGTGAAGCTTGACATAATTGTGAATAAGTCTTTTATTCTTTTTCTATCCTCTCTCAGCACATACTCTGCCTGTCTCCTTTGTATTTCTATCAATGGGTAGAAAACGAACTGTGTTAGAAAACAAGCGGAGGCTGACAGATAGCAGATGAATGCAAGACAAGTTTTTCATGTATGCATTATAGCTAAGCTTCAAAAGTGGTAACGATTGTGCTAGTCTTCTCTAGGAATGAAACATTTAACTAGTTTAGAAAAGCTTAGACTTAGTATTATGAGCACACCTGCACACACAAATGCTGAAGATTATTAGTAGATTGTAAACCCTTCAAAGTTAGGAAATACATGTGAAAATATTATTTAAGCTGCCTTGTGTGTAACTACAATGTAATTAGAAACTATCTCACAATGATTTTTCTAACCTGTTTCTGGTATAAAATCAATGTGTAATGACAATGATTATCAGTAGAATACTGACCTCTGGTATAGCAGAAGCTGAATGGTGAAGAAAGTAAGGTAGGGAGTAGTGGACAGCAAGAAAATGGCTTCTTGGTTCAGGGCTGAAATACAGGGTTCCTGTGTATTGTTAATTCACTTAAAATCAAATTATCCCCAAGTGTCCATTAGTTTGCTGTTTCCCATTGCTTATTTCTTTTGTCTGCCAGCTTAGATCCGATTTGCAGAGTTGATCCAGTTTTTGAAAGACCAAATCCATTCACTGGAAGTTGTGCTTTGAAAATACAGGAGACCGAGTATTCTGAAAAACTGCTGTCTTAAGCTAAGCAGCCAGCTTCTGTGAATGGAGAAGGTCTGAAAATCCAGGAAGTAAGTCAGGGAGCACAAATGGAAACACGAGGAGAGTATGAGTGTCTTGGAAAAAGCAGACTAGGTAGCTTCAGTCAGGGCTTCATACTGTTGTAACACCAGATTGAGAAGCCGGTGAGCACAGAAGAGAAGCAGAATCTCAGATCAGGCTGCTGGCATTACTTGTCTTGGTGAAAGACTGGCTTCATCCTCATAGGGACGGTGCATGGGTAGTGTTAATGTTTTTAAGAACCTGCAGAGGCATCAAGACTGCACAGGGATGATGGAAACCTCAGAGGTCATAGCTATGAAGCAACTCCCTGAATAGTATTTTGAAATAATATTTTCACAATATCTGTAATTTGGCCAAATCTGGTGTGATTTTCAGTCTGAATTCAAAAGACAGCTTCTTTATGTATGGCTATTCCCTTCATCAAAGCACAGGGTTCTTAATTTGTTTCTTAATTTGTTCTGTTTTTATTAATGAAACACTTTTTAAAGTCCTTCCTGCATTTCTGAAAAGGCTGATGCTTTTTTATGCTATTCAGCCTACAAAATTTCGCCTGTTATGGAAAACTTCAGCCTGGCTGATTAAAATTTAACAGAACTATAAGAAACTAAAGACTGTTATTACTGGAAAAAAGGTTTGATTAAAAAAAAATGCTTTTGAAGTCTCAGGAATCAGATTAAATCTCAGCAAATAAACACTTTGGTATATTTCCTCACTGAGATCAGTAGAAATGGATTTTCCCCAAAAGTCTGCAAGTCTATTTAATTGATATAGCCAGTCAAAAGTATTGCTTCCTTATCTAGAAATGTCTGTTTTGCTGAGATTTTCTTTTAAGTAGTCTATTGGATGGGGTTTCTCCTTTTTTCTCCCATTTAGCCTGTCCCCCTGACCAAAAAAACCCAAATTTATAAACATACCCTACTCTTTCAAACCTTCCTACCATAAAGACACATCTTCTAATGTCTTCCCAACATTGCGGTCAATTTGCAAAGGCAAAGGATGTTTTGATATCCTTCCTAGCTCGCTCATTGTTTTTCAAAAACTGTAAAACACAAGTTCGGGTAAGCCAGGCACCTTCCCTGATGTTAGTGTTCTCCTTTGATTTGCATTGAAAGCAAAGGTCTAACAAGAACTGCTGCATCGCTAATGGTATTCTGATCTTTGAAACCTAATTACGAAATAAGACTCTTAAAAACTTCAGCTCTGAAGGACTGTATAAGGAGAGTTACAATTCACAGTTTACTTTTAATTTGTGCTGTAGTGCAAAGCCATTAGCACTCACCTGCTGGGGCTTACGTGCCACCACAGTTGAGTGGCTGGGCACACATTTCTTCAGAAGTAAACCAGCAATTTGGTTTGCTCTTGTCAAAGGCTGAGTCATCATCATTTCCAGTTGTCTTCAGCATTCAGGATTAAACAAGCAATATACTGGTTCATTATGGGAGAAGGAGTAGTGATGGGTTTTCTGGACAGAGGAAAAAAGGCAAGATGGAGACATTTGCTATTACTGAACATACAGAATGAGGCAATATAGAAATAAGACAGGACAACTATTATTATATGTAGTACAGGTAGTAATTGGAACAAAGAAAACAAATGCAGTCAAGAAGCCAAATATTGCTGCAGAAGCTCATGTCTGCTCTGACAGTAGTAGTGATGACTTGTGTATACAAAGTTGAGGATAAGTAACTGAACTAAAAGAGAATTCTTGATGAATGACTTTTGACACTGATTTTGAAATGATTACGGAGAGACTTCCTCTTCAAAATGGCTAATGGAATAGCATCTTAATCAGATAGAGTACTTATGCGTAGTTTTCACTGAAAGAGTCTGGGTCTCTGTTAGATGCCATTTATCTTCTGTTCCTTAGGTCATTGCTAAGGACATTAGGACTAACATCCTAATGATACTATGTTATTAGTATTTTTTTTTCATTTAAAAAAAAAACAAAGAGATTAAAAATAGAGCAAGTTTATAGACAAAAGAGATGTAACAGTGGTTTGAACATCTAAAGAAGTACAGTTAACATCTACAGTTCAAGTAGACCAAAAAAACAGATGTTGGTTTTTTTCTTAGGATTTAATTATACTTTTTGCATTCCAAAACAGCATTAAAATAACTGTGAAATTTTAGTCAAAACTACGTTTCTGGAAATCATTAACTTCTATGACTTATTCTCCCCTAAATGTTGTTAAAAAAAAGAGGTGAAGAAATTCTGTACTAGAAATCCACATGTTCCTAAGAGATCTAACCAGAAAACTTTCACTTTCCAAAAATGCGTTTTATCTGGATTATTTTTCCCTGTGCCATTTTGTCAGAATCATCCTTTCTGTGGGCATTTGCTTTGGATAAACAAGTATTTTCCAAGAGAAGGATTTCTGCAATGTATCTATATCAGTTTAAGTGCTTTTTCTTGTTTTGAAAACATTTGAGTTCAACACTTACTGGAAGCTGGGGAGGGTTTCTCTATGCTCTGTCAAGTGTTTTTTTTTCCTCAGCAACTGGCACAGTTCAGAGTAAGACTCGGAATATTGGCCTGCATGGACAGCTGGCTGATCTTGTGACACAGACTTTTGAGCAGCTGTTTTTAAAGGATGAGGTTTTCTTGGGAAGACTTAGCTAAACTCAGTCCGGTGATGTTTGTACTAGGAATTACATAGATTTTAAGCAAAATTCAACATATTCTGTATCTTTTGTACACTACAGCTGTCTTCCACATTCTAACTTATGTTAATAGCATGATCTGTAGTAGTGTATGGAGCCCTGCTATTATTCTTCCTTTGAAATCACATCTCTGCTCATGGGTGGGGATTGATATTAATCAGGCAGTGGTAAGAGTGTTTGCATTGTAATGGATGGTGCTAGAAAGGGTTTCATGAAGAGAAAGGTTTTGCGCCATTTACAGAAGACAATGACTGTTATTTTCTAGAAAATCATCCTCTAGCTACATCCTCTGGATAAAGAATCCCCTCCCACAGTTCTTAGCCATTTTGTATCTTCCTTATCACAGACTCTCTAGCAAAATAAAACGCAACTTAAGATTTGTTTCTGATGAATCTGGGTTTGATTTATATGAGCTGATTTCAGTGTTTGAATTAAGCCTTTGACTGGTATCAAGTGAGTCAAGCTCTAGGGGAAGAATGTAAATATGTTCTTACTGCAGCCTAATCCATGGAAAAGAAAAGGAGATACAAATCTTTATTAACAGGTGCTGTGCCTTGTGTCTGTATTGAGCAAATAACTTAAGCCTAGAAATAAGACTATTCTTGTATGAAGAAAGCAAATAAAAGTAAGCATAAAACTAGAATAATTTTAATTTTTATTTTTTTAAGGTGGATGATTACTTAATCAGACTTTTTCATTTATAATACCTATTTAAAATGTGCATTTATATTATATTTAATTTATCTCCTGCTTGCATGCATATAATGATCTAGTACTTAGTAACAGTGTGTGGTGGGTTGACCCTGGCTGGACACCAGGTACCCACCAAAGCTGCTCTATCACTCCCTGCCTCAGCTGGACAGGGGAGAGAAGTTATAACAAAAGGCTCATGGGTTGAGATAAGGACAGGGAGAGAGATCACTCGCCAGTTACTGTCATGGGCAAAACAGACTCAACTTGGGGAAAAATGAACTTAATTGCTTGCCAATCAAACCAGAGTAGGGTCAAAAGAAATAAAACCAAATCTTAAACCACCTTCTCCCCACCCCCCCTTCTTCCTGGGCACAGCTTACTCCTGATTTTCTCTACCTCCTCCCCGCTGACTCCTGAGCGGCACAGGGGGACGGGGAATGGGGATTACGGTCAGTTCATCACACGTTGTCTCT
>JAVKLA010000042.1:6533771-6553357 GCA_034782735.1 Sagittarius serpentarius | reverse complement strand
CGGGCTGCAGGGGCACAGCCTGCCTCACCAGGGTCTTCCCCACGGGCCGCAGGGGAATCTCTGCTCCGGCGCCTGGAACACCTCCTGTCCCTCCTTCTGCACGGACCTGGGGGTCTGCGGAGATGTTTCTCTTACATGTTCTCACTCCTCTCTCTGGACGCAGTTTCTGTCATGCAGCAGCTTTTTCCGCTTCTTAAGTACATTATCCCAGGGGCGCTGCCACCATTGCTGATGGGCTGGGCCTTGGCCAGCGGCGGGTCCATCTTCGAGCTGGCTGGCTTTGGCTGTGTTGGACATAGGGGAAGCTTCTAGTAGCTTCTCACAGAAGCCACCCCTGTAGCCCCCCGCTCCCAAAACCTGGCCAAACAAACCCAATACACAGTGTGATCTAGTAGTTAGTAGCAGGAGGTAAAAAAAAAAGAAGAGCAAACAAACCATGATATTTCAAAAGAGATTAATAAGAACTGCAACTCTGCAATTGATTGTAAATTAACATGGCATGAAATTGGGAAAAGTTTGGAGAAGTATGTACTCATAGCTTACAAGAATATAGCTGTCTCTGATTCATTCTTTAATCGTGTCAGAATTTTGAGACAGGCTGTGCAAAGAGGTAAACCAAGGAAACTACACTTTCCGAAGTGATGCTGCCATATTTTTGAAAGTGGTGTTGTACACACTGTAGGGACGGCAAATGCTGCTCACAGGCATCATCTTAGAAAATGTAAGGAAATAAGTTGCTTAGATACTTTAACCGGTGTTTCCGTTGTGCCTGATACAGTATGTATCTCTAGAAGGTCCAATGCAGTATTGGTAAGTATAAGGATTTCTGCTATTTGAATCACCATAAGGATGGCAGCAGCATAGCTTTAGGACTTGGACAAGCTTTTGGAAGAACTGATGGGAAGTGATACTCTAGATGTTCCACAAGTTAGGCTTTAACTTGTTCTATACAATGAGGTAGCAGTTATTGCTAATGTTGTATTTTCAATTGTCAAGTGACTTGGGTTGCTCATTATGAGTGGTAACATATCAGCTGTTTGTAATATTAGTGCTCTCATGGTCTTTCATAATTTTCGTGTCTGCTAGACAGCTTTGCTGTGTGCCACTGCTACTGTCTGGTGTTGTCCTGGAACTGGTAATCACAGCAAATTAGCAAAATTATTATTTTATTGAGGACTAGTAAATAGCATTTACGATTACTTACACTGACTTTTTTAGTGTACTTGACTGTGTAGTTAACTGCAAAAAAACAGACTTCTGCAGATGCTCTAAAGCTCCCTTAGTCAACTGAAATTTTTTGAAGGTGAGCAATAGTATTATGTATCTGGGTGTGAGAATCCAACAAGCTTAAGAGTTTAATCATTGGAGTTCAGGGTTGTACAGATCTAACCACTGCAAAATAGATCTTGTATTGTATTCTCCTGTACAAATCATGTTAATACAATGGCAAATGCTGTTGAGCTGGGTTTGAAATAAAGGCATGAACAAAGTGAGAATCTTCGTATCTTCTATTTTACATCTCATTGACCTGGAAGAATCTCTGCTGTAGCAAGAAGATGTGCTTAGGGGCATGAGGCTAAGCATGTGGCATCATCATTGTAGTAATTACTCATCAGTGATGAATATAGACTTTCAAGCTTCTATTCTTAGTTGTGTCACTGAACTGCTGTACATTAATACCTCAACTCTGTGTGTTTCTGTATCTCCATCTTTTAGAATGTAATTACTTGCTATAACAAAATATTCGGAGATCCTTTAAAAAATGAGGTTTGTAAGGTGCAAAGTGCTACTACAGCACTCAGTAAACTGGATCTGCAGCAAACAGTATGAAATACGCCTTAGAGAATCTTAATTAATTTAAAACCACAGTAAACAAATGGCTTGTCACTTTCAGTTTATATAAGTACAAAAAAAAGTGGAGGCTGGGGTTAGGAACACTCACAAGAACATATGTTTAACAAACCACAGTAAGCAGAACAAACCAGAGGAAGTCTAAGCAGAAGCAGAGATAACCCTGGCACCATCAGCAGACTGTATGGCTATGATCCAGAATGCAAACAGAAGATTGTTCAAACAAGTCATTCATATATTTAATTAACTATGGCAAAGTGTTCCAATTGTGAGAGGTTATTTTAATGTTGTGCAAATGCCACACTAACCACATGCTCACCCCTGTTCTTCTGGAGATAACAGCAAAACTCCCACTGACTTAAACAGGAGCAAGACAGGACATTGAATATTGAAAATTGGGGGTTATATTGGGCGCCATTAAATCTTCAAATCTGTGAAAACAGCAGACTGAAGAGAGCAGAATGCATGCTATTTTAGTAGAAATCTTGGCAATTTATTATCCTTCTATACCCTGAACTGTTAATGAAAACATTTGGGTAACTATTTAAATTTGTTTATTTTCCATCCTTAGAGATGTGTGTTTGTGTATATTTCTGTAGAATAGAATTAAGTGTGTATACACCTATGTATACACAAACACATGAATATGTACGTACTGAGGGGAAGGTCATCAAGGGTTTGGTCCTTGCTCTGGCCATCGAGCTGTGGCTGAACAGCCACGGCTAGGAATGGTATAGCCCTCACAAGTGTGCACAGGAGCTCTGCTGCCTCTCGTGCCCTTGGAGAAGGAACAGGAGGGGGCTTTGGTTCTGGGGGATAGTAGGGCAGTCACTGGAAGCACAGGGGAGGCAAAGCTGACCAGAGGAAGCCAAACCTGCTTAGTCCAGGGTGCGGTTTTGCAACCCATTAGAGCCAGTCTGTGCACCTCCACTGGAAGGGCATTTGCCCAGCCAGGCTTTCCTGCCATTGCTCTGCACTGGTAGACTTGCTCACACAGCTGCTCAGATGGATCAGCATGCTAATAAAGCTGAAAGCTAACCCACCCTCACCCCCCCCCCCCCAAATTGGTTTTGAGCCCTGTAAGTTCTCTCACCCTGCTAGTTTCAGAGCCATTTGGAGTGCTACTACAGGAAGAGAGGGAACATGGGACAGCAGGACCAATGCTTTTGGAGTCTGTGTGGCTTCTTAAATCAGTTACAAAACCATGCTGCCAGTCCTGCAGTGGTGATAGATCTAGCCTGTGAGCAGACAGGAGGAGCTGAAGAGATGAAGAGAAGGAGATAGTGGCAGTCCCAGAAGTGAGAGGCCAAGGGTTGGGCAAGGAGAGCCAAGTGCTGAATATAGTGATTTGTGAAACACTGCCAGTTTTCTAAAATAAAGATGTAATTGCCAAAATGTTGGAAAGAGTTGATCTATACAGTTCCCTTGAATCATCAGGCTAAATGTCAACTATGTTGCTTAATGCTGTAGTCAAGAAAGTCCGAGATAGATTTGAAATTCTTAGCCCTGCTTAAGTGTTGTATGCTATGTCTCCCTCTGCAAGTAAGGATTCAGTTGCCTAATTTAAGTTACTTAAAATTGTCAACTTTGGTAAAAGCTTATTTAAATAAGAAAGATGTTGTCATACTTCCTTTACAGCTGAAAAAATTTACTGTCAGACTTTTTTTCCTCAATCAGAAATAAGTAGATTTTTCAAAGAGTGGTTTAAATTTCTTGTTTTCCAAGGTGAAAAGGGAAAACTTACACTTCTCTCTTAGTGCAAAACTATGAGATGTGTGAATCTGTCACTACTTCAAATAATTACATTGATAAGCCTACCTTTCAAGGTTTATGCGTGCTCAAGATAGTCACCCACCAGAAGCAAGAATATGTATGTGTTGGTGCATATATATATGTGTATAAATTATTAGTAGTAGTTTTTAAATGTATGTATGACTGGAAAGACTTAGGTGTAAATTTGCCAAAGCAAAACTGTGATTTTTATCTCTCGAAGGCAACATTCACATTTTCTGACTCAGCCAGAGAATGACTCTGAAATTTTGTCTAAGCTTGGTGAAATTTTCAGGATGCTGGCTCCCTCCCTCCTCTTGGTGCAGTGAAAGTGTAAGTATTCCACATTAGGTAGAACAGGTCTGTCAGGAAGGAATGAGAGACAACCTGCCAATGCAAATTACACAGGCTGACTTAGATTGTACGGCGGTGACCTGAGGCAGTGAATGTCGTCATGCATCTCAAAAAGAAGGCATAACCGTTCAGCCATGAAGGTCTCCCATGTACCTCTCTTAGATGAAGGTAGTGTTCATCCCTTCCAGAAGTGTGGTTATCAGAACACTCTTTTGGGATGCAGGACATAGGTGTCAAAGCAAAGAAGGGAATTAAACCCAGGTCATGTTAGTAAAGATTAGTTTACTGGGAAAAAAGGCATGGACTACTTCCTTCTGCTGTTTTGGAAGGAAACAAATTATTCCATGCTTTAGCAACAAACTTGGGCAGGATTTTCTCATATATTTTGGCTTAGCCACCAAACCAAAAAAGCAATTATTTGTACAACATCAGTCATCACCATTATGGGAATAGATATGTCACATTTTATAAGAAACAGATAATGTTTTCTATCCGGTTCTTCCAAAAAAGAGAGGCAGAAAGAAAGCAGTTATTTGAAGGTGCTTAGAAGTCTCAAATACTCCAACAATTACAGTCAGTGAGTAACTTGCAGGCAGGGTGCAGGGGGGAATGTCAAATACACAAGGTGGGTTATTAGAATGACCTGAGGAGTGGGAAGCTTATGGTACCATGGACTGGATGAACTTGGCTTGCTTAAAATAACATAAGGGAGGCTGAGATGGAGAGTGATTTCCTATCTGTAAATGTATCAAGGGAATAAACACAGTGAATGGGAAAGAACTATTTAAGCAGAAGGATGATGATGGCATAGTGGCAAATAGTTATCATCAGGCTTGAAGAAAAGCAGGGCAGAAATTAGGAGATTTCTGACCATAATAATGGTGGTTTCTGGTGGTCTTTCAGGTGAAGTAGTCGGGATAAGCAGCCTAGTTTTGTGATGAACCTTGAAAAATTTGTGAATGCTCTCACGTAATGGGAATGTCTGTAACAGTCTGGGATTGGACTTGATGACCAGGATTCCTCTTTCATTCCTTTATTTTTGCATCAGATCTTTGCATTTGTGCGAAAGAAATGTAAATGTAACAAACACTTTATCTACTCACCTTGTGACTTACCCCTGGCATTGATGGATTCATGTGTAAAACAGTCAATGAACCAATATTAATCAACAAATTCAATAGCCTCCAAATATTGTTCGTTTTCACTCCAGTGCTTTAATTTTAGCTACTTTTAATCTTATTGCTGCTTTATTTGAATATGAATGTGTATATCCAGACTTTTACATTACTATATTCTTAAGCAGCAAATTTCTAAACTATTTTCTCTAAACCAGTCATTTTACCCTATTTTCCCAGAGCAAATACTGTCACTTAGTCATCTTTGCAGACTTTTTTTAGCTGCAACTGTTTAAACTACTACATTTTTTTCTCAGACTTTGGTGTCCTCGACCTTATTGTAGCTCTTCCAAATGATTATGCTAGAAATGAATACACACTGTAATCTTCCCCAGGCATAACATATGATTGATGGGAGTCAGAAGGACTCATCCTACAGAAGGCACTAGCGTGTTATCTGAAGATACGAAAATGTAGTTTTTCTTAAAATTGGTGTCTATATACTTTTAAGGATTAAAATAATAATCCATATATCCTAAATTAGTCACAGCTTTATTAAACAGCCATAAGCACAAAAGATTTACATGGTCATTAGTAGCAGTTTGCTACATACACAGATTCTATTACAGATCCTTTATAAATGACCGTGAATATTCCAGATACAGATAATATGACTAATGGGTTTCTAACCCCAGGCACAGTTTTGGGGCCAAGTCTAGAATGTTCCCCTGGAAATTTTTCTCATTCATTAGCCTTGTAAATCAATTAGAGATTATGGGATTGGTTTTCCTCTGTTAAGGGGGGGCAGCTGTGCGATGTCATTGGTTTGTGTGTACGTATTAGAATTTCCTTCTATAACTTAAGATCATTGTTGATTTAGATTGGAATTATATTTATCTGGTGCTCAGACCACATAAATAATCGTAATTCTGACTACCTCCCCTTGCCACTATAACTAACTAGATCTTCAGAAAGCTTTATTTCTATGTTTGAAATAAATCATTAACTTTCAGTGGGCAGGCATACTTCTTTCTGTACCATATGTAGAACTGTTGGACAATATCTTTCAGAGGAGAACAGCAAAGCACAGTATGTGAGGACACATTGTTTATATGTATTTAAAGGTTATCACATCCTATTCACTATATGAATAGCCCCAACTGACATTTTCTGTCTCTTCTCAAGCGATGCATGTCTTGTTCATTGTGCTATGCCGAGTCAGCTGTCAGGCACTGCATCAGGGGACCAAAAGCTATTTTCTTTCACTGTTTTGTTTGCACTTCAACTAAAAAGCTTTGAATCTTATGATTTCTTTGCAATACAAAAACTAATATACAACCAGGGAAAGCAACTTTTAGCAGATGAAGAAATTCTGCAGCACTTTATTTCACATTTCAGCCATGCCATACAGAATAGTGAATACAGAAATAAAGCTGAATTTGGAAAAAGCTGCTTATTTTAAAAAGTCTTTTGTAAGCAAACCATCTCTAAGTTATCCAACTCTTGATGAGCTTAATTAAAGGTATAAAGAAATTTAAAATGGAAAGGTGAAAGTATGTTTGCTTTTATACTTACATTGTTGCTATAAAATAGCTGTTCAATTCACTCTTGCTAATCCAAGTGGTAAGGCACACTGTGTGCAGATTGCTTGCTTGGGAGTGGCAGCGGTACCTAGCAGACTGTGTGTCAATGTAGAACTGGGCTACAAGCAACTTTTCAAGACATGGCATTGGGAACAAGAGTTGCACCTTAAATACGCATTATAAGAATTCCTTTACAGAGCAAAAATTTCAGGATTTCATTTAGAAGTGCCAACCAGGAAAAAGTTAAGTGTCCTACTTACCATTAAATACCTGTTCAACAGCTGATGGATGCTAATTTAATAAGAGTGCTTAATATTTCTAATGTAGTACGATTACAAGGTATTCGATTAGGAAAAGCTAGTCAATAGATGATAGAAAGCTGTAGTAAAAATGATTTACAGAACAATCTCACAATTTTTTCAAACATATTGATTTTTATAATTAGTATTCATTTTGTACTAGCAAAACATACAATATAGATTGTTCTGTACTGCTCTTGCCCAAATGTATCTGTTTTGCTTAGAAAAGTGATGTAAGCATTTTTATTAATATAAGCTAAGAACATTTGTGGTACTAAAAAACTTTTCCTAGTTTAGGTTAAAACTGGACACTAGTGGTTCTAAAGACTTTTTGCTTTTCTCAGACCTGGAACTAAATGAAAATCTATCTTTTCCCCTTTCTTTCCACAGCCGGAGTTGAGCTCTGCATGTGTAGTTGTGAACACACAGAATATTCTGTTTCAGATAGAGATCCTAATATGGTGGCTGAATTCTTAATGCTTTTCCTCATTTCAGTAGCTTTAGTCCCAAATCCTGCAGAATTTGATCTATCCACCAGCTTGGCAGCTTTTAACTGTTTGTCTAATGAGTACATCAAGACTAGGCACTGTATATCAGATCGAGCAGCTATAAAATAACTGCCTTGTTCAAAAGGTGAATTTTATCTATCCATTTTCATGGCATTTCTGTTCTAACAAAAAGGGAGTGATAGGAATCTCCAATTTTAATGAATAGGAAGGAGATGTAAGGTGACTTTAAAAAAAAAAGGCACTGCAAAGGAACTTTGGCAAAAGTCCTCCAAACATTTTATCGTAATAAGGCATGTTGTATTGTGTCATTAAAAGGGGTATATGCATTTTCAGCTGATTTTTTTAAGTTCTGGTTGGGAACTATTTAGCTGCTGAGTAAAAATCAAAGCTATTTGCTGCAAGTTGCATAAGCCTAAACTAGAGGGTGTCTTATTAATACATAAATTATCTTCTTTATATTTAATCTGCTAAGAAGAATAAATAGCTCAGTAGATTTAAACTTTTTTTAAAGATGTTTCTTTCCAACATTCATTAAATGAATGCTGAGGAATTCCAAGCATACCTTAACTAACCACATGAGATAGCAAGGTCACCTCAGTCCTTGCTGGTTTTTCCAGCGGGTACCCTTGTAGTCATTTTTTTCTCTGAGTAAGGGATGCAGAATCCTCCTGAAACATTTACGAGAGCATTATTATAAGAGGTTATAGAATTGCAGTGTGTTGCTTTTATTACCTTTGATTTTTAGAACACAAAAGACTCCCATCATGTGATTCAGCTTAAGTTCTGAAAAGGTGCCTGTTCATTTCTACTTCTGAAATGATTTTAGACAAAGAAAGTCCTTTAGACTGTGATATGGACGCAACATAGACACACACATACCCTGAGTTATCACCTCAGAAAAATACAAATCTTTAGTCTTAGTCTCATTCCTTGAGATATGAAGCTGAAATGCAGAATAAGGACGGTTGTTCTGGAGTATGAAAGGAAGAGACAATTGACGGGTCTGATTAAGC
Source organism: Sagittarius serpentarius (assembly GCA_034782735.1). Taxonomy (NCBI): domain Eukaryota; kingdom Metazoa; phylum Chordata; class Aves; order Accipitriformes; family Sagittariidae; genus Sagittarius; species Sagittarius serpentarius. The sequence continues at coordinate 6,544,863 of JAVKLA010000042.1, read as the reverse complement.
AGCCTTTTGAATTCTTTTTTTCTAGTGGCGGTGATGAAAGCACATTTTGTGTAGAGTTTTGTTTCGACTCGGTCTGCCATGAAGCTGTTTGAATCTAGGATTATGCCCACATTATTCATATTGCCAAAAACATCAAAACAGGAACAAAGAGAAAGCTAACCTTGAATTTTCAGCATGTATTTCAGTCCTTGTAAACAAGTTACCATGGAGATAGGACCCATGTGAACTGCTGCCTTCCTCATAACTGCTGTAGACTTTGGACCAGCAAGAAAATGTGACATGGCGTTGGTGCCATTTGTGACAAAAAGAACGTATTTCAAATGCTACACTTAAGCATTTCCCTGCAACACTACCAACTGAAAGCTTAGAAATTGCTTAAAAGCATCAAATTGCTTAAAAAATAGGTGAGAGAAGTGAGAAGCAAAGCTTTACCTGTTTCACTTTTCCAAATTAAATAATATTCTAGCAGAAAAGAAGATGCAAGGTCACTCTGCCTGTCTTGCTAGCAAGATGAAAGTCTGCAAAGACAGCCTGATTGCAGTTTTAAATAGTTTTCACTAGGAAATGGTTTCAAAGAATCTGAAGTTGTGACACAAAAAGAGTCCTTAAAACAAAAAGGTACAAAAATATCCTTGTCGTTGATTTTGTTGTTGTTGTTGTTATATTTTGAATAGAGCTCCAATTGTCATGTCAGAAATAAAAATCAGCCATCATACTTACTAGCCTACTTATCTTCCCATGGACAAAAAAGGATAAATGCAAAGGTATTTGTAGTTTTTCCTCATCCTTCAGATTTCCAGGGTATCTCTTTTCTTGTTCAAGAAAGTCTCGTTTGCTAGCTCAGTGGATTTATTGTTAAAACCATGAGTTCTGATCATCATCATCAATAATCCTCTATCTACATAGCTAATTGCTTAAATCATTACTCCTTTATATCATGTATATAAAAAAAGGAAAAAGATATCCAGCCTCTAGAATAATAGCTATGACACAAGAAGGTTGTGAGTAAAACCATACTGCAGGTGTAAAAGATGGGATGGATTCTAATATTGTAGTTACTTGTTCAAATATGTAGTAATAACATAAGACCTGTGGTCTAGTCTCTAATTTTCCTTTTGTTACTCTAGTTTGAAGTCATTATTTCCTTTCACAGCACTGAAGGCTAGAAATTAAAACTTCTGTGATATTCCTGGGATTTTGTTGTTTAGCTTGATAAAATACATGCTTGAGGAGGGGAATTGTCTTATAATCCATACTTTTTTCCCGTTAGTTTTCATTCCTTTTGCAAATATTATTTTCCAACCTAATGTAATTATTACCCAGCTTTCTTCCTCCTCTGACTTTTAATCTTTTTTTCCTGATTTAACTCTTTTAATTCCTCTTTTTCCCTTTAGTTCCTTTTGCTGTCTTTCTTTTATTATATTTTCTATAAATGTCATATATTTTAATTAGTTTGCTTCTTCTCTCCTGCCATAAGTCCTGATCCTAAAGCCACTGAAATCCATGGCAACATTCCCTGATTACACTAACAGTTGGCCCTTATTTCTTTTATTGATGGCACTTTCAGGAGTCATCAGTTCTGCTTGAACAGTTTAGGCAGTGTAACCAAATTGTCTCTATAAGATAAACTGGTAGGAGAATATTCTATTACAGATGCACAGCTTTTATAGTTTTATAGAATCAAGTAGACATATAGCAAAACAATAGTCTGGGTCAAAGTAGTTTCTTACAGGATGAAAAGATACTACATTAAAATAAAATGTCTTCATAAAGAGAATTCAATGGAAAAATCAATATTTTAATAAAAAATAAAATCAGACATTACATGAAATACTGTTAATAATTATAGGTAATTTGCTTTTAACACTCAGAATCTTACTGCCAGAGAAACTGTCTGGCCGTGTATGCTGACAGCTCCCCTGTGTTATAATGCAAGCAATATTTTTCCTACCCAAAACAAAGCGGTTAAAATTATATTCTCCCAAGCTGTATGGAAATACACTAATTTGTAACTTTCTAAAGCTAACACATTTATGCTTCAGAGATACATAATTTAGTAACAAACAGCAGCCTGAATTTTGATCAGATTTAAAAAATGGGTGCAATAGCCTTCAGACTTCAAATGAGCTGAAAAGGCTCCCTTGGTATTTTCTTCAATCTGAAATTTAAGGGGTAACTTTTTTCTAGAAGATTCCTTTAAAAGGTAATGAACAATTAAAAAAAGCCTGCTTATTAATGCCACTACCCAGATATCTTGTTAATGAAGCTTTCTATGTTAGCCCAAGCACTAGCTTCCATAATGGTTTTTTGCATAAGTGATACAAACTGTTCTACTTGTCCTACACTGCTCTTGTTAACATAATGGAGGAGTTGAATAAATTAGAAACATACCTCAATCAAGTATTCTATAAAATCCTCTCAACTTCATGGTTAAGAAATCACTGTGGCATTTTTAAGTGTTGGAGGAGTGAGAAAGGTACATTTCAAAATATTAAGAAATTTTTCCATTAGTGGATTAGAGACTAAACAAAGCAGGCAATTGCAGAAATGTCAGCCTGATGTCTAGATTTGAGGAAATATGTTTTAGGTATCAAAAGCATCCAAGTTATGAGGTACCTTTACATGTAAAAGCTCAGACATGCTGAATCCCCTACCTTATTAGCTGTATCATAAGAAAAGGGAGTAATATGTGTTGTGTGCTAAACAAGGTATACTGTGGGAACTGCTCTTCAGACAAGAAATTTTTACCTGAACAAGTCTGGCCAAACTGCGTGGCTGTTTGGGTCAAATCTTAATTTCAGAAGCTATAAACCTAATTTCCACTGGTTGGTAAAGCAGGTATTTGGTATAAAAATCAATTTTATATCTAATACTGTCAGGAGTGCTGTGGCTGTTACAGATGTCTCCATACAAGAACACAGAACCCGTATTCTGCTCAGGTTGGACTATTTAAAGTTTGACGCCCCTTTCCAACCTCCCCAGAGTCTGCTGTGGAATTCTGGTCTGTCTTCTCTCCTGTATAGGTCAGTTACTTATCCAAAGAAAAATAGTCATAATAACTTTGTATACACTTTTGTTGTATGCATGCCTGATAACTTCAGGAGGATCAGGAATTTGTTGTGCAAGTGTGTAGGTATTGCCAGGAATTATATGTACTGAGGGAAGCAGAGAAGTGACAGCCCATCATACCTATTCAAATTACTGCCTTACAGTGTCTTTGTGATTTCAGTAGCTGTCTAGGTATTTCTTTTATAAAGAAGTTTATTTTATAAAGAAGTTAATTTTTTTTTCTTTTTTTTAAGAATGCTGTTGACTCATCCCTTAACATTAAGGAGCCACACTGGTGCCAAAATTAGCTGTCACCCTGACTGCACTCAAGGAGAAGTTTGAATCGTAGGTGATTTCTCAGCACATGAAGCTACCAGGGCAGTTAAAGACACATGCAAAGTTAAGTGGTAGGAATTCAGGCAATATTTATTTTGCATGAAGTATGCAGTCTTATTCCAACTTTAAATGGTTGGCTGTAGTTTTCTTTTCACAGATAATACTTGTAACCTTAAGAGGAATCAGGGAACAAGCCTACAGCTGTATGGATGGTCAGGATTTGGTCTTAAGATCACACAGAATACATACTTTTGGTTGTCTGTACAGTATCCCCCAATAACTTTTGGACCTTTTGTAGTTCACATTTCTTTCTTCTTTCTAATGTCCTGTAATGATGGCAAGAACAAAAGAAAGGGCAAATATTCTGTAGACTGATTCCTACAGAGAGAGCCTGTGTCCAAGCAAGAAGCCTAAAGGTGAACCCTAATTATCAGTCTAGACACAGCCATACTGGTGAAGTCGGATGACAACTTTCTAACTACCTGTTAGTCATTGAGGAAAATATATTTTGTCTGTCTTTCTGTTAGAAGCAGCACTTTCCATCGCTGACATCTATGACTGTTGCCACCTGACAGACCAACTATTGATAATGAAAACAGAAACTACAGCTGGTTTGGAAAGCAGTTTTGCAGTAGGAAAATGTTATTTTGTGAACACTTTCCATCAGATATGTTTTCAAAAATGCTTTTCAAAAGAATACAACAGAACTGAAAACTTTTAGATTATTAGAGATGTTGAATTTGGTGTGCTGGACAGATTACCTCTTTCTTTTAGGTATTGCAATAAGAGGTATTGGATTTTATAATCTTACGATAGAAAGGGGCAGGGACTGATCCTTTATCTTGCTCTTACAAGAGTCTGGTGCTCTTTCCTTGATTCTGTGAGAATCTCCTTTACTGCCCGTCAGTTTTTATACAGCTGATATTGCAGATTTTATTGGGATCTTATTAATAGCTAAAAATGGTATTTTTTTCATATTTTTAATCCTTTTTTCATAAGTTTCGAGTTCTCATGCTGTGTTATTGGCTTATTATTGTCTTCATAGAAGTTACAAGTCTAGATTATACAGCACATCTAGGGTTCAGTATTTGAAATCTGGGTATGTACACAGGCAGTGCAATTTTTCATTCTTTCTAGTTGTGTTGCATGAATGAGCCTGTATTTCTTAGTAATTCAAATGTTAATACAATAGATAACAAATAGAATTCAAAGAAAATAACTTACTTCTATACTCCCACTGACTAAAAATGGCAGTCACCTGATCCATGTTCACATAGCAAATGCAGAGTAATCATGGGGTGGATTTCTTTTCACCCGTTTTTCCTGAACTGTTGCAGACAGGGCAAAAGGGATATGTTTCCAGTGCATGTCTGTATGTTTGTGAGAAGGAATATCAGTGAAGCAAGAAACCTGCTTAAAAAAGAAACATCTCTTCTTATAATAAATCTGAATCTCTCGCATTCTTTGTTCCTCAAGTTTAAATTAGGGTGGAGGTTTAGATACTACTGAGATTTTATGCTGGCTCAGAAGTTTCTGCATCAACACAGCTTCAATCCAAATAATATTTCTTATGTGCATGCACCACGAGGCAATGCCATGCTGACCTTTGCTGTGGAATATAAGATCTATATGAGGTATGTCTAGACATCTATGTGGAAATTCCCTCTGAACGCTGACTTGTTGAAACTGTGGTATGTGTTGCATGGATACTTTATTTGGATGAGGACAAATCGTAGGCACAGTGCAGCTGGATAGGTGTTCATGTACATACCTAACTCTTCATGTGCCCTCCGGTCGGGATGCTGGGGAGTCTCACTCTGCCAGCCTGGCCTCACTGCTTAGCCGGGGAGGCTACCGAAGGAGCCTGCTACGCCTGTCACCCAGTTCTTTCACAACCGCAGAAGCCCACAATGCCGAGCACTGAGGCAGCCTAACAGGTGGGCTGCCTGCACTTTTAATTGCATTTGTTTCTAACTCAAAACTGTAGAAAGAACAAATTTGGTATTTACTGCATGGGTGATTCCCTCTTCGACACATTTCTGACTCTTTACACTATTGTCCAATTTCTGTACACTAGAAGGGAAGAAAACTGTTTTAAATCTGATAATGGAAATTTCAAATGCTTCCAGACTCCATCTTTTATCAAGGGATGGATTGAAAATTCCAGACTTAAGATGCCCTTATAAGTGAAATCAGAATATTAAAGGTCTCCCTTTTAGCATTAATGAAGGCTGACGTGCTACATTTGCAAAACCTTTAGAAATAATTTAATAAACCAGATCTTTTTTATTTTTAACGGAATGTTATGGTATCGGCATACAGCAAGAGGCCTAATATAACTCAGACACTGAATCCGGAATATTGTCTGTCTTCTAGCAGTAAATACTAAAGTATGGTGTGTTTTATGGTCAGATATGTTCACACATTTCTGACCATAAATCAGTGCCTCAGGCTTCCCTCAAGGAAAGTTGAAAGAGTGCATCTCACAAGAGAGGAAAATGCATTTAAAATTACTGCAGCTATAAAACAAACTGACATAACCCAAAGCAACAAATATGGGGAAGGAAATCTTCTGGGGCCACATCAGTACGCTGAGGAGATTTCCACCTTTTGGTTTTATTTCCTATCAGTGATCCAGTGTGGTTTACAAATGGAATAAAATCTATTCATTATGCTCCCTAATATTCAAACAGCTGCATCCCTCCTTTGGAGTCATTCTTTTACAGAAGCAGCGTAGCACAGAGCTCAAAGAAAGCGATACCTGGTCTCTTTCCTTGAAGATTTTCTCTTTTGTAGTCAGAAGTAAGTCCAATGCAGTTTGCTGTGCATGCACTCTTATTTGCAGGTGTTTCACCAGTTTTGGGGGCATGGTGGAAGAAGGCGGAGAAGTTAGGTAGGTGAAAGAACTGAGAGAGTTTTATCTAGTTTCTGCTAGAAATCTCTCCCAGCACCATTTTCTCATTTGAGGCTTCATCCTCAAAGGCTTGCACTGCTCAGATTACATTATGATACAGCTTATTTCATTATAACTGCATCTAATTGATGATACTCACTTAAGGTTTTATCACTTGTACTGATTCTCAGTGGCATTTAGAGAGAAGACTGGGCAATTTGGATGGAATTCAGTTTTTTAATACATGTTTTAGACCCATTTATCATTTATTGCTGTTATCAAGATGGTGGTGTACATAACTGAAGAAGGCTAAATCATGAATGAAGTAGGAATGTTCTGAATTTATGCTGAAATAAAAAAAATTATTCTAAAGTCACTTGATGCTAAGTCATGGCCATACTTAATAGTTTAATGTGATTTTTAAATCACCACTGAATTTTTGAACCCTGGCAATTAACTTTGTCTTACAGATATTGTTTCCTAATAGGACCAGTACTGAGCTAATACGTTCTAGTAGGAGTTAAAAAGAAGAAACCGTTTTGTAAAGAAGTTATCCTTGAAGCCAAGGATTTAGTAGTACTCACAAAACAGTTAGATGTATGTGGATAGTGATAATTTACAAACAATTCCTCAATTATTAGCTTGTCGCATTACAGTGCTAATGATTAAATAAGATTTTGACAAAACAGTATACCATATCTTGCCTCGATATTGCCTATCTCTGAAGCATTGGTATTTTAGACCTTAATGAGCCATTGTCACCAAGGTGTACGTATTTACATACAAAGAAGGAGGAATATGACTGAGTAAAGTAGCAGAATTATAGCATGTAGCTGAATTGCAAGAGCTTTTTTGTTTTTCTGCTTAGTTTGGTTGTGTTGGTTGTTTTTCTGCTTGAGACATTCTGCTTATTCTGATTACTTCTAAGTGACAGCTGGCTCACTCTGCTGAAATCTGAAGTTAGAATTTCTACTTTGCTTTCTAAATTGAAGAGCTCTCTATGTACCAGGCATCTCCTCATCTGGATGGGTTTAACTTAAGAAAGTATTTGTTGCTTTTCATTTTCATAATTTGAGTAGACTGGAAGGTCAGGTTATGGAACATCAATTAGTGCTAATATTTTTTATCTTTCCTCCCCATTTTAAACATGCTTTTTTGAAGCAGAGTCCAGTAGTGAAAAAAGAACAAATTCAGGTCTCTGGTCATGCATAATGGCTACTAATGGAAAAGTATCTATTAATTAGATATTAATCTTCAGCCATATAATAAAATATGTATTAATGTCTTTAATGCACATCATTGCATTTTTTGAAAACACAGGTAGGAAACAAGCCTTGACTTTCCTAACTTTCTTCCTTCACACTTTGTGAACCTTCATGAGCTCAAAGGGTCTGTGAGTGCTAAGTCATGTTGTGTGCCCAGGAGAAGGCATGGAAATTAAAAAACCCACCCAAACCCAAAGCTTTACTCTTACATTATTCCTCTCTCTGTGCCTTACTACTCTGGGCCACTGCAATCTGACCCTTATGAAAGTTCAACACAGCAGCTGGCCACAAGGTTTCTGGCATCCAGACAACTTCAGAGCTGCTGAGAGAATCTATCCATCATCCAGCATCACCTGAAAATATCAATGGGTTGGCTCAGACTAGGCTTGGTGATGAAGGCATTAGAGTTCAATAATGTGTTTTCATTTCCATGACAGGCTAGTTTACGTAAGATTAAGTTCATCTGTATTTGTTAAAATTCTGCCCAAAATGGAGAGGCACTCATTGATTTTTCTATTCAGCCATTACTGTTGTTGCTAACTGCTTTCCATCTTAATTGTCATTTTAAAAAACTCGTCATGACTTCAGACAGTACTGAGTCTTCCTGAGATACCTTGTTGCTACACTTAATAGCAGGGTGTTAAGAGTGTAATGGCTTTGGATTGTGACTGAGTTATTCAGCAATGAATGGAGATAAAATATGCAGTGAAATAGCAAGCGTTGCCTGCTGCTGTAAAAGCTGGCCTTAGAGTGTTTCCTTCTTTTTCAAAAATTTAATGAATCACTTCAGCACTTTTCTAAGTGAGTGAATGGCACTGACCTGCATCAGGCAGAGCATAAGCACACGATTCACAAACTTGCATGACTGAAAATCTACTGAAACCTGTACAGTCCTCTGAGAGTTGCATTATGCTTTCAGGTCATCAAATAAATATTGGAACCATATACATTTCTGTGTAGGGTTTTAAAGATCTTTAGAAATAGAAAGCAGTAGTGTTTTGGTTAATTTTTAGACTTAATCTGAAATAGGTTTTCCAAACCAAGAGTTCTACGCAGCACATACATTCCTGCTACTTTAGCTTGACCCCATGAGATTCGGCAGTCCTTTTGAATACTCACTTTCCAAAAAAGGTTGTTTTAAAGGTTGAGTTTACTCTCATGAACATTGACTGCCTTTGAAACTAGAACTCCCTAAAGGCAGGGAAAATATTTTGCTACTTCCACTGTAGCTTAACTCAATCAGCATGGTTGGCTCAAAGGAGGGAACTGTCAGAGTTAACAAAGTCCTTGGCAACAGGAATGAAACTTGCCGAATGAGATAGTAGGGGATGAAAAGGACTTGCTCTGAGTAGGCAGCAACGATGAGAAGGATCATAAAATTGATTGAGGCTTGAAGAGACAATAAGTTGGGAGTTAAGACGAAAAGAAGGGTCTGGTTGAGAAAGAGACCTGGAGGAAATAAGGTTTAAATGCACCTCAGGTGTGGAAAAGTTTTAAAGATTTAACCTAAATGATCACGGGACATATCTTAGCAGCCTAGTATTCAAGATTTCACAAGCTGAAACCACTGTACATCGAGATCACTGACCATAAGCTTTTGTGTTCAGTCAGGATTATAGCCATGCCAGTGATCCATGAGGCAGAAAAGAAATAGTTTTCAAAGTTAGCTCAAAGCCTAAAGAAAGTTAACATCTTCAGGTCAAGATATATTTCACCTGAGCTGGATCAGTATTACGAGAGGAGTGAAAAATATTATCTGTTTCTTTAAAGGTTTATAGGATTTTTTTGGTGGTAATTGTCAATTACTGAAACGTGTGAGTTCTCATGAAGACGTGTTTGTTTCTCTTTCATTAAAAAAAGTTCTTTTAGGTCCAAAATAGAATCTGTGATCAAATTTGATCATTTCTTGGAACAGCTCCATTACTGGGATATTCCATTGCAAATACATGTGTTTATGTGACTCCTTTTTGCTGTTGTTGTTCTTAAAAGAATGAACTTTGTTAATCTTTCACAGTATGAAAAAATCAGTCTTCTCAGATCTGTTGCTAGATAACAGGTTTGCTTTCTTTCTCCTTAATACGAGGAGTTAAATACCACAAAGGGGATGTTTAGCAATATTAGCATAACTGGAAGCAATATTATTTTATTTGCAGTTGTAACTGTAGAGAAATAAGTCCTAATAATGGTAAAGCTATAACCCTACCAAGTCAAGAGTCTCTTGTGTAATAGCACACTATTGCTATGGCTCTATCTGAACCCTGTGCAGCTTTCCCTCTACTAAATATCTCTAAATGCATGTTTCTGATTTTGACCTGTTATTGGAATATTGGCAAGATAACAGAATAAAATGTATTTGATGCTTCTTGCACTTGAATGTCAGTCTCAGTGTTTTATTTTTGCCAGATAATTCTGAAAAACAGCATAATATATAGGTATTGTAGAAAATGTTCTTATAGGCACTTACTGATACTGTTGACTTCTTCATCTCCTCTTTCTTTCTGCTCATGCACATTTGTATAAATATCTATTAATAGACATTTTTGGGAAAGGTATAAAAATGCTGGTTTTAATAATTTAACATCTACAATTTGAGAGCAAGTTTCTTTCTGTAGTAAAGAAGGAAGAAGATTCAAAACCTTAGTAAAGATCCTAGCAAAGAAAATGGACACGTCATGAATTATAAACAATAAAAAAACCCAACAACCCAACCCTCTTGAGTGTATAGGTTTGATATGTCATCTACTAAACAACTCTTCGAGCACCTATGCCAGGTACCCACCAAAGCTGCTCTGTCACTCCCCCTCCTTGATTGGACAGGGGAGAGAAAATATGACAAAAAAAACCATCCTCTGCTACCATTCCACCCCTCATCTCTGTGCATCACATATTTAAGACTTTTCATCACACAATAACAAAAGAATTCTCCACACCACAATCAAAATAACATCATCACAATACCAACAGAAAGTGGACAATTTACACAGAAATCCACCCCTCGTCCCTTCACCACAATTAAAACAACATAAATTCCCCACAATCATTCCGCTCTTTACTTGTTACCTTCAGTCTACGTTTTGCCCATTACCTCTCCGAATTACTACCCTTATCTCAAATTCTTCAAGCTCCCGGGTTTTGGTACCAAAATAACCGTGGAGGGTTGACCATGGCTGGACGACAGGTACCCACCAAAGCCGCTCTCTCACTCCCCCTCCTTGATTGTACAGGAGAGGGAGAATATAACGAAAAACTTGTGGGTCAAGATAAGGACAGGGAGACATCACTGAACCAATTACTGTCACAGGCAAAACAGACTCAATTTGGGGAAAAATGAATGTAATTTATTTCTAGTCAAACCAGAGTAGGGTCAAAAGAAATAAAACCAAATCTTAAAACACCTTCCCCCACCCCATTCATCCCGGGCACGGCTTACTCCCGAATTCTTTACCAACTCCCCCTGAGTGGCACAGGGGGACGGGGATTACGGTCAGTTCATCACACGTTGTCTCTGCCGCTCCTTCCTCTTCAGGGGCAGGACAGATCACACTCTTCC
>JAVKLA010000042.1:6515576-6529912 GCA_034782735.1 Sagittarius serpentarius | reverse complement strand
AGCCGGCTGGCATTGGCTGTAGCGAACACAGGGGAAGCTTCTAGCAACTTTTAAAGAAGCCACCCCTGTGCCCCCCCTCCCCCCAAACCTTGCCACGTAAACCCATTACAATATTATTAATAATTTGGTAATTCCAATTGTAACAAACATGTATAAGATAATACAAAACATGAAAAAAATTATGATCCAGTTATCAAGTACATTCCCCTCGGTGAGGACTTGTTCAAAGCATGTGTCAAAAATCCCAGTATTTTTACAGTATGATGGTTGGTGTCTTGATTGTATTGAAGGATGAGGAGGATCTTCCAGTGACCACAAAAACTGGATGTATGTTTCAGTGCAGCATTTTAGAAATCACACTGCCTTTCCTATATTAGAGGGAAAGTGGTTTGAAAAAAACTAGGGATACTAGGAGAGGAAAGAAAAAAGTTAATGAAAGACATTTTAAAAAGCAATAATTTGTAACAAATACAGGAAGGGAAGTAACTAACTTAGTAAAACTAGAGATTATGAAGTTAGAGAGCATTTACAGGGAGCAACAGATATGACGGGGATTTTGTTCTATGGTTGAACTGAAGATAGTACATGTTTAGAAATGCAATAGCTGGCGCAATTGAAAGGAATATTGTACGTTCTACAGAGGTTGTCATCTCTTGTTCATTAAGGCTTTATTTTTATAAGTAATTTAAATTTTTCTCTGTCCTTAAACAATTACAATATATTCAAAACATTACTGCTTTCCTGTAAATTACATATACAATTTCTTCTCCAGGTACTTAAGGTATTAACTTAATAGGTTATACATTTTCTTACTGTTGACTTTCCAACTCAATGAAATGAAATGAACAAACTTTGAAAACGGACAAAAAAAGTTATTAGCTAACAAAAAAAAAATCTATTAATTCTTTGAATTATTGTTCTTGAATACCTGTATTCAATATTTGCTTAGCTCTGGCTATAGAATCCATTTGCTTTCACAGAGGGTGTGGGTGTATGTATTAATACAAGATTTATGAGAAAGGTGAGTTTGATTTTTGTAATAGTTGACTGAATAGAATAAATACAGCAACTGCTTCCACTGGACTGTTGTATATTTATAGTTTAGCAATAGGTTTTTGGAAAAAGGCCGATATCTTTCCTTCTTTGTATGGATGTTAAGGTGTATTGTTTAGAATACAGAACCCTCCAGCTCTTGCATGCTGTGATACAATTTTAACTGTAAATACAAGATAGTATCCTATTTATGAATTCTGGTCTCAAAAGCTAATTTAATTGGTGTATTCCAACTACTATTGCTTATTTCACACTTCAATAGGTAAAGATGCATTAATAATCGAAGTTTCAAACTGTAATTAACTGTAGCTTTAGGCTCCTGACAATGAAATGATTACATTTTTATGTATGTCTTGATACACAAAGTTAATCTAACCTGTGATTGAATAACGAAAGGAACGCACATTTACTCTCTAATGCAAATCACTACATGTAATTACGTGTTCTCTGCAACTGCCAAGGAGGAAAAGAGTAAGATAGTAGCAGCAGTAAAATCTGTATGGATGTCCCTTATTCATCTGCTTCAGCTCTGTAGGTGATTACAGTGAGCTGTGGATGATGTGTTTCATCTCATTTGTTTCCACACTCTTACTTCATATGCTATTCAGTTGCAGAACAGTGCTCATTTTCTTCATTTGCATGAGTTTGGGTAAAAGGTGACAGGGTGGCTGTCTAAAGAAGAAAGGTGTGATTTTTCCATCGTGCCATGCAAGTTTGCTACACAAAGCCCTTCCACTACCCCTCCAGTGAAAGTGTCTTTCAGAATCCATATTATTACCTTTCCCTTGAAGCTACAAAGTAGTCTTCCAATTACTTTTATGATTCTGAAGTAGTTAGTCACCTCGCTCTCTTTTAATATAGGCCAGGGAACATGCAGCTATAAATCACTAGCAAGCAGGATCTAAAAATGTGGCAGTGAGGCAAAGAATCTGTTTCTAAATCATTGGATCAGCAATTCTGTTTCTTTACTGTGGTCTAGTGTTGATTAAACCAGGCTAAACATTACTAACAGATTTTATTGCCTGTTACGGTCATTACAAGTAACAAGTAAGCTAAAAGCAAAATATTATCCCAATGCACTTTGCTACATTGTTTGTACTAATAAGATTACAGTGGTGATGTTTATAAGAGGGGCAGAAGTTTTCAGCAATAAACCTCAAGGAGGTGATGCTAAAAGAGCAAAGCTGCTGTGCGTCTGCGGTGCCTTGCCAGGCCTGGGGCTGGAGAGCTGGACTCTGGGCTGGGCTCTGGAAGCAGGTCCGCACTGCTACGGGCGGCTGAGAGTACTCAGCGCCGCCGGCACGCCCGCCTCTCCCGGTGCTGCTCAGGGCACTCTCTTAATTTTGCATTTAACACTGAAAAGTGTGCAAAGCAGCTGAATACATTTTTCAATGAGAAATACATTTAGTGCCATGTTCTAAGCAAATATGATCAAAAAAATGTCCAGGTTAATTGTTACCTGTGAAAGAGCTATTGATCCACTTTTTAATAAAAACTGGAAACCAGATTTGGCTCTTTCAGCAGGAAGTAGGTAAAAAGTAGTTTGAGGAGCTCCATATTCTGTTGAAAGAGCATATATGTATAGGAGGGCAGTTATTATTTATTCTTTCATGCATAGCCTTTGTTCTTCTCAGTTCCTGCCTGTTTTCATCTATATTCCCACTGTTATCTTTTGTTCTCCCTTTAACTCCTCACCCAATCTTTGTACTCCCACAGTCTTTCTCCCTTAACATTTTTTTCTGTAGGGAGCAGTGGACACAAATGCTTTCATTTAGAAATTCCATCTGGGACCTTCTCAGTTCATGACAGGAAGAAAAGGAGAAAATAAAGGGGAAAATAAAGGGGAAAATAAAGGGGAAGTCAGGCAGGATAATAAGCTGGGAGATTAGCATATCTCCCATGCTTCGAAATTCTCTTCACAAATCAAGTGGTGTCTGCCTGAGATACTAAAATGCATCTCACAAAAGGCTGAGCAGATATTCAAAATAAGATGATGCTAGTATTTCGATTTTCGCTCCTTTTTAGTGAAACAGCAGTGGACAGACTAGTTTGAATCACAGATACATTATATATATGCTTTTTATCCAGGCTCCCCAAACCAGATAATTAGTAGCTGCATGGCAGAGGGCTTTTAAGACCAGTTTCTGAGCTCCACAGTCATGCAGAAAAGTTTGGTGAAGACACCATGATCTAAGTGTGACGGGCGAAGTGCAGAAACTTCCAGCAGAGAAAAGCTGTCTCTGCTGCAGGCCCCGCCGGTGCCGGGGGCAGGCTGCCTGGGGAGCTGCATTCTGCCCTGGGCTTTGCCTGGTTTTCCTGGTGGTACATAAAAGCAGTTAGTGCCTAATGCAGAGGTGGCGAAATTTCCTTGCTGAACTGGACAAATGCCGAAAGCTTCCTAAAGTAACGAAATCCTCCCATACATATATTACACCGGAGAGAATGATGGGCAGTGGTGAACAGCTCTGGGAACAGATCACTGAGGTGATGATGCTCTTCCAAGGGTGCTATATGTCCTTTCTCAGCCTGCAGATGAGTCCATGAAGTTTGTCAAAGAAATCCCTAGTATCTTTTGTCTTGTTTGCAGTAGCCAGGCCTCCTGATAAAACCCATGGCCTCCACATCAGCACAGTCCTCTTTCAGATGTATGATATAGCCCTGGCCTGAAAGCTGCATCTGAATTTCATGAGAGCCATAGGAAATTCCAGACTAGACCCTCCTGAACTATTGTATGAATAGATCAATACCTTGACATTTGTTTAACTGGTGAGAATCTGGATAGATGGTATTTCGTAACATGCATCACTTTATCTCTCATTATTTAGTTTTCCAGCTAAAACTCCATTTCACCCTGTTTTGCAGGTTTTCCATTACATCTAATTCAAAACTATGGTACTTTAAATAGGATAAATTAACTGATGTTAGTATAAAGGAGAACCCTCGTTCTTCCTTGTGTTGGCAGGGCTAGTGGAGTACTGATTCTCTGATGGGTTGTGATGGTATGCAAATATGGTTTCCCATTACAGCCCAAGCACAGTTAAAGTTAGACTGGGGAAGTGCACCCGTGGCACTGAAATGGATGCCACTGACAATATATTATGTTGATCTGTAATTTCACTTTCTCCTTTTTTTCTGTGCTTTGAAGGATAAAGAAAACCAAATTAATACAAATATCATCATATGCCACAGAAATTCTCAATGGTTTGCATTGACACTTAGGAAGGAGACTGTTGTGTGCACTGTCCAAACGTAAATCTGGTATCAATGCATCAATTGGTTTTTATTTCTTGTTTTAAAAGAGTTTTCTTTTTCTCACGGACCTTATGGACTAAAGATTTTACTACTTCTAGTGAAAGGTGAAGAGCAGAAAATAACATATATATAAAAGGCAAAAGAAATCAGGTTTGCTGTTTCTGATATACAAGGGTAGCATGTGGTCCTTACACTACCATAAGTATTGAGGAACACTTTTTACATCTTGTTATATTTTAAGGGGTATATATATATGCTATGGCATGATATTTAAGGTTATTCCAAGTGAAATTTTTCTTTTGTTAGCTTGTGATATTTACCACTTCAAAATTAAAGAGATTTCTTTATCAGTAGGTATTTGGGGAAGCATATGATACATTTTCACTATGAGACTAGTCACATCTGCCTGTGTTTGGGAGAGTTCTTCTGCCTTTGGGGGATCAATCCTGTAGGAAAGTCCCCTCATTTTCCCAATACTATTGTGGTTTGCAAGTTGCTGATGTCTGTCCACTTTGTTGACAAATGACCTAGTCTGTGTCGTATTTCATTAAAAAAAGAAAAGGGGTGATGCTGGGATAGACTAAAAGCAAATGTTTCTATCCATATATTTTCACATCCTATCTGTATATAGATGTTCAGGAGAAATAATGGTAATTATTGTCATTTTGATTTTACTTATTTGCATTTGAATAAACAAGAAAGCATTTTTACAAATTGAATCTAGTTCTGTCAGTGTGACCTGAGCCACTTTTGACCAAAAGTAGATAAATACAATTAATATGTCTCTCCTTCATCTGCTGACCTGGTCATGGACTTTCATAAAGTAAGGGCCATTTGTAGAAGTGGAGGAACCATTTTTGATGGAAATTAAATTGATACTGAAAAGTGCATTACAAAATCGGTTTTGAATTATAGTAAAATTTAATGGGAAAGAAGATATGTACATCTCAAAATGAGGCTGCTATTTTCAAGTTTACTGGTATTTAAAAGGAAAGAGAGAAGACTTGTAAAAACTAAGCCAAATATGATATTTTTTCCCCAGTTTCTGCTATTTTTTTCCAAAAGAAATTGAGTAATAATTGCCTGGTTAGTTATTCACTGCAGATGTAAAATATTTTATTTCTTGACATTTTTATGTCTCCAGATTTCAGTCCAGATCTGACAAGTGACAGATATTCCATGCCCCATTTGTACATTGAGCTCTTTTTTTCTAAGCATGCCATTGTCTTAAAATACAAATATGGAAATCAATATACAGATGCTTTTAACAAAGAGACCATTGTAAAGTATCTGCTGAATTAGCTTCCATGGAATCATCTGTCACTTTACTGACAACCCAGCTTTTAACAATGATGGTATAATCTAAAGTGTTCAGTCTAAAGTTGTGTTAGATTTATAATGTTTTAATTGTGATCTACTTTGTTACATTTTGAGTAAGTCAGACCAGATGGTATGCGGAATATATTAATTAAATTAGGGGGATGTTATAAAGATACATGAGCACTTTCCATCTTCAGAAAGGTTGAACATTCCTTTTTATTCTTGCATTTATGTTTAATCATTCCAAATGTCATGAATAATTGCATTTTATTAACAACAGTAAAGAAAAACACCCTGTTCTTTTGAACTGAAGCTTGCATGGGGAGGTGCTTTTTTTTTTAATTATTATTGTTTATTTTGAATCAGATACTTTTCATTTGGTTTGTTTAATGAAGATATTTGTAAAATGCAAAAGTTATTCTGTATAGTCCTGTGAAATGCTAATAATAGATTCCTCGTCAAATAATTAAATCTTGTATCAGTGAATATTTTGGTAGTGGGAGTCTTCTATTTTAAATTTAATATGTGATGGAGGCTCATTATAACAAACTGTTGCATCTGTGGCTGTAAAAATCATCACAGCTGTTGGTATTAATTAGCACTATCTGTCTGTCCTTTACACTGAGCGGAGACTGCAGCACAGACACGTTCTAGGAGATGACGCAGCTAAATTGTTTCAGGATTTTCCCAATGTTGCCGTGGTTGGCTTTAAAATCCTAGTAGAAACTCTGTGTGTGCATGTGTATAAACACTATGCTTAACTTGACGGATAGCAACAGTCACATCAGACTTATCAGGGTGGTTTATATCCATAGAATACTTAGGTTTTGCTATTTTTAGATCTTTCTGAAAGAATGGATCTCTGTGAACCCTTGCTTCTGCAGTATCTGTGTATCTCTAAAATGATTGCTGTTTTTCCAGTACTGCAATGCCAGCACATTTTGCAGATACTTCTTTCCCAGCTCTATTGTTATGGTGAGATTTTGTACTGCTCCTTTGAGCCAGTAGCAGGAAGCAAGGAGATAAGCAGGAGGATAAGGGAAAAAAGTTCCATAGTGAGCATGAGAGAGAAGTTTAGTGTTAATATTTTCCCTCTTTCTTACAGTAGCTTCTCTTTTCGAAAGTGTTTTTTTCTGTGCCCTTTCTGCATTGTTAGCAGGGACACCTCTGGGCCTGCGTTGCTGCTTATGTATAGTAGCATAAAAACGTATTTATCAATTACATGATTGTGGACCAGGCTACAAACCGGAAGATCAAGAAGCAAAAAGTGGAATTAAGAAAGAGGGAATGGAGTATTTAGTGAGGTGTTTGCATTTAGGTTGTGTTTATTAGACTACCTAAATTAGCTTGTGTTTGGAGGATACTTTTTTTTTTTTTCCCCAAGAGTCTTATAGCTACTTTGAGACTGGTAACACCTACTATAACATTTTGTCAACGTTTCTATTCCTAATGACTGAAAACTAATTCTCTGGATTTGACAGTTGTCTATGTTAAATACCCAGCCCCCCAAATGCTGTATTTTTATACTTGTACCACAGAGTATGTGTTTATTGCTTCACCTAATCAAAAGTAACACATGTATACAATCCAGAATAATACATTTCTGAGATGATATTATATGAACATCATAAATCTGTCCTCTTAAAAAAAAAGAAGAGAGACTAGGAAATGGCATAGAAGATACCCATTTTCATTATGGCTTTTAGACTATAATCATCTTAGTCTATTCGAAAGCCACAGTATGGATGATGAGCAGTTGAAATCCAATTTGAATTCATAATACCACATTTAATTTACACTACCACCTGTCAATAGGAAATAGACTGAGACACATCTCCTGAGATATCCATAGGGAATGTTCATTTATAATTAACCTTCCTTTTTTAAAAAAAAACACCTAAATCTTTGTCATTGCAATGGATTGTTTGTGCTATTTCTCATTTCTGTAGCAGTCCCTCACTAAGAAGTAGTTTAATTTTCATCTAATATTTTCTATGAAATGTAACAGAAGATGTTTCCTGAATCTTTTCTGTTGTATATTGTCCATCCCTTTTTCCCTTTTGTCTGTGCCCACATTAACAGCTAACCCACAGTAAAAGTGGAATAGCCTTGCCAAATTCTTTAAAGGTCTAAGTAATATCATACACTTTTAGGTCAGAATATCTAGTATAAAATGTAACTAGTGCATCTCTGTTTTTTGAAAAGAGGATGTCATGAACAGATGAAATGATGATAAAAGTGGGCATTGGCACAGATTTAACCTAGTCATTATTCTCATTAGACTGCAATTTTGGGTTCCTCTTCAGATGACAGCACGTGATGGTAGCTGACATCCACTTTGAATTCATATTACCATGCTTAACATGTTCAACTAATATTTTCCAATAGCCAAAAGTGCAAATGCATGTCTTCAAAGATGTTCATATAAACACTATTCATATCTATCTATCCACAAATACTGTGGATAATACAGATGGCTAGTGCTTAAAATCTGGGAGATGAAATCAGAGTTCCTCTGAATACAGACATTGGAGATTGAGGGGAAAAACAACACACAAAATCAAACCGTTTAATCATTTTTTCCCCATTGAGCTTTATACTTCTTAATTCCAGAAGCAATAAAGTTTATTTCAGTGTTGGCACATCTAAGAGGATTATAGTAGTTTGACAAAGCTCCTGAGTCTTTCAGAATCTTTCTTGAAAAGACATTCCACTGATGTTTTGTCACTTAATAACATATGGCGAGGAAATAATACAAATTCATCAATAATTTCTTATGGCTTCTGTGATGTTTTCCCCTTAACATGAGACTTAAAAAATAATGCTAAGTAAAAAAGAAACTCTCTAGGGAAAATTACTTCCCTTTTTCCCCTATAAAGCTTGTAAAAGAAATGAAGCCCAAATGATATGCAAACTATCTTGGCATTGGTCTTACTTTGCAGGCTTCCTCTCAGCCTGTACTCTGAAGCAAGCTGCATTTTGCTCCTTTTTGTGTTTTCATTTGAAATGCAATGTGACTCTCGAAAAGGAACATGGTTTAGATACACCAGCTTCTTGTTTTCTTGTTTTTTTTCCCAAATCCATAAATCCTTCCAGTTAAGACTCACTGCTAAGCTAACAACTCTCACAGCTCACTAGACAATCTTGATCTGAGTTTTAGTATTGCAGCAAAAGCTCCAAGCAGTCCTTTTGATCTCTGAGATGGTATGATTATGACCAGTGAACGTGGATTGTGGTTGTGGTGATTTTTATTTTTTTTTTGTTCAACAGTGATTTTCTTGTCTGTGAATTGTGATTAGTGGCTAACAAAGTGGGTCTGGTGATGTCTTGTGATCTTGAGTGAGTTTTCTCATTACCTCGTAATTAACCTTTATGTGTAAAATGGTAATAATATTTACTCTTTGCAGTATATAATTTTGAGAGCAAAGGGGAACATGTTTATGGTTGGACATCTGTATTATTTACTGTATATGTATTTAGGATCATCTGATATCCATAAAATTTTAAAAATTCAAAATGGAAACATACATACTACAGAAATATTTCCATCTCGGAATCCTGCTGGTAACCAAAACACCAGAGGAACTACTTTCTTTGCTCTGTTCTCACACATCTGTTTTGCACTCAGCAAAGCAAAGAGGGAAATAAAATTGTACTAGAACAACACAGAAATGAAGCCAAAAGCAAAGTGTTCCCCTGCCTCTTCACCTCATCCTAAACTCTGGAATTTCTGGCACTTTCATTAATTAAAAGGGCCTTGAAAACTGTAAAACTCTTAGCACTGCAGTCTATATAATGCAAAGCATCTAGTCAAAGGCAGTACATCCTTAAATTTTCCAATGTGGGAAATTATCTTCCTAGCAGGAAGTTGTAATAATGTCATCTTTTAGGACTTGAAAAGTATAGATTTGAAAATTATAGATTGCCTTTCTAAAATACAATAGCTCATCTACTCACATAGTTGATCTTATTACATTGAACAATGGTCAGTTATCAGATACTTGTCCAAATTCAACAATATTTAATTCTGAAAGTCACTTTCACTCAAGTATTCTTCTTCACACTTGCTGGTACTGCTGGTGTTGTTTGAAGAACTATCCCACACTGACTTTGCTACTTGCTGTAGCATGTGGCTTTCATCTTTGGAATTGATGAATGAAGCTGTTATCCTCAGATAAATCAAAATTCATCTGTGGGAGTAGCAGAGCACGTGTTCTGTGTCCTACTGATCTGCCTTTCCAAAGTTCAAAAAAAATGCTCATGCCACTTACTTTGAACCAAGCCACCAAAATAACAGGACAGATACTTGTTTGTATGTGTTTGCTTTAAATCACAGCAGCCTGAAGCAGTGCTTGTGGTGTTAAGCTTTACAAGAAAAAACAGAAACAAGGAAATTCAGAAAAGGTAAACGATATTTTGTGTGAAAAGAAAGGTTTGCTGCTTTACAACTTCGTTGCCAAAAATACAGTTTTAACTTACCTACCTGGTTATTAAATGGCTAGGCATGAAATTGCCATGTTTTATCAGCAGCTATCAGAATTTTCCTGCGAAATCTGAGTAGTTATGTATACAGATGCATAGTTACCCTCCTGTTACAAGTATTTAGCTTATTTCCTACTATTGTTATCTCTTTGTAATCTGATAAGCCTGAAAAACAGTAAGCTGCAGCTCACTGTCAATACTTGATGGGTTTAGCTAGTACACCTCTTAAAGCAGGACTTCTCTCTTGGCTTGACCCAGAAGGAGCCTGTTATCTCTATGCACCATTTAATAACTAATGGATACGTATGATTTTCTGCTGGTGGAAGAAAGCACAAACGACTTTACTAGATGATCAGTAATTGTATTTTTCTCTTGATATTTGTTATTATGGAAGAGAGAAAAGATGCCCATCTTGTGTAGGGTGAGATCAGCAAATCTGCTATGACCAAGAAGGTGATTTTCCTCTGGAACTGCTTTTACCCTGAAATATCACATTTATTATGATTAAATAAGAGGTGAATTTCTCTCCTTGATATCGGCGCTATCAAGGGTATAGCTTACAGTAGTGAGGACAGAGATCTCTGTGAGTATGTAATGGACCTAATGCATCAAATGTAATGGTGAGAGTGATCTCATACAATTATTTCCAGGGAGTGTTGATTCCACATGCTATCAGCATTAGTGTGCAGGTGCCACAAGAAACCTGAGACTATAATTTCCACATCCAATTCACATAATGGATATGGAAATAGAAGTAATTTCAGATAGCAGATAGATATCCCAAGTCAATAAAAAATATATATAGCTCGATTTCCTCTTCAGCACCATAATAGAAGGTAAACAGCCTTTCAGATACAGTATAGTACTCTCATTGCTCTGGACACATGCAGTGTTATATCTTTGAAAGAATTAGTGATTGTGCGATGTGAAAGGTATCTTCCTAAACTAAAAAAAAAAAAAAAAAAAAGATGGCTTTTATGTCCTGTTATGATCTTAAATAATGGGAAGAGAAGCAATCTTCACTTTGTCAAAATATTTTATTTTGGGCTTTCACACTCAGTGATATCCCGACAGAGTTTTCAACAGGAGCAGAACAGAAGCAATGGAAAGAAAGCATCTGACTTGTACAACCAAAAAGATCTTGTTTATTGAAGCAAACAAGTTTCCATGTCTATTTTTTACTTGCCCAAAGAACGGGAAGTCTTATTTCATAAGGATATAAAATATTCTCTCTGGTGTTCTTGTTACTGTTGAGTGCAGTTCTGTATCCCTTCAGCATAAGGGGTTGGGTTGGGTTTTTTTTGTGTGTGTGTAGAGGAATGTTAAAAGCTGGGTGTTTCCTCCATACTGGGATATGGGAATAACGATGAAGTTCCACAGCTATGTACAAATTTTTAATGAGTTAGTACAGTGAACAGGAGAGGTTTAGCTTCCATATACTCTGTAAGCATAGAAGGGTTGAAGTTTCCTGCCTATATTTATCTTTCTGCTGCTGTTTGTCTCTCTTGGCCAAACATTTTAGATTGTAAATTGCTCAGGGCAGGCATGGCACAGGGAGGTACAATTTTTGGTCTGTCAGTATGTCCACAATGAATATAGTTAATGACATCAGCACAAATGTTCAAAGGCTTCAATATTTGTTTCAAGTGAATATATATATAGTGAACATGAGTCATGTTCTTAGCAAGGCTCTGTGATTTTAAAATATTAAATAAATGTTTACAAAACTAAGAAGTATCATAATAAAACCAGCTAGTGAGTTCTTAGTGAGATTCGAATAGTAATTGAAAATGTGATGATCGCTTCCTTTGGAAAATATAATAATTTGTAATGATAATGATAGTGTTTCTTACTTTCATAATAATCGATACTGCTTTTGTAAATTTATAATAATTTGAACTGTACAATTCCTCTGTATTCACACGCATTTGGTATAGAGATAGTTACTGATTTGAGTTACTAGTAACTTGAACATACATTTTGGATTAAAACCCTTCGACTAGAAAACTGAAATTTCCATAGGTTTATGAGAAAATCACGACACTTGAGTTTGGTCACTGATATCTTCAACTTTGTGTATAAATGCAGAGTAGGGTGTGTGATATGAATATAAGTGACTATAGAGCACAAAGTGAAGTTTGTGACTCCATCTGAATTCTGCAACTTGTTGCTTTCTTGTTGATTGACTGCCAGTTGGGTTTTCACAAAGAAAATAGAATGAGGACTTTTTTATGAATGTTTGTTTCTTTGAAAAACAGTTATAAAAAGTGAAACTTTTCATATAAATTTGTTATTTTTTATAAAACTTTAAGTACAGGGTGCAATATTTATTTAAAATGCAAGAGACAAAATGGAAGACAAAGAAAGTAAAGCCAGGTATTTTGGATGCTGGTCTTGAGAGTGAGGAGCTGTGTTAATGGCCATCCTCTTCCTCTGTAGCCATCATCTTTTAGGTTTTTTTCTTGCTCAGAAATATTGATTACTTCTCAAAATTGGCACTCATCCTAAAAAAGCAACTAAAAAAAAAAGCCCACTCTCCAACTGATAAATTTCCAAAAGTTCATACTATATGCGTCATTCTCTCCCTCTTCTGTATTTTTTTTTTTTTTAATTCTTTCCTTACAATTAGAAATGTTGAAATACTGGCAAATTCCAGAGGGAAAACTTATTGAGTTTTCTAGCCACACGTGGTGATGCAATAACCCTTTAGAAATTTGGTTTAGTGAAAACAGAAGATTCTCCATTTTTAACATGTTGTTCTCCCAGAAAGTCTGTGTAAAAAGGTATATTGATGGTATTTCAGAAATTTGAGTTCTGGAAATTAAAAATGATTAAGCCTTAAAGTCTTGGAGTTCAGATTAGTTAGGATGAAAGTTTAATGTATTTTTTTTCCCTATGTTCCTTGAGCTTGTGGATTGGAATCAAAGTTTGTGTTCTGAATGTTTACAATTTGCATTGGGGATGAGGAAGTTAAAAAGACATAGTTTATCAACTTGGTCTGATGCTGAGTAACTTTGTTCTACTTTATGTAATTTGTACAGTTCTGAAGAGTTATAGAGCATAAATCCCCTAATATTTTTAAAATATAGTTTGGAAATTCACACATACTTATTTACTTATATCAAGTCTTTGAAATTCAGAACCTTGCTTAAAATATTAAGTCAAGAAACAAAACAGCTTTTCTCTCATCCATCTCTGTGGACCAATGCAATAGGGAATTACACATTTCCATCTGATTTTCATAGCTATATATTTTAGATCAAGGAAAAGCATACACTGTATGACAGCTTCATTATAAACAGTACGAATGAATAATAAGACTTAATTCTGTATTATGCAAAGCTAAACTCTGCTTGATCACGTTAATATAAATCACTTAACTGTATTCCAGTTCAAAACAGGTGCAACTGATTGAGCCCTGACTGGTTTAGGTCCATTGACTGCATAAAGCTCTACAACAGTATTTTCATACAGTTCATACATAATGATCATGTCATCCGTTTTGTATCCAGTGTATGAAATAAGTACTGTTAATACTGTACCAGTTATTTTGTTAAAATGAACGTGCATTTTCTATTGCTCGAAAAGGAACTATGCTGAAGAAAGGAGCCAAAATTCTTTCCCTCTTCTGTCTTTAGCTTACTACTTAGAGGCTGAAAATACAGTATTTTTGCCTTTGTGAAATAAAGTCTTCCTCGTTGCAGCAGCACGGTACTTGATCTTATGGGCGTTTAGTATTTTATGACTTCATCTCAGCTTCTTCATTACTTATAAATCACTGACACTTCATACTTAAGCAATTAAAACAAGTAACAATTAGCTTATTACCCCCATGATCCACTGCACAATAATTGCACTAGAGAATTCATTTAACATAATAAAATGAAGAACATTAGAAATCATTTTGTGCAGAGCCAGCACTAGTTTGACAATAAGCTTTATGGTGGTTGAGTACCTTATGCTCTAATAAAAGCAAATACATTTTCCATTATTGCAAGCCACTTGCATAAATCCAGCAAGGGCAAATGGTGATTCTAAGTAAAGAGTAAATAATCACACTGGCAGAATGTCTCCTTTCAAGTTAAAAAAGTAAAACCAGATTACCTTCTTTCTTTCTTTCTTTCTTTCTTTTCCTTCCTTCCTTCCTTCCTTTTCCTTCCTTCCTTCCTTCCTTCTCCTTCCTTCCTTCCTTCCTTCCTTCCTTCCTTCCTTCCTTCCTTCCTTCCTTC
>JAVKLA010000042.1:6497604-6515476 GCA_034782735.1 Sagittarius serpentarius | reverse complement strand
TTCCTTCCTTCCTTCCTTCCTTCCTTCCTTCCTTCCTTCCTTCCTTCCTTCCCTCCTTCCTTCCTTCCTTCCTTCCCCATCTTATGGAGGCAAAGAATTGTTTATTAGATGTAATTGAAGTTATGTTAAATAACTAAAAACTTTTAAAAAGTAGATCTGCAGTACCAACATTTGTGAAATTCATTATGGCTCAGTCATGTACACAATAATAAATTGAAGGTCATGAAAATCAGAAGCTGGCATTGTATCAATGTCTGATTTCAAAAAGCCGTTAAAGCCTTTTCTTATGTCTTCAGTGTACTGCAAAATATGTAGATGAAATCTTGCCATATTTCAGCTCAATTAAGACCTGAAACAATGCCTACTGAAGTGATTAATATCTTTCTCACTGGCTTTGGTGGGCAATATCTTCTCCCCCTTGAATATAATGCTTGCTCAATATTGTGTCATGGGAAACCATTAGTCAAGTGTCTTAACGTATAATGTTAGCAGCCTGTAGTGGCTGTCAGTTCTGCTGACCTCTACCATCTACATTCTCATAAGTGCTTTTTACTCTGTGAGATCTAGTGCCTTTTGTTTCTTAAAATATTACTACAATAGCATTTTCTATGTCTTTTCAGATACATCACTGAAATAAGTTTATAATCTCCATTTATTCTTCTCCCACAATTTTATTTACTACATTTCCATACCAATGACGTGTATTTTATTCCAGAGCTGACACTTGCAAATTACTTTTTAGAGATGGTATATGTAGAAACCTCGTGAACTGGCAATCCATTTTGAAATTTACCATTTTCCTTATCCAATTCCATGGGGGTGGCACAATTGGAAGCAGAATCCAAAGTCAATAGATCTGCTTGCAGATCCTGCCCAAAAAATTGTGCATCTTGGAATTGATTGCCTTGTTAAATGATTTATTTAATGTTAAAGCTGCTTGCTATGGAATATATGTTCTTATTACAAGGCGTGGGGGAACTGTTCCTGCCAACTCCCTCAGGGAAGTAAAACATCAGATGCCCTTTGCTTCTATTCACATGCACTGACTTGTTTGGGACAAAGACTGCTGCTATTTTGCTTCCAACAAGAGTGCACAGAATAACGCACTAAAAAAAGGCAAGTGTGTGGTTGAGCTAATATGGAGACGAAAATAAACTACTACAAGAAAAATGCCAGTAGAGTTCACTGCTTTCTCTGGTGACTAGCAAGGAGTCAGAGGCTGAATCGTGGTTCTATTTCAGAAGTACAGTAACAGTTTAAGACACAGTTAGGGGAGACTTCCATGTGACGTGGCACCAGGTCTGGTTAGAAGTCTTTTCCAACATACCCCTCCCTTCCTAAACACAGAGTTCCCAGAATGTTTGAGTGTTCATTGTCTGGATTATGTTGTTTGAAATCTCTTGATTTCTTTCAATTTCTGTTGTTTTATTCCCCCCAACAGACAACTAAAATGAGTTTGAGAGAAAATTTAAATCAGTGCTCTACCCTACACTGTCCTACTATATGAAGTGACATTACAGGTGTAGAAGTGACAATAAAAAGAATTATAAAGGCATGATTGGAATTAGTGGAGGATTTATTGTAAAGCCTGTATTAAAGCATGTTGTGGAAAGTGTGTTTTGAATGGTTGCATTCTGAATGTTTTTATCTTGAAGAAAAACACATCAAACTATTATTCAATAAGCAAGATAATTTGAATTAATTTAGTAATTATTACTGACATCAGGACAAAAGAATATAAATGCAGAAGTCAAATACTTTATTTCTGTTAGAAATATTAGTTCAGCTTATTAGAAAAAATAAAGTTACTCAACAATACTGGAAAGTCAAAACCATATTAAAAAGAAGTAATGCCCTTTTCTCTGCCCTTTATTGTTCTGCCTATTTGGAAGAAAGAACATTTAACCTCTGTGTTAGCAGTGATAATAATGGTGGGTAGTACATCATAATCTTTCAGAGGAAGCCTACAAAAAGCTATTTAAAAATATGACAAGTAAATAATACATAATTAGTCAAGTTTTCTGCATTCACTGACATAAAAAATTAATGAACCTTTCTCTCAGTTTGAAGAAAGAGTTGAACAATTATTCTAGTCCTTTCTTCAATGTATTTGCTTAAGAATAACTAATGTCTTTTCTTAAGACTACATGGAAAAGTTGCATATTTTTTTCCTTGCATATTTTCCAGACTCTGTGCCTTTATTTCTGGTATTCTTCAAAGAAATTCTTTGTGAGGCTAAATTACAATATATTATTGAACTACTTTCTGTTTTATGAAAGTCTGGTAGTAACACAGTCTCTTTAACGACATAGCTCTCGCTGGGGTGAGCCCTGATCTAATTTTTTTCTCATCTCCTGACCAGGTATTTGCACATTAGCAGTAAACTACAGGTGGTTTCCCTCTCCCATTGATAAATCAGGTCTCAGAGCACTACTTGTCAGGAGGTTTTCGATGGAGTTGTATCCTATACCTTGGATTACCTAATCTATTTTAGATTTTATATGAAACACTGATGTTCTTTTCCCTCTGGGCAATGACAGTAATGGGAATTGGTTACCAAACAGTCTTTTCAAAACAGAAATGGTTTGGGGTTTAGGGGGGGTGTTCTTGTTTTTTTGTTGTTTTTTTAATGAAAAAATACCATAGTAAACATGAGAACACATTTCCTAGCTTTCTTCTAAAACTTATCCTTCCCTGCCCATGGGAAGACTCAGTTCTGAAGAATCACAGCCAGACTCTCTTTCTTTGTTGGAGTGTCTCCACACATAATTTCAGAAAAATAATTCCATCTTTGGTCCAGTCAAAAATAACTTCAGCTCCTTCATTTTCTCCTGATCTTTCCCCCTTCCATACATACATGGACCTTTGTTTAGTCTCCTACTGAAAATTCAGTTCCTGGAATTATCAGGAAAAATGATGCATTTGATTTTATTTTTTATTTTTGTTTGCTAAAATTTGGATTGTTTCATTATACTTCCATTTTTGGCACTTTTCTCCATTCTGTGGAGGATAAACTCAATTTGCTGGTAGATTTTGTTTGGTTTTATATACCATGTAAATAGCTCAAAATGTCCTTATTACATAGGTCATTACATTTACTATTTTATAAATCTCCAGTTCCTCCACTGGTAAGTTGTAATGCCCTCATGTTTATCTTTGAAAAGTCATACAAAGCACAGATTATTCTTTTGTGTATTTTGCTTCCATACACTTTCGTAATTTTCTTCTGCATACACAGAAAACTAAACATAACATTAGAAGAGACTCTGCAGAATTAGACCAAATGTCCATATTTCTCCAGTGCTCTTAACATATATCTGTACCTGAATCTAACACTCTCTTTGATGGTGGCCAACAGCTGCAGTTAGGGAAGAGCACCAGCACAGGGCAAGCATGTGCCTGTACATACTCTCTCTAGAAGTGTTCCAAACTCATGCCCTTCCCTTGAGGATGCTTTGTTTTTCCCCAAAGAAAGCTCAAATAACTTCCCTAAAGAATTAACTAGTTATTATTTGAGATACAGGAAATAACTGAAATGATTTCTTTAGATTGCATTGTACTTTGAACTGTGACATTTCTGCCTTCCATCGCACATTGAGCTTTCATGAACAATTATAGCCTTCCTCTGAAATATTTCTAGGTTGTGGAGTTAATAGGTGTGTACGACTGTCAGCATATCAGATCTATTGGCAACATTTTCACCAAACAAGCTTTTTGAAACGTTGCTTTTGATTCTTCATTGATTTTAAGTATCTTAAAGATTTGATCCTCATTGGTTCATTACAGCAATAGAGATTCCAGGAACATATTTATCGTTGGTTTGTTTTATAGTTTTGTGAATAATGTGGATGAGTGAGCAGCATATATCAGGTCCTTGAATTAGGCATTTATTCTGAATGTTTATATAACCGCATTAATCAAACCCACTAATCTGTACTGAACCTTCTCATTTCCCTAGTATATTATAGATTTTAGTAAAAAAAATGCCTATTTTTGCACTTGTCTTGCAAAAGTGATGAATGAGCATATTCTGACAAAACCAGTTCTAAATACCAGACTGTCTATGTGTAGTAATAGATATTTAAAGACACTGATTTCCAAGCAGAAGGTGCTTGTTAGAAACATTTTAAATAACCATAATAATTTAGTATTTGATAGTGAAATACATAAGCAATCATATGTGATACAGACAGTATAATCAGTTAGTTATTCTACAAAATGCATATACGGAAAAGCAGACCAATCATATAATTTCTTTTTCTCTTTGTTCCCTGTCACCTTCAGTCCTATCCCTGCTGCCCACAGCAATAGTTTGTGGTTCCAACTGTCTGTCTAAATAGAACTGCAGTAGGAAATTTTTGGATGTTTTGAGGCTTCCTAGGCTACCCAAGGAACTATACTCAGATCTGCAGAGGCAAAAGTGTCAGTCAAGAAGGATGATTCTGAATGAAGAATCAGAGCTGTAGGTGAAGTCTGAATACCATCCTCTCAGGCCACTATGTGGTGTAGGAATAAGAAACCTTTAGTATAAACATGCAGAATTTAAAAAGCCTGTTCAAACAGATATGCTGCAATTAACAGAGCAGGGATTTTTCCCATGCATTTTCCAGTTTCCTGAGTAATCTTCTATTTTACTCTGCAGCATTAAATTTTTCTAGAAATGTTATCTTTTCAGAAAAGAGCATAAAGATAACTTTAATTATACCAGCATTATATTACCAGTGTTCCTATTCAAACTAGTTAGGGAAGAATTTGGATGCAATTCCTAAGTTACAATAGTTTTTCTGTTCTTTTCAGAAGACCTACCACTGCACCAATGTTCTTGCAACCTTGCATTCTCTTTTTCCCAAGTTACATGGTTATGAATACTTAAAAAATAAAAGCAATATTTAAAACCTTTTAGAACACACGGTACTGTATACTGTAGGACGGTTTTTAGTATGAGGTCTCTACTTCATGCTTCAGCAATATATACTTTAGCAAGAATCTAATAATGTATAACAATGTTATACAAAATTAATGTAATAAAACCTTGGAGCAAATTGTCCTGCCTATGTACAGTCAAGAAGCAGCAGCCTTCAGAATTTTAATGCTGCTGGAGATGGGGGATTTGTGAACGGGTTGTCAGCTTTACCTAAAGTTGCCTATAAGCCTCCCAATTTGTAATATGTATGTGTAAAAAAAAAACAACCACCACCTACACTTTTAACCAGACTAAAACAGAAATAACTAATATTATAAAGGATGATAAAGACAATTATGGAATCTGTCATAATTTCTTTCTTAGATGGTCAGTTTGATTTTTATTTGTTTATTCATTAAGGTTACTGAAATGTGGTCGGTGTAGATCTTTTGGTAAGGACGTTTGGTATTTTGTCCTGATGATATTTACCATGGAGAGCCATGCACTTGATTCAGGGTGATTAATGTTATCCATATAATTTTGAAACAAATTACAAATATGTTCATGGAGCAGGGCATATGTTCTTTTGTATCTTCTTTATCAGCAAAGCTTTCTTATACGATCTGAATCAGTCAGTATGAAGCAACTCAAGCAAATCCAGTGCACTTAAAAGTCAACATCATCATAAAGAACAAAATCAAGAGTGAATCCTGAAAAACCCAACCCTGTAACTATACATATATAATAATAACTTTGAGAGACTGAGGATATACTTTAAATATCAGATTTACAATTCACATTGAATTTTTGTGATTACTTTGTGAAGTTCCTTTAAAAGTCAGAATTTTTCTCCTGACTAATACACATTTTACTCATTACTATCGCATATTAACATCTATGCTTATTGTGTTTGACCCATGCAGAATGCATAAATATGGCTACACATTTTCCTCTGAGGATTTTAGTTCCTAATTGTCTTCTGATGTGTGTGTCCTGCTTTTCAAAGAAAAGTATCTGTAAGATCCTTTTAAGATCATTTCTCTTCTTTTGAGGATTCAGAGAAAGCAGAACTGACCCCCTCACCCCCCCATGTGTTCACTTACCTGAATGACTTTTGGACATATCAACTTTTAAAATTGGCAGTTACCCCCTATCCTGCCACCTTTGGACGACCTTGACCTTTGCAATTGGTATTAGGAAGCATCATGAGTCCAGCTGGCCACTATCAGTTTTCCTGAGAAATACTTTGCACAGGAAAAAAATGTTAGAAAAAATCCTAAGGAGGATGGGACGGCCACTTTAGAAAGCAGAATGAGAAAACTTACCGTAATCACGACTTGTTTATATTTCCAGCACAGTAACTTTTGCAGGTTCTCATATGAAAATCTGATGGTATTGTTCATATTGAGAATACTGATGAATAGATTTATATGAGTCTGTTAAATATTCTGTTATTCTAAATAAAAAATCTCAGACCACTTTGCAACTTACTGTTTGGGAGTCTGTCAGTGACAAAGCTCAGTAAAGGATGCCCGTACTCAAAGCCTATAATGAAACCTCTGCAGCAGAACTTCTTCCCAGAGGAAAACTCAATAGTGAGCAACTATGGCAAATGTCAACATACACTTTTCCAGATAAGAAATCTTTCTTCCATTTTATTTCTTCTTCTTACAGCAATACATAAGCAAAAATGTGCTAATAAAAATTATATATTGACTACATAACCAGCTGAAAATACTTGTGTTCTGTTAAATATTAGAATTGAACGCTCCAGCATAATTAATCTACATGGATGCACTTCAGTTGGAAATAGAAAATAGTAAGCTGCCTCAGCATCTTTCTCTAGTTTTTAAAATGCCACGTTCATTGTGGAACGTTAGGAAATTAATAAAAAATGTTACAAATGGTACTTTGAAGCTGGTATTTCCATTAGGTATGATTTTTGCTTATCCTTAAAAAAAAAAAAAAAAGAGGAAATGACTCCCTCGGGGGCAAAGACCAGTTGTGCTTCCTTCCATTTAATGACGTTTAAATGATAACCCTTGCACTTCCAGTTCAGTACAATGCTGAACTGCACTTAGAGCTTTGCAGTGTACAGTAGCTTCATTTGACCAGTGTGGAGTTTGTGTTATTTAACTTAGGGGACAGAGGAAGAGGGATGTGAAGGAGTAGAATTTGTTTTGCTTTGATTCTTCTCCTCCTCTCCACCATGTGAACGCAGTGTGATAAAGAGATTATCTGCTGAAGACTCAAGCAGAGGTTACTTTTCATGACCGCGTAGCATGAAAAGTAGTTCTAGCGCTACAGACTTTAATATTGACAGTGACAGTGTTAAGTCAGCGGATACTGGCTGTATCCAAGCATAAATTGAGTTTCACGTGTCAATATAGCCAGATTAAAGCCATACGTGTGGATACAGCCACAACAAAGTACTAATATAATTTCAGATGACTAAAATCTATCTACTTTTGTAAATCCTTTTGTATATGTTTTGGGGGAAAGATACGGTGCGATTTTAAAATACTGTAATTTCTTATGAAGCTGTGTGATAAACCATGAGGCACGGGATGCAGCCCAGAAGCTGGGATGGACAAAGCTCTTGAGGCTACCAAGATGATGACTTTCATAATTCCTTTCTATGTTGATCAAGTAATTGACGTTATAAAAGCTTCTTTTGACACATCTAAGGACCTGCAATGTTTTGGACATAAAAATGTGACTGAGAGATTTTCACTTACCGTAAGTGTAATAACTCTGTGAAGCAACAAGTTATTGCATAATTATGTTATTATAAAAATTTTAGTCATGTAAAAAAGCACATTACAACAGTTTAATTTGATAATGCTTATGTGGGTTTGCTCTCGCTTTTATAAATATTATACTGTTTTGATAATTTCCCAGACACAACTGTGTAATAATTGCATGTCTGGAATGGTTGAAAGCATGAGGCAAATATAATCTAAGCAAGTTTTCCTAGAATAATTGTACACTGACGTGTGTGATTGGCTAAGTATTATACAAAATATACAAAACACAAGCAAGCAGGAACCTTTAATTAAATAAAAACACTACCGTGCTGATATTCCTCTTTTCCATGGACTTCAGGAGTGCATTTTTATGATTCAGTCCATTGTGAATGGTTTTTCCTTTCAAGGATAGCCTTAGAACTAGAAGCAATGGATATTGTTCTGCGCAGGTACTTAACGTGACTCTGGAAGAAATACAACTCTTTCCCCAACACATCGTGCCTATGCTTTGTGTGACTATAGCTGTGCTGTTCCTAGATCAGAGCTGCTATGTCCTGTAATGTCCTGTAATGCTGTGTACCTCTACTTATTAGTTCAGGAAACACTGTGATACATGGCATTGCTGAGTGTCACCCACGCATGCCAGGGCTCAGT
Source organism: Sagittarius serpentarius (assembly GCA_034782735.1). Classification (NCBI taxonomy): domain Eukaryota; kingdom Metazoa; phylum Chordata; class Aves; order Accipitriformes; family Sagittariidae; genus Sagittarius; species Sagittarius serpentarius. The sequence goes on along the minus strand of JAVKLA010000042.1, from coordinate 6,507,172 downwards.
GAGAGCGCTGCATGGTGTCCATCTCCATTCCCTATGCCCATCTGAGCACAGGAGAACTGGCTGACCGAAAATTCTTGTACCTTCAGGGAGTTTCAGGGGGGTCAAAGTCAGAATTTGTCAATAAATGGAAACTGCCACTTAAAATGAAGCTAAAACTGGTTTAGAACAGTTGTGCAAACTCCTAGGTATACTTTCGTACAGTATACTTTTCTTTCAGGAACTTTGTATGTTAGAGTTGTAAGTAGTTTGCGATTTGACTGTCTATAATATTGAGCACAGGCCTGAATCCATGCTTAAACTGAACTTCTGACTGTCCCCACTTCATGAAGGCAAGCCTATATTCAGATTCTTGATTCTGGGAGAAAGTAGAATGAAAAATCCGACATCACTTTAGCATGAGTCTAAACACGTGCCCATCTGTAGCATAGATGCGAATGGGTGTGCTGTGCCTCCAAGTACCTCACCCCATCTTCCTTGTAGAAGACAAAAATGACATACAGAGTGAGGGTGTGTAAAGTTTCAGTTCCCAGCTGGCACAAGAACACTTTGGAATAGATTCACTTCTTTATTTCTTCCTCAGTAAAATGAGAATTGTGCCATTTACCTTCTAAGAGAGTTATGAAGATAAATTCAGTAAAGGTTTTAGGTGCTCAGAAAATTTAATGGAGAAGGTATAAATACCCAGGAAAAAAAACCAGTGAAACCAATCTATTAGGACATACTTAACGGTAGCTTACAATGGATAATTATCCATTGCTTCACTGCTACTGGGCAATTACATTGCCAGTAAACTAAATTAGTCCATCTGTGCGTTATGTGTCTCTAGGATATTCAGTTAATTACATTACAGTGTATTTTTACTCATGTGAAGCAGAAATATCTAGTGGTTAAAAGACTGAATAATGAATTTGGGGGTGTGGTATAGATGCAGCTCATTGCATAATGTCCTCATTCATCACACCATCTTGTCTCCCTCAGCTGAGGCTCTGAATGAGTTAAACAGCATTCTGTGAACTTCATTACACAGTTTGTGACCAACAGAAAGAGAGTTGGCATTGCCTCCTTGTAGATGAATGCTTTGGATTATTTTGTACATGTCTGTAACCTAGCTGAGCAATTAGCATGTGATGCAGAGCTTTATGTAGCAGGAAGAAATGGGTGCTGTATCAGCATTCTGAGGAAGAAAACCTGAAATCCTTTTAATTTGTCTTAAAATGTTCAGAAGTGGGTACTTAACAACATAGTTGCATAACCCAAAGCTGAGACTTCCAAAATGTTTATTGTGACTTAAATGTGCATCGGTGTAGAGGTAATTAAAAGAGTCAGAAGAAAATTTCTGACAAGCTGACATTTTCAAAACAAATAAAGATTCTCCAGATATTTATAACTTTGTGTCAAGGACAATTTATACTCCATGTCGTATTACAATATTTAATTTGTTTTTGTTGTCATACTATATTAGCTTTAAAAGACTTCTAATATTTCAGCAGCTGCTGCACTGCCCCAATCAGTACTGAAAAAACATTCAATACTGAGTGTACACAGTATGCCGAGCATGTTCTTTGGATTACTCACCGCTCACCCCTAGGTGAGTATCTTTCTTGTGCACAAAGTTAGCTTCTGGAAGTAACAGAACCCGTACGAGTGAAATTTGGAGGAAGAGAGCAGGAAAACAGCAGCTTTGATTGCTGCTAGTAATGACCTTAAAGCCCATGGCCCTACTGACACACATTGTGGTATGTATTGTTAGATACATCATGCTGTTCTGAATGAGTAAAGGGGAGAACTTGTCCCTCAGAAAAAAAGCAAATTGTTCCCTAAATCACCGTGAATCAACCCCGAGTCATGGTCTTGAAGCAGCAGATCAGAGAGATCATTTTATCTACTAGACTTCTGTATGCCCACTCTAAGAATGGCACACTGTATATTTAATTTGAAATTCTTACTGGTTTTATGAATCTGGAGAAAGTAATATTGCTATCTCCACCTTGCTTCTAATATATGCTTGTGTGAGAGTTACTCACTAAAACAGATGCTTCAGGGTCAGATTTTTTTTATTATATCTGTCCAGGTCATTACAGAGAGCTCAGTTAGAATATATCTAATTTCTGTTCTAAATTAGATCTCCTTGTGATGGTTATGAAATATTCTGCTTTATTGAACAACAGAAATGTACAGCATTCCAGGATAAGAATAGGTTAATAAATATTATAGGAGAAGTCTGATAATGATAGTATTGCTATAAGCCTTTGGGTTTTTTCAGTCCTCTAATTATCGAAATTCTGCAGCAGTACTGAAAATATGACACCACCACTTGGATTGATAAATCGGAAATGACACAATTCAGAACAGTGCTTTGAACCTGTACCAGAGGTTAAAACTATTAACAGTGAAGTAGCTTACTGAAATTAGACTCTACTTGAAGCAAATTGATGTCATTGATTTGTATGACAGGCTGTAGTACTCAGTCTTTAGTGGGTGTGAGTGCATCTGTGTTAAGCAGAGGATACTGTCACCTTCATATTTTTAAGGACTATCCCAGACCATTCCCACTGTTAAATTTCAATTAAACAAATTTGGTTGGAAAAAATGTTCTATATGTCTTTTATCTACCCTGAGCTGCTGGCAAAACAAACTGGCTTTTTCATATTTGGCATTTATTAATAATATTTTGAATACCACTGCGCTTTTTAAGCTGAGTGTGGTGGAATTCTCATTTGGGATTATTAAATGAGTCGATTTGCATTCTAATGAGAACAAATGTTTGGGATTGCATTGTTAAAATGCTAAAACGGTGTGTGTATAATTATTTTGCAGCTTAGATTTGCAGAACTCATTTCCCCAAACTCTTTTTTTTAAATAACTAAAGAGACAGACCATACTGACGGCTGGAGGGGAGGTGATTAGGGTAATTTAAACTGTTCACAAATGACTTTGCTACTGAATGAAAGCATTTCTTTGGCTTTGCTGTGCTTCTTTCATTATCTTTAAGCGGCTGCAGTGTTGAGTCCCATAAGAAGTCTCACCAAGCTCTCTTTCCTTGTACAATTTCTCATTTGTATTGATTAATCATTTTGTAATTCCATTCTAGGTTGCCTTGCTCATCTTTAAGGCATGTGCTGCTTTTTCTTTGCTTGTCTATCCTGTAACGGTTATGTTGTCTCTTCTAATACCTTAGCTTTATCACTGCAAGTCAAGCTTTAAAACATTAATCCCTTCATGCTTTAATTTCATATTCTATTACCAGAATGAATGCAAATACTGTTTCCTTTTTGCTCCTTTTTAATCATATTCACTACAGCTTTTGCAAATGGTCCAAGAGTAAAGTAAGCTTTTTATTACAGTCAAAGTCAAAGATTTGTTCGTCTACTCTTTTCATATGTTTTTCCACAACTATTACCAAACAAGAATTGTTTACTGCAGGCCTTCTGAGATGTTCTGCTGCCTTTCTATTCCCATCCCATGCACTGAAAAGCAGCATTGTTTAAAATACTGCTTTCCTAAGAAAAGCTGTGTGTTTCTCAGGGCAAATTACCATGAGATACTGCAGGGAGGTTTTAATAAAGCCTTATCTACCCCCTAGCCCCCACTGTATTGTCTTGTCATAAGCAATTGTGGTTGTGAGGTGTGGGTCGGAGCTGCTCTTTAACTTGCTGTGTGAACCACTAGGCACCACTCATGCATTGTAAACTTCTGTAAAATTTATATAGAGAGACCTTAGCAGCTCCATAGTTAAGCTCAAGTTATACTCTTCAAGCAGGTTTTAAATCCCTGAGATTGACACAAAATTTTTTCGAAGATCCCATCAGAACACTTGTACCATTTTCAGTAGGAAGAATACACGTGGAAGTTTCTAGCTAAAACACATACAGTCTGGCTACAGTTCAGAATTTTAAGTAATTTATTGTCCTCTGATTTTTTTAGGTCCTGACCCTTGGTAACTGTGACAATTGCAGGATCCTGATTTCTTTTAGAGCATAATTCTAGTGTTATCTGAATTAATATTCCTGTTTCTCATTAGCAGTAGTATCTTCTGCCAAAGAACCCACAAGTCTCACGCTCTCCAACTTTCCTAGGGGAGAGGGAAGGAGCCTGTACCACGGGAGACAATTCTAAGTGTCACATCAGAGGGCAAAGAGCTACATGTCAATCCCTGCTAACACTTGGGCAGGACAAAAACATTACTTTTCCTTCTCAGTGGCTATTCTATTGTTGCTTGTGTAAAAAGCAGTCCTTTGAGTTAGATTAATCATGTTGTATCAGACATTCTTCTCACAAAACTTAGTTGTGTTTCCAATTCTCCTCTCACCAACAAACTTGCAGTCAGTAATTGTGTTTAGGCTGGGTAGGAGTTTTGTTGGAGCTGAGGAACCTGTGCTTATATTGACTTACCTCTGTAAAAGCAGGAGCTCCACTGCCTCTTTCGCTGAGGCTTCAGAATATACCCTACATATACTGTCTTCCACAGTGCATGATCTGTTTTTCTATACAACTGAAAACAGACACAAGACTGAGGTATGCTAGTCCTCCTTTATAACAGTATGTCAACCAAAACAGAGTTTCTGTTGTTGCAGAAGTCTGGTATCTTTCAGCACAAATAGTAAACTTCTGAAGAGAATTAAAGCAAAATAACACACATGTCATCTCAGTGCAAGTTCATGGACATTGTAGCCCCCAGGCATATTTTGGTTTTCCCCTCCACAACTTGCTTACTGTTTTCAGCCGCTCGCAGTGTACATGATCTATGCCAAACCTTCATGTTCGGGTTTACAACCTTTATGTTTACAGAAACAGACTATGTGTTTCTGTGAAATTAATGAGAAAAATTATGAATGTATCTGCTAAATTATGGAAGATCTAACTTCATTTTGTATATTCTTATGGTAACATGATAAAGCCATTAATCATTAATAAATCACAATGCTCATCAACACGTATTTACAGCCTAAGAACTGTGCTTTCTAAAACTGCCAATTAATTATCAGAAGCACAAACACCTCTCCGCCCACAATCTCTTAAGTCATTGGTTACCGTGACCTTTTATTCTTTCTATATCTTCACAACATCCTTTAAAATATCATATGCTCCAGGCTTTCTTTAGAGGCTTTTGAGTTCAAGTATGCAGCAAAAGAGTTATCAGACTTCAGAAGCTTATGGTTTGTGGTGTTTATTAGAAGTTAGGCTGGCTTTAGACCCCTGGTGTTTTGGGCTGGGGCAATGCCATTGCCTAACAGAGGATAAAACAGCATTCATAGCACAGTGTTTCAGCCCATTTATTTCAGCAGTCTCTGGTTTAATTATGGCTATTCAGAAATGAGTGTTCCCTTATCTGTTCTTCCATTTTGTACTTAGCAAAGGAGGAAATGGCAGTCAATATGATAAATGTTATCATTTTTTTACCACAGGAAAATTTAGAAAAAATTCTGCTCTCATTGGTCTGCTCACTAAATACCTGCAGTGAGTCTGCCCACTCGCATGCATGCTTACACGTCTGCTTCAGACAACACGTACTGCTGAAGAGCGATGTGTGATCTAGATGAGAAGTAGAAAAATATTTATATTTAACTTTTTGCAGATGTTATGCCTGGCAGTAAATTGGCATTTATGGAATGTTTCAGAGTTTAACGCGCTCAGCAGCAGCTGTTGGATGTCTCCTTCTAGAAGGTTCCTTCCAGAACCCTGTCAGCTTGAATCCCACCTGCTGGCTGAGGGAACTCACAGACTCACAGAAATTATTTAGGTTGGAAAAGGCCTGTAAGAGCACAGAGTCCTGTTTAATGTTTACATTAATTGCATTTAGAGTTATCTTGCAGCAATCACTAATATTGTACAGCTAATTGTTGCTGTAGCCACAGAGAAATCTATCTTTTACAGCAGAGGTGGCCAGGGGCTCAGGTCGTGCTGGGGCTGAGGCGGTGGCAGTGCCAGGAGGTGCGCACAGGTGAGGGAGGAGGGGCCCAGCCCCAGCTGGGAGTTGACCACAGCTGAGCTGCGGCTGCCATTACGGTTGGGGCTGTGTGGGCAGCTGGGAGTGGTGGGGGAAGCAGAGAGGTGGAAGAATTGAAGAGAGAAGGTGGGAGAGAGGTGTGGAAGTAAGGTAAAGTGTTCTTTGCTCTTTACAAGGAAGTTTTTTACGTGAGGGCTTGGGAGGGAAGGGGAGCTTGTGTGGGGGTGCCCAGGGCAGGGCAGCCCTGAGGTAAAATGGCTGTGGGGAGAGAGAGAGAGGATTTTGGCAGTGGGTAGTCTCCTGGGTGGGCTTGCTGTGCTGCTGAGGAGGTGTGCTCATGGTGTGCTGTAGTGGGAGGTAATAGCAAGGGAGTTGTGCTTCACATGGCTGGTATGGAGGTGGTGCTCAGTGCGGGCACTCACTGGGAGCCCTTTTGCCAGTGAGGCAGCCATTGGAAGTGCTGTGGGGCTAGAGCAGGTTTTCGCAGCTTCTGGAAAGGTGAGGTACTGTGGTCTAAGGATGAATGTTTTAAAATGTTATTTCCAGTTAAGTACTTAGTGGCCATGCTAATGGCCTGCTTGGTACAGAACTGGTAAAACTAGAAAGCACTACTAGTAAAAACAGACTGTTTTGCAGGCTGCTGTTATCAGGTCTGTATATCTTGTTTGCATATTTGTATGCAAATATGCTGTTTAGGTGCAGTTGTACTTCTCTACCTGTTTTTGCCAAATAATCATGTGACTGTTATGTTAATGAAGGGGGAAGCTATCATGTTATTTCAGATCTATGCTGGAAGGGACATAAGGGAGCTGTCTAGGGCTGTGTGTCTCTTCTGCGTGTGTGTTTTATTTCTCTAAGTAGCCTTCAGTATTGGCAATAACAAGAATAACACTTCTACTTTAAAGTTAGCATGGCTGTACTGGCTATGCAGAAATGCCTTGGGATGTGACCAGTATGTAGACTAATGCCTCTGGAGACAATTGTATTTGTGGCCTTGTTTCATGGTCTTATGACTTAAGCTTTGACAGTATTATCAATACTTGTACTCTTGAGAAAAAAAATTGAGACTGTCCTTGCATTTTCACATTTATGAAACAACACTAATTTCATCACAGGTATGTTTAAAAAAAAAAAAAATAACCAAAACAAAACCAACTCCTACTTTGAAAACCAAACATCTAATTTGCTGCAGGGTGCTGTTTAAAGGAGGCTTTCATAAATGGTACATTCAAAGGGGATCCTTTCCTGCCCTGCTTTTCCAGAAATATCAAAAAACATGTATTACATCTAGGTTCTTCCATTTGTCAGATAGCACTTCAAAGACTGAAAGACCTTCGGTCTGTACATCCAGCAGGCTCCGATGGGAAAGTTTCCTATAAACACTTATATTCTAGTCTTTCAGATGTTTAAAATATTTCTTTTAATGTAAGATTATGGCACAAAACTGAAGATAAAGCTGTCTCTTCTGATAGAAAAACTGTTGATATTAGTCTTCTATCTGACTGTTAGCTGGTATGCTATGTACATGTAGGTGGTAAAATATGGAGGGTGACCAACAGTGCTTAAAAACTATCAAGCTTCTAATAAACATTTGTTTTGTTTAGATGTTTCCTTTTTATAGCCAAATCTTTCAGTGATGGAAAAGTCTTCTGAATAAGAAAAGGGGTTTTCCCTGTTGTGCCCTCTCTTCTCTTCTAACTTCTGCTAGAATGATAACTGAATGAAGAATGATATTTATATTGTCACTTATTTGTATTTTTTTCTAACTAAATAACAATAGCTTATCCATCCCAGTCTTGATATCCACAAGGTAACGTTTTGAGGTCTGAGCTTGAGAATGAATACTGATACACAGAAATATGTGCATATGATTATTTCATTTTTAAATAGAGACTAGGCAGAGTGATACCCTTACAAAGCTGTAAATTTGAGAAAAGGCTGAAAATTAGTGAAGTAATGCAGGTAGCTAGATAGTGGATAACCTTAAGTGATGCTAAAGTTTTTGCCACTAGATGCTTGATTTTTGCAAGGATAAAGAGATGGACAGCTGTTTTTAATTTTAATCTTACTAACATGCAGGGAAAACATTGTAGGAGCCTGCTCAGCATGTTAACTGTGTGCAATTACATCTATTTGCATGTTTCCATGTAGATGCAGTTTAATTTCTTGATGTGTAGACCAGGATACAGAGATTCTGTTTTCTCTAACTCAAGAGTATGAAGCCTGTTAGACGCTTCAAAAGGATCATATCCTTTTTATATAAAACCCAATAAATAAGATCACAGGCTGTTGGATTTGACATTATTAACCAAAAAAAGGGAACGGTTTCTCTCCATCTTTACTCCTGTTATGTTCACCCATCCTTTGTCTCTTATACTTGGCTGTCTGTCATTTCTTCTCTTGCTCCCCACTGCTATTCCCCTAAGAATTGGGAATGGTGGGAAAACAAAAATAATTAAATGTTCTAAGAAGAAAGTTCCTGTGGCAGTAGCCTGAAAAAAAAGACAGGATTTCCATAGCTCGCATTTGAAAATTACTTAAATCACCATGCATGAAGAGTAGAGATGCCAAAGAAAAAGCTAAAAAGAATTTTGGGAGCCTAGGAGCTGAACATACCAAATGTACCTCAGTTATCCATCAACGAATTTCGGAGCCTTTGCATGCTTCTAGTCATGCTATGTGCCAGGGCAAAAGCTATAATTCCAATCATGCTGCACGTGTGTACTCTTTAGTATTGGGTCTGGTTTAAGCACAACTTTCTTGAGTGACATCTGTGAATCTGAAAGTCAGCTGACAGGTCTTTAATCTGCCTTGTGTTTGGCATATTAGATCTCTTTGCATGTAGTTGACTTGTGCCTCTTCTGAAGGGTTATACTTTAGCAGTAACAATAAAGATGATGTGTTAGCATGCACAGCAAATGCTAATGCTATTAATAGCTTTAAGTGTTCTTTGTCTTTATGAAGAACAGTTCAAGATTATCTTCTCTCCTATCATTAAATTGTATATTATGTGAGCTGAATAGTGAAGTTAAATTAGAAAATATGCTCTGACAATATCCGGTCCCTAGAACTATGATATTTCATGGCCAATTTGAAGTCAGTGATACAAGGATTACTTCATAAAAATATTAAGTAATTGTCCAGCATCCTAGTTGAAAGCACATTTTGCCAATATCAAGTAATGATCTATGCACGACAGTGAGTAACTGTTATTGGTTGGTTGGTTTGTTTTTTTTCACAACTAGGGTGATTGAAGTGGAGGGAAGGAAAACAGGTTTTTTTGTTTCATGACTAATAGTACAAAGACAACACCAGGAACTGCTTTCCGAACATGCAGACTGCTCAGGAACTTGAGTCATGTTTGAAGACTAGACTGTGCTTCTGCAGCTGGAACTCTGCCAGGATATAAAAATAATACTGATCTTTAAACCCAAATTAGAACTTTCTTTTTGGTACTCTAAAAAAAAACAAACAACAAACCAGTCTTTATAGGTGTGGTGGGTTGACCATGGCTGGATGACAGGTACCCACCAAAGCCACTCTATCACTCCCCCTCCTCGACTGGACAGGAGAGGGAGAATATAATGAAAGGCTTATGGGTTGAGATAAGGACAGGGAGAG
>JAVKLA010000042.1:6471492-6485438 GCA_034782735.1 Sagittarius serpentarius | reverse complement strand
CCCATCCCACTGGGTGGGGGGGAAGTGAGTGAGCGGCTGCATGGTGCTGAGTTGCTGGCTGGGGTTAAACCATGACAGTCTGAAACAATTTGAGGGGATAATTAAATATCTGATGTAGTTTAATTTTAAAAATGAGAACATTCTCTTTGTATACCTACCCTCCTAATGCATCCTCCAAAATCTCTTCCTGTTGCCTCTCATAGAAACATAGTAGCCTTCCCAAAACATTCTTGTGCCTCATTCTAACCTTATAATTGCACTCTCTGATCTCATCACTGAGTGAGGCTGGTGCCCTATGGGACAATCTTCAGTAATCATGTAATTAAAAATACATAATAAAACACATAAACAAGGGAACAGAATTAAGGCTGCTCTGAAGTGTCTAACCCAATTCCTTCCTCACCACCCTGCACATCTTTGACATTGTCATAAACAGGTTTCAATTCTTTCTTTCCCAAGCTTTATGTCATATTACTGGCAGAAGAGTTTAAACTTTCTGTAGTATATCATAATTCTCTAATGTAGTTATAGGCATTAACTACATTATAAAGCAGCAAGAGAAAACTGATATGTCTTCTACTGCATCAAAGATGTATAATAAAGAAAAGATCTAATGGTTTATGTCTGCAAAGGTAGCTTCTCCTATAAGCCAGGGCAAATACTTAATGGATGTTTTGAAAGACAGTATTATTAAATCTGAGATTCAAATATGTAATGCTTAAAATATTCAGCTTTATTGCCAAGTCCCACAAAATTCATAGCCTTATTTAGCAATAAAGTGCTAGGAATACAAAGTTGTTGTTAGTAGTAATGAAATGCAAGTGAACATCAAACTTTTTTTTTTTACCAAAAGAAATATTCATTGGGAAAATGTGGTGGGAGAGAAAACTGTGACCTGGCTCAAGGGAAATCCTTTGGATTGTTTGCTCCAAGACAGATGAGTGGATCAAGGGCAGTACCACCATTGTGCTGCATTTTGAATGCTAACCAAAATAAGTATTACTATGTTGCTGAAAATGTCCGTCATACATTTTTGCGGCCAAGCAAAAGGGAGCACAAAGAGCCTCTGCTAAATCTTGGAGGACTGTTCCAGAGAATGAAACTGCTCTTAAAGAATTGTAGTATCCTTGTTATAGTGGAAACTGTTAGGCAGGGTAGAAATGTATAATATACATTCATAAATGGACTGAGACATCCACATACTTAATTTATCATAGGAAAGTTAGTAGCCAAACTCCGGTTTGGCACAGTGCAATGTCCCAGTGTGTAGACTACAGCAGCTCATTTTGGCCTACTGGACCATTTTATATTTGGAAAATGATAGCTCACGTCAAGAGGGTGGCATGGATAAACAAGAATGAGCCAATGCTAGAAAGTTATTTCTGCAATGGCAGTAAAGGCAGATGGACAATTCATGGCGTTTAGTTCAGAATAGTACATAATTGCAGTACTGTACCAGATCACTATCCATTAACAAGTTTCAGTATTTTTTGCCAGGTACCAAAACCTAGGATATTCTTATACTTGAGATTAGAATTTGTTTTTTCACCCCTTCATAAATATAGCCCTCATTTGCATTATCATCTAGTTCTCTAAATGTCATTTTTTAAATATGAATTTATTAAATGTCAGTTGAGCAGGGTAATTTGAATAGTTATTTTCTCCTACCATTATTCTGTTGCCACTATCCTATTATTAAGGACATTTTAACTGTTGATTGCTTATATTGCTGATTGGAACCTTTGTTTGTCTATGTTAAAAACAAGCTTTTTTTTTTACATAGCCTGATTTTTCTTTTCTTCTGTGTCATGGTTTAACCCCAACTGGCAACTAAGCACCACGCAGCTGCTCGCTCAGTCCTCCCCGCCCCTGTAGTAGGATGGGGAGGAGAATCAGGGAGAAAAAAAAGTAGAACTTGTGGGTTGCGATAAGTTTAATAATTGAAATAAAATAAAAAATAATATTAATAGTAATGATAAAGAAGATAACGAGAGAACGAGAGAACCCAAGAAGGACAAGTGATGCACAATGCAATTGCTCACCACCTGCTGACCAATGCCCAGCCAGTCCCCGAGCAGTGATTGGCCCCTTCTGGCCATCCCTCAGTCATATACTGAGCATGACGTTCTATGGTATGGAATATCCTTTTAGCTAGTTCACATCAGCTGTCCTGGCTATGCCCCCTCCCAGCTTCTTGTGCACCTCATCGCTGGCAGAGCATGGGAAACTGAAAAATCCTTGACTTAGGATAAGCAATACTTAGTAACAACTAAAACATCATTCTCCTACTAAATCCAAAATACAGCATTATGCCAGCTACTAGGAACAAAATTAACTCTGTCCCAGCTGAAAGCAGGACAGTCCCTCAGAAATCAATGCAGACAATAGAATATAATTGCAAAATCACAGTGCAAATTCCACTTTGTTGAGAGGGATTTTGTCTTATGCTGAAGATAATTCCGGCCTTATTTCCACCTCAAGCTGGATCTTGGCATCCTTGTGATTTCTCTTCATTTTGTCTCATCAGAAGATTTCCGGAAAAGACTCAATTAATTTCAGCTACAATTGCCACTATCAAATTATCAATCTTCTGCAAAATCTGATTTTCTAATTAATGTTTTAGCATATGTGCGTTAATCTGTCTGCTACTTCTGCTATCTAATGAGACAGATACTTACAATGCTTTCTTAAGAAATAATAATAAACTGACTGGTTATGCATGATGTTATCAGCTAATAAATAAGATAGTGGTAGCTTTGGTAATCATCCCCATCCTTCAACTCTTACATTGTCAACGTTTTTACACATCATACCTTTAGAACCAAACACTAGGGATTCAATATGTATTTGAACTTTGTCAGTTGCTCACCTTCAACTAAACGAGCAAGTCAATATGACTTGAAAATACCTTTTCTTTAATTTTTATTTTTAAAAAAGATAGTAATAAAGCAGAGTACTCTGTAAATTCGGTATTAGGGATGTGCAGTGCGCAATGTTCTGTTTATAGTGACATCTAGTGGTGTAGGGTTCTTGTGACTAAATGGAAGAACCCAATACAAACGTGCTAAAACATGTTAAGAATAAAATGTTGCATGAAAATTAATAAATTAACTCTCTGATGATAGGAAATAGTACTGACCTGACACCTCTGCATTAATTTGCAGCAGGCATGTCTTGGATGTCCTTTGTAAAAGAATGCTTATATGATGTATGTTACATAAAAATCATGCACATATTTTTACCAATAATCATTCTCATATTTTTTTTCCACTAAATAAAAAATAATACAGTAGTGGCGCTGCTTGTGAATTGAGGTAAAAGACATGCTATTTTTGAAGGAATAACAGTGCTAGATGAATATGCATAAGTGCCTCTTATATGGGCAAATGGGATTAAATGAAACTGTACTAAAAAATGAATTACTCTCCCTCGTCCCAATCACCAAGATGCTCTCATGCCACATTCAAGCTTGGTTTTTAAATGCATTGCTTTAAAAGGGGATAAATACTTATGTAGGGATAAGCTGATTGTAGTAGCCAACTCCCAACCAGCTAAAGGCCACAGGTCATGACCATGATAGCTTGGCTGTTTTTTTTAAAAAGTATATTGTTATGTGAAGATTAGGTTTTGGCAATCAGGATGTTTTCCAGCTCATTTAGCTTGAATTTTGGCTGGTGGGGATCTGATCAGGAAGAAGCACTCAAGAAAGTGCCACATATTCAAGACTTTTCCCCTGACTTAGCCAGGCAAACAGCATTTTTAAACGATACAGCCAGCTTTCTGTAGGGACTTTTATTTATTCCTTGAAAGGTCATTTAGTCCCTTCCCCTCTCCTCCCCCCACTTTTTGATTTTTTGTTATGCTGAAACCTGATGCATGTTTCTTTATAAAGATTAAAGAAGTAGGAACCTACATTACAAATAACATGTTCTTTTCTGTTGCCGCAGAAACCTAAAATGCCTTTCTAGAAAACTGAGTATGTGCTTGGATCTCTTTTCCAGTATCAATCAGTATTGACTGGGTTTGCTTTTCCCAAACTTGCTTTTTCTGCATGAAACCAATGTAAATTAAGGGGCAATATGTCTTGTAAGCAGTTTTGTTGGTTATCCAAGAGAAATTTTTCAGCTATCCAAAGTGCCTGGAATAATCTAGGATTTGTTTTACAGGTCACTGAAAGTTTTGTTATAATTGCTTCTGTGTGTATCTAGCCACTGAAATACTGTTATTTTTTGGTGGAACAGTGATAGTGAAAGACAGGACATTGAACTTTACATTTGACAGAAACATAACTGGGAATTTAGCAATAGAATTTAATTTTAAAAAAAGCCTAAACCAAATATATGTTACATCTTAAGCCTGCAGAAAGATATAGGCAAGTTGGAAGTGGTTATGTAGATACAGAAGAGAAATTTCACTGAAAATCTTTCATTTTTCTGCACAACTAAATTTTCAGTTTCTGAGAACTTATGCTTTCTTGCCCTCATTTCTGTTCTACGTGCTTAATCTTGTGCTTCTCCTGATACAACTCTGACTACTTAGAAGGATTTGGCTAAGCAAAACTATAGTTGGAAACAGACGAACATAACTGTTGTTCTAGGAGTTTGTGGTTTTGCTGTGATAGTAGGAAGAGCAAGGAAAGACCTAAGGAATATATATGAATTTGTGTCTATCCTGGGACAAATATTGATACCCTTAATTCTGCACTGTGTGGTGTTTGAAATTTGGTCTGTTGGTGAAAACAGAAATTTAATCTTTTAGAAGTAATGCCCCGACAATTTCTATTAAAAAGTAAATACATATGTATTTGGGAAAGACTGAGAGATAGTTCCTTCTTCCCATTTTATAAACAGCTTTAAATATTTTTCAGAATTAACCATTTGTTCTTGCTGTGCATGCCTGAAAGTGATACTCTCTTTGAGCTTTGCGCTGTGTACTACTGAGCTTCGTTAATGATTGAGTTCATGATTGGCCTCTCAGTATAACAAGGAAGGAGAAATATTTTCCCTCTAAGCAGGGAAAAGAAGCAGAACTTCTTGTAAACATAAAAACTATTTAAAAATGGCTATGCACTATATGACTAGTTCTTGATCCTTAAACAGAAACCTTTCCACACACAGCCAAATGGAAGTTAAGGAGAATGTGTGTAAACTGGTCCCCAAAGTCGTGAAAATTAAATAGTGGCCACGACTCATTAACACGTGTTGCTAAGGCTTGTTTCTCTGGAGCTGTGCACTGATAAACAAGCTTGCCTCAGATATTCCAAGAGGCCTGGAAAAAAAACCATAAATCTTAAAAATCATAGTCTGCTGGGCTTTGACTTATCCTTTCAATCCACATTCACAGCTGGACTCCAGTAGATATCAAAGTATCCCAGCTGCTCGGCAGAGCCACCAAGCACCATCTCTTCGTACAGGACCCCTTTGAAAAACATGGGGGGAAGAGAAGGGGTAAAAAACCCTAAGTCCTAACTTGACGTGCCAGAAATGTAAAGTAAAAGAGGTGGAGAAGAAGCAATGCAGTTCTGATAACTGAAATCTATGGGGATTGCATGTTTGATTCCAAAAGCACAGCTGTGCTTTAGGAGTCTGGGTTACTAGCAACTCATTGAAGTAATACACAAATATTGACTGCATATGAGAGCAACAGCTGTGAAGTCATACTTGTAAATTGAAAAAAATTAAATTTGTGCTCTAAGGCTTACGCAATAAGTGTCATTGAAAAAGGCATTTTAACCAAAATACAGGTTTTGATGCTTTTGATATAACAACTTGGTATACGTTTTATCAGCCTCACTGATGTTTAGAAGAAATAGTGCTTACAACAGTACTTTTGGAAAGGTTCAAGGCATGGGACAAGAAATTGTCAGTTACAAGTTCACTTCTATTTCTGCTGTTAATTACAGTGCAGAACTAGAAGAGGTAGGACAGGTCTGCACTGCTATCCAGGGTGGATAAAACGATCAGGCACGCTGAGTAGCCCAGAACTTAGTGCTGGCTATGAAACTGCCAAGGACATTGAGTACATACTAGAGGAGCGTAACTGAACTGAAAATTATACTGCTGTGATTACGCTGCTGTCAATCCTGAAGTTAGGTAAGAGCTAGCTGAGAAGCATTTATGCTACTTTGGACTAAATCAGTTGTAATTTTCCCCGTTTTCCTTAGTTTTCTTTCTGTAAAATAGGGAAATAATTGTTTACTTTGCTTATAAGCTCTCATATTTTTTCTGGGATCCTTTTCTTGTTTGAGGGTATCTTGATAGAACTTCAATATAAAAATTAATATCTGTGGATCAGAAATTGTGTTTGGTCATTTTTCAGACAGTAGGGAATTCACTTCAATAGTGCAAATTCCCCAGCGCTACTGATAATGGATCATGTCTGTACCTGGTACATATATGGTTGTTCAAATTTCAATTAAATACCTTATTGTCAGGTAGACAGTGTTAAGGCTACTGATTTAATTTGTTCTGTGTTTTTCAACTACTTTACCTCCAAGGCCTTGTCCTGTGTTTCAGTGTCTAAACGTTTACTTACCTCAGAAAACTGTAAAGTACTTGCATGTCTTTCAATTGTACCCTCAGCAGAACAGCAGCAGGAAAATCAATAGGGAGTCATTCTGTCCAACAGTTCAAGAAGCAATATTGAACAATTTATCTTCTTCCTTTGTTTAGTGATATAGAAATAAGTGGTATCAAAAATAAAGGGTAATATATTTGCGCATTCAGGAATTCACTGACATTTTTTTCATTATAATTTTGTGATTTGCTTGGAACAAATTCTGCTTTGGTAACACTTGTGCAAATCTACCAAAATTAACTAATTGCATTATGTTGTTTGCTTTCACATATGTTTTGCATCTTGACAACAGCTGATACTGTTGTAAAAAGTGTAAGATTTACCTTTGAACTGTGAAGTGATTAGCACAGTGAATTTGTGTTTTTCGTGCTCCATCACTTGCTAAATACAAAAGCTTGCCATTAAAATTGTTGGGTTAAAATAATACATGAGTAGTTTAATAGCACATTATATTTCCTTGGGGTCATATTCTTCTACTGTCACACCCAAATGCAGCTTCTTTGAGTTCAATTTTTAAGTTATGCTTGAATGGTATCTCTGCATGGACTAACGGAGACTCATTCTGATTCCCACTCTTCATTTGACTATGAAGTGAAAATAGAACTCTTGTCACTACACTGTTAGTTTATTTTAAAGATGTAAACAGCTGTTGTTAAAGCTATTTTTATGATGATCTTTCTCTCCCCTCCCTAAATAATTACTGAGAATATCACAGCAGGAATTACTAGTTTAGGATGCGAAGATGTTCCTAACGTGGTGCTGCCTAGAAATGTAATATGCTAATTTTTAATTAGTATTATTCAAGCATTTGAGCTATACTGCTAATAGTTAACATGTTTGGAAATAACTTCCTAGATAAATGGCTATAAGACGACAGAATGAGTTATAAAAGATAATGTGGGTTGATCCCTTTTTTCAAAAAAAACCCAAACAACAAAACACCCCAAAACCCCAGGACACTCCATTCCTGATCATCAAGTTATCCCACATTACATTTTTTCAGTATTATAAACTTATCTACATAAGTTTATATTTTAAAATAAATAACTGAGGATGAAATTAAAATATTTTAAATTAGAAATTCTCAGGGAAAGATCTCATGATTTAAACAAGCATAAATGGATAAGTGCAAATCAAGGTTGCAATGAAAGATTTTGGTGTTTCTAGTGTGTAGCTACGTATTATTTGCTTTGTTGTGTTTTTGGAGTGTTTTTCTTTGGCTTCTGAAATGAGTGGACAATGCATACTGTCCTAACTATTCTACATGAGCATTCATGCCTCTGACTTCCACAGTGGTGCCTTTCCTGTTCAAAAAAAGAGTGTGAAGCTACGTATGCTCAACTTGAGTAAACAGTTCTGATGTATTAACAAATGAAAATGAATGTGCATCTAAAGAGAAGCATGGAATTTCACTGGTATTTCCACCTGCCTTGATGTACTGATTTTTCATTGTCATGTCTTTAGCATGTGTCTTGGTCCCATTGTTTATCTTTGCATTTTTTTATAACATAGCAACAAGTTTTCTCTTAAGGGGAAAAGTGTTAAGAAAACAGATGTTAGCTGTTTCCAAGGCACTCTGAAAACTTGATTGTCAATCTGTAAGGGTTCTCTGAGCTAGACTGTGATCTGTTTACTGAAGTGTTTAAAGTTTTTTCCTTTCCTTTATCTGATCTGTCTGTAGTCCTAATGATCCAAGAAGGTACCATATAATAATGAAACATGAAGGTCAAGAATGAAGAACATTACATAAATAACATCATCCTGTCAGAACAGACAAAAGCAATAAACTGATATTTTATTTTCAGAGTAGATCTCTCCTTATGGTTGCACTGCAAAGACAGGGAAAGGTACTTCCACAGTCTAGCTATCATCTGGATTCCTCTGCATGTCTTCTGCTTCTCTTGACTTTGCCTTTTTACTTTTGTATCTAGACAGAAGTGATGAATGTGTAAAATTAAAAAAAAAGAATATGCAGGAGCTTGCCTACTTCACTGCATATTTTCCTGGACAATTTGCCAAACCAAACAGTTTGCAATATTTTCTGAAATAATAGCTCTTAATATGAATGGTCTGTGGTACTTGGTCCATGGTTTCTCAGATGATGGGAGGTACTGTGGCACTGATAAAAATAAATCCTCCTCAAGTATACAGTGATACAAAAATGGCAGCGTTTTACTTGCCGAGTCTCCTGTGCTTAGTTAGAAGCTCAAATATTTTCTAAGGCACTCAAGTATAAATTAGACTGTCTCCAGATGTTTTGGTACAGTGAATGCTGAGGCTCAAATTCACTTTTAATGAACCGTATTTAAATGTCAGTCTCTCCTGTCTACTTAAATGACAAAGAGCTCATCTGACTTTGTAATGAATCCCGCAACTGTATCATTTATTGAGCCTCTTGTCTCAGTGTTGTGCTGGTCCATGATAACACAGGTTGGCAGTATAAGTAAACTGCACTGAAGGTTTATTACCAAAGCTACAGAATTTGAAGAAATGACACCCAACACAGCAGGAGGTGGTGGAATTTTTACCGAGGAGGACTGTAGCTGTAGGTGGGAGATAGGTTAAAAGGGCTTAAAAATTATAAGGTAGGGCATGGCAATACATGAGGAAATATCCGGCAGAAAAACTAATCATAAATGAACTATGCAGTGCCTGATTCTAATCAATTCTGATTAGACTATATATGTGCTTCTTGGTAGCGTGTAAAAAACCAGTATAGGTTATTAAGATGGTATATAAATCAATTGGCTTTTAAAAAAAGCATGTGAAAATTAAAGAAAGATGGTACTAGTAGTTTTGCTACATAAAAAGTCTAAGATGTTTATACATATAAGGAATAAGAACATAATAGAAGAGAGTGCAGGGTGTACTGAGGTGCACATAAAAAATTAAATGCTGTCAGTACGTTGTCTACATAGCAACATACGCTGTGCAAGAGAAAGAGACAGCTTGGAAGTAAGTCATAATAAGATGGATGTATAGAGTGAAGGCTGACAAATTAGAAAATGAGGCAGAATCTACCTTGTACTTTCAAAGGAAATGCCAAACTAAAAATCAATACCATTGTATCTTTTGGAAATAAGGAGGCATCAGAGCAGGCTAATCAATGGTCAATGAAATGGTTTATGAAAGATTTGAAGGAAGAAGTACAATGTTTTACCTCTAGCCGTGTGCTCAGTAGTGAAGCAGATACTGGAAATAAATGCTAATTGAGAAACCTATCTGAAATGAGTAAGTAGTGAGATGTACTTTTTCATCTGGCTCTGTTATCTTTTAATTATAAAAGATTTGAAAACAAATCTTTGCACGTTCTTCTAGTGACATTTTTAGTGATCATTAACTCATGTGTTTCAGATGCTGCAAGTAGTCACGGTCCTGACTGTGAAGGAGTCCGCTCTTACAGTGTTAGACATTTAGGTTTTGGGTTTGCTTTTGTTTCTTTTAGGTGAAATGTTGTTGTTCCTTTATCTGGATACCAGAGTCTGATTTCTCACAGTAGTTTTCTCACTTCAAAATAATTTAAATTTCTCTTAGAGATTTAATATTTTGGGATCTATGCACTGACAGGTCTTTACAGTGATGTAGGACACTTACCAAAAGGTGTTTCATTTTATTCATCAAGTAGAGTATGAAACAGTGGCAACCATGAAAGGAGGTGAAGTGCTTCTCCCATTAAGCATTTCTGTTGAAAGCTGCATTGACTGAAATGTTTTGAGTGAGCATTTGCACCAACCTTTCTACTTACACGTAGCACCAGGCATTTCAAGAACTTTCTCAAGTCCCACAGGACCTGACTAATATCAGGTTTATCTTTCTTTTCTCCGTGTGTACAGTAAGCGTTCTAAAGGTGATGGGAGCTCTGCTGGCTATGGCTGGCAAAGCCCTGTTTGATTCTCTAACAGAGAATGTTGCTGGATCTTACACAGAGAAAACTTCCAAAGTACAGAGAAGATTTTACGTAAACATTTAAAAAGAAAAAGTCATGATTCTACTGCTTGGTAGATCTCGGGCAACATTTGAAAGGGAAATCTCTGTAGCCTTTAGGCATATAAGAATGAAAATATAAACTGACTTGAATTTTGGAGTATTAGAGAGAAAAAAAAAGCTATCCAGGGAAGTTTCTGTCAAATTTGAGACAAACTGCCATCAACTGCAACATGAGCCTCTCTTGGTGAGTCCTGTCCGACATCTTGTTGGTTCAAAAGAGTGTCAAATTAGGATGCATTTTCTACACAGAATACTAGATAACCTAATATGTGACCTTAGGATAGGCATTGGGATTCAGTTTGACCTTCAAGAGGTTTGCTTTTAGGGCTTAATCTTCCTATATAGTAATTCTTGGTTTAAGACTCTGCACAGATAGCTCGATCCAAAGGAGTCTTCAGCTGCCAGTAGACTTACTTGTGGAGCCTGTAAGCCAGCCTGGACTTTGAGGGCTGGAAGCTGTTATACTCGGGCATCCAGAGCTGTGAGCAGAATTGATGTGGAATCATGTTCTCTGCCATATGAGAAGCGTTGAATGTTGTGATGCTTGTTATGCGGCTGTGATCCATGTGAGATTTTGATGCTGTACAGAGGATGCCTCTGTCAGCAGGAAAGTTGTATAGAGGCATCATGTGTCTTCTCAGGGAGAGGTGGCATATCCTAAAGCATTCTTTTCATTTCTTCAGTGGGAAAGAGCTCATTGCATGAGATTAGCAAGTGTTTTGGACTGACTGGGTACACATGCCAACAACTATCTAGAATACAGAAGGAAGCATAGCTAAAGAACGTCTTTCAAAGATGTTTACCTAAGAATTTTGTATTTTTAGCTGCAAAATAGAACACTGAGTTGAAGAACAGTAGAAATATCATTGCACAGAACCTTCGTGTCCACTGCGGTGGGAGTTGGGGAGGAGAGGGAAAGTCATGCCAGGTAAAGGATGTGTATGGCAGTAGGAGTATTTTGAAAGATATCTTAAATGATAGTGTGATAACATCCAAAAATGTTTGCTGTCTGTAGACTTGATTGGCTATCTGTACATCCACTGAGGTTGACTTTCCCATACATACTATGGCACTGTCACCTTCAAATACAATGGACTTGAATAACATGAATGATGAAAACTACAGTATGCTGAGGCCCTTTACTTACAATAGTGAATCCAAATCTCTAAACCCTGCACTTCTTTGCTTACTAGCTTCTGCTTTTTTATGTAAGTAATTTCCTAGCTAGTTGTATCTGCAGGTATTTACCTTATGCTTGTAGAAGTTATGAGGGGAAAAATAATAAATGGTGATTAAGTTTTGAACAGTAACATCCTAGAGAACACAGAACATCTACAGCCACTTACAAATCTCTCTCTTGGTTGCAGAAGCCTAAAGGAAATAGAAATAGCTTTTGTTTACCCTGTGTTTATTACCTGTCTTGTGTTACGTTTATTAAATTTGTATCTAAAATTCAGTTGTCTATTCAGTAAATGTTAGTATTAGTTAGAATTCTTAGATGGTATAAATATTGATTTACTCTGACAGAGAATAGAATCAGTTTCTCCAACGTATGTGAAAATACTCAGTTGAAGATTTTATTCTGTAAGCTTCTGCTTGTGCACTGTGTGTGCCTTTGAAATGTGTTCTACATGGTGAGTGAACCAGGCATGCTTAAGCAGTGAAAGCAGTTACTTTATTTCAACACTTGCTATCTTCTAGAGTATCCTGTGTACCAACATTAGCAAATATGTCATGCTGAATGCGAACTCCCCAGCTATATTGAATTGAATAAACAAAAGTTGAGTAAATAAGGGCATGAAAAACGGCAGTCTGGTTTGTTCTTGGAATGTCCTGGTGTATTCATTAGATGCAAAGAGAAGCTAAAAATGTCATTTCTATGGTCATAAGGGAAAAATAAAACTACAAAAGTATACAGTGCTCTGTGTCATATTCCATTCACATTCCAGTTAACCTTGGAGATTGTTTTTGAGGGCTGTACTCTTTAGCTTATATAGCCACCTGAGTTAAAGGAAGTGAGTAAGGGCTACTATGTAGCTATACTGTTTCTTCTGTCATGCTGTGCTTTTACTTTCACAAGATTTAATGCAAAGTCTCTTCAATGGAGGACTACATTTGCTGCAACAGCAAGGAAAGTTTTATTCTTACCCAGGCAGGATGACTCATGGAGAGATGCCATGTGGGGAATGTGTATTTTTAGTGGGCTCCGAGCCTATTTCAAACTTGTGGAAATCAGATGTTGAGGGAGTGGCTCCTTGACATAGAATTGAGGGCCTCTTTACTGCTCAAAGAAGATTAAGCGCTCACAGGCATCAGTAGTTTGTTGCAGTCTCACAGTTAGGTAAAAATTTGTGTTGTTAGTTTTGAGTTGGTTTTAGTTGTTTTAGGTTTTTAAGAGGGAGGGGTTGTTAGAGACCTATTTTGACAGGGCTGTGTGTGTCAAGTAATGAACATGGTAGCTGATGACTTTAAGGAACTTGTTTCTTAAGGAAAAAAGGCTTGGGAGAAAACGGTGTCTCTCAGTGCCTCTTGGTGTACTCCATCTGTTCTCAGCAGTTTATCAACAGGTGACTTGATTTCAACCAAACTTAGCATAAGAGTATTAAGATAGGGTGCACCCAGGAATTTTGGAAACTTAGACCTAGCTCCTTAGAGGCAATAGACTTTGCTAGTACATGGACTGTATATGCAGAACCCACAGATGTCCTCACTGTGGGATACATCTGTGAGATTTTACGCTTTCACTAAACACGATATCCAACCAAGACAGACAGAAGAATAGTAGAACAGAATTCATTACTTTTCTTGCTATGGAACTAATACTTCCTACTTCAAAATCTGAGGGGAATAACCTTTGGATCGTTTAGCTGCTTAGATAAATTACTGTTACTTACATTTACCTGTACCTATTTAATGTCTTAATTCAGGCCACAGGGACCTTAGTTGGCAGTAGTACCTGATTTTACATGGTCAGACAGATGAATGATGAACAATACCTATCTTGTGTTAGGCACTAAGTGATCTTTCTGTACCAGCAGACCAGCCTTACTCCTTCTTCTATATTATGGTTCTTCAAGGAAAATATGTTTCATCAGGATCACTGCAAACAAAATGTCACAGCTGTTTTCCACATTCCCCACCTATAAATCAGATAAGAAGGTAGAATTTGTTATTTATTATTATTGAGTTTAATGTATCTTCTGGTTTGTGAGTCCTTAACGAAGTAGATATAGTTACATTCTTTTCCCTGTATACAAAGTAAACCTATTTTACCAGCACTGTCCTATTACTATGGTGTCCTGGTTGCGGCTGGGATAGAGTTAATTGTCTTCCTAGTAGCTGGTACAGTGCTGTGTTTTCAGTTCAGTATGAGAAGAATGTTG
>JAVKLA010000042.1:6452058-6463548 GCA_034782735.1 Sagittarius serpentarius | reverse complement strand
TTTCTCCGGAAGACAGACATAACTGACGAATGTCCCCCCCTCCTTCTTCCTTTACTTAGCTTTTATAGCTGAGCTGATGTCATATGGTATGCAATATCCCATTGGTCAGTTTGGGTCAGCTGTTCTGGCCGTGTCCCCTCCCAAGATCTTGCCCAGCCCCAGCCTGTTAGTGAGGGGTGCGGGGAAATATTGGAGAGACAGCCTTGATGCTGTGCGAGCCCTGCTCAGCAGTAGCCAAAACATTGGTCTGTTATCAACACTTTTCTAGCCAGCAATACAGAGCACAGCACTACGAAGGCTGCTATGGGGAGAATTAATTCCATCTCAGGCAGACCCAATACACCTGTGACAAATGCTAAAGAAAAAAAAAAATAATTCTGTGTCTCTGTAGGAGCTGTGTGCAGCTCATTTAGGCGACCCATGTCAAAGGTCCACACATCTCATAGCCTGCTTGGACTATTAGAGCTTTGCATAGAACAGAAATCTCCTTAGGCTCTATCTAGCTCTGTAATTTCAATTTCTTGACAATAAATAAGATGCTAAATAATAAAAAAAAATCCAAAAAACCCACCAAAACCACCTGATATGAAGCAACAAAAAAAACCACCAAAAAAACCACCACCAACAAAAAAAACACAAACAAAAACCATCCAGCAACTTAGGACTTCATTTGGGAGAGATGGTTGGGATTAGTGGAGTGATGACCCCATATGATATTAATTTAGAAGGTCAGTTCTTATCTCCAAAATCAGATTTGTTCCATGCTTTACAGCTGCACTAGTTAAGACACTATTTTACTACTTCAAAATTTGCTAATTTCCCTATCTCCTTCCTACTGAGGCTGAATCGTCATGTGATGTGTCCAAGATCACAGCAACTTCAACTACCAGAGATTCAGGGGCTGATATTTCATCTCTGGATGATTCTTTCTCGTAAGACTAGAATAGATGGCACTTACTAAGCTGTGAAATTCTATATGCATCTGTGACTATTGTTTTATAAATAAAAACACCTCACCAGGGGAGTTTCATTATAGTATTGTGGTGACTTCTACCATGTACCAAGAAATAGCTTGGTATATGCAAATTAGTCTTTCCTGAAAGTATTTATTTTCAGCTCCTCTGACATTATTCATGCTATTTCACAGAAAATACTTCTGAATCTGAGCTGATATTTTTTTCCCTGAACATGTAGCTGAAGGGCTAATATTTTAAGATAAATATAATTTTTCCTGAAGTGGACCAAATGCAACTCAGCTGTTAATGAGCACATCTTTTATAAAAATGTTCAATAAAAAAACCCAAAACCAAAAACAGTCCAGAGGAAGAGGAATATTAATGTAAAAAGTGGAGGGCTAAGAAAGGAATTAGAGAAAAGTGACTTTACAGAATGAACATGATTTAAAAAGAAGGGTTTCAGCAGCAAAAGAAAAATTCTCTTTATATCATGTGGCCTGATGTGCAGTGAAAGGGATAAAATTGAATATTGATTTTTGAAAAGGTATAACTATGCTGTTAAAATGATAAAGGTAAAAAAAAAACCCAAACCAAAAAAAAAACCCTATACAAGAAAACAATGAGAAAATTGATCACCAAGGAGAGTTACAACTGAGGGCCATGTTCTAGTTGCCAGGTTCTCAAGGGAGCCGTAGTTTCTGTAACTGGCAGAAATGCATTAGGCTGATGATGATCAAGGAAAAAGTATCAAAGTAATTCATAGTGAGGATGAGAATGTGAAGCTAATGATGAAGAATTTCCACCTAAAAAACTTCAGCAGTAATAAAGAACTGATGTCCAGTGTGATGAAGGATGAATTCGGGTAGTAAAGAGCATGGAGAAACTAGGCCATTTCTCAAGTCAGCCAAAAATAAGAGAGATGGAAGAATTAATCTCTCATAATTAAAGATGTGCGGTTTACTTCACTAGACAGAAGCTTAAGCAATTGAAGTTATTCTTTTCAAAAAAATAATTTAGTTTTCAAAAGGTTATAGAGAATTAACTGGCTAATGAGATTCATACTAGGTATGTCATGGAAGCCTCAAAAATGTTCCAAGCTAGAAGATCTGGTTTCTTTAGCAGTGGTCTCAAATGTGTATAGAAACGGTTTAATTTTTCATTCTAAGTTGGGTTTTGGTCTAGATATGCATTAGAAAAGGTTTATCTAATATTACCCTTTCACTTCTAGGAGTGAGGAATCCATTTCACAAGGAGAAGTGGAGATGGGATTTGAGTGCTAGAAGGGGGGCAGTGGTGAAATAAAATATGTGGCCAAAACTGCAGTCCTAAAAATCTCTTCTCAACTTCTGTCTGATTGGAATCCATAGATATGTGATAAGGCATTAAAAAAAAAATGCTACTTTATGTTGCTTTAAAAGAGAGTTTTTCTTGAAAGGACCAAGCAGCTTGGATCGTGCCTATGCCACACTCAGAAAACAGGTCATCAGCTACTGTTTTGTTTTTCTCAGCACAAGAAGTGATTGTGTCCTCCTGCTATACCATGGCTGAAGCAGTTTTTGTTTCAGTGCCTTCTCCCATCCAAGATATTTATGTCGACATCAATTGTATTTTCAGCCAGCTGTAGGATAAGAAGAGGAGGTTGCAACACTTAACTTTTCTTTTTGTAGTGCGTTATGAGGCAGAAGGTGCTTTTGGTTCAGTAGACCAGAAGAGAGTAAGAGAGTGTATTACTGAGCATGATTTTAGTATTGAGACTCCATCTATGTACTAGTCTTCCCAGTGAGAATACTTTGTGGAAGAATAAAGAGCTGCTTTTTCAGACCTTATTCAAAGACCTGTTGAAAAAAACCCACCCAAAACCAAAAAAACCCCTGTTAAATTGCCACAGATTCAAAGTCAGGACATCAACTCTATCAGATAAGGCTCTAATCAGTGTTCATGCATTACTCGTTATGTATTTAGTTGTACAGTAATGCTTTAAGTCCTTTGTTGGTGTCTAACCTTGTATTAGTCATATAGAGTATTGGGGAACATCATCAGAAATTCATGGAAATATATCAGGAGGGAAGAAGGAAGATGCTGATATGTCTAAATGCAGGTGTTCACATGTGTTATTGGACCTCACCCCAACTGGTCAATTCTGTACACAGGTGAATGTGTTCTTGCTTTGAGCCCCTATGACGTAGAGCAGCACACATTTTAGTAGCGTGAGGTGCTACATGACACCTTGTAGCTGCGAGTGTAGAAACAAAGATCATGGCTGTGAAATGTTGCAAAGCCCAGAAACAGACTGTACTGTTCTGCATAAGTATTTCCCTTCACAAAACCAGAGAATAAAAAGTACTCTTACCTCACTCATCAGCTGCTGCCAAGCAAGTGGTACAGTGGCAGATATCCCGGAAATTCAATTGAATAGACTTAGGAGTGGGATTTGGAAACCACTACGGACAATACAAATAATTTAATATTTGTGTAGTTGTGACTAGCGGAAAAAATATGTTGTGGCATAAATCAAGAAGCAATAATGCATTTTGTCTTCTTGTTATCCATCCAAGTTCTGTTTGACAAATAATGTTGCTTGTTTCTCTGTGTTGCTTTTGGCATTCTACCTTTTGTCTGTTTGGTGGCTATGCTACACACATACTAGTTATGCTTCTAAAGCTTACTGATATCTGCAATATTTGTTAACTTAGGTGTTTTCCTCACTGGCTCAAAGATAGTTTGTATTGCTTTGTTAGTAAATAAATGGGTGTCAGCTCTACCACTGCAAAAATCTTAAATAGAAGCAGGGCATTTTGATTCCTCTGAGGTTGCTATAAACAGCAGCATGATAAACTGCATTCATCTGGATGTGTTCATTTCATTTTGCTTAGCTTTGTGTAAAATGCTTTGACTCCAGTGTTCTCTTGCAGTGGTAGGTTTTTAGGTATTAGTTATCCCATGGTAAAAACAAGTTTTCCTTTGACAGGAAAAGTAGTCTTGGAACCGTTCAGCCATCTCAGCAGTTGCTCCATGGAGTCTCATGATATAATATGAGGATGCCCTTTATTTCTTAGAGGGAGCAGAAAAAAACCCTCTTTATTATATTGAATTCTTGAGTTATTCATAATACTGCTTTTCCTGATGGAAAACAGAAGTGAATGAGATGTTTTGCAATTTTAGCTATGTACATATATTACTATTTAAGATTAAAAGGCCTTTGAAATAGAAATAACCTACTGGTTATATCTTGATACCTCTTGATACAGATTGCCTTCCTTATTTAGGGAGTTTTTGCATCCTTCATATGACTAGAAATTAGGCCAAGGAAGTCAGACTCTATCCCTCAGCTTCTATTTAGAGTAAGAAACTTCTTAAGTTGCAATCCTTATCCTGCTCTGAATATTTTTTTTAATTTTTTTGATTCTCCAGTATTTTTAAATCCAGTTTAGTTTTTTCCCCCATAAGGTTCTTTGTGAAGGCCTGAGAGGTTACAAGGCAAATAGTGAGGATTTTGGACTGGGCGGGGGGCATGTCCTCCTGAGTCTAAAACTCTGTTGTCACCTAGGAGATCTGGTTTCTCTTATTGGTGCTGCTCCTGACCTTGGGTTTTCATGTCTCTTTCTTTGTGTCCAAGTTTGCTAGCCAAAAGAATAATGGGCTACCTTGTAGAGGATACGGGTATATAAGTTGATATTAATATCATTAGTAATGTTGGTCATTGGTGTGGTTAAATGTATATATAAAACCGAACAACTCTATGGCTGTGAAAAAATGAAATCAAGGAAATGTATCACGTGATAACTCAGAAGTCAACTGGTTCAGGTTCTGTCCTTAAAGTGGAGAACAAGTAATTTTCTTTATGCTATTATAGTATTAAGGAAGACTTAGCAGAGCTTGGGTTTATGCTTATGATACTTATCATTTAATTGGCAAAGGATGGATTGAAATAAAGATCTCAACAGCAGCAAGATGCAGTATTCCCTATTAAATAAAATAATAGATATCCATAGAATGCTCTAGTTGCCAACTTTACTAATTTTTAGATTTAGAAAACAAATGTAAAGTGGAGGAGACTGGTATCAATCAAAATTTCTGTCTGTCTTCTGATAAAGAGCTCTTTATTCTTCAACTATATGCCTGTATAGTATAACTGATTATAAGGACTTACTTGCTTTTCACTTTTTTTTTCAATCGAAATTAGAAGTTATGTAATAAATGACCACTCAAAATTGGGATGTGTAAAAGAAATGTAACCAGAAGACACGTGCGATGCATTTTTCTTTTTAACAATCGGAGGTCTTTTGGGTATACCTTTTTGCTGCTATTGTACTCCTGGTCACTAACAGTCACTGGAAGACACTTCAGTCTGGACTCTTGAAGTTCCAGTTCCTGACCTGGCTTATTCAGCTCAAATAACCCACCCTGCTAACATTTTTTTACGGTGGAGGATGCAGAAGTGAGCAAGGGGTTCCAGTTAAAAAAGTTTCCCCGACACCTAATTGAGGAATGCCTTGTTGTTACCAAGTTACCTTAAATCACACTAAGTGAGGAAGAAGTTACAATGAAAATGTAAGCATTCATTGTTCACATCCAAGCTCTAGAACATTTGTAAAATTATGTCAGTCTGAAGAAATAAAGATAAAAATGTCTAGCCTACTGCACTAAGGCTGCATCAGAAAACTGTCCCCCTCTTCCTCATTGGCTAACTTGATACCAACAGTATGGTAGGGTTTCAGATGCTGCATTTGCCTTTTGTCTCAGATAGTCCCTATATGAATGTCTCTGTGATAGGAATTATCTGTGCAAGTTTTCATAGGAGAAAACCTTCAGGTACCCTTTTATTTTTCTTTATGGACTGTGCTAGTTTTGGCTGGGATAGAGTTAATTTTCTTCACAATAGCTGGTATGGGGCTGTGTTTTGGATTTGTGCTGGAAACGGTGTTGATAACACAGGGATGTTTTAGTTACTGCTGAGCAGGGCTTACACAGTGTCAAGGCCTTTTCTGCTTCTCACCCCACCCCACCAGTGAGCAGGCTGGGGGGGCACAAGAAGGTGGGAGAGGACACAGCCGGGAGAGCTGACCCCAAGTGACCCAAGGGATATTCCAGACCATGTGATATCATGCTCAGCATATAAATCTGGGGGAAGAAGAAGGAGGGGATGTTCGGAGTGATCGCGTTTGTCTTTCTAAGTAACTATTAACACATGATGGAGCCCTGCTTCCCTGGAGGTGGCTGAACACCTGCCTGCCGATGGGAAGCAGTGAATGAATTCCTTGGTTTGCTTTGCTTGTGCGTATGGCTTTTGCTTTACCTATTAAACTGTCTTTATTTCAGCCCACGAGTTTTCTCACTTTTACCCTTCTGATTTTCTCCCCAATCCTGCTGGGGAGGGAGTGAGCAAGCAGTGCCTGTGTGGGGCTTAGTTGCTGGCTGGGGTTAAACCACAGTAGCTCTCTTACATGCACAGCTAGCTCAGCCAGTAAAGCAGGAGACTCTTAATCTCAGGATTGTGGGTTCAAGCCCCACACTGGGTGCCGAAAAGGACCACAACCAGTGCACAGGAGGGGTGATGGGAGCAGGATTTGGGCACTACTGCGTTCTTGGGAAACTGTATGCTGCCCCAGGATAGAAGGCTGTTCCTGTATTGGTGAGTGGACTGTGCCTTCAGCCAGTCATGAATTGCTCTGCCCCAGGGAGGATAAATTGAAGAACTCTTCTGAAGAGGCATAAATAGTAGAGATCCTGTTCTCTTTCTTTGCTTCACAAGATTATCTTGGGCTTCAAGAACTATGATTTGGATAAGCAACTGCATGCAACCGGTTAGAAGATTTTTGTCTTGTAACTCAACTGATACGGTTGGGTAGGATCACTGGACAGGTGATGACCTGACATAGCTTATATCTGACTTGTATTGTGGGGATCAGGTTCTCATATTTCATGACTATATTTTAGATAGTTTGTTAATAAGCTACTGTAAACCTCTTGTTTTGTTGAATTCTGTCACTTGAAAAATATACTGGCTATAAAAATCAAGTTGGGCCCAATCCTGTCTTCAATAAAGCTGTAAAAAAGAGTACTTGTTGAAGTAAATGGACATCATAAGCATTCTCAATTCATTATTGAATGCAGTATATTAGAGAAGCATGGATATAAGCACTACCTTTTGATCATACTTCTTGAATAGCAGCTTAGTTTGAGTGTATAGTCCCTTTTTTATTAGCTTTCATGACAAACATCAAAGAAATGAGTGTTTCTATAAACTTCTATTTGCAGAAAGTATATAGAAAGTATCCCTCATTAATTCAGAACCACTGAATCAGTTGTCAAAGAGAACAGCTGTGAATTCTGATAATTGCCTAATTAATCTAATGATACATTTTTCCTATCATGATCTATCTAATACGTTTCTGCACTGGAGTTGGATTCAGCAGCTGAGTTGTCTTGATACAGGTTTTGGATAGCGACTTTTAAAATTGAAATATGCTGAGGTATATTAATAAAGCTAAGCAAGTAAAAGTAGTTTTCCAATAACTCAATTATTCTTAGTAAATGTTTGGAAATATATTATCTCAAGGATGTGAGTATTATTATTAATATGCAACTGGTAGGATTCTAATTAAATAGTAGAATTCGGTTAATTGGTGTTTCTCCTATTCATTGTTATCCTACTCAGGCAGAGAATATACTGGTTTATTGAAATGGGAGGTGGCAGTCTTGGGAGATTAAGTATTCTTCCAGCTCCAAGAGTGGCCAAACTACGTACCAATGTTTTGGGATTACTAGCCTACTTTGTGTAGTTATTCTGATATCTTTTTTCTAAACTGAAAAATCTGGTTTTGTAGCTTTGATTCTAGGCAGTTCTGTAGTTCTGCGAATCAAAACCAGCCTCAAATGCATCTCCCCAGAAGAGCTCAGAACAAATTAATCTGCCAAGCATACATGTGTGGATAATCAATTAAACTGATATAGTCTTGTTTTAAAACAAAGCAAATAATTAAACATGTATAGCTTAATTCACATTATTGCTAAAATATAAACTAAAGGGAAATAGTGCCGTTACAAATATGCTATTAATAGATAACTACTGTAATTTTGTAGAGTTAACTTGATATCAGTTTCAACTTTATTAATGTTTCTGTGAGTAGCAGAAAATTTTGGAGAGTAAATGGGAATTGGAAAAAAATTATTGCACTTTTTTTTTCCCCCTGCACTTTTTG
This sequence comes from Sagittarius serpentarius, assembly GCA_034782735.1. Lineage (NCBI taxonomy): Eukaryota > Metazoa > Chordata > Aves > Accipitriformes > Sagittariidae > Sagittarius > Sagittarius serpentarius. Next base: position 6,455,390 of record JAVKLA010000042.1, on the reverse strand, counting down.
TAAGCCCTTGAGCAGGACCAAATAGTATACAGATCCTCTTGTTTCAGGAAAAAAATATTACCCAGCATTTTCAGGTCCTGCTGTATCCAGAGAACTGACAAATAAGAATGATTTTACACATTGAGCATATTCTACTGTCACTTGAAGATGCTCTCTGCTTACTGTAGCACCAATGTGATAAAATTTGTTTCATTTCAACCTAAGCAGTGTCCTTCGGAGAAGAAAAACAGCTTTTAAATCTATAATTTAGTATGCCATTTGGTTCTTTTCACCCTATCCACTGTTTAATGATCTCTACTGAGAAATTTTGTGATTTATGCCGTATATGAATTTGGAAACTATATTATTTAAATAACAAACTGCAAAAGTAAGCATGATACATGGCTGTAAGGATTACCTTTTGGTGGCAAGCAAGTGCTGCCATGAAATCATCTTTGCAAAGTTACTTTTCCTGTAGCACCTGATACTGTATTCTCGATGTCCTAATAGAAATTCAGAGGAATTCTTTCTACATGCTTATGAAAAGAAAGTGTCGTAGTTTAACCCCAGACAGCAACTAGGCACCACGCAGCTGCTCACTCACTTCACCCCCACCCAGTGGGATGGGGGAGAGAATCAGAAAATAAAGTAAAGCTCGTGGGCTGAGATAAGAACAGATTAATAGAACAGAAAGGAAGAAAGTAACGATGACACTAATAACAACAATAAAGTGACAATAAGAAAAGGATTGGAATATACAAAACAAGCGATGCATAATGCAATTGCTCACCACTCGCTGACCGATGCCCAGTTAGTTCCCAAGCAGTGATCCCCCCAGGCCAACTCCTCCCAGTTTATGTACAGGGCATGACGTCCCATGGTATGGAATACCCCTCTGGCCAGTTTGCGTCATCTGTCCCAGCTGTGTCCCCTCCCAACTTCTTGTGCCCCTCCAGCCTTCTTGCTGGCTGGGCAAGAGAATCTGAAAAGTCCTTGACTTAGTCTAAACACTACTCAGCAACAACTGAAAACATCAGGGTGTTATTAACATTCTTCTTGTACTAACCCAAAACACAGCACTGTACCAGCTACTAGGAAGATAACTCTATCCCAGCCGAAACCAGGACAAAGAGTCTTTCACATGAGGTGTAATCTTGTCCTCGTCTATTACAAGAGAGGTTAACTATACAAGAAGAGGGATGTATGGAGACAGGGGATCTGTGATTACAGTGCTTGGTATGTTCTCCTCCAATTACCACCTGTGCTTCAGGTGCCTGGAATTTAAGCAAATGTGCTGGATATTTAACAATGATTTCAACTTGTACTGCAATTATTTTTAGCTTGCATTAAATGCAAATGAAATGTAAATGAAAGTAATCTTAGTCTTTACAATTATGTCTGAAAAGTTGAAGGTTGTATCTTTCAACCTGATGATAAAAGTACTGGGGACGTAAGCTAATACTTCAGTGATACTGAATCGTGAAAGAAATGACTCGTTTTAATGGCTAGAGGCAATGAAAAAACCCCACGTGTAACTCATTCCTGCTATTTATGTAGAAGTGAATGGAATTGTTTCTATGACAAGAGGAAATGCTGATAAAACCTTTATTTTTAAAGAAGAGTATGTCACTTGTTTCATAAAATATTTTTCATGCTAAATTAATGCTTATGCTATATAGTGCTCTCCTTGATAGCTAAGATACAAATATGTTAAAATGTTTTCCTGTTGTTAAACGGATAGAAGTTTTTAAAGCATAATGACAAGATTGCTTCAAGCAACAGGTACTTCAGTGAAATGAGAAAATTTAGGAGTAGGGAAGTCTGCAGTCAAGATTAAATGATACCATTTTCTTTCTTTCTCACCAAAGAGATGATAAATGTGTTAGGTTTCAAGGATTTCACTATTTAATTTCTCTAATCACAACCAGCAGCAGTGATTCAGTCTTGATGCAGGTTTTCTGAAGGGAAGCAATATGTACTTACAACCTACACGCAACTATAAAGCTGTACTTTATTTTCACAGTTTTCATCCCTTGCAAAATTACATTTTAAGGTATGGTGAAGGTTGAGGTACATTTAGCCCCGTTTACCACCTTTTAGTGTGAACTTCGTAACATTTATCTACCAACTTAAATTTCAAAATACAAAGTGGAGTTTTCTGTCCTTTAATTTCTTGGCTTGTTTATTTGGTGTATATACTTAAAGGAGCAGAGAGTATATTTTACTATATCTTCCTAAAGTGTGTAGTTCAGTGATGTCCTGAACTTGGTATTATTGCAAAATATATGTTGGTGTCAGTAATGGAAAAAAGTCTGAAGACCAAAATTATGTATATATCGAGATTGTTAATTTTTTTGGGGGTGCTTTGGGTGGATTTTCTTTTAGAGGAGAAGACAAATAAAAATCTTACTTTTATAGTCATAATTTTTTTTATATGTGCTTTCAATGCAGATGAATAGGTCTTTCTGCTTTTTAAAACTTTTTTTCTGTATTTGGTAATATGCTCAGTAGCATTCTTCTCTTTGTGCTTTTTGCCATCTGGGTTAAGGTTGCCTGATTTATTTTAGCTACATTTAAAAGGAGCAGTGAAAGGAACCCTCCAGGGTTTTTTTCAGGACAATTCTAGACAATCTGATAACCTGTACTCACTATAGCTCCTGAAATCACATTTCTAATTTGACCAAGGGTCAACAAACTCTCTGCCTTGAAAACTCTGGTGGTTTCTATAATTGAAGCCAATGCATTCTGAAATATTACAAACCCTTTAATTCAAGCATTACAATAGCACCATATTATTTTCATTAGTGATAAAATACTGAATTTCTTGTAGTTCTCCCCTGATCTCTGAACTTCGGGAAGTAATTTTATTCAAGTTTTCAGGATTGCTTTCTGGCCAGAGCTACATTGCTAGAACACTTATTGAGTCCATTTCTTAAGTAGAAATTAAGAACCGTATTTAATCAGCTGTTTTCAGATGCTGATACTTTAAGGAGAATGCTACTTACCATGTATGTGAGCTAAACTAAATTTGAAACTAGAAAACCTTTCCTGCTCCTTCTTTGTCAAGAAAACACGGCATTGGAGAAAATTTAAAACTTATCTTGAACGTGATTGAAGAATGAGCTTTTATCTATATTTTGGAGCTCTAAGCTAAAGTATACAGACAGTGATATAAATGGAGCTATTCAGAGAATAATCTGCTCTCTGCAGCAACAAAGACATAGAATCACAGAATTGTGTTGAGTTGGAAGGGACCTTTAAAGGTCATCTAGTTCCACCCCCCCTGCCATGGGCAGGGACACCTTCCACTAGACCAGGTTGCTCAAAGTCCCATCCAGCCTGGTCTTGAACAC
>JAVKLA010000042.1:6436655-6451484 GCA_034782735.1 Sagittarius serpentarius | reverse complement strand
CAGAACCTTACACTTGGCCTTGTTGAACTGCATAAGTTTTGCACGGGCCCACCTCTCAAGCCTGTCAAGGTCCCTCTGGATGGCATCCCTTCCCTTCAGCATGCCAACTGCACCACAGAGCTTGGTAAACTTGCTGAGAATGCACTCAATCCCACTGTCCATGTCACCGACAAAGATGTTAAATAGTACTGGTCCCAATACTGACCCCTGAGGAACGCCACTAGTCTCCGCTTGGACATCGAGCCATTGACCACCACTCTTTGAGTGAGACCAACCAGCCAATTCCTTATCCAGCGAGTGGTCCATCCGTCAAATCCATGTCTCTCCAGTTTAGTGACAAAGATGTTGTATGGGACAACGTCAAATGCTTTGGACAAGTCCAGGCAGATGAGGTCTGTTGCTCTTCCCTTATCCACCAAAGCTGTAACCCTGTCGTAGAAGGCCACCAAATTTGTCAGGCACGATTTGCCTTTAGTGAAGCCAAGTTGGCTGTCAGCAGTCACCTCCTTATTTTCCATGTGCCCTGGCATAGTTTCCAGGAGGACCTGCTCCATGACATTACCGGGCACAGAGGTGAGACTGACTGGCCTGTCATTCCCCAGGTCTTCCTTTTTTCCCTTTTTAGAAATGGGGGTTATGTTTCCCCTTTTCCAGTCAGGGGGAACTACCCCAGACTGCCACAACTTCCCAAATATGATGGAGAGTGGCTTAGCCGCTTCATCCGCCAGTTCCCCCAGGACCCGCGGATGCATCTCATCAGGTCCCATGGACTTGTGCACCTTCAGGTTCCCTTGATGGTCTTGAACCTGATATTCTCCTACCCTGGGTGGTTCTTGATTCTCCCAGTCCCTGCCTTTGCCTTCTGCGTCTCGGGCAGTGTGGCTGGAGCACTTGCCGGTGAAGACTGAGGCAAAAAAAGTCATTGAGCACCTCAGCCTTCTCCATGTCCCAGGTAGCCAGGTCTCCCGTTTCCTTCTGGAGAGGGCCCACATTTTCCCTAGTCTGCCTTTTATCACTGACATACCTATAGAAGCTTTTCTTGCTGCCCTTGACGTCCCTGGCCAGATTCAATTCTATCAGGGCTTTGCCTTTCCTAACCTGATCCCTGGCTGCTTGGGCAATTTTTCTGTATTCCTCCCAGGCTCCCTGTCCTTGCTTCCACCCTCTGCAGGCTTCCTTTTGTGTCTGAGTTTGTCCGGGAGCTCCTTGTTCATCCACGCAGGCCTCCTGGTGGTTTTGCCTGACCTCCTCTTTGTTGGGATGCATCGCTCCTGAGCTTGGAGGAGGTGATCCTTGAATACTAACATGCAGGGAATTGTCCAAGAAGAAACTGCTGATTAAAGTTTTGGCTGATAATCATTTTGTGTATGCTTGAATTATGCTACTAAAACCCCTTTCTGTTCAAAACCATCTGCAGGGATTGTGTATTTGTAAACAAAAACAGATTAAGATAATTTATTAATTCTTTGTCTGCCATCCACTCATTATTTCTAGTAGAAGTATCCACTTCTAAGCTCCCAAGCACGTTAACCTCTGAGCACTGAGACGACATTTTAATTGGCTTACAAGTATGAATCGGCTTTTATCCTTATATAAAACATGAATGTTTCTAAATCTAATTCCTGCTAGGAAATACAGTACTCGCATGCTTTCAGGATTAAGTACGATGTGTTAACTTCACTGAGTGCAGATGTGCAGGGAGTCCTGTAAATTAGGCACACGCCTTGTTCTAGCCTGTGTGGACAAAAACTTCCAGAGGGAGAGGACTAGAAGGTGGTGTGAAACCTTATTCAGGTTATCTCTGCCAGCTCTTTGCAGCAGCGTACATACTTAATGCTCCCAAGTGAATGGCTGGGCTTTAGAATTGCAGAGTGAGTAAGAACTCTGGTTTAGAAATTAGCCACAGGAAAGTAAAGCTGTATCTTATGTGGACAGACAGATGAAAGATTGGTAAGTGAACTTCTCCTAAGTGCCAAATGTTGGGCAGCACAGAGGCATCCTATCCATACATGTTTAACACTATCAGAGAAAGAAAGTAGAGAACATCTTTTCTACCAATTACTGGTTAAGTTGCAATGGAGCACTGCATCTACCAAATCTATCTAGGTCTATGAATTAGAGCATCACAGCTGAATGGTTTTATTAGATGTATGTCTAGAGTTGAAATGATTAGGTGCTTTACATAGGGACTGGAAAAAATTCATTGCAGCAAAAAATTCCCAGTAAGGCTTTTGTCTCTTTCCTTGCTTTCTTAAATGGAATCAGTTTCTGTACTTTCTTTTCTTTCAGTCTTTTTTCAGTCTATAGGCTCATATGTTTTTATTTCCTAATCCTCAATGTTATCAGAAACAAGAAACTTTTTTAATTTATCTATTTAAATATACTTGTATGTCTAACTGATTTTTGTAATAAAGCCTGACCTAATCTAAATCCATAAATATTCAACTACTCATTTTACTATTGGGGAAAAAAAAAATATTTCTAATGTATCATGAGTAAAGCTTGTAAACATTATGTATGTGTATTGTGTGTTAGTATATGCATATGTTTACATGTACATCTGTGCATAATCTGAGTAATGTTGATGATCAGGAGATGTACAGATATAATAAAAAGCATCTGTACTATTGCATGGACTTACTCTAGATAGCCTCCCTGTTGCACGTACACTTACACCTGTTCCTCACATCAGCAGAGAGTGCATGACTCTGCATTTGTGAGGTAAGAACAGTTCCTAAAGATGACCTGCTGGAGAGGGGGGGGAAGCCTCTTCAAGAGCCTCTGTTTCGAAGAGTTTTTCTGTTACAGTTCACAGAGCTTGAGAAGTTGTTTGAAGCTATATTTTCTCAGAGATGGTAAAATAGGCCTTTCCCAAGCTCTGTTGGGATGAAAGGTGTTGAGATAAGACAGCAGTGGATGGGAACACTCTTGACTTTCCTGGTGTACCCACAACCTAAAGTAGCAGAACTTAGTAATGAAGATTCTGTGGCTTATTGAACTGAGTCTGTCTATAGTGAAGTGATACATGAGAGTTGATGTCACTTGCCTGCAAGTTTTGAGCAGCAGGAATTCTGATTGTTCCCTTCCTGGCTTCTCTGAAAAATGAAAGCTGAATTCCTTACAACTTGCTGGTCCCAATATATGTATGAGAATCAGAGCCATTTGTGGTAGTAACTGTGTAGAAAAATAATCGGGAACTTGTGATCGTGTGTACATGAAATTTGGTCAATTTTTTGTTACTCTTTTGCTAGAAATAGAGGACTCCTCTGAGAAATACTTTATTTTACATTAGGATTATATTGTAATTTTATGTTCTCATTTTGACATTTTATTTCATGCTTCCTATTTTTTTCTTTAATATTTGAAAGTATGACTTCTGTAATTTCTTGCCCATATTTTCCTCAGTACGTATTATAGTCCACAAATTCATATAATCTTTTCAAAACTCTCTGTAAGAGTGAGGATTTATTTACTGGAAGCTGCAAAGCTGATGCATCTTTGGCAAGAAAAAGCACGACAGTCATATTCTTCAGATTCCTAGGTCTATATAGGTTGATTACACAGATTGTTAGTGGTAAAATTGACAAAAAAATCAATTACATTAAAGAAGTTTGCTCAGGATACAAGCAAACAGGTACAGGGAGTTCTACAAAGTGGGTTTTGTCATTGCCAGTGTTTTTCTGTCTTTCATCTGTTAAATCCTATTGCTTATTGTTAAAATAAACATAGGGCTTTTCTCCCCACATGAAGCAGATATGACCACTAGCATTCTGCAGCAGCGACATGGGATACTGAGTGTACAGAAGCTATGGATTGACTTCCTCCATGTGGGGAATCAGGTATCTGATGCTCTGTGATATCTTGTATGCCATTTGTATTTTACCTGAAGAGCACTATCAGATACATGTATAATCTGAGAAGAATAATAAAATGTTACCTCTGAAACTAGGCACATGCACCACACCAGCAATGTTTGTGCCAGCGACAAAACAGCTAACTGCTGAAACTATTGCTAATTGCTAGGTTACAGGTGCCATCATCACAGGTAATACACATGTGCTTTGCATGTAGGAATAGCAAATCAGTACACCTGTAATGACTAATGAGTTGTTCAGGTCTCTTACTGTTTTTTTTGTCACAGGATCTGCAGTCTTTGTCAGTTTCAGTGCCTCTGCAAATTTCATAAACTCAGTATTTCGTCATCCAAGTTGTTTGGGAAACATAATCAGGATATTCTTCTTTTCTGATAAAGTCTTTGATTTCCAGTGTTTGCTTTCATTTTTCAGTACAGACATGTCTTTCATGATAGTATCCTCACCAGGCATACGCAATGAAAATCATACTGTAATCTTTTCTGGAAAAACACCATCTCCAAAGATGAATCCACTTAAAAAGTCCCTTGCCTAAGCTAACTGCTGTCTTCTGAAGATGCAGATGGTTCAAGGGGATTACTTATAAAGCACAGTGTTCATACTCTCTCCTGTCTTTATTGTTATTGGTATGGCAATACTATCTCCATTGTCTCCTGCTTGCCATCGAGTGTATTTCTCAAGACCTCTTTTAATGCAGCAAACAGTGTGCTTCAACAGACATAAATACCTCCCAAAAGCTCGTGTAAATATCATCTCACTGAATGAGTAGCTGTTAGCTTTCTCAGACATCCACTTTACTTTCAAAAGAGTAAAATAGCAATGGTATGCTGGATGACTGTAAAACTGTTGCCAGATCAGGTTGTTTTTGTTCGGGACAGTGTTTAATTCCATGCCGTTTGTGAGTAAGAAGAGAGGTGTGCAGTGGTAACATTGAAGAACATGATTTCCCTTTGCTCTGCGACTGATCGTATGAAGTACAATAGGTACTGAATAACAAACAGTTGGGTTATATTTAATGTTCTGTAATAGTGGTGGTGAATGGTGTGAAAGGTAACTTCAGAGCATCTCTCCCCTTTTTCTTTGTGCAAGAGGAGTTTTTTTCCACATCCTGTAAAAGGACTAGGTAGCAACTGCATCCATTTTACAGCATCTTATATAATTAGGACTTCTGCTTATCAGCGTGAAGATCCCCAGTCACAGAATAACTTTAGCACTGTGCTTTAGTTGATTGGGTTGGAGGGAAATAAGGGGGAGTTGTGTGAAGGAATGCACTCCCATTCCAGTTTAATTACAGATAATTTTGAACACCAAGTGGTCTTGTATTAGGTTTGATTTACTTGGTTTGTTCGTTATCACAGAGGTGTTAGTCCTTGTTCTGGGGCTGGGAAGGAGGTGCAAAGGGGATTGAAGTAATTTCCTGCATACCAACTTTTTTCTTTTCCTTTAACTGTTTTCTCCATTATGTGTAGCAGGCACTGGTTTGACATCAAATACATTCAGCTTACTATTATGTGTGGTCTCAATATACAGACTACTCCAATATGCCTACTTGTACATAGTTTGATGACAAATGGTTTCAGCTGAGAGTGGCTCCAGTTTCACTGTCAAATGGGTATTTAGATGAATGTTCAAAGACCACATTGGGAAGATTTTATGTCAGTATTGGTCACAAATCTGTGTTGAAGTGAATGGTAAGTTTCAGTGCTTATTTTGGAAAAAGGTTACCTAAATAAAATGAATTCTGAAATTACTCTGTAGCTTTTATCTGCTCTCGGAGGACTATGGAGTGATTGTATTATCCTTTTAAGGATGTAGGCACAAACACACCTGGTGTGAAGCTTTGGTTGAAGATTATGTTCTTATGGAGATGTTGTGGGTGACTTGTTTATTTCTTTGTTTCTTTCTCATGGTGATGCTCACAGACTCATAGAATTGATTAGGTTGGAAAAGACCTTTAAGATCATCGAGTCCAACCATTAACCTAGCACTGCCAAGTCCACCACTAAACCATGTCCCTAAGTGCTATATCTACACATCTTTTAAATACCTGCAGGGATAGCGACTCCACCACTTCCCTGGGCAGCCTGTTCCAGTGCTTGACAACCCTTTCAGTGAAGAAGTTTTTCCTACTATCCAATCTAAACCTCCCCTGGATCAACTTGAGACCGTTGCCTCTGGTCCTGTCACTTGTTACTTGGCAGAAGAGACCTTGCTACAGCCTCCTTTCAGGTAGTTGTAGAGAGCAATAAGGTCTCCCCTCAGCCTCCTTTTCTCCAGGCTAAACCACCCCAGTTCCCTCAGCTGCTCCTCATAAGACTTGTGCTCCAGACCCTTCACCAGCTTTGTTGCCCGTCTTTGGACATGCTCCAGCACCTCAATGTCTTTCTTGTTGTAAGGGGCCCAAAACTGAACACAGTATTTGAGGTGCAGCCTCACCAGTGCCGAGTACAGGGCGATGATCGCTTCCCTAGTCCTGCTGGCCACACTATTTCTGATACAAGCCAGCCACCTGGGCACACTGCTGGCTCATATAGTTTTCATTATTTGTTAAATAGATGTATAATAAAACATGCGTGTGGGTCTGAAGCTTGTAGGTTAGAGACATTCATGAAATGTATCTTTTTGCCTTTCTATTTTAATATGAGAAAAATTACTACTTGAAGTAATCCTTTGCAATCTGCATATTTCTTTTGTAGCTGTTGCCTTGTTTGGTAAAGTAAATAAATGTTCTTTTGAGGTTAGGGGATTATGGTGAGGAATCATGTGACAGCACAGCAAGCATCTTGAGGGAACAGATGAAGAGAAGTGTCAGCCAACCACCTGCACTTAGTCAAGTTGCTTATTAAATCATGAACATTGAGTTGAGTTGTAGATTTTGCTGATGTTTGGGAGAATGGTCCTATCTGATAAATACTGTCTTGATTTAATGAGGCTTTAATAAGATTAAAAGGTTTTAACTTTATTTTTTATTATTACTAGTTGTGTGTTTAAACATAAAATTATAGGGATTTTACTGAGACTTAAAAGAGACTGGTAAATACATAAGGAAGTAATAGTATATATGAGCTTGTAGGCGTGGACTCTTATGGAGATGTGCAGTGAATGTCCATATAGTAGACTGTTAGCAAGTAAACAACTGAGTTGTGTCGTGGTTTGCTATTTTTTTTTCCTGAGAGAAAACACTTCTTAAATGGATGCTTTCCTCCAATATGAAACTATTATATTAGTATGCAGACATTGTTTCATAAGTAGTGAGCCTTGGAAAGGTTCCTCTGTATGGCCAGTTAATGGAAAAGATTGAAAAACAGCAGATACCTCTTCCTCCCCTGCTTATTCATCTGTACTGAGGTTTGCCCCTGAGCTTCTAGCAAAAAGCAGCCCATGTTTTCACAAAAGTGAAGTACTATTGCAGTGCCTGATCTCTGTAAGACTCAAGTGGAAAGCAGGCTTACTGTATGGGTTTTTTTAATTACTTCATTATAAGGACTGATGAATATTGTTTCAAAGGGTGTGTACCAAGCTAACAAGTGTCTTTATTCTGTGTTTGTACTGTTGTTTGTTTAGCTGGATGTGTGTTGTAGAGCAGGAAGCTTACAAAAGTAATTAATTTTCTTTTCCTGGTATGACCTACCGTACAGGGTTGTGCAATGCTGTTGTGGGTTGTGTACCATTTTTATTAGGCCAATCCCGTGACTGACATTGTTGAATAATAAAATCAAAAGCTTTCACTGTGGGATACTACAGTCTATTGGGCAGCTTTGAAAGGGTAACTTGCTAAAAGACAGAAATCTTAAGAACTGATGATAATAATGTAAAATACTGTTGGCCTGATTGACTGGTATGTGAAATGACAGAGCTGGCACAAGACAAAACACTTGCTACGTAGACTGAATGAAATCTATGGCAGAGGGGTCCAGTGCAGACTTACGAGACCTGAAACAGCTTTCCGTCACAAGACTTTGCCTGGAAACATTCTCCTCCTCTGAACACGCACAAGTACCATTCTCCCCATCTTCAAGAATGAAGGCAAACTCAACCTAAAGTGATAGTCCTGCATGCTGATAGATGATGTTAGAAGGCAGGTTGATGATTGTGCTAGATAGAATAACGTGGAGATGCCATTTGTTAACAATACGTTTCTCTTTACTCCTCCTTTTTATGCATGGAACCGTTTGCAGTTCATAAAAGTACATTAACCCAGTAAATGTTTGTTTTGGCCTGGTAATGTGTTTCTCTTGAAGTACGTTAGAAATCCTGTTCTTTATATTATCTAATGTATTAGATATCTTTGTTACTGAGTATTAAGTTACGAGCTTAACATCTCACTCCCAGCAAGGTCTGAGAGACTGTTCAAAGTATATCCTATTTTTTGATGTTGTACCTTGATTTAATCTTGAAATTGAGGTTGCTTTATTTAAAATGGAGTAGAAAAATACCTGTCCTAAGCTCTGCAGATACCATTATCCCTGAGGTGACAAGTTGTTAGCAATGTAACAAACAGAGTGGAATTACAATAGTCTTAACTTAGTGTAATTGGAATTTCAGGCAGGCGAGAATCTAAAAGAACCTTTTTTCTAATCAACTGTCAATTTTGGCAGCAGATTGACAAACAGGGATCCCATAAAGTTAGAATGAGTAAACATCTGAAGCTCATTGTGTTTCCTTTTTCTAAGGCATGACAGTTTTGATGGAACCAGCATTTTAAAAACCAGGGTGTATTTTAAAAACCAGGGCACATTTTAAGCAGTTGCAATAATTGTAAATACAAATTTGATCTATGGCAATGAAGGACAGACATATCCATGGTCCTCCAAGTGTCTGCTTAGTGGCATTGTATGCACTTCCCACATATAATAGCCTTGGACAGTTCTTACACTCTCTGTGTATGTGTTTGTCCTCTGTGAGGACTGGAGATAGTCTCTGGGTCTACTACTGTGGCTCTGGCCCATTGACCATAATGATTGTAACTGCAGTTCAGTAGGTGGCACAAATCTAATCTGAAAAAAACTTGACTCAACATGTGTCTCTAGGAAAAAACATTAATCTCTTTGGGTTTATTATCAAGTCAACACAGCCTGGTAGCAGAAAAAAAGATGAGAATACTAATAACTGAAAAGCAGATGTATTCCTTTAAAGACTATCTTATCATTAAATTTAAAATACTGACATCTAATCATAAGTGTATTTTGTGGCAGCTCCCTTCTCTTCTGTTGCTGAGGGCAGGGGGAATCTGTGATGGGATGATCCCAGATCACTATTTGAGAATCTATCTTACGGCTAACTTAGCTGCACAACTATTCTCACTAATGATAAAGCTCCTACCAACTTCCCTGAGAGCAGTTCTTCCCTATAGCAATTGCCATGGATATTAAAAAGCTGGTCTACAATAAACTCTGATTCTGAATGTCAAGCTATTCAAACACTATATAATCACCATTTTGGGGATAACAAACTTTCTTTCATAAGTGCTGGTTGTGACATGTTAATTTTGAAAGTAATAATACCCACAGGGTGAGTGTGTAAATCATCACTTTGCAGATGCAGTTTTTACATTAAGACAATTCTTCAAAGCAAAAATAACAGATGAATTAGCAGATATGTAAGCCTTCAGTTAAATGCTGCATGGTTCTATTTTTTGTTCAAGAAAATACGCTTTTATTGCTTGTAGCTCCAGAGAATGTTCAGCTTGATATTGGTTGGGGTTTTTTTTGTTTAATCTTAATAATAAAGGAGTTTGGGTAGTTTAACATTCTCAGGAGTCCACGCTCCAAACTTTGCCCTCCAGTTGGTATTATGGTATCAGTAATTGCTGCCTCATGTTAACATTTATTTAAAGCTGCTGATTTAACATTTAGAAATTCTGAGGTTAATGGATCTGTATTCACAGATCCATTAACCTCAATAAAAACAAATGGGACCTTTAGTGAACTAAAATAAGTGCAGATCAAGGATACACTTTCACTAATACTTACTGCTAGCATTTAGATTGTACTGTTAAAATGTCAGGTCATAAAAAGGGCTAGTAATGTAGTAATATTCAAGGTGAATTTCAGTGTTTCAGTCAATTCTGTGACCTAAGATAGGATAGTTTAAGATCAAGCAAGCTCAGTGTTCTAATTGCAAGATATTCTGGGTGGATTGCTATGTAAATGGTATGTTATTGGGGCTGAGCTGGGTTTAGTTAAGAATGAAATTGGTTTGAATGCGCATTCATCTAAAGAGTAAAGTATAATAGTGTAGTTCAATAACAAACATTTATTTTATATAGAACATGACTTATAGCTTGCAGCACAGGAGAAAGCTATAATACTTAAGAAATGAACAAATAAATAAAGCAATGTATTTCCTTAGAATTGCTTTCCTTTATTCCTACTTAATCTAACATTGCTGTACGAAAATATGGAGATCTAGAAACACCATTTAGAAAGAAATGTCACTTCCCGAGTTCATCTCTGTGGTGGATTGACCCTGGCTGGATGCCAGGTGGCCACCAAAGCTTCTCTATCACTCCCCTCCTTGGCCAATCAGGGAGAGAGAATATAACAAAAGGTTCATGGGTCGAGATAAGGACAGGGACAGATTGCTCACCAATTACCATCATGGTAATACCAAAACAGACTCGACTTGGGGAAATTAATTTATTGCCAATCAAACCAGAGTAGGATAATGAGAAATAAAAACTAAATCTTAAACCACCTTCCGCCCACCTCTCCCTTCTTCCTGGGCACAACTCCACTCCCCATTTTCTCCATCTCCTCCCCTCCAGCAGCACAGGGGGACAGAGGATGGGGGTTTGCGATCAGTTCATCACACGTTGTCTCTGCTGCTCCTTCCTCCACAGGGGCAGGACTCCTCGCACTCTTCCCCTGCTCCAGTGTGGGGTCCCTCCCACAGGAGGCAGTTCTCCATGAACTCCAACATGAGTCCTTCCCATGGGCTGCAGTTCTTCACAAATTGTTCCAGTGTTGGTCCTTTCCATGGGCTGCAGTCCCTCAGGCACAGACTGCTCCAGTGTGGGTCCCCCATGAGGTCACAAGTCCTACCAGCAAACCTGCTCCGGCCTGGGCTTCTTTCTCCACGGGGCCACAGGTCCTGCCAGGAGCCTGCTCTGGCATGGGCTTCCCACGGGGTCATGGGCTTCCCACGGGGTCACAGTCTCCTTCGGGCATCCCCCTGCTCTGGCGTGGAGTCCTCCCTGGGCTGCAGGTGGAGATCTGCTCCACCGTGGACCTCCAAGGGCTGCAGGGGTACAGCCTGCCTCACCATGGTCTTCCCCACGGGCTGCAGGGGAAACTCTGCTCCGGCGCCTGGGGCACCTCCTCCCCCTCCTTCTTCTCTGACCTTGGTGTCTGTGAAGATGTGTCTCTTACACGTTCTCGCTCCTCTCTCTGGCTGCAGTTTCTGTCATGCAGCAGCTTTTTCCACTTCTTAAGTACATTATCCCACAGGCCCTGCCACCATTGCTGATGGGCTCGGCCTTGGCCAGAAGCAGGTCCGTCTTGGAGCCGGCTGGCATTGGCTGTGTTGGACATAGGGGAAGCTTCTAGCAGCTTCTCACAGAAGCCACCCCTGTAGCCCCCCTGCTACCAAAACCTGGCCATGCAGACCAAATATAATCTCCTGCATCATAATACAGCAAATCTGCTTTTACAGTAGGCATATACAGAAATATGAGGTGTAAATCCTGACTTGAATTCACTGACACGGTCATCTTTGCTTGTGCGAATGAGTTAATTGCACAATGAACGTGTGATTCCATCTCTCTTCATCTTTATATCCTATTTATCAAAATGGTGTTGTCTTTCAAGGTCTTAAATATGTATTAGTGTGCACTAATACACAGTTCAGGAACTTGTGAATTGCTCAGTGCTAACACCACACATGGACTTGAAGAGCAAGACTGTAAAATACCAGTAATGGGTGTTTGTACTCTAAGAAGTACTATCCTGTGTCTGTGTATAGTGAAAGACTGCTTATACCTGTTAATAAAGCAGATTAAATACTAAAAATATATTGTTATTTTCAGCATGCAAATAGGACAGATGGAAAATCACTCAGCAGGTAACTGAAGAGCATTGTGTAGGCAGTTATACTGAACTTCAGAGTAGATGGGTCAATATAAAGGTAATCTAGTTTTATAGGCATGCAAAGTTTTAGTGGATGGTTATTAAAACCCATATTGTTTTCTGTGTGGCAAACAATTAGAGGTAGGATGTGCAAAAACACCTAAGCATTTAAAAATCCAAATCCCATAGAAAATCCATGTTACCAGCATTCTTCAGAACAGTTTTACTGGCTTCATTTGCTCTATCAAATAAGGCTGCGATATACTCTTGCATAGTACCTCAGAAGTAAAAATAGTTCTGAATATTTTTTTCAGAAAATCATTTAAAAAACAGGAAAAGCATTGAAGAGATCAGGTTGAGTTCAGTTCCAAAAACGTGCTAGTTCAGATTTCTGCTATTATTACTAAAGTCTTCACAATATTACACAGGCAGAACAGTAATCTAAATTGAGCTTCTCTATGAGCTTGTTACAATTCAAAGTACCCCACTATTTCCTGGTTGTTTTTTTTAACATGAATATTGATTATCCTGTATACATCACAACAAACAGGTATGTATTAAAATTTCATAAGAAACAAAACTAAAAATATAAATGTCAGTGACAAGTCCACAGATGTCACAGAGTAATAGCTTTACAAGGTGTAAGTATATAACAAACTAAACTATAGTTGTCAAACAACAGAGAGGTACAGCTGAATCTTGGTATTTCTTGTGAATAGTTTAGATCTACTGTCATAATATGTCTTTTGATAAATAAAGCCCAACACTGTTTAAGAGAAAAGCCATTTTTAAAATACTTCTCTATTTAGCAAAATAGGCAATGTCAGTTTTCTGCTGTTGTGATTTTATTTCAACTCTACTAAACATCAAGTAGATTGGATTCTCATGTTGGAAAACAGAATGCATCACTGTGTGAATAGAAATGCATTACTCTGTGAATTGGAATGAATTAGCCACACTCTACTGCCCTGTTGTCCTGTCATATTTTTGTCTTTCTAAAAATGGTTCTTGTGAGAATTTACTATTAAATCTAGGACAACACTTTAAACAAAATTTACTGGAGTCTTTCATCTGTTAAATTTCATTATAAGTAATATTAGTTCTTTTTAACAGTGGAAATACATTTGTTTTCCCTGAAAGTTACACTTAAAGCATTCACCAGTTTGGCTGATGTGAATGAACCTTAGAAAACTTTTCTTTAAACAGTATTAGGTAACATTAAAATCTCCAACTGCAGTCTTAACTCTTTCTGAAATGTAGGATTTTTTTCTTAATGCAAAAGGTTATTACTAGGGTATTACAGTGTTTCTTTTGAATTGGATGTCTAGCTTTCAAGGACTTTTAAAAATCCCATTCTGAATTCAGGAGCCATCAGCATGGTTTCCAGATCTGTTGTTGGAGCTATATTCTGTCTAAGAATATTTGAAACATCAGCTAAATGTTTTTCACTACCTTGGAATCAAGCCCCGTGAATATCTACTTTGAATTTAAAAGTAAGTCTTCTTACCTATACCTCTTTACTTAATGGTGTGGTCATGACAAGAACATTTTGAAGAAATAGTTAATAGAATGCCCATGCCACCATGGAATTCTAGCCAGAATGGCAAACTGTTTAAAGAGAAGTGATACTTTCTGGCAGATATCCTGTGGTGTTTTCTCCTTTGATCTGTATCTAGGCTATAGCCATGTTTATTCTGTTTCATTTTCCAGGAGTCTTTCCTGTGACCCAAATCTGCTAATAATGCACACCAGCAGGGTAATATACTTACCATTCTACTTTGGTACTCTTTTATTAATGGACTGTACTGATGAGAAGGTCTGTTATTGATTATTGTGTATTGGCCCCAGTTCAGCTAAGTGCTTCAGCACATTTCTGACTGTGGAAAAGTGTATTAAGTACCATTAAAGTACTGACACAGTCACATTGAGGTATAGTCCAAGAATCATACTGAACTGCATTTTTTTTTTATAATTTAAAGAGTGAAAGTAGAAGGCAAACACATCACACTACATCCCAAGACAAACACTGGTCTTTTGTCTTACAAAATGTGTGAGTCTCATTAATTGGGGATCTCTCTATACTACCCTGTGTTACATGCACATACTCCATTTCAACAAAGAATGAAGGAATTTACTTGCGGTGCTGCGTTTACGTACAGTGTTATGTATAAAATCTTGATTGCATTTTCTTGGGTAAAGGTAAAAGTTGGAGCAGACTGGAGCAAGCCATCCAAGGGAATATTTTATTAGCTTTAACACTGGGTTGATAGTAACAATCTCAGTAGTTGCTATAGTATTTATTTTGTATCGTCCATTTTTTTACAGATCATCCATTCCTATATTTTGTTTCATTGGTTTTTGTTGTTATTGTTTCTAACCAATAAGCAGAGGTTCATCTTCCACGTCTCCTTTTTCCCAGAACATTGGTTAATACTCATTGCCAAACTCACAAAGATTTTCTTCTTGTACTTGATTAAACACAGCCTGTGAAACTAATAATCCTAGTTTGGCAACCCATTTTGAACCAGTTTTGGAGAAAAAGGTAGTGTGCTCTTCAGGGACATCATAATAGTAATAACTTATTTTTTAACTTTTTGTCGTGGTTTAACCCCAGCCAGCAACTCAGCACCACGCAGCTGCTCACTCACTCCCCCCCCCACCCAGTGGGATGGGGGAGAGAATCAGAAAATAAAGCTCGTGGGCTGAGATAAGAACAGATTAATAGAACAGAAAGGAAGAAAGTAACGATGACGCTAATAACAACAATAAAGTGACAATAATAATAAAAGGATTGGAATACACAAGACAAGTGACGCACAGTGCAATTGCTCACCACTTGCCGACCGACGCCCCAGCCCAGCACCTCCCCAGCCGAGCACCTCCCCGGGCAT
>JAVKLA010000042.1:6413335-6431467 GCA_034782735.1 Sagittarius serpentarius | reverse complement strand
GCTGAAAAGTCCTTGACTTAGTCTAAACACGACTTAGCAACAACTGAAAACATCAGGGTGTTATCAACGTTCTTCTCGTACTAACCCAAAACACAGCACTGTACCAGCTACTAGGAAGACAACTTTATCCCAGCCGAAACCAGGACGCCTGTATTGAAACATATACATTGTGGAAGATCTGTGTGAAAATGCTGAGCAGAGGCTCTTTCACTGTTCAAATTAACTCTACTCAATTTTTATCTCAATTATAATTCTTTTGCTCTTTCCCTAAGCAGCAGAGAAGGTAACCTGATTACAAAGGCCCAGCTGTCCTGAAATTTGAGTCCTGCTGAAGAGATGATCTAAAATTAGGGCTTGTCTTGTGGATGGGAGAATAAATCAAGGATATTACAGCTAGCCTTTTGCCTCCTTTGAATAATGAAGAAAAAAAACCAAACCAAAACAACAGTGAGATTGTGAATTCATATTATTTCACCAGAGATAATGTACTGTGAAGTATTGTGGGTCAAATATTTAAAAATACCTAGATATTTGAAATTAAACCAAAATAGTTTCTATTAAGTTTTCAAAGGACATAGTTGCCTAAGCCCATGGAAATTAATAGCTGGGAGTTTTGAAAATCTTACTTGGTGCTTATCTGGTAGCTACCTAATACCTTAAAAGTCTCATCCTATTGTAATATTCAAAGAAGAAAAGTGTATTAAACAATCACTGATACACTGCATTTTAAATGAAAGCTTATTGTTTTCAAATACTTTTTTTTTTCATTTCAGTGGCTTTTTGTAGTATTTTGTAGACTGTTGTCTTTGTAGATGTCAAATAGCATAAAAATTAAAATGCATCCTGATAGTGTAATACATTTATAAAGAAATTTGGAGTTCAAGTTTCTCTGTTTATTTAAGGCCTTTCAGTTATTGCAGCAGTAGAAAAATTATTTTAAACTTGACCTAAAAACTAAAAAAAATGCTGAGACAACACAAAAAGAAAAAAAACAACTTTGGGACATTTCCACAATGATTAACAATCTGCATAGCCCAAGTACGTCCCCGCCCCCCTGCCAAATCTATACATCTTACATGCTGTATCCTTGACTTACTTTTAGTCCTTTAAAAGAAGCTGATGTAGAGTGAACATTCAATCCATTTTGCTATTACCTTTATGAAAGCTACAGTGCACCTTGAGAAGAGCACGCCTGACCCAATTTGATATTTCATTTCTAACACCATACCTTGCTGACTTTCTAAAGGATACTCAAGAAAGGCTTATTAGCAGATGTTATCACTGGAATCACCTTTTCTGAAATAAGGAATGACAGGACCATCTGTTCATTTGTTGCTTGATAACCTAAGCTTCCGTGTTGTCCTGGAAATCCTGCTGATAGATCTATCTCCATGTGGTCACATAGCATTGATCTGTTTGGAGTGGATTTTTGTGGAGCAGAAGAGAAAAAAATGGAAAAACAGAAATGCTATTTTAAAGAGCAAATAGCAAAGGCTTCTATACAGCATGGGTAGAATTTTCAGTAGAACCTAAGTGAAATAGTACCATGAATCCTATTGACTTGAAACGAAGAAAAATGAAGCAGTGAACCTGTCTGTACTTGAAGCTTATGGAAATTATATCTCATATTGGTTTCTATAGCTGAAGGATGTGTATACCACTGATTAGTGAAGAACTTAAGTACTGCTGATAAGTGTATAGAAAAACAAGCAGTAAGGCTTAGAATTTCTCTGAAAATACAAAACAAATGATGAAATTCTTTAGGGAAGTAATTGACCTTTTTAAATTATAAGCTTTAGAGCAGAAGGATTTAAAAGTACTAATTTGCAATGAAGCAGGTGTGACAGCTTAACTGATAACTTTTTACAGATATGGTGTGTGAAGTCTAAGCAGTCTATAATGTTTAATAATGAATAGAGATCTTAATAATCCACAACATCTAGAAAAATATAAGTGTGGTTTAAAATTACTGTAATGGCATTTGTAGTTATCCAAATCTTCAGTGACTCCCATAGTCGTTGATTATAGCTGTACACAGTTTTGATCAAAAACCAGTGACAAATTACATCAACTTGATACTATTTACATGTTTATGTCAATTTATTTGGTAAAGCACAAATTGATATAAAAGTAGCTTGTGAATGGAGGTGCTTTGTTGGATATTATATGCTGAGGGAGCATATATATTACCAATGAGGGAGTTAAGTGTGGCCTTGAGTCAAGGCACTGTAGACTAATCAGTCACGAGCAGGAAATGACATCTAGTGTAACAACACATCAGTTGCTTCTTCAAAGAAGTGGAAAGGGAAATAAGAAAGAACTGAAATCTGGGGAGAAATCCCAGGTAATGTGTATTGGAGAAATGAGTATAACAATTCAGCTGGAATCAGAGAAAGAATATCCTATGGGATATAACATTGATACAAGCAGATAAATTGCAGGTTTTCTTTTATTTGCTTGCTTATGCATTTTTAAACATTTTAATGTATTATTTCATTATTGTAAACAAAATAGAAGCTTATTTACATCCTGGTTTAGCTTTCTTAATGCCAGTTCTGATGATTTAAAGGAGGAAAGAAAAAAGAGACAAAGAAAACCCAATCATGTGATAAATTTATTAAATGGTGTAAGGGAACATATGTACAGCCCCTCAACAAATTTGACAAGTTATTAAAAAAGTAACAAAATTTCATCGAAGTGAAGCTGCACAGGCTGAGTTGGTGATGCATGAATCTGCAAGGGAGGGCAGTGCCCCAGGGTTGGTATTTTAAGCAAGAAAGGGGGCTGGAAGCATGGGGAGCATGTCTGAACCCTAGTTGTCCGTGTGATATATTTCACCAAAACAACTGTACAGTATTGCTTTTTGGGCATTACAACTCATTCTGGATTCCTTCACTGAACAGTGACTTAGTGCAAGAGGGTAGTTTGGAATGCTGCTTGTAGCAGGGAAAAAAATACTCTCTTCAGATATTTTATTTCTCTGTTTGTACCAGACAGATCCTTAAATGATTGTGAGTGTAAGTCACTGAAGCCATATCGACATAGAGTGGTTGGGGATCTGGCCATGTGCATAGTTAAAACATAAAAAGTATCCAAAATGTGAGACCTATGTTTTCAGTTAATTATTTTACAGGCTAATTTTTCTAACACTTGACTGAAAGAATGCCTGCTTGGCCTGCTTTTGAGTAATTAGTAGGATTAACTCTTGTTTAAAAGTGTTGCCTGAAAATACGTAACAATATGCTCAGAGGCTTGTCATGAAATTCCTAGAAAAACTTAGTTGTTAGTCTAGGGTTCTTCTCAGTTGTCACGGCAGGGGGGGTGGAGAGGAAGGAAATTCCTTTGCCCAACAAGAGTTTCTTTTCTGCCTGGGCTTTAAAATAGCACTGTAAATTCTGCATTTGTTCTTTTGTTTACTGTAAGATTTTTAAATGATCAGCCTTAAGGAGAGCACTAACCAGTACATATGAATAGCAGTATTCAAGTTAACTTACTGTAGGATATGCAGAGCTAATGAGCCCCCTCCTTTTACAGGGTGCTGTGGGAAAGCAAAAGAGTCATCATGAAATAAACAATTGTGAAACAGTTTGTGTAAATATGCTGCCTGCTATCTTTGAACAGTGAATCTCTAAATACACTAAATTGTTTTCATTAACTCCAGATATTACTGTATAATTATTCAAGCTATCAGGTTTTATTTGTGTGTTTTTATTTAAAGCATTTGAGGATGTTCTCTGCTCTCTTTAAAAATCATGATTGGCAAAGTTAGTCCCCTTTTCTACTTTAAGGGCTAGGATAAATTTGGGGTTTTTTTGTGGTTTTTTTGTTGGTTTTCTTGTTTTGTTTTGTTTTCTCTAATTAAAAGAAGTCCTTTAAAAAAATGTGCAAGTTTCCTGCATTTTGACAATTCAGACATTTAGTTTGTACTTCATGTGTGTCATAACTAGTATTTTATAGCTATAAAGGTGATGAATGCAAGGAAAAAACTTCTAAGGAAGGGATTTATTGTGTATGAATTGTCATAACTTGTTTGGAATCTTCATACCCTTCCACTTTTGATTTGCTAAGATTAGGGAAATAAGCTTAAAGAAAAGCACACTGTCATTCTGTGAGTACTCCTATATCCACTTTACATTAGCACCAAGAAAAGAAGAATTCTCATTTGTTACACCCTTAGATTATGCCATGCCTAACAAGTATCTACTTGTGCAAAAATTTTCTGTCTTGTGCTCTTACTTCCAAGATAAAGAGTTTTGGTTTGTTGGGTTTTGGTTGTTCGTTCCCCCCCCCGTCTGTTTAGTTCAGACTCTGTGCTGTTTTGACTTGACTGTGTATCATTGAGATTAATGTACCTATTTCTTCTTAAATTCTTATGGCAGTGTCAGCTAATAGCATTAGCTGAAATCATGAGCAAATGTATAATAGATTTATTTGATGTCCTCCTTTAGAAAGGAGGAACAATATCTCAAAGAAGCAACAGTTTTCAGGTACATTTCCTTCTCTGTAAACTTCTGATAATTGACTCCACAGTTTGGAGCCAGATTTACCAGCAGTGGAGCAGGTAGGGAAATGAAAAGTATTTGTGGGAAAGGATAAGCTTTCATTAGGTTTCTATTTCAGAAATAACATTTGAAATATGTAGGAGTATCTCATTTGAATATTTGTAATTAAAATGTTCCTCTATTCATAGTGAAACAACTTTGTATGAAACTATGGTAATCTGCAGCAGTACAAGTAACCAAGTTCAAAACAAAAATGAAGTCTTCCAAGTCCCTCAGAGAGTTTTAAATTTATTTTTTTTTAGTTTTCCATTTTTTTTTTCTCTGCGTTCAGGGTGAAATTATGTTTGGTATGTCAAAAATGTTCAGAGACAGAAAAACTATTTCTTGTTAACCTTTATTTGGCAACATTTTTAATAATCATCATAATTTCCAATGCTGAACGTAAGATATAATGTGGCTAAGCATACTGTTGCAAACAACATCAAAGCAAGCTTGGTAACCGCAATTACTTCCAGTTAAAACCATCTCTGCATATCTACTTTTCAGTTAATATGCTGTTATGCAAAGTATTAGTGTGTAAATGGTTTCTCTAAACTGACCTGGAATTTTTAGTAAGATGCAAAGAACATTAGGTTAAGTCGCTCCACTCAACCTCCTGTTAAGGGTGAAAGATTCCTACAGTTAGTGGGATAAAAGTATATTGGCGGTATATAGCCAACAAAGCCTTGCCAAATGCCACCAGGCCTTTAATGTAGAACTGGGAATATAAGAATATATTTGCCAAAACGTTTTTAGAGGAAGATGTCCAAGTCTCACAAAAATGATAGATTGGGTTTTAGGTGTACTTATCTGTACATTTTGCTATCCTGTCCCAAGTGTGTCTGTACATCGCAGGCCAGGGTAGGGTCTCTACATAAATTTATCTTTCAAGGTTTATGTCAAAATGGCAGAGGTGATAGTTTGAAGGGGGGGAGAGTGACACCTTTATGTTATGTGCTGCTGCTTATTTGTCTACAAATGTCAGGAAGTTACAGTCCTCCCTATGATACTACATTCTCATGACTTTACCCACTAGGTCAATGTCTGTGTGTGTCCATGAGTCTTGCATGTTCCTGCTGTAACAGAGGGTACAGACAGATCATGGCAGGAAGTCAGATCCCCATGGTTTGCTTATTTGCTGCTAGTTAGCTGGTAACTGACCATGCATGTGTTCTTAGCCCACTGAAGCTGCAAAGCAGAAACTGTTCATGTATATCATCTTCAGCATAAATTTAAGCCTTTCAGTTTTGCTTTGAGCCATGTGAACATGGTTTAATGCAACCCAAAATGCATGTCTAAAATACATTGTTCCATCACTCCTATGTGTGCACAGATAGGTTTCTGTTTTGTGCCCCTGAGCATCCCTACTATTGGTTAGATGTCATAAACCTTCCACGGGCAAAAAGACATATAATTCATATAAACAAGAAGGGGATTATGTTTAAGAGTAATAAACTCAGGAGTACCGTATTCTGTTTGTGTTCTCACAAAGTAAACCTGCCATGGTTTATATTAGAGGAAAAGGGTTCTGTTTTTTGACAGATTGGTAGGTAAATGCCTTTCACTCAAAACCTGGCATATTTTTCTTTCTGTACATTGAATTTACCCATGCAGCATGGTTTTTTTCTGTCATTGTTGTGCGCAGCTTTGCTCATTTTTGTACAGGTTATTTCCCATATTGCTGTTTGTCAACTTGTTGGGTTTTTTTTTTTGCTTTTCCTGTTTTATCTAATTTCATTTTGTCTCTTCATGTAATTTGAGAAGTCCTTTGATATAGGCCCTTTTTGTGGAATATGAAGAAAAAGCAATGGTGAAATGGTCAGTGAGTTTGAGAGAGTCTTTCCAATGAATAGTGAACTTGTCAAAAATGGCTATTTGAAACAACCAAAAATTAGAGATGAGTTTGGTGAAATGGTTTCAACTGGAGAAAAGGAAGTTCTTCTTAGTGGTGTGCTTTGAGGTGGAATTTGAGGATAAATTCCTGTAGCGTCTAGCATCACTGCCTTCAGGAAGGAGCTTTCTGTTTAATTCTTGTTTCTGCCTTAGCTTCCTGAGACGAGAGAAGTTGTACATTTGTGTCTTTGTAGCCTCTTTGCAAAATGGAGACAATTTGGGATTTTTTTCCCCTGTATCTTTCATATCTGTCTATTCAGTTAGTGAGAAACCTTTAGTCTAGAGAATAGTTTTGTGTGCATGTATGGCATCTAGCAGAATGGCGTACCTATCTAGCAGTGCTAGAGCTTTTAGGTGCCACTTTATTTGTAACATAGCTTTTTTGCCTCCAGCTGTGTAACTGCTGACATTGTAAAAATAGCGTATGCTATTGTTACTTGTATTTTATTTACCAAAATTCTTTGAGGCAAATCTGCCCTTGCTCATACAAGAGTTCTGTTGGGTGACTCAGGTATATACCCAGAGCTTTGTCCATCTGAGCTCTTGGATTCCGTAACAGTCTCAAAAATAAGGCAGTGAGTATCTTACTGAATTTAGGAAAAAGCGTTTACTTTTTAATTACTTCTGTGGATCACTAAAACCAAACAAAAATCTTATTTTCTGCAATATCTTTAACCACAGACTAAAAACACAGGGCAGTTTTGAGTTCAGGATTAGAAATTAGCAATGTTCTTAATTCATTATCTTATAAGGAAATTTATTCAGTATGAAATCATACCAAACAGTTTTGGCTATGTTATTTGCCCATCATATTTGAAGGCACAAAATAACTCAGAAATCATTTTAAAGTCTGTAAATTGTGCTGTTAATTGACTGAATATAAAAAAAAAAAGGAGTTACTGCATTTTTTCCTCAACAAACTGAATGGCTCTATCTACTTTCCCTTCCTTTGTTATAAATAGCAGGCACTGTAAATTCAGTGTTTGGCTGTGGAACAGTGCCTATCAAGTACAACATTACAGCACACAGCAAAGGGGGAGAAGACTTTGGAATAATTTTCTTGCTTTTCGCATTTAATTTTTCAGTTGGTGCTTTAAAAGGCATCTCAGACAGTAGGCATTCTCAAGGGCTTGTTGGGTTCCTCTGCTGGTTTAATAGTGATCGTGACACTTGTAGAAGTGCGGCACTGAGAGAATTAGTGAACTCATCAGACGGAAGGAAGAAATGATCAATTATTCACCACACGCCATCAACTACAAGAAGCATGACTGCTGCCTGTCTCTCTCCTTTTCTTTCTTCTGCACACACACACTCAGCTTATGTTATTTGTGCAATTACATTATTTTCATTCAAACAATCTCTAGAGGAACCTGTTTATTTGAGTATGCTGGAACATTCATCATTAGGGTATTGCATCAAGTGTCCTTGACATTCACTGCTCTATGCCTCCCGTGTCTTCCTCTTTAATTATTTTAATACTTGGGATAAATAGAACAACAGAAAGATCTAGGTGATTTACCTAGAAAGAACAGAATGCACAGAGATAGTTATTTCATAATTTGATCACTCATGGATTATTTTTGGACTATGTTTCTTCCTTTCTCACTAAACTTTTGTACTTGACCTTGATTTTCAAGGTGAGTAATTTAACAGCCTTCAGTTTTTTACATGTAAGCAAGACTTTTGTTCTGCATCTCTAAATATTCATAATGCACACAAAGGAAGATTACTATTTTTTTTATTTACCTTGAAAAGTTATTAATATTTTTTCAAAACTCAGAAGTTGTAACAAAAACCTCATTAATCCTTGAACATTGGTTTACATGCTAGAGGGATATTAGCGTTAAAATAACATATATGCTCTTTTCATGTAAACATTCAAGATCACAGCATCTTTGTAATCATTTTACCTTTTGGTAAGTTTGATTATCATAAAATTGAACTAGCATATTTAAAAATTGCAAAGGTCTAAAAATCAATAAATTGCTGATTGTTGCAGAGAGCTTATAAATTCTGCCACAGTGACATCTTTCATGAGTAGCTTAAAAATGACAGGCAAGAACCATTGCTGGAACTTACAGCTGAAAAAAGTTGAAGCCAGAGCCAGAAAGTGGAATTTATGCTTCTTTTCTTGGTCATATACAAGAAGGGTTTTTTAAATTCTTTATCACACAGTGAGTTCTTTATGGGTCCATGAGTTGATAGGGTGGAATATTTCAGCTGTTGAAGAGAACATCATGGAGCAGCAGTCCTGTAGAAAGAGAAGTGCAGGAGATGCCATCAAGATGAGCTTAACAGAAGTATTTGAAAAGCGAAACTCCAAAATTTTAGCTTGCTGTAACAATGCATATATCTTTAAACCTTTGTTGCTAACACTCACTGTGTAAACTTGTCTTTTTCCTTTGTGTTGTTACATTCCATGTGGTGTGCAAGTATGTACCAGATCTTTTGTGTGTAAATTTACTCAGTATGTGACAACTGCACCTATAGGATTCAGTCATGCCACAGGGTATGCTCCCCACACAGCCATGCACTGTACATACTCTCAACTGTTACTGTGCTCCTTGCCTCTCCAAGAAGCCTTTAAGTTTTTTATGCTTCAGCTTTAAACTCATATTGTCCAATTTGCTTTTACACAGTTGTATTCTGTTTTATATTCATGTGCTTGTGACAGATGTGCAGAAAATGCAGCCTGGGAATAGCTGCACAGAATGCCATCTATGCTGTTATCCTGGTACATGTGTCTCTCTGCAGGTAGGAGAGAAAAAGGGACGACTGTGGAATGGTTCCAAGCCTAACAGCACAAAGCTACTAAACTTGATAAACCTCAGACTCTCTCAGTAGCTAAGAGAGAAGGCTTAAGTGCAGTATCTTAGGTAGAGATTATATTCTGTACTTATATTGAATGTGGTCATCAGATACAGCATAGGTGCGTGCATGACCTTCCATAAAACGAAAGATATAAAGACCTGTTAGATCTAAAGAGTCAATGCAGAAAGAAATGCCTAAAAGAGCTGTTTCAGAGCCTGGTGTTTACCCTTCAGAAACATTAAGATGGCAACTGCTGATCTTTTCTGAAATGATGATAAAGTGGACATGCTTAGCTCTCATTTGCTTGACTTTATCACAGGGAGGAAATGCATGTGGTGTTTTTTTCTTTTTTCTCCCTGTCAACTGGAAGGATTGTCTCAGTTTTACTTGCCTTTTTTTAAACCATTGTTCTTTCACAGACAGTTTTTGTATCTTTTCAATTATTTGAATATTATAACTGAAATCTGAATAACAAAAAAACCAGTTGTTTTTGAGTTATCCATTTATATTAAAGTCTAAAATTAAAAAGAATTACTTGTAATGTTAAGAGTTGCATGTTGCTTGTGCATGTACTTCAGCCACTTTGCTTTAAGATTCTGTTTATGTACCAAAGCTATCACAGTTGCATGTCATACCATAACAACTGTTTATTAGAGCACTGGCCACATTTGGACTGCAACTGTCAACCAACCACAAGATGCCAAAACAGAAATAATGAGAGTGATCTTAATTCAATAAATACATCCTATCATCTCTTTTGAGGTAATTAATCAGACTTATTTGTAAAAACAGAATTAAAATGTTGAATTGCTACTCCCATGAAATCTCAGAAGCCCTGTAATTTAGAGTACAACTGGTAGAGTCTGGTTATAATGAGGTTCAAAAGCAGTGTCTACTGTGGGTACCAAATATGCTGTGATTAAAAACTGGAAAAAAAGTGTCATTTATTGCCATTTTGCACATTAGGTCAGGCAAATATAAAACAAGTGTCTTGACAGGAAATCCATTGTGAAACTAGAGAATAAAATATCATCCTGCTTACTCTCGGTCCCATGCCTTCAGTTGTAGAGCTGTCTTCCGTTGTTGATGTCAGGGACAAATCTTGAATTGCAGTTAAAATATGCCATACATTTGCTGTAACATTTGTTTGAAGGCTAACTGGGAATGAGAGGAGTGTATATCTTGGTCATCCCATCTCTCATCAACGTATTGCATACACTGCTATATGCTGTCCCTGATTCTATGTAAGATTAATTTCTAGCATTTGCTGACAGCTCTGTGGTTTCCACAATAGAGTGAAATGTAGATATTAACATAAAATGCTCATTGTGTGGTAATGTTCTTAGGAGCCCTGACAGTTTATTAAAGCTTATGACTATTATTAATAATATTAGTTTAAAAAGGAGAGATGTCAGTGTTTGTATTTTTCAGTATGTGCCATACTTAGCAAGAGATGTCAGGGATAAATTCATTTCTGATCCTTGACTTACATGGATCAGTAACTGTTGCTGTAAAATGCCCCAGGCAATATTTACAAAACAGAGAAATAAAGAAAAGTATTGGGATGCCACTGCATATGAATTGTGGAGTTTCCTTGGCAAAGAGTACTTAATGGGTCACAACAGTAAGCTGTATTCTGTTAACTATCATCGTCATCAGCAGGTGATACTTCTGTTCTCCTTTACTTCTCTGCAGCGCTGAAACAAGAATTTGTCATGTAATGCTAACATTGAATGTGTTAAAACTAATCTAATTAGTTTTCTTCTGAAAAAAACATGTTTTAGAAGCTATTCTAGAGGTTTATACTACCCCTTAGAGATAAATGAGAAGACACAGTACAGCTTAACAAAAATATGTTCTGACGTAATTTCCCTCTGAAAAATGCAGATTTTTGTCTTTAACTCTATCCCTTATGACTTCTCTACGAATGTCAGGGGAATTTGAATATTCAGTGATGCTAATTTGTATTGGTATTATTGACTGCTTTACAAACACTGTAAACTGTGTTTTAAAAACTAAACTGTCAGCCACGAAACTTTTTGATGATTTCAGGATTTGTAAGAAAAAAACATGGTAGTAAAATGTACATATTTTACTAAAAGAAAGCTGGCAAGAGTGGGAAAGATTTATACTAGAGCAGCACATCTTCAGGTAGGAGTGGGGCTAGGTACTGCTGGCTAGGCAGGACCAACACCATGTGGACTTTCTCATGCTAGAGATACGGTTTAAAATAATTAGGAATGTTAAAGTGGAGACAAAATCTTTGGATGTGGAAATGTTTTAGAATCATTAAAAATGAAACCATTATGCTGTAAATCCTTTTGGTGCTATCATAGCAGCTAGGAAAACCTAACTGAAAATATGTTTAGTTTGCTTCCATATTTAACCCCAATTACCCTTTGCAGGGGAATTTTTTTTAACATTCAATTCCTCATCTCACTTTTTATCTTCTGTAGGTCTTATTTCCCCCCACTACATAAATTGCAGCAGGTGCACAGAATTGAAGACATTACAATTAAATGTAATCAAATTTTTTAGGCACTAATGAACAGCTCCAGGAAAACAAGTCAAAAGGAAAAAAAAAAAAAGGAGGAGGGAAAAAAAGCCTTTAAGTGAGTGGATTTTCAAACACCCAAGGCACCATAGGGCCAATTAAGGGAGTCAAACACCAGGACACATACTGGCATTAATTATCTTTGAGTTCAGGGAAATAAAAAATAAAAGCAACAATTATCATAATAAATTTCCACACACTGCTTGTAAGTTGTGCTAATCTACAACACACCTGGGTTTCTGAGATTTAAGGCATCAAAGTGAATACTCAATCAGTTAGTAACGACCTCACATAGAGGCTCATGGGATATGCTGCTTTACTGTGATCTGCCAATCAGGCAGAGGCTAAAACCCATGTCCAGCTGCCACAGCAGCGTTACTCTGTACAGCTCAGAAGTACAGCACTACAGACCATATTCAAACTAGAGACTTACAAAGTCCATGCTGTTAAGGATGTAATTTCTCCCTCTCTCCTCTCTCTCACTCTCATTTTATTATACATGTAATAAAAATTTTTGCAATGGGAATATCAGTCTCAATCTAGTCTAAATACCTGTGGGTCTCTCTAATTCTCCTTTCTCTAAACTAAGAAGGAATCAAACTAAAAGAACAAATATTTCATGTATGTCATAAGAGTTTCTTGAAATGTGTAGATGGAAGAAAAAGCAGGATATGCGCTGAGCTAGAGGAAATTTTTTTTAAAAGATATTAAAAAATTGATCTTTCTCTGATGCTTGAACCAGCTGCAAGCTATTTACGCTAAAAATATAGGAAAATGAGGTAATGTGTTTTGGGCTGTTGGTTTTATTTCAGCATTAGGTAAAATTAGTGTTTGTAATGGTTTTCTTTGAAGTATTGTCTGGCTGTTTGGTTGCATCTGGAGGGTAAGTGTCAATCACTCCAGCCTC
The DNA here is from genome assembly GCA_034782735.1 of Sagittarius serpentarius. Taxonomy (NCBI): domain Eukaryota; kingdom Metazoa; phylum Chordata; class Aves; order Accipitriformes; family Sagittariidae; genus Sagittarius; species Sagittarius serpentarius. Next base: position 6,418,761 of record JAVKLA010000042.1, on the reverse strand, counting down.
CACGCAACATATACTAGAAGAAAAAGCCTTAAATGAATAAGATGACTTTTAAATTTGTCAGTCATGATTTTTTTAATACTTACCAGTTTTGATTATTCTAGGTTGAAGAAGAAAGAATATTGTGATTTCCTTATCCATTATTTCCTTTTCCTCCCTATCTGCTAATTACATTTTCACGCTTGTAATAGAAGTCCTGTGGGACATTCCTTATGTTCAGGTGATATTTTGCACAGTACAGACACCACCAAGAGTAACTACTTAGGAGGAATGGGCCAGTGAAAATGCGCTACAGCTCTTTCCCCAATAGTGGCATGTTACAACATGGGCCAAAAGTAAATTGGGTGTGATGTATAAGATTAAAGAAGATATTTCGAACAGATGATCTGAAAGATGATATAGTTATTAAAGTGGCTATATCACAGAAGGAACAAGGGCCTAATTACAGTGTACTGCTTAGTTTCGAGACAGCAAAGCAAAACCCACAGTTGGACTGTCTAAAACCACAGAACACGCTGTCAACATGCTAGTTGATGTATTGGCAAGGCAATTTAAGAGTACAGGTAATATGGTATTCTGTGGAGTTCAGAAAGGTTTCAGCCAGATTTGGCAACTGGTCAGTGAAGTGCCAGAAGGAACTTAATGTTCAGATCTTTGTGGAATTTGCTTCAGCATTATCTAAAACTGTTTTCTTTAGAAAATCTTGAAGCATTTTGCTGTCATATTTTCAAGATCAAGCATTTTGAGTTCTTATTTTGAAAAGGTACTTTTATATTCAAGAATTAAAAGTAACTTAAAAGAACTGAGAAGCTAGATGCCTGAAAATAAAACATTTCAGTCTAAAGTACGTAATTCAGAGAGAAGTATGTCTTTTGGTTTAGTTTGACAAAGCTGGCTTTAATGATCAATTCGAGACACATTTTGAAACCATCTGAAGAGTCATTGGGTGGTTTTGCAATATGAAACAAATTTACAGTTTGGCTTTCAATTAAACTGGTGTTGAAAAATGGTTGTCATTCTGTGATTATATAAATTCAAGGTAGAAATTATTATTTTCGTTTTTGTCAATGTACCGGTTCTTCTGAAAACTTACAGCGTGTCACCTAGAAAAGTAATATACTTATATTCAAGCTGGAAAAAAAAGAGAAGTTGTAAAGTTCAAGGCAGCAAATGAAACAAACCTGTTAGGTACTCAGCTAAGAAACATTTCATTCCTTATGTTGCCAGTATTTCCCCTTTTGGTGGCCAGGCCACAAAGACAGACTCTTACACTTCCTGTACCCTTGGCTTCTGAAGCAAGACGGTTTGGATTGTAATGGCACATTCTTCAGTAGTTAATATAAGGAATATTTTCTGAAATTACAGTTTGCATTGTTCCTGCAGCTGTTCTTACCTGTTTTTTCTTTTTTTTGACTAAAGACAAGGAGGCATTGTTGTCTTCTGTCTTTTCTAATAGGGACTGTTTTACATACTTGTATGGATAGCTACAGACACATTCAAGTATTTTTTAGTTATAAAAGACCTGATTAATTTCATCTGCTATTGTCTTCTGTTCTTTCTTCGTGGTATTTTTTTCTGATAAGTTGCTGTCAGTCTGCACATATGTATACCTTACTGTGCTTAAAGAAGTATAATTTAGTTACAAGTACTGCAAAGAACAGAGGTATATTGTTTAGGGCATGAGTGGTTACCAGCCACCCACACACCCCCTCCCTGTCATGTGGTAATATAGATATGATACAGATTTTTATTCCTTGCAACACAGTGAGCATTTTTTTTTTATGTCATGATGTAGCTATTTTAGGGGATTCTTTCACAAACTGAATGAAATCTGAAAGAAGCAAGAAAGTATTTCTGCTTTGTTTATATTGTTGGTTGTGAGAACATTAACTTCTGGATTAACTGAATTATTACCTAACTGAAATTGTTACTTCAAAGAAATGCTTAAAGCTCTTTTTTTTTTTGCTATATCGTATTAGTAAATGTAGCACTGTGTGTCTTTATTCTCAACTATTAATTTTAGTAGTGCATGACTGTGGTTTGAGGGTCCTATCAGAATGGTCTCTGAAATTGATTGGACTGATCAGTGTATCCATATCCATAAGAGAGAGCAATTGCCAAATGCAGAATTCTGAGAGGTAAGACCACCATTATGCAAGGAGAAACTTGTTCTGGGCTATATGATGCCAAGGCAGGTCATTCAGGTACTAATGGATTCCAGTTGCCACTATTTCAAGTTGTATTTGCCTTTAATAAGGTGGTGCTTAATGAATGAAGTTAAGAAAAAGTAAGTGAATTGCTTCCAGTCTCATCCTTCTAATCAACTACAGATTGATCGGTTAGTATGCGAGATAAACATCTTCTATTGATAGGAAATATATTTACAAGAAATTTTGATACATTGTGTATCAAAGCATCTCATTATTAAGAACAGAACAATTTTTTTTTTCAGTAGATTTTCTTTTAGACTTGATTTAAAATATAGACAAAATAATTTTGAATCTAAATGGTAAGATATTCATGATACGGGTACAAGCCCAAAATTAAGGATTTTTTTACCACTACGTGGTAAAATACAGTAGTAATTTTTTTTTGTTACTACTATGCTCTGAATGGTGCTACTTGTCATATATTCTCTTAGGCACACTTGAAAATCTTTCATATTCCTACAACTTTGTGCCTAGGGCAACTCCAGTGGGAAGGATTTGAGGTTTTAAATCCTCTGACATGAGGAAGGAAAAAAACCCCAGCCTTCTCTGTCTCACCTTATATAAGTACTTGAACTGCAAATGGAGAGAGCAACCATTTTTAAAGGAAACTGTAGCCTGCTTAGTGTTTGCAAGACCCTTTCTGCAAAATTTGGTTTCAGGCTGTGATCTAAAAGGGAGGAAAAAAACACCAAGTAGTATTTAGCGTAACCTAAAGCCAGACGATAAGATTTACAGGAATACTGTCAACAAAATATTTATGGAAGGAACCAAGCCTAACCTGCTTACTCAGCGTGCATTCTTTCCTGGGTCCCTGCTTTGATAATTCTGAATGATGTAAAAATTCATTGTGATCTTTTGTCAAAACACCCTTCTGTAGGAAACACATGGAACAGCATTCAAATAAACATAATGTTTTAGTAACTTAATGTCAACTAAATGATTGTGTTTTCATTTGCTGTTTGTGACTAGTTCTTTTGTTTATTTTAATTTAAAGGAATTATATTTAAAAGGTTTCAGATCTTTATAAAACCTTTAAAAAAATTAAATTCGAGCCCCACAGCTTTAAACCCAATATACTACTAAGCCTCAGATGTATATTTTAAAATATATGTATAGGATGTCCTTTTCATGATATAAGTAACACCTACTGTTTGTTTGTGCATGTATTTTAGAGAATTTAAAAGCTAATCACTTTTCCACAGTGATTATAGAATCCAATTAATTCGCAAAGTGCCTCATAACATTTTATTTCCAAAACATTTGCTTCATACCTTAATAATTCTTATTATGAAACTTCGTTACATTTTATTTGGAAGCTTCCCAATCTTTTAAAATGACATTTCAAACAGATTAGTATAAAGGAGACAACATGCACCAACAGATCAGCATGTAACTTCCTCTGTCTGTGGATCTGTTCTAAAGAATAGAAGGAAGTTGGATAGCTTCTTCTAGATGACCTTTGATGGCCCCTTCCAACCCAAGCCATTCTATGATTCTATGATACTGAAATGTTTGGAAGAAAAATTCCTTAGGAAAGAGTGCTTCTTTGCAAGCAGAAAGAAATAAAAAACGGAGAGGGTTCAGCCTTGTTTTTTTCTGTAGTGCATCGAATCTAGAATGCTTCCAAACATTCCCAGTTTCTGTTAACAAGATTCATGTTTATGCCTATCCTTTGATTACACTTCAGTGTTACTTTAGATAATGTATTCAGGCTTAACAAATATTTAATTATATCTTATAAAATCTCTGTATTAATTCTAAAGAACATACCTCCTGTGGATGTTTTAAAATAAAAGCACAAGGGTTAAACTGAAATGTTCAAATTTTGAAAGGATAGTTTCTAGTTTTCCTCTTCCTTTTCTCAGGCTGAAAAAAATTAAAATGTAGATTTTGTGTTGGTACAAGAATAAGGCCTAGTTCTAGTCCTCATCTCTCTGTTGTAAGATGTTAACAGGGTAAATAATATTGAACTTAGAAAATATTCTAAAATTAACTGAGCAGTTATTAAAATTAATATCTTTGATCTTGTCCACTTCATATCAAGACTAGGAACTCATATTTAAGTAGGGTTTGTACTTGTATGTGAGTCTCTATTTTCTTTCCTTCGCATGCAATCTCTAAAAAAAGAACCACCATCTCCCCCACCAGTTATGATTATAGGTATGCTAATTCTTACCCTGTCTCCTGGAGATACATTTTTTGCAGTTCCACACCACCTCTGCAGCTCATTATCAAATAAAAGCCCATAAGCTCTTTATATGCAGGTGTAAGATTATGATCACTGTTTTATTGTTGATAGCATTAATGTTTGAGTGCTGGTATTGATAGATACGATGTTGCTGAGGATTTTCTGTAGAGAAATCTTTATTAATAGTGTATCCAAACATAATGAAAAATCATGAAATTAGCTTCTCATGCTGTTTGCTTTCATCTAGATCTCTGCAAAGCTTAAGCAAATTTTTTATGCCCGAGCAAACATAGTTTTTCAGATCAGACTTGTTTCAAGACTGAAGCAGCAGCTCAGGAAGGGGACATTTTCACTTAATGATGAACTCTGTGTCATGTGTCCATGCTCCCCCCCGCCCCCCAATCTCTTTGACATATGCTTTTTTCTAATAAAATGCTACCACATCTTAACTGCCTCTAAGCAAACACACATAGCATGGGGTATAAACGAAGAGTTAAAGATGTGCACACACCTGCGGGGCTATGATCTTATTGGCATCACAGAGATGTGGTGGGATGGCTCCTATGACTGGAGTGTTGGAACGGAAGGATACAGGCTCTTTAGGAAGGACAGGCAGGGGAGATGAGGAGGGGGTGTCATCCTCTATTTCAGTGACCAGCTGGAGTGCATGGAACTCTGCCTGGGTGTCCTGGTTTCAGCTGGAATAGAGTTAATTGTCTTCCTAGTAGCTGGCATAGTGCTGTGTTTTGGGTTTAGTATGAGAAGAATGTTGATAACACCCTGAAGGTTTCAGTTGTTGCTAAGCAGTGTTTAGACTAAGTCAAGGACTTTTCAGCTTCTCTTGCCCAGCTGGAAAGAAGGCTGGAGGGGCACAAGGAAGTTGGGAGCAGACACAGCCAGGACAGCTGACCCAAAATGGCCAAAGGGGTATTCCACGCTGAAGGGATGCCATCTAGAGGGACCTTGACAGGCTTGAGAGGTGGGCCCGTGCAAAACTTATGCAGTTCAACAAGGCCAAGTGTAAGGTTCTG
>JAVKLA010000042.1:6368806-6411840 GCA_034782735.1 Sagittarius serpentarius | reverse complement strand
GAAGTGTTCAAGGCCAGGCTGGATGGGGCTTTGAGCAACCTGGTCTAGTGGAAGGTGTCCCTGCCCATGGCAGGGGGATTGGAACTAGATGACCTTTAAAGGTCCCTTCCAACTCAACACAATTCTGTGATTCTATGGTGTTCACTGGTGATTTCACTATGGATCTTTGCTCTGACAAGAACCTGTTTGAGAATGAAAGTCCCTTTCTTCCCATCAAAAGCTATCAGTGGTAGAGTTAAGAGGCTGACATTTGAGGATTGCTCTAGTAATGAAATGAATTCCGGTGGTGTTCCCCTAGGATATTTCAGTGCATGCATGTGTATATTACAAATACTGGGTTTGTTTGGGTTAAAGGTCTTACAAGCTCTCTCTTTTCAGAACCTTCTTAGTAGTTAAGTTTCGTGAACTTTAATTTCCTTTTTTAAAACTAGCTGTAGTCTCTGAAAGCAAGGAAGTGACCAGTTAACCCCTGTGGCTGCAATTGTTTTTAATGTGTGATTTACAAGTTCTTTATATTCTAAAGTTATTGGCCTATTTCTGGGATCAAAATGAGGTGAAGTGCATCTGTGTTTGAAGGCAACCACAGGCTTACACAACATTAAACAAATGAAGGTTGGGGGAAGGGAGGTGTACTATGCAACACAGTATCGTTTTCCCCCCTAACTTCTGAAAATATCTGTTCAGTAAAAAAAAAATTATGCTTGTTAGAATCATGCTGCACCTCTTATTTCCCTGCTGAAAGGGCTTTTTTTTTTTTAATTCACAATACTGAGAATGCTTTTGATCATTCTTTTAATGTACACTACTTCGGGTTTAATGGGGAACCTGAATCAAGGACATTGTGCATGTGTAATATAATGCACTTATTAAATTAAAATTTTTATCTGAAGGTGTCTAAGTAAAATACTGGCTTGAAACTTATGCAGGCCTGAACTCTGTATCCATAGGATTGCATACATAATAAATTGTATGCAAAACTCATTCCTGCACTCAGTATAACATTCTAACCATTAGTCCAAATAGGATTTTTCAAGCAACAATGAAATAGGTAGCTGGAAATGTCCTTTTCCTTCTAAAACTTGCCTTTCCACTTAAAAACTTTTTCACAACTATTTGCAGGTTGGTCTGTAGCACTCTGACTAGCACTTCCCCGATATATTCAAGTTGTTTTAAAATAGAGGTTGTGAGGGGTAGAAAGAGAACTACTGAAATACACAAAAAAAACCCATTCTAATAAAAGAAGAAATCAGCTTTTAGAAAAGGGCAGAAGGGAACAGAAAGGTCTGGCAAATAACAGAATAAAAGCAATCTTAAATTTTTTTATGAAACGGTGCAGCTTATTCATTTCAAGTAAGTGTCTCAAAGCATCCTTTTAAAATATCACCAACTGCTAAAATCGAATACTGTCATATTATTGTACTAAGCATAGGTTTTCTTATTTTGTAATTAGCTTGGCTAGGGACCTCACCTGTAGGGATTTTACCAGTAGCCATTCTTAGCAATTTTTTAATAAATTCCACAGATTGAGTATGGTAAATAATGAATGACACAGTGCTTGGTAAGTCAATATTTAATTTAATATAGATTCTGGGAAACTAACATTTTACATACAGATATTACTATGGTTCTTGCTTAAATGAAAAAGAAAAAAGCACTCGATTTTGTTTACAGAAGGGAAAGGAGTAGAATTTGTAGGGTAATTCTGCTAAAACTTAGTTCATATTAGTGTTTCATAACTTCAGGTTAATAGAGTATGTGATGGGGGTGTGCTGACTGCAGAAAAGCCCATTTATTTTTCTGAATCTTCAGATCTAATTGATACGAGTTCCTAGGGATTTACAGATTCATTCAGCAAGTGTGCAAGCATATATTCAGCTGCCATGTAACTTCCGTATGATTTAACCACATGCTTAACCACATGCTTAACCACATGCTTAAGTACTTTCCAGATAGAAGCAAACTTAAGATAAGCACAAGGTTAAGTAGAAGTTATTTTACAATTAATAGTTTTGCTGAATTTTCTTTCAACTTAAGTATTCTCAAGTAGTTTCTTTATGGACATATGAGAATATTATCATTTTTCTCTTTCACCAATAACTTAAAACATTTTAAATAGAAGTTTTGTACTGAAGAAAAGGTTTTTTCCAAATAACATCTTCCAAGTAGTATTCCTGATTTATTTATTGACATGATAACTTGACTGTAAGGACTTTTTTTGAGTTTTGAAATGCCGCAAAAGAATAAACGTAAGTCTTTTCTGTAGTGCTGCAGGTCTCTGATAATTAGTGTATCGTCATAATTAGCGTCTTATCGTCTGAGTAATTCGAGAGAGAAAAGGCAGCAAACACCAGAGAAAACTATACAAAGGCTACAGGCTTGAGAGCTGACATCTCATAGTAGAGAGATTTATGTGATCTATCATAAAAAAATTATCTTTTCTATGCAGTTACTAATTGTCCACATATGGTTCTAATGTTTCTGTATGGCACCATTGACTATATACTAAGGAAGCTGCTCCAGATGAACAAGGGTGAATTAGCACTGGTTAAAAAATTATCATCCATGAGGACCAGGACACTTAAATTCAGTTTTTTTCTGTCTGGAGAGCTGTTTTCTGAAAATCTGTTGTTCAGAATGGTATATTAGTGTAAGCCTTGACAAGGGTTTTTTGGAGGGCTGTTGGTAGTAAATAATAATCAGACTGATGACTTTTTCAGAAAGGTGCATTTCTTAAGTATTTATTTGACAATTTACTTTGCTCTACACATCTTGCTAAAATGAGTGGAACTCTACATAAAAAAGGTATATCATGCCATGGGATCTGAGCTGAGTTTTCTCCAGTATTTGAGGAAGACTGACAAATATGCCTGCTGACTTCTCTGAACACTGTCTTAAAAACTAGGTAATTAAACATGTCTAGAAGATAAAATACACAAAGCAGTCTCCCAAGACTTTCTCTTAGAAGGAATAATATTTTAAAGATAGTTTTAAAGTATATGTGCAGGGGGAAGTGACTTCCCCTTTTTTGTCTGCATGGGTTTTTTTTCCTCAAGATAACATCAAGTCTTTTAAATAGTCATTTTATTTATTTCTGAAGTGGTCTCATTGGTATTATTCTCTGAAGATCTTTACTTTTATTGTTATTAAAAACAATAATCTTTGTTATATATACAGCATACTAAATTTTTATCTGTACAAACTTTTATTCTCATAACTCCTATTTGCATTATTTTTTCCTTTAATTTTCATAATTCTTCCTGTTTCCTCCTTTTCTTTACAACCACTTGAACAAAAAGACTGTGCTGTGTGAAATAGATTAGACATATGATTCTAGTTATATACAATGACTATATATTATATATGGTGTAAGTGAAAAATATCATGGGTAGGTTTTAGTATACTTTAGGTCAACATAGCCAATTACTTGATCTTTAGTTTCTGTGATTTGTAGTGAGCATTTGGGTACCTGATTCTAGGAAAGCAGTTAAGCATAAGAACAACCTTAGTTGCATGATTAAGACCAACTTGTTATTATAAGCTAATGAAAAGCTGTCTTTGTAGTGGAAAGCACTGAGAAATATACCTGTAGGCATTGCTATTTGCATCTACTGTGATAATTTTTACCAAAGGCACTCAGTGACCTGAAGATAACCAGGTCCATCACTCTTAAAACAAATGCAAATTGTTATATGTTGTAGTTACAAAATGTGATGTGTTCTGTAATTATTAATCAAATAGTGCCCCCAAAACCCCCGATGAGTATTTGTAATCAAAACCTTAGTGACCAGTTTGTTATACTTACAGGGAGCTCTTCAGTGACCTCAGTGGAGTTAACGGCATGTGTAAGACAATTAGCCATCATTTCTGTTTAATATAATTATAACGAATGCCTGAAATGCCATTAGATAAATGCTTAGAATGAGAAGTTGCAGAGACTACAAAAAGATGTGAAAAACATTCCTTCTGAGTCATCAGACTTAGCATTGGATTTATGGGTCATCATGCTCAACATCTTGTTATGGGCAGAAAGGGAGGCACACCTTACACTTGAAGGCAAGAATTTAGTTAGGCTAACTGAAGTTTTAACAGCCCAATAGTCCAAATTGTTAGTCTCTTTACAATAATGTATATTCATAGTCCATATAAACGCAGGAGAACTTCAGTAATGCAATTAAAAATGGCTGTGCAGAAAAACCTTCTGGTACCTCCTGCTTTTCTCTGACATAATTCTCATGCTTCTAATGTCCCCCTGCGTACTAGGGTTGACCCTCCCAGGAAGGGGTTACAAAAAGCTGTCAGCATCCTGAGGCCTTTGTCAGGAGGACTGTGACGCTAGTGACAGAGGTTTCTTTGTCCTTTCTTTTGGGAACCCTGTGATGTTGGTAGTTTCTTCCTCCTCAGTTTTAGGATGAATTTTGGTTTGTTTTTATAAAATATAATCTGTTTATGCACAAAGTTGTACTCCCAGACTGATCATTGACTGATTGTTGCGATTTGTGCTTGTGTCCTGGAGCCTCTGTTCATACTGCCTATGTACTCTTCCACAGAACACTTTTGCTAGAATGATAGCTCATTCACTTCATGCTAATAATATAAATTAAAACTAACTAAAACTAATTCAAGGAACAATTATCTAATTGCTAGACAATTGCTACCAGACCTAAACAAGCCTAGACAAGTACTGAGACCCTGCACTGTCTGGGCAATACAAAGCTTGTGGCGTTTTACTTGTAATCAGGGAAATGGTACGTCTTGCCTTTCCAACAGATCCAAACTCATTTGTTCTTGGATTTTTTTTTAATGGAAGCATGGAGCCAAAATATATGTGTCAGGTCCATTAAACAAAAGAGAAAAATATAAGCTGGGGGCACTACTGTTGCTAAAATCTGGCAAAACTTTAAGTATCAACTGCTGTTGTCTCATAAAGGCAGAATATAACTACTCTGAAAACCTTTTATAACATGAGACATTCAACCATAGTTACCTCAAAGCTCAATCCTTTAAAATGTAAAATACTACTTTTATTTCCTTGATGACAAGACCTGTGTTTCAACATAGGATGAAATCCTGGTTTTCCATTTTTATTAGTTGCCTAAGCACAGTTTGTCTATTCTATACCTTAAAATATGGCAAGCACAATCAGCAGCAAGGTGACATTACTAAAGTTACTTCATTTTTTTAAAAAAAAGCAACTTTCTTTTCTTTACAGATCCCTTAAAACACTGTTATTAAGCATTGGGAGGTGAAGATATCAAATGAAATAGCAGAAAGTCCTGAAGTCCTTCAGGAGAGTTCGGTCTGCAGGAGACCTCATACGGCTACAATCTCCTGCAGCAAAAGCTTTTCCTCTCAACAGGTAAGTCGGTCAGCTCAAGTTTTCATTCAGTGTCAAACAAAATCCTTCATGTGTTTTAATATCATCTTCCCCAAGAAAGAGAAAACCAGGACAGACTTAAATATAGAAGTTAGTGTGAACAATGGCTTTTTAGATACAGCAGCAGGAAGAAAGCTTAAGTTCTGTCTTGCCTTTGAGACAAAGATACTTTGTATATTTTTTTCCTTTTAGTATATTTGCTCATACCCAGAATTAATGTATGCCAACTCTTTTCAACATCGAAGCAATTGCAACATGACAAGATGCCTACTGCTTATAAAGGACCCAGCTAATTAGGCTTTAGATAGGTAGAGTACTTAAAGGCTGGAAAACTGAAAGAACTCTATTCATATAACAACCTAAGGCACTGTAGAAATCTCTAGGGAGAGTTAATCATCCTTGGATAGAATGCACAGCAGCAACCCTGCTGAGTGGAGAGTTTCTTGGAATATCTAATGAAAAATGCTGAACATTGTATTAAAGATTTTCTTTGTTAGGATACTGTCCATTTCAAATGGAGAGGAAATAGTTTTCAGTCCACGTGTCAAGAAGCTTAACTTTGTAGTGGAAGGACATCAGTTGTTACAAAGTCTAAATTCACTCATTTCATAGATTCATGTTCTTCTGATCAGTAGGGAATCTTTAATTTGACTGGTGATCCAGTTTCAAGAGTGGGGGTAAAATCCCCTCACAAAAGCTTATCACTCAGGAATTAGGATGCACTTGGGGAGGTACGAGATGGGGATCGGAGTACTTTCAGAAGGATAGAATTGAACTGAAGGCCTGCACGTTCTCAGCAAAATGCTGTAATTGTCTTGCTGACTGTAAGGATGACTCCTACCACCATCTCCAGTTGTTTTTTCTAAATAAAACTGTTAGGTCAAAGCTATTAGTTTGTTGGGTTTTTTTAATAGCACATCCTACAGGTAAGCAGTGGGTATGCCTGCTGTTTCTAGCTTCTTAAAGGAGACAGGTCCACAACTATTTTGTGGATATATTCTAGGTAAAGAAATAAGATAAGTGCCAAGGACTGATTGCTTTATTAACTGATGTAGGGTTTGATAGTGCTTGATTCAGGTGCAAATATACACTTAAGTAAATATTTCTAAGATGAACTGGTTAGGCACCTTGGTTCTACCTCTGCAGGTGTTGGGAATCGAAATCTGTATAATGGTTTGTCCTTAAGTGAATGGTAAAAATTTTGCAGTTGCAAATGAAGACTAAGGTGAAGCTCATTGCAGAATACATAAAAGTGAAAGCAAGATTGTTTTCATGTACATAAGACTTGACAAAATAGTTTTCAGCAAGCATTCAGACACAGAAAAATGGTCAAATTGCTGATATTGAATGATTAGAAGTGAAAGTGAGAAGTGAGTTTTGCACAGATTTTTTTGACACTCTACATGTTAAGATATCAAGAAGAGTTTTGGGTTTTTTATAAATGACTTCACAAATCTAAAAAATTTGCAAAGTAATGTGAGTGTTAAAGTATTTTGGAAAATCAAGTTTCTAAAATTATTTTTAATATCCTCTTCTTCCAATAAATCTTAAATCACCCAAATTATTAATGATAATTATCACCTACATGGGATTCTTGTCAGAAGGGCTAGAAGATGGAGTAGTTATAAGACTATCCTTTCTCCATGAATTTTCATGCCAGATACATGATTAAAATATTATGTAATACTAGGAAGCTTTAGTACGCAGGAAAATTTATGATATTGTACTTTATTTTATTTTTGGGGTTTTATTTTAGTTTTTACCCCACATTCAATCTTGATGAAAATTAGTAACAATTCTATTTTGGCTTCTTTTTTATTCAAAGGGAAAGTTTTTCATTTCAGTTCTACCTTCTGAAGGGAAAGCAGCTCTACGCCAACATAGTTTTATGACTGGCCTGGGGGCAGCAGAGTTTATTTCAGCCAATTAAAATAACAATTACTGTTAGAGACACTAATAGGAACACCCTTTTGCTAGTTAGTTCTACAACCCAGATGGTATGATTAAAACATCTCAGCTTCAAATTATTGTATTGTACTGATTGCCCTCTCTCTACAAATTTTTTTCAATAATATGGTGCAAAACTCACTCTATTTGCATGGTAGTTTTCACAGTTTGGTTGCCTAAAACCAGTATGCTAGTACATTCACTGCTGGAAACTATAATATTTGATGTAAAATAAGATAAAGTTGACTGATCTCTTTGGGATATTATATATGTTATATATAGATTATTATATATCTTTTCAGATTATGTGCAAAACTATATGTTGACCTGGCTGAGCGTGGCTGCAACTTAAACATTGAATGTGAATAACAATACATTTGCTCAATATGATGGTTGAAGTTTTGCAGAAAATTGTGTTGGAACATCTTTATAATACTACTATTTCATTTTATTGTATACCTTGTTTGAGCTATTGCCTTGATTATTTCACTGGGCCAGTTACACTAGCTTTTGTTTGTCTGTCACCCTTAAATTTCTGCAGGGGCTCAGTTATGTTTAGTCCAGCTAGGATGTTTTCAACCACTTGCTTGTTTTCAAGAGACTAAAAATATATTTCATAGTGTTCAATCTTAAGTTAGGAACAACTTGAGTAAGAAAAGGGAAGATACCTGTTTATTCTTCTTTGTGATCCTTAGGTTTCAAAGGATCAGAATAATTTAAAACTGTGTATGTTCTGTTCTTTAGTATCGTGGCTGCATTCAGCCACTCTATCATATGAGTGTCTGTGGGGGAGCGCAGTGTAGAGAAATCTGAAGATCTTGTCATTACTCTGCTGACTTCTATATCTTAGTAATTTCTCCTACGAAAAAGCATTTGTCAGGATAGGTGATATATGTTTGGCTTCTGTACCTCCAGATTACTGTTTCATGATGCTGTGGAAATTTTGAGCTCTAACTGCATTTACTTTCAAGAGACTTTAAAAGAAAAAAAAAGAAGAAAAAATTTAAAAAATCTTCATTTGTTAGTATAGGTCTACTTGGAGTTCAATCTCATAATCAGTAATAAATGCTGTTTTAACCCTGCTTTCTAAAAATTCCCTAAATGTGATTGTTTTAATGTGCCATATTACATTCATGTCTCATACTGAAATGTTACGAGAATACGAGTATTCTGATTCCCAGTTGTTTTCTTCAGCTTTACTGATGCTCTCTTAATGTATAGCCAATGCAGTTGTGTATCTGCACTTCAGAAATCCAGAAGGGCAGTCACAATTATATTTTTCCTTCACAGTTTGGGAAAGCTTCTATTCCTGTGACAATATGTAGGCTTTGGGTTGTTATTGGTCTTTTAAATTCTGTTATTACTTAAGAGACACCTCAAATCCAGGTCTCTGTCGATCTCCCATTCCCAGAAATAGATTTAGAAGCTTTCCACAAATAACCTTTTGTCCCTTAATGTTAGGTCTAATATTTTTTTTCGACTCTGTAAATGACTTTTGCATTCATATAGTGCTTCATGGAAAAGCTTACTTAATTCTGGTAGATCAGAAATTCTTGACCATTGAGACTTAGCTCTTAGTTGTTTGTGTCTGTCTGACATACCATGGCAGAAAAAAGGATGAATTATGTATTTTTCTCTCAGTTCCTTGGGTGTAAATGTAGAGTCATTAATGTAATGCCAGTGCAATTACTCTAAGTTCACACCTAGGTAACTAACAACAAGCTCATGTCTTTGAAATAGAACATTGTTTTAAGTAAAAAAATAAACTCCACAAATTCTTTCAAATTTATTCATCTCAAATTCCTTCTTGCTTTCCATGAACATACTCTAATTTACAGCCACAATCTCACCAACAGGTCTGCCAACAAAAGTAAAAAATGAAAAAAAAAAAATTAGGTCTCATAACACTGCATATCTCACAAAGGCTCAACAGAGATATGATTGTAATAGTTTCTATTGAAAAAAAAAAAAAAAAGACAGTGGTAAATGACCCTGGTGTATTCTTGTCCCAATTTATGTTATGCTAAGGTAGTGTTGGTGGCAGTCTTTTTGAGCAACACACACTTATGTTATCTTAATTATAAAGGATTTGTATAAAGGATTCCCATCCCTTTCCTTGATACAGTTTTAGACAAGAAACAGAATTAGCTATCACATTTGAAATTATATGAGCAAAGAATGAAATTATTAGGTGGTCCTAGGGTTCATATTTGCTATATTTCTGCATTAGACGAGAGGTAATTCCTGGCATGTATAGTAACATGATCTATTTGTGAAACAGAACTAGTTATTCATTCACATAGGCAGATATGATTTATTTTTTTCCTGATAGCTTAAAAAAAAAAAAAAGCTTAGAACAAGATAGTATTAGCTGCTTGTATGAGTTTGACTTTTATCACAGGACAAAATGGTTTTCTTGTTCTCTGATGCAGACTTACAACCTTGTGGATGTCAATAACCTTATCCACTCCAGTGCAAATATCTTGTGGTTTGTAGGCACAAATGTCTTCATAATGAATACAAAATGGATGAAGCAATACTGGGCAGGGAAGAGAAGTCGTACCCTAGATTAATGAGAGTATATTTGAACAATTGTCAGCTAGCTCCTGTTTAAAGAGAGGATGATATGGTTAAACATGTTTTAATACACTGTGAGGGCAGTGTAAGCCTACGGCTCCTGAGGCTGGTAAATCATATGCCCTTGGTGTGTAACAGCTGCACGAGGGACTGAATCTTACCTTGGCTCTCCATAGATGGCTGTACCTAATGGCTTTCTGCTTTTCCATATGGACACAGTACTTATATTGTGGGACCACAAAGGCCTTGTGTACTTAGCTTCCTGATAGTCTAAACTTAGTAGGTGTGTGAAATCTATGGCCCTCAATCTTATCTCATGTGTTTGCATGATTTTAATTTAGGTAGCAGTTCATACAAACACAATCGTCAATCTACATGAACATTCATAGGGTATTTACAGGTGCTTTTAACTTCAACAGCTGAGAATATAGCAAAAGAGCAGTTTCCTTGAGAGTGACTGAAAAGTGTAGCACACTTGAGGGAAACACTACCTCCTGGCTTCCCATTTAGCTCATATCTCTTGCTTATTCTGTAGGAGTTCTGCACTGTATGCTGCTGCAAAACAGCATTACTGAAGTATAAGATGATGCTCTAGAGAAAAATGGAGAGACTGGATACAGTCTATGGGAGGGAGGAGGGAATAATCTGGGAATTAAAGTAAAGAAGAAAAGGGGCAGGCATAATGCTCTAATTAGCCTTGTCCTGCTTCTACCAAGCTGTTCTTACATTTGAGCCATCTGCTGAATAAATTGAATCACCTCCTTGTTACTGGACTGAGTTGGGAAAAAATAAACCATTTCTTAGGAATTTTCATTCCTATTTGTCTCATTTGCAGCTTATCATTTCAGAGTGCTACTGAAGCTCACTAGCCAACTAAGTTCAAGCTGAATTTGTAAAGTGACTATAGTTTTTTACTCAGTTGTTTGCATGGATGTATTAGCTCTGCTGTATTCCAAATGGTCTCCCGTGTAGATCAATTTTGAATGTGTATAATAAAAATTCCTGAATGACCAACAAGTTGATCCTTCAACAGTTGCCATCCTGCATACCACAACTATGGGACTTCCTTTTTGATCTAGAGCTGTGCTTTGATCAAAATCTAATTCTGAATTTTAAAATGTCCGAGTTTGTAAGTGTACTATACCACTCAATAAACTGCTAGAGAGGTTAATCATTTGCAACATTAAAAGTGTACATTTCTAGTTTGAATTTGTGATATTTATGCTTCTAGAAGTTGTTTCATCTTTGACGGCTAGACCAAGAAGTCTCCGTTATTAAATTTCTGTTTTCTATAAATGAATTAAAACTCAACTGCCTAAATAAAGAACTGAGATATTGCAAAACTCATCCATGTGGTACCCATCTTTTATATATTTAATGTCTGGACCCAGAATATCTTCCATGCTGTTAAGGGACCTGCCTAAACCTCAGTAGCAGCTCTTAATCCCCTCAGTAGACCTGAAGTTTCTTTTCTACTCTGCCCTTTGGTGAACCACAGTAGCCTTCTTCCAGATTGCAATGATGCACCACCTTTCCTTTGGGATTCGACTCTGAATTGTCTCCTAGATGTAATCACAGGGGTTTTTTTAGGGGAAGACAAGGAGTTGCTCTCTCTTTTCAAAATAAGTATTGACTACCCAAACCTTGAATGTGGACTGCAGCCTGTCAAGCTTCACAAGTGAAGGCACTGTAGCCTGAAAATATATGTGTGCACTCTGGCAGCTTCTCTCTTTCTCTCCCAGTAAATCTTCATAAATTTTCAGTGTATTGTGAAAGTTTCAAAAAAGGATGGAGCTCCTGCTCCTGCAAAATTTGTAGTCCGGTAGCTACAATTGTCATTGAAATAGAAGATGATTGTTTATGTCCCACTCCCCCCTTTTTTCCTTTTTTATTCTTTTCTTTTTTTTTTTTTTTAAATCTTTTTTTTAAATAATGGAATTTCTGCATTCCATGGTTTTGGCTTTCAGAAGTTTACTCTGTCAGCCTGGCTAGCTGAAGCTGGTGACCTAGAAGTGTTGCTACAGCTGTAAATTCCTGCTGTAGATAAACTGCTATCCTTTTCTTTTATCAACAACAACAAACAAAAGCAAGAACAAAAAAAAAAAAAAAGAAAAAAGGTGAGACTGTGTGTGAAATACTTTGTGTTTACAAATTTTACAGAAGAAATGACCAAACCTTCTAGCTTATCTCAGGAGTTCAGTTATTTTCCGGTCTTTCAGCAACAATAACTCTAAGCCTGAGAGAGGTAAGTATGTTTATTATGTAGTACGGATTCGACTTCTTTCTTGTACATCCTTATTTATGTTATTGTCAGGCACTGGCAGTCTTTGAATTTCTAATATTCTCTTGTATCCTATGGATCTATGCTCTGTGTGTCATAAAAAGCACACTAGCAGACATTTTTCTCCTCTATTCTTTCTCATAAATATTTGAATTTGTTAATGTTGCCGACATTAACAAAGGCTAATAACAGTGTTGAGCTTTCTCCACCTCTGCAGCTACTAGTTGTATCTGATTTTATTTCAATGCAACTTTTGCTTTCATAAAAAGGAGGCTTAGCATTTCTTACTGTGCTGTTGTGTGGCATTTTTCTACCAAAACTCTGAAGGTCACATTTCTGTGTGCTTTCTTTGTGGGTGATCATAGATATGCTGCTGTGTGTTGTCCCCATAATTGAAAGTCTATGTTTTTTACTCATACTATTGCTATAAAATGGATACCATTTTCAAGGCAAAGAATCTTTTTGTCATCCGGTTTTTGAGGTTGCATTCTCCTCTCTTGAAATGGAGAGGAGAATGACATGGTATGTAGTATCTGGTATGTAAGGCTATCCTTCTTACCAGATTTGCTGTGTAAAGCACCAATACCAGCAAAAGTCTGGGGCGGTATTAGACAAAACTTTCCTTTTCTGCACATGCAAAAAAAATACATGGTAGTCTGTCTTGTATTTTTAATGTGTATGTGGGATCAGTGATCAGTTTGAGTACTCTGATTTGCACAGCAAATCACGTCTTCCCAGCCTTACCATAAGACTTTTTCCCAATATTGACAGTTCAGAAAATTTTGTGACCAGCTAAGTACCTTTACATAAACATGTTTCTTTAACATATATATCTTTCTTGATCACTGTTAGGAGAAGAGAAAAGCAGCTAGATGTGCTACTAATTTGAACTGTTGTAGAAAAAGTCTACGTTCATCCGAGACGTTGTAACTCAAGTATACTGTAATCACAGTTATAGTTTCAACTGTGTAACTTGTCCGTGTAATAGTTCTGGAATAAAAATAAAATAATAATATTAAAATTAAAAAACAGCCAGAGAACATTACTGTAACATTCATGCAAAAGGAATCATTTAGCTCCATAAAGCTGTTCTTACTCCATGAGTTTTGATGATCCCAGTAGTTGATGCTCCTCATTTTGAGTCATGTCTGAAGTAATGTGCTAATATGAAGATGGAGGTTGATCATACGTGTCTTCAGAAAAATACGTCATAATTTTTAAAGTAAGGAATTTAGCCTCAACATATTGGCCAGATTTCAATTTAAGTCATTAAATACTTGGCAAATAGGTATCTCATTGTTGTAGTTAACATCATGATTTGCACCACTGATGTGCTGAGTGTGTTAGGATCTTTAAAGATAAAACATTTTATAGAAATCTGCCTTAAGATATTGTTGCTCTGGTACATATTGTTTGTTATCTAAATAAAGAGGTAAGCCTTTGGAATACTTAAGTGACAGTAGACATATCTTCATTGATGTCACAATGCTGTATGCATTTGTAGTATGTCTTGAAAGATGTTTTGTTGCTTTTAGTTTTTCAGTGGTGTGCCTTGGCCTCGGAAAGTATTTGGGAAAGAGAGCAAGTATTTTTACCTCTGTTTCCAAAACTGAAGTTACATGAACAGTGACAGAACAAGACTGATTTCTGGCACTGTACATTGAAATATGTATTAAGTTTTAAATATAATTCATGGCATTATCAAAAGTAGGCATGTATGAATGTTTGAATGAATGCAGAAAGCAAAAAACTCAGTGCCCAAAATATTTAAATGCACTTGTGTAAATGGCTGTGGACTTCTTAAATTCCCATGTAAAGAATATAAAGGAGTGTTAGCTAGACAGCTGCATGATCAAGCTGGTTTCTAATTGCAAAACAGATTTGTCAGAAACTGATCCAAACATCTCTGGTTTTTTAAAAAATAAGATATTTGATTTTTTTCTAACATTTTCTAAGATAAAATCACCAAGGGGGTGGGATTCATTGTTTTGTGGTTAGACCATGCTTACTGTAAATGTATCAACAGCCTCAGGGAAAGAAACCAACCCATAGCAATTGAGTTTGTAGTGGCAGCAAGATGGGAGATGATGTAATTAATACTGCATAGATAGTCACATGATGGAAAAAATACTTACATTCAGCACTGTTTTGTCTGAGAGGCCAACGTGCTTGTTGTATTTTTCCAGTTTTTTCTTTATTTCTTGCTTATGTATCTGATCGTTGAATTAATAAATTAAATTATTGATACATGGCTTAATTAACCCCCCACCCCTCTTTTACAGGTAAGGAATAATTGATAGAGTAAACGGTATGTTTGGGATTTACTGGAAAGAACTACTGCCTCAAAGATCTGTGGTAATAGTTAACTTTGTGTTGGGCATCTGATTGAAGTTAATGGATACCTCAAAGTGCAGCAGTGAGCATGCAATATTGCTGTAATAATTAATACTTGGCATCGTACGTACAATAGTACTATTCTGGATTACAGACATTATTCTTATTTTCTAAAATGTCTTTTACCATTTAATCTCTTCATAATTTTCATAATTTTGCTTTGTCTCCTTTTGGGAAGTTTACATAGTGATATTTCACTATGTATATGAAGAAAAAAATTCCCTTTTTTTTTTTGGTTTGCTTTGGGTTAAAATTTATTTTATGATAATTTTTAGTAGTCTCGCATTTAATACTACGATTTCCCCAGCAGACTAAGGTAAAAACCTTTTAGTTTTCAAGGTCAAGATAGATTTTGGGAGGAAGAGCAGGCTCCATATAACATTTCATATAGAGCTTATGTTCAAAAGAACTGACATTATATCTGACAGTAAATTGCTCTGTGTAGCTTGGGATTCACTGGAAGAAGAGTTCTGACCATTTTATACCGTCTTGAATTGTTTTATATAACTTACTAAATGACAATTTGAAGCAATATGAAGCAACTATAAAATGTGATAGGGAGTTGATATTTCCCATAGAAGTACCTAAAGTATGGATTAGATGGGAGGAGGGGAGTCCTGGGCCATTGGATAGAAGTATTATACCTACTTTCTGGAATAGCTTTAACGTGTTTATAGCACCTATCTTTAAAAAATGGTGTACTCTGTGAAACTGTAATACTGTTACTTCGTAATACATACAATATAAGAGACTGAGTTACCTCCAGGATTAATTCCTTTCTATAAATAGGGCCTCATGTGGATGGACATGTGGGCTTGTTGAATCTACGCATCCATGCTGTACAAAGCTTTCTACTATTCTTCAGATATTGGTAACAGAGCCTGCAGTGCATGCTCCATGGTGCAATGTGGACGCTATGTTGCAATAAAAATTGTTCTTATTAGAAGATTATGATATTGTAATAATGTAATGTATATATTAGCATATGAATATTTCAAATAAACATTTGTGTATTGCTTCAGATCATAGTGTCACAGAAAACTTTTTTAAATTTTGGCCTATAAAGGGTATTTAGCTCTGAAGAACAGTCTGCGATGGTACAGTAGATGTTCCAGAAACCCAGTTTTCTTTATGGGTTTATAAATCACAATACATTAGAAGTAAAATACAGGGCACCTATCACAGAACACTGGGTGCGCATTGTAATTAGTCTCGGAGAGGCCATACATTTTAGCAATTAGATAAGATACTCATATGTGCCATCATCAGAAAATGTACAAAACAATTTTTCTTACAACATGCTTTCTGTGACCCTAACTTTCTGTTTGTTCAAGAACGAAAGTCAAATTGAATATTTAAATAATAAATCTAGTGATTTTTTTCATTTGGTGTTTCCCTGTCTTTTCATTTAGATGTAATCACTGTAATGACAGACTGAGGGCAAACGAAATTAAACCAGTTGGGTGAATTAGCTCAGCAAGTGACAGTTCACAGGAGAGTCTTTATCTACTCTTTCCACAGACTGTGTGTGCATAATTGCAGGTAAGTGCACTGGCTACATTTTCTTCAATAGAACAATTATAATAGAAATTATAATTAAAGGTCTGATATTATACTCATGACTAGATATTTGGGTCAAAATTGTACATGTACTAGCTTGAAGCCTGTTCTAAAAAATTATTTGATTAAATTTATATTTTATTGCATCCCTTCAGGGGTATGATTATGCAGCCAAAATTACTCAGTTAATTTCAAAATGATGCTTATGAAAACTGACCATTTCTATTAAGTATTTCAGACTTTGAGTGCACATTTTTTTATATTGAGGTATTGTTCAAAGGAAAGTTCATATGTGCATATCTCTACATATTGCAGTACTATGCTTGTAAAATTTTCCCAAAATAATATATATATGTATGTACCAGAACATAAATTTGAGGTATCTAAGGCCTTGTGAAAGAATCAAGCACCTAATTACCATCTGTGACAACAACAATCTCTTGTAAAAGTCTCAGTGCCGTTATTCACAGTGGAAATGAAGACATCTATTAGTCTGCGTAAACTACTGTATCAGTTTTCATGATAGCTAATAACATAAAATCTTACTCGTCACTGCTGAAAATACAAATTGGGAGTGAGGACTAACACTTTTGTAGACTACCTTAATTCAGACCATCTCTGGCTAAATACAGCATAGAATGTGAAAGTTACTCAGCGGGGTCTATAAAGATGCATTTTATGATAGTTTAATATAGCACCCAAAAGTGCAGATTTTGAAGAGTGTTTAGCTTACAGAGGTGAAATACAGATGAGGATTTTGTAGACAATATGGCCAGCTACTTAGCTAGTTTTCTCCTAAAAACATGTTAGTAAGGCCTTTGAATCTGTAAAATAAAACATGAAAAGAAATTCTTCTAGAGTAAGAATATAGCAGGTGACCTTCAGTGTGATCTATCAGCTTACATTTTCAATGCACAAGTCTTAACTTTTGAATGCATAGCAAGTACATAAATGGTTTTTGGAAGACCTGGATATGTTCCCTAATTTTTCTTGTGTCTAAATGTATTTCTTCTTTATAGAAGTCACTGACAGAATTTAGAATAGATAGCAATGAATTAGAAAGTTTCCAAAATCAAGTGATGATAAATATAATGGACAGTGTTTGGTGTTTGAAAGCAATAAACTGTTTCTACATTTCTAAAATCCAGTATAATAAAATAATTGTGTTGATCCTAAAATCATAGTTGGTTCAGTAATCCAGGCCTTGACTTGAACTGATATTAGATCAGCTAAAGAATGATCCGTACCTTTGCATATTCTAAGTATTTCTGTGAAATCTGTTACTTCTGATCAAAACCCTGTTATATCCACTTATTGCTAATGACACGTATGCTAACACAGGGGTTTCCATGTGGATCGTATTTTATCTTGTTTTCATAGGTTTTCTGTGCAGGGATTTAACAAAGTCTTGATTTTGCATGTCTTTTAAGCTATGTCACTAGAAAAAAATCTGCAGCACATGTTGGAAGAATTTGGTGGTTTCTTAAAAATTGGAATTTGTTGTATTAAAAAGGACATACAAAATAAGTAGGATTTCAGCCTGGAAGTAAGGACTCGATTCTGCACAAGCCTGATTATCCCTAAGCCTGGTAGATTCAGTTACCAGTTTCTGTTAACTCTGTGTATCTATGTGTGTGTATGAGAAACTGCATAGAATCCCAGCTGAAAAATGAACACAGTTGCTTTTTTCTTAAGCTGAATCTTTGCATTGCACTAGCGTTGTGAGTTGCTGTTTTCCACTGTAGCACTAGCTGCTGTTTTCCTATATTCTCTTCATGAATATCTAACAAGTGTAGAGAAGCCTGAGATATTTTTACATCAGGGATCAGTGAGGACAAAAAGAAAAGGAATTTAGCAAGATAGAAACAAGGACTAACTGTAAGCAGATGAGGTTTCCCAACTCTTTTATCATCATCAGGATTCTTAGTGACTTTTTGATCTGAGAACCTTAAAACATTTGAGAAATACCTGCATTTTTTTTCTGAGGTTCTCATTCTACAGACCTAACTAGTGTTGTATTTGGTACACTTTTCCTCTAAAATTATGGAGGCAGATAAAATACCAGTACTTTATAGACAAGGGAGTCCTGGTAGTAATTATTTTATTAACTGTGAATGATAGTTGTAAGACTGATATAACAATGTCTGTGTTGGGAAACAGTGCTTTAATTTTAACCCTTCTAAAGAAGGTAGGTTTAAATTTAGAGAATGAAGAAGAGAATTTACCATGCATTAAAGCATTTCTGATTGAACACTATATGTAAAATTCCTAAACAAAAGCATGGCATTATATAAAAATAGCTTTAAAAAGTGAGAGGTTATCTTTGTGCATACATGACTTCTTGTACTTTCTCAGTACAAGTAGAATTGCATTCATAGCACTAGCCAACACTATTGTCTGATTATCCAGTGAGTAGATGTCTCTAAAAATACACATTTATCTCCTCACATTCTCAGAGCTAGTATCAACAGCATTCTATAGCTACAATTTTACTAGTTCAGTCTCACAAACATTATAGTAACTCAATAAACAAGGAAGATTAGAACCTAGTACTTACTAAAGAACGAATAGCAAGAAAATAAGAATTCTGATGACCTAGATTCTTGAGTTAATTATGCAAGCCAACTCCTGTTGTTACAGATGGAAGACTATAATGTCTAGATTCAGAGATGTGTAGGTGCCTAACTCCCATTGAATTCAAATGAGAATTAGGCTCCTAACTACCTTTCTGAATCTGGGATAAAGTGATTTCAGCAGCATTCGGTGTCATTAGTGTGGAATTTCTGTCTGCTTCAGTGCAATTATTTTGCATTTACTCTGTCTTAGTAACAATAAAATTCTGGCCACAGAGTTAATTTGTTGTCTATAAATGGTCTGTGATTTTACACTTTTGATAGAGAAATCTTACAAAAGAAACCCTGTTGAGAAAGTATATTTGTGATTTGAAGAAAAAACATTCTTCTCCAAGATGCATTCCATGGCTTGCTTAGATTGCTTGCGGCAATTTCAACCATTACTGCAGAGTCTGACTTAGAATGCAGAGGGAGCAATATGTCTGTATATTAGTAAGGCCTTTCATTAAATCTTTACTTTTGAAAATAATTGGTTCTTTTAATCTATAATGGAACATGGACTTACAGGCTGTCTGTGATTAAAATTAAACCTTATTTGTCTTTTAATATGGTGCTATGTTCATCTGTAATTGAGTAGGGATCGATGCCAGCCCTGTGATGGGCAGTAAGCTTATCCAACGTGACGGAGATAGATTTCAGGGAAGACAGACTTTGCTGTTTCTATGTACAAGTGGGATGAGTAGACCATATCAGCAACATTTAATTATTTTGTAGGTAATTATTCATTTGAGGGACACAAGTTTCAGAGCAGTATTGGAATAGAAGGAAGACCAATACAATTACCATTTGGCTAAGTATACTGTTTGCACTGGTAGCTGGAAAGTCATAATGAGCTTTTCATTACATTTGAATAAAGGAATGTTTTCTTTAATAATAAAGACTCAGACTAATGTTTAGTATAACAATACTGGCTTGGAGGAAAAAAAAAACACAACAAAAAAAAACAAACAGAGAAACCAAATGATGGATCAGTGGCATGGATTCCTTTAGTTTTGTTTTTTCCCCCGCCTCTGTTTTAAGACCCTTTGCTCTTGTAGAATCATACAACAACTTAGTCTGAAAAGGACCTCTGGAGGGTCATTTAGTCTAACCTCTTGGTCACAGTAAGTCTAGTTAGACCAGAATGCTCAAGACTTGCCCTGTTGAGTCCTGAACACCTTCAAGGATGGCGATTCTGTATCCCATATTTGACCACTCTTATGGTAAAAATAAATAATTTTCTCCTAATATCTAATCAGGATTTCCCATATTCCAACATGGTTTCATTGCCTGTCAATGTATTCCTGTGCACCTCTTAGAAGAGTGTGCCTCTGTTTTCTCTGTATCATCTGAGCCGGGAGCTGCAGACAGCAATAAGGGGTCGCCTTAGCCCTCTCTTCTCAAGGCTGAACAAACCTACCTCTTGACACCTCTTCAAGTATGCCATATTCCCCTGCCCCCACCCATCTTGGTGGTCTCCCCGGACTCATTCTAGTGTGTCATTATCTTTATTGGGAAGCCCAGAACTGGACACAATACTCTGACACAGTCTAACCAGTGCTGAATTGAAAGGAAGGATCACTCCCCTGGACCTGCTGGCTGCGCTCTTGCTAATGCAGCCCAGGATACCAGGGCACATCTCTGGGTCTTGTTCAACTTTTTGCCTACCATGACCCCCAGGTCCTTTTCTGAGGAGCCTCCTCTGTCACAGATGGAGTGACACACTTCACTCATAAAAGAGAAGTAACAATATGTTTATTGATGTAAAACTGCTATTTACAAAATTTGATAGTAAATGCGGCAGTGGTTTAACAAGATTTGATGGCGAGGTTTGCTTGATATTTACTGCATAGAGGACAGGATCAGACAAAACTGTCAGGGAGGCCCTCCCATTGACTCTTGAGGTTCAGAAAGGACCCCTTTGCATTCTGAACTCCTTCTCAGAGAGGAGTCTAGGTGCGGCTGGATCCACTCCTAGTCCCAGACTTGGTCAACGGTCGATGTCTAAAGGATTATATATGCACAATCAATCCTTTGTATCACTTAACTAAGATTTCAAAGTTTAGCATGCTGTTAATCACTTACTGAGAATCTCTTGCAACAAGGAATCTCTCAACCTCAAGGAATAACTTTGAGAGGTGTCCCTACGCAAGGAGAGATCCTGGCATGCAGCCTGCTGCTGTGCAGGAGAGCTCAATGGGCTGTGGGCTGTCCACTATTTATGGAGTAAGATAATTCACACATAGTCATAGTTGCATGCTGACTACAGATGTTAGTTTCTTCCAAATTTGGCTTGAGTCAGACATTGACCAGCACTGTGGTTAGGTGGGTGCATTGTTCATATTCGCCCTTGGCTATTGTGTTGTTATCCGTCTTCCCCCAAACCACTTTGAGCTGGATGCAGCTATCATGACCAGACGTATCCATTACGATTGCCACTGGTGGTTTTCACTTGATCAGGATTATGGGAAATACAGGTCCAGTTGGGGGTGGGTCAGGAGGAGCACACCATCATATCCTCCCAGCAGTCAGTGCCTGCTCGTCCTGGTGCATGGGGTTATTACATCCCAGATGTACGACTTTGCATGTCCCTTTGCTGAACTTCAGTATGTTCCCATCAAGCCATGTCTCCAGTCTGTCCAGGTCCCTCTGAATAGCAGCCCTGCCCACCAGCATATTGACTGTTGCCCCTCAATTTGTTGTCATCCACAAGCTTGCCGAGACTGCACTTTGTCCTGTCATGCACCTGCATTAATGAAGACAATTCCCAGTACTGGTCCCCAGCTGGACTTCCCAGCACTGATGATGACCCTTTGAGCCTGGCACCCCAGCCAATTCTCTACCCACCCTGTTGTCCACTTACCCAGCCTGCCTCTTACTAGTTTGATGAGAAGATGACTATGGGAGACTGTGTCAAAAGCCTTACTAAAGTCAAGGTGTCCTGCATCTATCAACTTTGCCTTGTCCACAGAGCCGGTCACCTCATCCTAGCAGTGATGAGGTTGGTCAGGTATGATATGCCCTTGGTAAACCCAGGTTGGCTGCTTCCAATCCCCTTCTTGCCTTCCCTCTGTTTAAAAATGGTTTCTAAGCAAATTTGCTCCATAACCTTCCCCAGAACTGAGATGAGGCTGACAGGCCTGTGCTTAATGGGATTTTCTCTTTTGCCCTCTGCTTTGCCCTTTGTTTTCCAGTGATCAGAAACCTATCAGGAAGTTCCACTGATGCCATGACCTTTCAAAGATGATAGAGAACAGTCTCACAGTGACATCAAGCCACATCCTTCAGCACGCTCAGGTGCATCTCACATGGTCCCATGCATTTATGTGTGTCCAAGTAGGTTAAGCAATCTCTAAATCTGTCTTCCTCTGCTGTGGGTACTGCTTCACTCCCACAGGAAATATTAGAAGCAGCTACTACCTTCAAAGCTGGAAGGAAATAAATTAATAAATCTTCCCAAATGTTATGCAGACTTTCATAACGAATATGTTTTCACTCAGCTTGAACAGTCTTACTTGAAAATGTGTTTTTATATGTGAACTATTATGCAGGAAAGCTGGATTTCTTTTACTGCATTTTCTGTGTCCCCTGCACCGTAAACAATTGTTAGCTTTATGCTGCTTGCTAAGCTATAAATATTAATATACTACCAGTGATACTAACAGAGGAGATACTCAGTTCTCTTAGCAATATCTCTGAATGGGAAGGACTATGACCAGAGCAGATATTATTTAACTATTAGAATTTTCATCACTTTATTTTTAGAGAGCAAATAATGGTGACTCTTTCTAGTTCTTTTTTTCCATGGGAAAGTTCAAATAGAGATATTAGAATGGACAAGCTGTTAAACCAAATGCCTTTTTGTCTTGGCTTGGACAGATTATGCTTGTTCAGCGTTTCAGTTTTCTGTTCATTTATTTCTGAGTATCTTTCAACCACAGTCTACCAGATATATCTCTGTGTCTGTCCAACTGCAATATCCATTGAGATTACATTTATCATTTCCTTGGTTAGTGCAATGTGGTATTTGATCTTTGTAACTTTTCACACTGTCCTACAGATAATCTTAAGAATTTTGTTCACCTTAGGACACAAAAGTCACTAGGACTTTTACATAACTTTTGCTAATTTTGAATTGTTGGGGTAACACTGATAATGAGCATAAGTAACTTTATACTCTTGTCTGGAGTATTGTTAATATGAACTGTAGTTTATTTTATTTTGGTCTGGTAGGACTTGTGGCTATAATCAATAGAATTCTTTGATCTTAAAACAAAAATGTAAGAACATTCATTTTCCAGTATGATACTATCAAAAGCTACTTCATAAAGCAATGAGATGCTCTAATGTACTTCCTATGAAGACATTTTTTAGTAGCTGATATACATAGCTCAACTTACTTTACTGTGTTGTTAAGGAAAAAGCAACTGAGACAGAAAAACATTATTTTTTCCTTCACTCATTTCATGCAATTCCCCAGGTCAGTAAATAGCCCCAAATACATACAAGGACTTCCGTATGATGCCTCACCCAGGGGAATGGATTCAGCAATTTATAAAACTCACATTCACCCTTTAGTCCAATTCATTTACTGTTTATCCATTGGAGGCCTTTTTGAAATTCCTGCATGGTATTTTCACATATAGCACCTTAGCCTGACAGTAGTGCTGTTATAATAAGGTTGTTCTAAGTTATGAATAAGAAGTGTTCTTAACAAAATGAGAATGAGCATACCTTCAGATCTCATAAATGGATGTGAGAATAAGTACAGTTCTGTTGTTAAATACCTAATGTAAGTTCGGTTATGCATTGGGGAAGACTGCTTGTCTAAAAAATTGAAACCAGCTTCATTTCATGCTCTTTTTTTAGGTTTATATGGGATATAGATATATCACAGAAATTTAAGTATATAACCAGCTGCTCTCAGAACTGGTTTCAACTAAGTTGCTGTTGCAGCAGTTTAGCCTGTAAAGTCTAGTTCTTGGAGTATGCAATTAATTTCTTGCAGAAAAATCCATATATAACGCCCTCCTTATTTGTTCTTACTGCAGAAAGTAAAAACCTTTACAAGAGTCAGATTCTAATCCAATTATGCATGAATGCCATATTTTCCACAATAACTATAGTTTTATGAAATCTTCTGCATGCTCTGTTTTTGGTGAGTGTTAAATCAGGTTAAATCTGAGTATGGTACCCCTTTGCATACTGTTAGTTATAAAACATTGTCAATACCTTCTTCACCTACTTAATGACCAGTTCTTATTTTGTTCTATTTACAGCTAAATACCATCAAAATAGCAGCTTATTCTAGCAAAAGCCTTAGTGCAACAGCAGTCTGTTTTAGTCTCTATTTTAGGAGCTGTTGGTTAGCAAAAAGAGCTGGTACTAGATTCAGGGACATTTCTGAAATAGCTTTTGAACTTTTGACACAAAGGGAGTTACCAGATTGTCTGCCAGAGATGACACCCCCTGCTGAATACATAGATATGGTCATTTCCTTCATACAGTAATTTCCATTTTATAATAACTAACACTAAGCAATTCATTTTAGAGGATTATTGTACTTCTCTAACAGTTCAACTCACACAACATTTGGTGGTTTCTTCCCCACCATACTGGAGGCATGCAGCAAAAACTTGCTCAGAAATGGAGCGTCTGTCACTTAGTATTCATTGATTCTAGTCATGCCATTTTACTTATTTATGCAGCTTCTATAACATTCGAGTGATAAGTTGCACATAATTTACACAGATAAATTACACGCAGCTGTGACTTTTAAAAAACTTGTAGTTTGGGTCAGTACTTCTAAGTTGTAGCTTGAAATTTTCTGTGATTTAAGTTCTAAATATTTTTCTCACATTTTCTTTTACCTGTTATATAGAACAAGTACAGTCTAACAGAAAATAATGGGTGATAAAATAATAATTATGTAGAAAAATGTTGTGAATTTAAGAGCTAGAGTCCTTTAACCAAGCCGTATTCTTCAAAAGCACTGAGGAATGTCTACTTTGCAAGACTTGCAAAAAGCACTGTGGTTTACTTATGAAGTATTAAACTTAATCTACATTTTGCATCAAGACATTGAGATGTTCCTAAATGCCACATCTAAAAGGTATTGTAAGGAGAGAGTGAGTATCATTTCGGTACACAGATTCTTTTGACAACCATCAAGTATGTTCTAACTAGAGGTGAAATGTTCTTGTGTATTCCTGTCTTGAATTTGTGGGGGGTTTCTGTCATCTCATCATTGGATTTTTTTTTTTTTTAATAATACTTTTATGAAAGAATGAGTGCCAACTGTTCACCCGCTAAGACTGAAGGAAAAAAATGAAAATTAAATTTGTAGAATAGAATGGGGTCCACAGAACTATGGGATATTTGAGAAAATTCTCCAACACTGTAATACAAAATAGGTGATGGTTTTGAATTAGACTGCCTGGGAAGAGTTGAGGGTATGTCAGCTAGTGCTTCTTCATTCTTTTTCTTTTCTTCTTCACTTTCCACAGAGCAAGGGTAGGTTTCTCTAAGCAATGAGTCATTTGAAACTGTTGCACACTAAATCATATAACTTGCAGTATATTTCACTATGTTTACCTATTTGTGATATGTTGCTTTAACAAAAGAAAAGTTTGTTCTTATGAATCACAATGAAGAGAAATATATTTCATAAGGCTTTATTTAACACTGTCTTTAGTCAGTCTTTAACAACGTTGCAGAGAAAGTGCACACTGGTGAGGTTTTTTTCTTTTAACTTCATACTTTCACTTGAAAGTGAAGCAAGGTAACCCAACTGTCCATCCACCATGAAAACTGACTTTTACTGATCTGCCTTTTGGCTAGTATTTAACATGTTATGGCAGAGCTTGTTTCAAAATTGATAGATAATCACAATTTCAGTTAAAAGAAGTTTTCTTTTTTTTTTCCACTGTTGTATTTCAGCTAGATCTATCTTCATAACTGATGCACATAGAAACTTACCTTAACTGAAGAACTTCTACTTCAGTCATTTAATTCCAAACTTGGATCCTTGAAGCTTTTCCTCTGCTATCATATAAGTGCAAAGATATTGAAATGCCCAATATTGAAATTCTTTAGGTATTTCAGTGCCTAGTAGTTGGTATTGCCAAAACTGCTTAAGGTCTGAGAGTACCAAATGCATATTTTTCTTGCCATGCATACTCTTGAAGACGCCTTTATCTCTCAGAGATAAATAAGATGTGTTATTCCAAAGACTGCTACAAATTGGCTATCAGGGAAGTTTTTTCAGCCTAAGCTGTAATGAATTTTTTTATTTCAAGTATTCTACATTTGACCGCAGGTTTCCCTAGTTTATAAGGTAACGAGTGACAGTATGTGTGTGTCTCTTAAATTTTGCTTTCATTCTGGCCCACTTAAATGTAGTGTTTGTCCATGGGAATATCAAAGCCTGCTTCAATTGCTGAGACACAGAATCACCTCATCTGCTTCCCTTACTTACCTTGGACTCCTTCTAGCCTCATGGCAAGCAAAGGGAGACTTGATTGCTTTAATTATATAGAGGAAACAGTTGTGAAGTTGTAGATCCTGTTTTCATAATTCAAAGAACCAGGAATTTAGAATAGAATTTGTCATTATGTAAAAGTTATGATGCAAGTTGAGAGGTTTGTTTGGGGTTTCTTGCATAACCTTCTTGCACAACAGCAAAGTCTGCAGCTAAGATTTAGAGAGGATTTTGACAGCGAAAAGCATAGACCACACAAAGCAGAGGTTTAACTAAACAGGGAGGCAGGAAGCATAGTGTGTGTCACTTGAACATTGGGATGCAGATATTTATCTCCATTTGTTACAGTGAGCATTTATTAAAATGTACATCTAAATAATAAAATTCAGGTATGAAATCATATGGTTTATAACTCAGTTGCTCTCCTAAGAAACATGTCAGGTTTTAGCAACGTTAACATTTCTTGACCACAAAACATCCCCTTTAAATTGATGTGGCAATAGAAAACACCTGCTAGTAGAGAATTGTCCCAGAGAATTCAGAGCAATGACATTGCTGAATGACATCTCTCAGTTGTAACACATGTGGTCCAAGTATTTCAGTACTAGAAGGATCTATGCTTGACAGTAGTCCTTCACTTCGCTTAGAAGCAAATTAGGGCAGCTCTAAACTCACTCCCATAATGACAATTGATGCATTTGTAGTGGTATAAATGTCATTACTCCTCCTCAGAGGCACTATGGTAATCTCCACAGCAATACGAAAAGTGGTTACTAAATAATGGCAACACGTTCTTGCATTTGTTTACACAATTTTTTATTCTTTTTTTAAGTGAGAAAGCAAAGAATAGTAGTCAGTATCATACTTCGAGGAAGAATATGGTAATAAGAGTCTACAGTAAAAGGCTAAAACTACTAACCTGCCTCCAAGCAGTTGTATTTACAGGACACTGAAAGAAAAAGATACAGTGATTGCATGCTGAACCGTATTTTTATGGTTTTGGTGGTTTTCTTCTTTCTTTTTTTTTTTTCCTAGAGAGGCACATAGTGATATTGTACATGAAAAAAGTGACACAACAAACATACAAATGCATATAGATGAAGAAGGATTACAGGAACCATTTACAAAATTTAGATAATTAGTTTCAAAGTTTCCCATGACTTTCAAATGTCTTATTTGTTCATAATAATGGCAATTTAAAAATACTGTTTAATAATTTTAAGCTAAGAATACAATTGGTATGAATTTGTTGTTATGAAGTTGAATACTATAGAATTAATGATTTTCTAGGAGAAGTCATCAACTGCATATCATGGGACTCATTTGCCACAGAAACAGCAAATGATTCCTTTTTTACAAGAATGAATTAACCTCTGGTCAGCATGCTTTAAATAAAAATAAAAAAAGACACCCCCCCAAAAAAAAAAAGTTGAAGTTTCCTTTATTGATTATTATAATAGCAATTTGTTACCTAACATCAGTGAGCTCGATAGGTCATCCTAAATTATTATGGAAGATTTGTTAACAGTGTGAAAATTTAGTCTCATGGTTGTCTTAAGACTGCTATGACATGAAGAAAATTTTGGTATCTTTGAATTGCATTACAACATGTGAACTACCTCTCACAAGCAAAAAAACCCCAGAACTTTTGCTCATTGATTTTTAGAAATTAATACAATTTGACTATGTAAATCTGCTTAGAAAAGGTCTAATCATTTAAGAAAATAATCGCTAGAACATTTTAGCTACTGCACTGTGTCCACCGAGGACAGGGTGTGTATTTTAGAAAACTCATTAGTGAAACCATCTGTTCCTCTTTCCTTATGAGATCTGCAACTTTGTGTGACTTCTCTATTTCCAAAATGTCTATTATTCTCATCGCGAAGAGCACTATCACTAACAGACTGAAGAAATCTTTCCAAGGATCACAGACGATGGATGTTTCCACATGGTACATCCCTGCACAGAAATGTCTTGTAAAATAGTTGAAAAGCTAGTTAGTCTTTCTGAAATCTGTGAACTGAGCACCTGAGTCCATTTACATTTCAGAAATTCTTACGGAGTTATTGACCCCTTATAAGTGCCTGTCCATTTTATAGCCCCATGAAAGTATCAATGGTGCTGCATAATTTTTTCTTTTAGTTGTTGTTTTTGTTTTTTCTTATTTATTGGTGGTTTGTTTGGGTTTTTTTTGTTGTTTTTTGTTTGTTTGTTTGTTTGTTTGAGGTTGGTCTGCCAGCTCTCTTTCTAAAATGGGACACTTGCTTGAGATGAGAGACGTGGGTGAGCCCCTATCACATAATCAGTATTCTTCATGGTCTACAAGATCAGGTAGAAATCAGTAAAAATTGGTTTAGAAAAAGAGGGATGTTATTGCAGTTTTGGTATATTTCCTAAAAGCATTTATGCAGCATGAATGAGTGGCATATATCACATATCTCTATGTAATAGTTAAACTGAATGAAGAGAAACTTAATTAAGCATATTCCAACATTATAAGTAACTGAAGCCATTGTGGATATTTTTCATTCCATGAGTTAAGTAGATTTGGTATGAACAGCTGGGGGAAAAGGAAAGAAAAGGAGAAGAAAATGTAGGGGGAAAAATTAATGCCTTGTTATACAGCTACTGAAAAAGACATCTATGATGGTAATAAATTTAACTCCTTACATTGAACCTGAATCTCACAAAGCACAGAAGACAAAGCACACAAGGTATCCTTCAAGGCACTCTGCTGTCAGACTTGTTCTCTTGTTTCTTTCCAGAGAAGCACATTCTGGTGATATTGAAGGGTTAGCAAATGGATTTAATGGATTCATTTAAGTGTCTTAGGATAAACCTAATGCACAGAAGACAAACAGTTCACTCCCCCCCCCTTTTTTTTATTATACAGCCACGTATCAGTATATTGATTCTGAAGAAATTTGTTTATTTATTTAATGCTTGACCTGTATTACCCATTAGGCATGTTGTATTAGCAGCTCTCAGAAATTTAATCCTAGTTTTTCAGTCTGCTATAGTAGCAGCAGCTGATGGGCCATGTAACATAATCTGAGGGTGAGTCGCTTGCCTTTTTTGAGATCGATTTCTCTATGGCATGAATGGAACAGTATTCAAGCGTGTGGATGTATCTCAGAAAGGAGAATATTTAAGACTTGCTGTGTTGTTATTCTTATTTATGTAGAGGTAAAAATTGCATAACATGCTTTTTGAAGGCACCCTTATATTTGTGAGGTTCACAAAGCAGCATGACTTACGGCTTTTACTGTTTAAGGGTGAATAAATAAAGGTCTTCAGTGGTAAAAGTTGAAATGACAATGTTGCTGTATTTAGAGATCAAGTCCTTTGCCATCTTTATCTTAATATAGAAATATTTATACATCTTCATGATGAGAACTGGTATAATATATGAACAGGTGAAAAGGTATGTGTTTTCATGAAATCATAATCACCCGTTTTGCCCAATTATAGAACTGGTCAACATTTCTGAGTTTTCAAAACCCAGGCCTGACAAAGAGCAAATATTTTACAAAAAAAGTAAAAGTAATTTTTCTCCATTCTTTGACTACCTTCCCGACAAATATTTTATACTCAGTTCAGTGTTATTCAGCTTGCAGTCTTTGTGGTTTGCTCTGTTACAAATATGGATATATGGCACATTGTAGTCTCAAGGTTTTGAAATTTAATGGATAGTTTTAGATAATTTGTAGTGAAAATCAAATCCTGTTGTGGTTCTAGACTTAGAAGATACGCTGTAGATAGGCTTAGCTTTAGTTCTGATGTAATCACATTAACACATTACTATCTTATTACACCAAGTGAGTCACTAGATGATTGAATACTGGTACATTTTTGATCTAGAGAGTATGTTTAACTAACACAAACATTGAAGTCATATTGCCAAATAATGGACAGAGTTGTCAACTGCCTGGTTTTGGCTATATTCTTTCTAAATAATTTACGTATCAAAAAAAATTCTGTGTCTACTGAATCACAGTACCGCGATTACTTCCATAAATATTGCATATTTCTAGATTTAGATTTTTATCACCTAATCTTCTTTTTAGTTCTGTATGTTTTGAAGTTCAGTCCTGAATGTGAAATATACAATTCTATCCCAGATATTCTCTCTAGGCGTAAGGTAGGTCTAAATTTTAGGATTTGTGTAATTGCAGTCAGACAGTGTTGTTACTTAAGATCACTTTCATATTACATTCCCAACAGTGTCATATATTTAACAAAGCAAGATCACTGCAAGATGTGTTCTTATTAATTAGCAATCCATTAAATTTGCTGGCTTTTTTGGTAAGCATACTTTCATCATGGAAGACAATACAAGTAGAAATACTTCGTATTCATGATTTATTTTAAGTGGAATTTTGATCCTGAGTTTGTATATATTTACTTTGTGACATAATAGGATTTTTATGGTTTTATGCTTTTTTTGGACTGTCAACAAACAGATAAGCACACAAAAAACATTCTGTAGAATGGATTTTTGCATGAAAACTTAATACTCCATTGATACACTGTGCATAACATTGCAGGCTTTTAAACTAATACCCTTAATTGTTTAAATAATACTTCTCAGGAATATTTTTGCTGACTGCATGCTTAATGTAATTCATCATTTGAATCTGAGGTTACTGTTAATATTGAGTAATTAAAGGCACAGTATCTGGATTCTGTGCAGCCAGCCACCCCATAGGTTACAACAACAACATCAGAACCAATTTCAAAGCATTTACTAAAAATTTGCTTTGGATTTGTTCCCCTTTATAAATAACAAATCTTCTTATAAGCATCTTTCCTTCTCAGTCCATGTTACTTTCTTCACTACCCTGATTTTCTTGGTTTAGTGTTGTTTCTGAATGACTGTGTATATAGGTCTGTTTCTTTTGAAGAGGACACATGCAGTATTGTGCTTTTTTCGTATATTCAAGGGGAAAATAAATAGCATACATAAACAAGAGACAATAAGGAAGACACATTTGATATTTCCCTTAGCTTACTCTACCCAGTTTCAATGGCTTTCCCTGTTAGAGAGAATGTGCTGGGTGGGAGAAAGCCATATTCTTATCCAGAGTAGGAATTTTTAAATAACTATATTCACAAGAGCTTCTGTTTAGCTTATGCTCATCCATACCTGACTGTATCCAGTAGAATGGTGTCACAAGTCGAAGCTTGAACTTAAATAAATAAATAAATAACAGTTGAAATATTCCAGACTCTTCCCCAAAATAACAATGAAAGTGAATGGTGATTCCACACAGGCAACCTGCAGTCATGTCACAGACATTGTGTCAGCAGAATAAGAGGGACAATGACTGAGGAAATTATTCTCTGTGAATTATTTGCTTAGTTCTAATGATGGGATTATCATCCAAGAGAGTATTTTGAATTAACGTCAGAACAGCATAAATTGATTAATCTATGGTTTTTTTCTGCCAGTATATGCTGGAGGAGAAAATGTTTTTCATTTATATAAGGCATCTGGTGGGTCAGTCTTTGCAGACTGTCATTTGCCCTAGATTAGGGAAATTAAGTTTCCTATTCTAGATATGATAATTCCTGGGCTTTCTGATGTAAAAAATAATTTTTAAAGCTGGCTGTGCCATTTATTTTATGGTATTATGCGATAGTACAATAAATACACACACAAACTTGTGGATTTTTCTACCCTTCTCCAAACTGAGTGTGAGTATGTGTACACAGCAGATATGAATGTAATGAATGCATATTTAGCTATCTTTAATTATCTGGCTTGGGAAAGACAAGAAATTAGCTAAATAAAGTGCCGCATTGACTAATGCTCTCAGCTGTGCATTGCCATGGCTAGATCACTTTCAGAATCAGTCTTTAAAGACAGATGAGGTCCCATGGTCTATTTTACAGACTGTAATCACAATAATTCACCCTAAATTCATGGCATGCTACTGAGCTTTTTGATGGGAAAAAATGTTTTCTCTCTTTTACTATAGGCATACATCAGTTTTAAATGACTGAAGTTATTTGAAACTCACATTTTTTATTTGAGGATTTTCAAAATACAAAAACCAGAATTTCTTTTTGCTCAGGGAATTAGACATAGCTTCAATTTCATTTTCCCTTTTTTATTCAAACTTCCAGAAGCATGGTTTTTCTACAGTTTCAATGTGAACTATTTTGGCCCTGCTATTTATATTGGAACAGTGGGTATTAGTGTAGATGAACTGAAAAATCTTTTAGCCATTTTGGTTTCTACTTCCCCAGCATGTCATTAGGTCAAGATTTATGGAGGGTTAGTTTTGGTTTGCAAGGTTAAATTAATAATTGTTTTAAAGGTTGTATTTTAGGACTTAGTAATACAAACAGAAATTTTGGAAGACGGATTTGTGCTTCTTGCACCACCCCCATGTAAGTCTAGAGCAATCTTCCAATAGAAAGTTTTCTTATAAGTGAAGAGTTAGAATGTCAGGGTTCTCCCAGGAGTGAAATTCTGGCCACACTGTAAACCTTTGCAAAATGAATAACAGTCACTGACTTACCCTTAGATACATACACATTGGCAAGGGCTGCCATAATAAAATAAGCATTCACAATGTTTAAAAATCATGCATTACCACAGAGATTCTTGTAGCAGTCCAAGAACGCATTTGCCCCAAACAGTAACTTGCAACAGTATTGTTGTCTAGGGGTTTTTTATACGTTCACTTTACTTCAAATTCAGTGTTAACTTTAATGGAAGTCTTCATAAAATCCAAGCAAATTGCAATTATTTTTTTTTTTTAAATCAGTTTTATGTTAAATTTAGAGTTTCCGTCTGCCATTTCCACTGGGAAATGTTGAAATACCTTTTTCTGTTAATCTTTCAAGAGTTCACTGGTACTCATCAAACATGGAGGTCCTTTCAAAATGTAGTGATCCCCTTGCGCGGCTTGACAGAAAAATGTCACTCAAGATAGAGTGGATGAAAGTATGCATGCTAGGGGGACTTAAGAAACATTTGGAAGAGAAATACTGTGACTGACATGTCTGAAAGGAAATTGAACAGTGAAAGATTGAAAAGATTATCATGACCAAGCAGAACCAATTCCTATACAAAATTGCTGGAGTGGTTGGAAATAACATTCCCCCCACATGCCACAGGTTACAGTGGTG
The DNA here is from genome assembly GCA_034782735.1 of Sagittarius serpentarius. Taxonomy (NCBI): domain Eukaryota; kingdom Metazoa; phylum Chordata; class Aves; order Accipitriformes; family Sagittariidae; genus Sagittarius; species Sagittarius serpentarius. The sequence continues at coordinate 6,378,475 of JAVKLA010000042.1, read as the reverse complement.
TTGCCGATGTTTGATGATCATTACTGCATAGAAGCAAAATATTATCATCAAAGACTGAGGGATAAATGATGAGGAGGACTTCTTAAACTGCGTTTTTGTTGTGTTTTGTGCAGAGCAAGGTATGGAAGACTTGTGAACAAACTAGTTGAGATTTTATGTTATGCAGCAGTTTCAAGGTATCTTGGGTACCTGTTCGCTTACTTTGTACAATAAACCTCCAAGGTAACATACAAGGTTGCAAAAAGCTCAAGTGTTTCTGAGACAAAAGTAAAGGTGAAACACTTTGTAGCTGCCAAACGCTTAGCTGTGTCCTTCCCTCCTTGGTATTAGTTTCTTTTTTTTCCCCTAGTAATTCCTCCTATTTCCTTATTAGTGCAAGACTGTATTCTTTGGTCTTCATTGCTCATCAGTTTTTAGCTGTTGTTATACATGAATCAAACTCAAGGTTTTAACTTAAACTGAGATACACAGCATCCTATAGCTGTAAAGTCCAAGACTGGGTCTTTGAAAATCTTGAAAAATACTTAAAATTTCTCAAGGATATGTTTATTCTTAAATAATTATTATTGCTGGTCATGGTGGTGTTAATGTACACATTTCTGCTTGGTAGTTAGAAACCATCTAATTCTTTGCCTAAACTTACTTACTTACTAGTTTCTACCACCTTGTTCCAGTTGTTACATTATCCTCTCAGTCATTTGTTTACATGGCATTGGACTGACAGAGAACTGCCTTGCTTTGAACGCGGGGCTTTTTAAAGAACTGTACGCACTGTGTCTCAGGGATATCCCTAGAAATAAAACTTCTGAAAAACACATACTCAAATCGTTATCCATTAAAGTATAGGCTGAAAATTGCAACCTCTGGTCAATATTCCAACTATGCTTCCAAACAGTTTATAAGTACTTCTCTAATACTTGTTAAAGATATATCCATTGGCCCCAAAGGTATGCAAATGATCAATATGTGACTAATTTTGACATGTTGGAGGCATGGAGCTGCGAGGATTTTCTCAGTTACACAGTCTGTGTATTTTTTTTACAGTTTTCTAGATCTCAGATCTTCTATGAAATTCATGAAGACTTAAGACACATTCCACCTTCGTTTGAGAAACCATGCACTTTTAAGTGACATTGAGATTCTATTCCCTGTATTGTGTCTTTCTATATGTTTATTAATACAGACTTAATCAAATAAAACCAACATCAAATATCCTAGAACTTCAGAAAGATATGACTGTGACATGATATGACGGACATTTGACTGTGCTCATTCAAGGTAACAAAACCTCTTAAATATTTAAGTTTAAGATAACATAATAAAGAGGATGCAAGGCTACAGAAGAATAAATACTTCTGAGAAAGTAAATGAATGCTTCACATTATCTGGACACATACATATAGAAGGAGAATGTGACAGAGATTTAGTGTTTGTGAATTTGGAGGTTATAAATATTCGCATGTACGATTAGACCAGCTTTTGAATGAGAGCTTGAGCCATTGGTATAAAAAAACCTGCGTGCCAGATTAAGTCTTGGTGTCCTTGGTAGGGCTAGGATGAATGATCTCTACCGTAAGTGTAGTAGTGACCCCGCTAGCTAAATTAAGAGGTCTGAAAGGAAGAGTGCAGTTTAGAACCGACCTTTCCTAGATTAATTGCCAACTTCTGAACCTGATTATGTTTCATATACCATTCTCCAGTATTAATTCCCTGTACAAGATGGTTGAATGCATATGTACTTGTCAGTCTTATTTTCTAAGAATTAATTGGTAGGGGATGCATGTATGACTTTGAACATTTTTGCTATTGTTTCCCATACTTATTTTACTTTGTACTAAGCAATCCTTGCTTAGAATACCCTTCCATATATGGGGCACTATATAATGGTGTATTCCCTGTCTATCCAAATTAAAGCTACTGTGTGCATACATATCTACATATGAAAAAAAGGAAAAAACTAAAATGTAACACTTTTCTTATTAGAAATGTACACAAGAGGGTTTTTAAAATAATTTTTCTACATAAATTGAGTTCAAATTAAGTGTCAAATACAATTTGGTATAAGAAGTTTGAAATATATGATAGTCCTCAGAGAAAATCTAAGCGCTCAGATCTCCTAGCCAAATTGTTATTTGCATAATAGTGAGCTATAAGGTTATATATCATTATATGGCAGAATGCCAGACCATAATCTGCACAGTAAAGCTACTGAAAACTTCAATCTGAAAAGCATTCATCTTAGAAAAGTGTTTGCGTCTTCTATAAAATATGAAGCATATTGACTTGGGGGGGGGGGGGGCTTCCTTGAGCAAACAGAGTACTGCAATCTATTTCCAGCATTCTTCTGGTCTAGCTGTGGTAGACACAAATGTAAAATGAATGTTGACATATTTGTTTAACATCCCTGAACAGATTAAACTGCTTTAGAACTTCTTCAATAATCAGCCTTGAAAAATATAAACTAACATTCACATCCCTGAACAGATTAAATTGTTTCAAAAGTTCTTCATTAATCAGCCAAGGAAAAAGTGTTAAAAAAAAAATAACAGCATATTCTTTGCAGATATGATGAATTCACTTTCGGATAATAATAACCAATTTCACCACATAGTATCATTCTGCTTATACATATGTGGTTAAGACAGTATTTTTAGATGTTATTGATATAAAAGGTCTTTTTAATTAATGAAAAGTTAAAGAAGAGCCTATGAATCAATCTATTCAGAAACAGCTAATATCCGTGATTGTGTGGTTTGGGCTTTTTTTTTTTTTCATTTTCTTGTTCCTGTGGAGAGATAGATGTATTAACTGCACTAGGCACTGTCATTAGCCTTCACATAGTTTTATGAAAACGTACCAGAGAGTGCTGGTCTGAGAGTTTTACCAGGAGTAAGTGGGACTAGCTGGGGAGACCAGGATCCAGAAGGGGCAGATTCTTGAGAACCTTTCCAGGAGTGAAAATAATATCAAAAATTGTAATAGATTACTTTCTTTGCTGTTCAGAAATAATAAGTAAGATAGGCCAACTTGATGTCATGATTTGATCTTAATATGTTCATAGTCTGTCTGCAGGTAGAAGGAGGCAGGGGATTTTCCACAGCAAAATCAATGGTGAAAGTGAAAATAGTATTTATGATTTATATTTTGTATTCTATCAAGAGCCTTGTGCTTAGGATATTATTTGTTTTTGATAAGCAGCTGAGCATTTTTCTTAATATGATGTAAGCGATTTGGAATCCTAAAGTATCTTAGAATATCCAAAGTAAGCTTCATTAAGGATATTTTTTACTTATGATACTTTTTTTAACAAAAAGCGAGGTTATTATTGAAAAATTATGGACATATGTTGACAGATTTGCACTACCAAATAACTGCTTAGCTTTACCTTCTTTTTATGAAAACTGCAAGAGAGGGCACATTTTATCAGCTGTCTAACCATATCATTGGATAAGTTTGTAAATACACGTGCTTGTGTCAATTATCTGCTAATAGTTTATGTTGTTGCACTGCTCATTATTGTATACATCTTCCAATTCTTATGGTCTTCCTTACTGATCAGTGGCCTCATAAACAAGACACTGGGCTAGCTGGACATTCATCTGGGTCACTGGATCAGAACAGTCTTATGTTCCAAAAGAGTGGCTCCATTGAAATAAGGAGCAGTTATGCAATCTTTTTTTCTTTTTTCTTTCTTTTTTCTTTTTGCCTTTTTCTTTTTTTTTTTCTTTTTTTTTCTTTTGCAGTCTCCTGCTAGTTACTCTTCTGTACCTGGTCTCTTGAAAACTGCAATAGAATCCTTTTAGAGTAAATATGAGGGTCAGCAATTATGCTGCAAAGTGCCTGTCCCTGAGCACCTTGAGATTTATACGTTTTCTGTGTAAGAGTGAATGTCATCTCAAGTGGGTTCAGATGTACCAGCTTTTGGACACCACTCATGCAAACTGTTGGCGATAAGAATGTCCAAATTAAAACCATTTTAAAATGTTCTAATCTGGCTAAATTTCTTCACTATGGTGTGATCAGCTGTTGCCATCTAACATTAAAAGTTTTAATAGAATAAAAATGGCATCGATTTTCAGAGGGCTCTTACTACAAGATACCAATTACCAATCTGAAATTGAGTAATAGTAACTTTCACTTGATATTGCCATGCTGGAAAACCCAACAGGTTCTTAAGTGAATGGTTTAATCCATCTCATACTTACTAGGCACTAGGAATTCTTCAGGGACTGTAGTAGGAAGTGACCTTAGACACGTAATTATTTTCATGTAATATAGTTATTCCAAGTTCAGTACAACTATTTTGATTCATACAATTAAAAAACCCTATAGGCAGAAATAAAATATTTGCAAACATGGGTTATTTTGCCAGTCATGATTCTTTAGGTGCAAAGTGTTTTGAACTTATTCCTGCCATTGATCATACTGATATTTAGCACTAACGTGAAGACATATGCACATATTAAATATGCAATACACACTGGACTCTGCTGTCTTTTTAACAATTCAACACAAGACTACTTTATAAAGTCAGAATCCCCTCCTCTTATTCTAAGAAACTTTGAAATGTAACAAGATTGTTTCAGGTACTGGGAATTAATGTAGCTAAGAATGAAGGCAAAGCAGCAGGTATCTAATCCTAGCAAGTCACTGTTGCCAGGAGTTATTGGTGTTTTTCCAAACTGAGCTCACTTGTTATTTAAACTACAGTAAACTGATATAACATCTAGTGATATCCAAAGGCAATTTGAACTCTTACTGAACAGCAGTACCACTGAGGTGTATAAAATATGCAGCAACTTTACATCAATTCATTAGGTATGTCAAAAAATTCTCCAACAAGCACATCATGGTTGGAAATCTTTCTTTAGAGGTCATTTAGATAACTTTTATTAATGACAATTTATATGAAGATTTATGCATTTTTAGGATTTGTAATGCTTTTAAATGGTGAGGGGTTTTTTACCAAATCTAATAACAGGCAAATTTTAAAGAGATTCCAAGACAGATAAGCTTGTAAAAATGCAAAAAAAAAAAGAAAAAAAGTAAATAAAAATATCCCCCAAACAAAACCAAGAAACTGTCTAAAAATTATAGAATCTAAAAATATATAATTGCATTGAAGGAGACACCATAGTAGATTATTTGAATAAGCTCAATGCAATTCCTTGTTTATAATTACTACAATGAGCCCAACTTTCAGAATTCTATAGTGATTTATACTATCTGTAAACACTGGTGGTTTTTTTAATACATTCACTTTAAAGTTTATTACAAAATTTTTTAAAAAATCATTAAAGCCTGAATTTGATTAGGAAACAGAAGAATTAAAAGTAGAACGTTAAAATCTTTTCTTAGTAAAAATTACTTATGCTCTGGATTCTTCTAAATATTAACTGAATCATTCAAAGGTGAAATGCACACATGTATTTTCTACAGAACTGGGACCCTGTTGTTGTGAAGCAAGACTCACAAATCTTCCTAGGAAGGATTCTTGTTTATTTGTATTAATTAAAAGCAAGGAAACTAGTCTCTGCACTGCCAGGGCAACCATTTCTAGTATTAAGATAAAAAATTACCATATTGGATATTATTTTACTGATTTTTCAGAATCAAAGGTCCAAAAGTGATTTATCATGTTTATAAATGTATTTTGTAAATGGTGCATAAATATGTTAAGGGACACACCTTTGAACTGTTGTAGAACACAACAAATTACATTATGAAGGAGAAATAACACGTTAATAAGATAAGCTAAGTGAACGTCTGCACGAAATAGCTTAAGGAGAGAAGATATCTCAAACTGAACTTTCAGAAAGTAATTTGAACTGAACTTTTAAACCTCAGGAGTAGATTAGATTTAGCTTTTTGTGTACAAAATGGTGTTCTCATTGGTAATACCCACACTGAACATGTGCATAAATGTATGGAATAAGATACACTGACCTCCACACATTCTGGCTTTGGTCAAAATAGAAGCTTCAATCTGCAGAGGGCCTATTCTGAAATAGCTTTAGGAGAAAAATTAAATTCTCTTCAAGTAGTATTTTTCAAGTCACTTCTTCAAAGCGAGTAGGACTGTATGGGTTCCTAGGAGCTTTTACTTGCACAAAATAAAGTTCCTGATTGCTTCTCATGGGATGTTCCTATTTTGACCCTGCGTGAAAAAGGAAAAAAATTTTTTTTTGTCTCAACTGTAAACTCTGCTCATCTTATGTAATTTATTGGCTTACTTAACTCTTTATTTCCACACCTTTTTTTGATTGGGTGTTATATATGCTAGTTTCCCACTTTTTCGTCAAAGGCCTCTCATTCCCTCTTTGTTCAAGAGGTAATTCTGAATACGCTTTAAATGCACATTTAACCTCTGTAATATAAATATTCATATAGTATATGTACACAACTTCTTTTCAGAAGACGGGTAAGGTGATGAACTGTCAAATTCAGACCACTGCTTTGTAAATGCTACTAGTAATCCAGAGGCCAAAATTCAACAATTCTAATCACTACAGCTTAAAGTTTGGTTTTGGAGCTCAACAGTGAGTTTATGGTCAGTATTGTAGTGTAAAATATCCCTAGACAAAAGCATCACTCAATAAATGAAATCAGATATGCAATATATGCATTGAGACCTGCCAGGTTCCTAAGTGCCCTTTGCTCACTACGGAATATGAACGTTCTCTCAGGCATCACAATTCTGCTCTGGCTTTTGGTGATGAACAGGAAGCGTCATGATACTGCCTTCAGACAAGGAAGTATTAATGTTGCTGCTCAAACCCCAAGGGAGGTATGTGGCCTGACCTGCCGTGTGCAATCTGAGTCACCCAGAGGTCTCCTTAAGTATCTGACCAACACTGTGTGCTAGGTTGCCATCTCTCTTCCTGGGATCTAACTATTGCTTGCCATTAACAAGGACAATCTGGTGACCAAGAAATGGCTTGTCTGTACCAGAGAAACACTTGTGAACTCCAGCCCGAGATGGCTGCTGTATCCTCTAGGGAAAGAGCAGCTGTGTGGCAGCCATCATCACAGGGCCTCTGCGTACACGTTTGGTCTGGTGAACCCTAAAAGTCCTTCTTACCATGCACATACTTGGAAGCATGAGTAAACAGTGTGGGGTTGATGGCATTGGTTCATCTGTGTAAGACTGCCTGAAAGTGTTCCAGTGAAGTAGAGGATGTCTTAACTTTTATTATTATAATAATTACATTCCTGAATTAAAGGAAATGAATTTAAATACAGCTTTTGTAGTTAAAATAATGTTAAATACATAACTGCTAACTATTAGAGGTTGCTTCTTGACTATTACTTACAACGTAGATGAATGTCAGAGTTTATTATATGGCTATTAAATTTCAGTAAACATTCTTTCAATAATCAGTTCCAATCCTGCAGTTTTAGAATGTCTGTCCTATTAGATCTAAATTAAATGCACCTCTGTGAATTTTCATTAAAAGCTTTCATTTTGCTTTTTCGCCTCTTTGACATGTGGTAACGCTAGTAGCTGGTAATTCTTCATACTGCCACTGTATGCACAGGGTCTCACTCACCCCATCCTTCTAATTGCAGTTGTTTTAAAATAAAAACTTCTACTAAAGAAAACAGTATTCAAGCCCAAATCCCAACATTTCTAATATATGCTGCCTCAGTAGGAGTTTTTTCTTTGAATTTCTAATTAAAAACCCTTTAACGAACGACGGCTTGAATCTGAAGCTGTCAGGTCTCCTCTTGTCCTTGATGAATACCAGGGGAAAAAAAAAAATGAAAAAAGGAAGAGAGAGGATTTTACTTTTAAAGAAGCTCCAGTTTCTTGAGACATTTGTATTCAGATACTACTCTCTCTTTCTCATGGGAGCACAGCTCGACTCTTCAAATGAAAAAGAAATAATAAAACACATCAGGAACAGTGGACCTCAGACCTACTCTTTCTCTCCTTGTCTTGGAATGTTATTTCCATATAGAAAGCTACTCTAATGGGACACTTGTAAATGGCAGGGAATTTAGCCCTTGTGGAATCTTCTCCAGAAATTGGATTTTTGCTTAAGCAAACAGCAAACCATGCAGCAGGGAAAAAGCTATTTATTTGGCTGCCTGTTGAAGACCCTCACAAAAATACAATTCAGTCTGCTACGACCAGTGAAGTCAGTCTAGTATGCACTGAGAAAAGAATCATTTTACCTCAGTTGGATGTTGAAGCAATCTTTAAAGTGCAGCAAAAGTTAATATGAGTTAAGTCTAGATTTTACAACTTATATGTAACAGGGATCATGCAATCCAGCAGTTGTCATTAAGCACAGATTTCACTAATGGCTATCAAAAACTCATTTTCTGTTTATGCTTCTAGGTGTCTGTCTACTTTATGGAGAAACTAAGTATCTAGACAAATGGAAAGAAAATATGGATATTTTCTTCTTCTTTAGACTTTTTTTAATGTTTCAAAGCTCCTCAGTTGAAAGATGCCATCAGTATGAACCCTTGTGTCTCTGATTTGGACACTTCATGCCCTTTTAATCTGTGCCAATTAATTAATTTATTAGTAGGAAAAGCTTTTTATAAGTTCTTTTTGAAAATAGTCCACCACAGACTTGAATCAGTTCTGTCAGCTGAACATGAGTACATGTTCACTGACATCCAGAGTGTTTATGTCTGGGGCATTCTGGATGCTTATCACTTCTCAAAACTAGGTTACTTCCTGCATACCTGAATCTGATTAAATTGACATAATTTTGTTGCTCATGGGTGGAATCTGTGTGTCACAGTCTTGGAGAGAATAGTTTTCCAAAGGTGTAGAGCAGTTCAACTACTACGAAGGGCCAGTTGTGAAAATTTAGCTACTCTTGCATGATGAGACTTAAAACTATACATGTAAGTACATCTTTTCGTGTTTTGTTGAGATTGGTTACATTCTGGTTGTGAAAGAGCTGTCATTACAAAGCATTTTTTACGAACAGTAGTTGACAAATATTAGGTGTTTTGGTATTTGGGGAAAAAAGCTATCTAAAAAATTCCCCCTAAGTTCTAAAAGAATCTGGAAAAGCACAGGTTTAATTTTGATTTGAAATCTTAACTCATTTTAACTTTTGCATTGTGTTAGAATAATATACTCAATCTGTACTAACTTTTCTAGAAGACTGTTGTCTCCCTAAATGCACAAATTTCATATACAAAAATCATTGTTCAATGTGTGATCCATGATCAAGCTACTTTAACTTTTTCTGGAGAAGGGAATTTCCTTTCCTTATGTACTTCTCTCTTTCATTCATCCTTTTCTATTCTAACAGTTCATAAATGTTGATCACTCCTTATGACATCTTTATGAAAGAATAAGTTCCCTATTTTGTTAATGGAGAGGTTAGATGGGGGCTGAAGTTCCATATGACACCTGATTTTTCATTTTTTTTCTAGTATAGTCTATAGGTCAAAAGAACATTTTATTGCCTGAAATTGTAGGATTTTGTTAAATAAGATTGTAGATTTTCTAGTTCTGTAGAAACATATGATGCACATAATTAACAAGTAAATTAATTGTACTGTCACTAACACAGCTAACATCATTTTAGTTGGGACTAGAATCCAGTTGTGTAGAGCAGCATTTCCCTTCCCTTCCCTTCCCTTCCCTTCCCTTCCCTTCCCTTCCCTTCCCTTCCCTTCCCTTCCCTTCCCTTCCCT
>JAVKLA010000042.1:6351864-6368706 GCA_034782735.1 Sagittarius serpentarius | reverse complement strand
TCCCTTCCCTTCCCTTCCCGTCCCTTCCCTTCCCTTCCCTTCCCTTCCCTTCCCTTCCCTTCCCTTCCCTTCCCTCCTTATTTTCTCATCCCTTGCCAAGCTTTTACTGCAAATAGAATAGGGACTATAATTTCCTTGTATAGTGCAGAACAACTTACAGGAGTTTTCCCAGAAAATTTCAAAAAATACTGAAATTACGATATGTAATATTTTGAGCTACAGGATTCAGTTTAAGTAATCATCTCAATAGTTTGTCTATTTTACTCTGAATTTTTAGTTCTGAAGTTTTTTCTTTAATAAGTTTAAATATGTACACATACATATGTAAAAGTGACAAATGTTATGCATTCATTCAGCTGTTTAGATATTTTATTGTTATTAGACACACACATACACACAACGTTGTGAAACTGAACCATAACCAATCTTTTCTTCCTTGGTGAATCAGTTATTGGTTTAGCTCAAATGAATACATTTCAGATGAAATCTCTTTCATCCTTTATGATACTTTGTTTTCTATTTTAAAATATTCTAAGCTTACACTTGTTCTATGTTATACTGTAACTTTTTAGTGGTCCTAAGCTGCATTTTCAAAAAGTCAGTTGTTCCATGTATAATTCTAGTTTCAGAAACATGATGAAAAAATATTTGTCATTGTTTCATATTAATAATTAATGCACATGCATTTTGTTTCAAAAGCAGATTAGCAGAGTGAAAAAAATGGGAAAAATCTCATTTTGTTTCCAACCTTCCTCTGCCACTTGCACTCCACCCATATGTATTCCTACAGCAATGAAAATCCATGAGAAGCTTCATGCTGTTGTTTGAATTTGAAGCAGAAGACAGTTTAATGGGGAGGGAGGGTGGCAGAAGGAGGATGGGAATGGGGGAGAATTCTCAGAGTGAATTGTTCTATTCTGATATTTAAGTGCTGCTTCAATTAGGGCTAAGTGAATACTCACAACAAGGGAGACTGGCCTTTATAATTTTAACTGACAGGCAAGTGATGATTAATACTTTGGCATCTTTCTGTTCAGCCAGATATAGAATTGACTCAAGTGCATTATAGAAGACGAAATAGCTCAGTGAATTATAGTTCCTCTCTATTATGGAGTGAAAAAAATGGCATTAACAAAACTCCAGAGTGAAAGTCACGGTATTTGAGAGTTCCCTAAGCACTCAGTTCATGATCATTCAGGAATTATTCACAGGCTAGGGATGAACATGTCCATTAAATTGTGGTCTTGAAACTTCTAAGCAGTGTGTGATTTTATGATGATATTTTTCAATTACATATAATAGGATAGATGTGAACTCTCATATTTCTTCACCTTTGTAGCATTTATAGACATCCTTCCCATAAATTAAACCATTCACAATTACATACAATTTATTTTGCTAACTCTTGATAAGCTGCTTTGTACTTATCAACATACTCCCTTGGTCTTGATTCTAACTACTGGATTGTCCTTAGAAGTCCCTGTTTTGTACTAATGCCATCATGTTTAGGCTGTATATAACTGATGAAGAAATAGTGGGGCCTTACTACCGTGGTAGTCTGTGCATTTTGAATGCTGAGAATGTGTATGGTAGCTTTATCAGTCTTTGTATTGCCATCATTACTACCTGAAAGTATGGAAGGGTCTGTAGGTGGGAAAGTCTTTGTAGAGCAGTGACTGCAAAATCACAGTTGTTTAGTAGATATCAAATCAGTGGCTGCTCACAAGAAGGAAAAACAAAGTACTTTGGGCTACATAGCTGAATCTTTGTGGTTTAAAGTAGTGAATTGCATTACTATAAACAGACTGGAGGGGAGTCTGGGTAGTTCGTGATGGTGTTGTATCTATTCAAGATGCTCAAGTGATCTGAAGCCCATGGAAGGAAGGGAAGACTGCTTTCTCTGAGTTTGTAGCTGACCAGGGCAGAAGAGATGTGCTTTTCACCTTGACCAGCAGCAGCTCTGTGGCTTGTGGCTCTGGTTTCTTGGCCAGGAGCAGACGCTGCACATTAGCAGAAGAAGGCTGCAGCAACCCGGGACTGCCCGGCAGCTTGTCCAGAGAAATCCAGCTTGTGCCTGGCCCAGTATCCCTGCTTGCTGTGACTGGGCATGATAGGGTTTTCAGTCGTAGGTACTGTCTGCAGGAAAGCAGGAAGAGCAGTGGGGTCAATGACGTGCTCAAGGCAAAGTGTTTCCAGCGCATACCACAGGTAGGGAAATTACTGGGAGATTCAGGGAGCCAGGAACTCCTGCAGAGAGCCTGGGAGGTTACAGGAAGGAGAGAGGAAAGTCTAGCTGGGACTGAGAGGAAAGAGAGAACTTGTGAGGGGCCTGAGGGACTGAGGAGGTTTTGCCATGTCAAGTTACTGTGTTAATTGACTCTATGGAATAAGGATCTGCCTGCAAGGACGCTGGGCGATGGAAAGAGCTGTGTGTAATCCTGTTAATTTCTATTGGATCTGATAGAATCATGTTTTTTTTCTACTTAAGAAATGTCCGATTCCTACTCTCTCTTTTAAGTTGAAAAGTCTTTTAACCTTTCTTTGTGAGTGCAGATCCACCTTAGAATTCTGGCAGATTTGGGCGTTCATTGCTGCTGTATCACTTTTCCCAGGCAATGGGTACACTGCCACGTTGAGACAAAAACTCGTCAAAAGAAAACAGTAAAGGTCCCTCAAGGCTGGTTCAGTTTGTCTCTGCAAAGTGCACTTGCTTTGCTGTTAAAGAGTTTAGATAAACTTTTTTTTTTTAATTTTAAATGTTCATAGTTTGAGGACAACTGTAAATCAAACTGAAATTAATTAGGAAATTAGAATCATAGAATCCTAGAATGGCTTGGGTTGGAAGGGACCTTAAATATCACCTAGTTCCAAAGCCCCCTGCCATGGGCAGGGACACCTTCCACCGGACCAGGTTGCTCAAAGCCCCATCCAGCCTGGCCTTGAACACTGCCAGGGATGGGGCATCCACAGCTTCTCTGGGCAACGAGCTCTAGTTGCCTCACCATCCTCCCAGTGAAGGATTTCTTCTTTGTATCTAATCTAAATCTATGCTCTTTCAGTTTAAAACTGTTACCCCTTGTCCTATCACTATACTCCCTGTTAAAGAGTCCCTCTACAGCTTTCTTGTAGGCTCCCTTTAAGTACTGGAAGGCCGCTATAAGGACTCCCCGCAGCCTTATCTTCTCCAGGCTGAACAACCCCAACTCTCTCAGCCTGTCTTCATTAGGGGAGTTACTCCAGCCCTCCGATCATCTTCGTGGCCCTCCTCTGGGCCCACTCAAGAAGGTCCATGCCTTCCTTATGTTGGGGGCCCCGAAGCTGAGCACAGTACTCCAGGTGGGGTCTCACAAGAGCAGAATAGAGCGGGAGGATCACCTCCCTCGACCTGCTGGCCAGACCCCTAGAAATTCTTGATATGTTAAATTGTTTTACTGGCTAAAAAAATCAACCAGCCCCCCCCCCCCCCTAAAATTACTCTGTGGATGGGTAATTAAGGAAGCATATAACTGTAGGTTTTTTAAAATATATATATACACACACACATATATATGGATATGTAATACCAGACCACCTGATTTTTTTTTCCCATTAGTAATAGTGCATTCACAGCAATAACAACTTTTCTGCTGGCTTCACATGCAGTAGGACCAGGGACCCCAAAGAGTAGCTAGGTTCTGGATCTGATTCTACCACTGTTTTCACAGATCAAAAGTTGTGGTTATTAAATACACTCATATTTTTCATAGTAAGACCTTTTCCAGATTTGTTGAAACTACATGCATAATATAGTATCAGCTCTTCATATTTTCTGTAATGTTGATTGTAATATTCAAAAAATGGTTTGAAAATGAAACAAACAACTGAATACTAAGTACTGGTGGAATTGTAAAGGTAGAAATGTTAGCTGAACTGCAGGGTGAATTCCATGAATTAAACTGGATGCTAGTGAGATAAGAAAGTTATAAGAACCGTTTTTTTAGAACACAATAGACTGCTGTAAAATTAAAGTAAAGAAAGGTTCCCTTTTATTAAGCAAAAGAAATTTTAAAATGCTGTTTTTCTGTCTCTGTGGAAATCTCTATGCTGACTTTGTGATATGTCTTAATTATAATATATAGGCTATATATAAAAACATTATATAATGAAAAAGGCATTATCATTTTTAGGTGTTTCTAATTAACATTTTGAGATAATTGAAACGTTTCATGTGCTTGTGTGAGATACCTTATATGTTAATAACAAAAGATTCTATTCTAATAACGCTAACTATAATTGAGAGTGAATGCATATGAATTCTCAATGGCACTGGTGGGGGGAAATGCTCCAAAGGCACAGTAAATGTATGCATTTTGTGTTTTAGGGGAACAGCAGGGCAATTACTGTATAACCCTCACTTACCAACCATTTTAACCTCAATTTAATGTGTGTGGCAGTTCTCCCAGAATGACCTTGATGCAATACTGAATGTTTTGCATTTTTTAACAGGCTCAAACAGATACAAAGAAATGTAATTCCAGTGAATGGGATATTATATCCAAACCTTATTGAACATTTTATAAATTGTATTTATAGAAAACATCCATCTATTTACAGTATATTAAGTAAAATCCCTTTAGTCAGACCAGAGCACTTTTTGTATTGCTCTGAGCATCTGATCAGTTATTAGTTTGTACATGGAGAGATGCTATTTAAAGACTTACAACCTCCCTTGAAGTAAATTGTACCCTCCAGCTAAAACCTGACACAGTGCAAATAATACATACAGTATTCCGTATAGTCTTCAGTGGCAGACTGCTGTTTTTGAGATTCCTCAGAGGCATCTCCATCCTCAGTTGCATGAGCCAAAGTTTTGTGGATTGGTACCTTTGGAAACTTCAAATGCTGTACAATGCTATCAGGGCAATGGAGGAACTGATCTCAAAGTCCACTATTAAAACTTCCCTCAAGGACATTTTCATTAGAACTTTGTACATGGACAGTTCAAAAGACTTGGCTATTGATTTTTGCTCAGAAGTCCTCTCTCCCTTCTTGTATTGTTCAACATTTTGACAGAATTTCAAAAACCACAAACTGTGGCAGCAGAAGATTCCAGCTAGGATTTTATGCTGTTCATTTGATTTTTTCAGGCCACATCCTTCCTGTGTCCTTGTCAACACTACAAGGAGAGGAGCCGTCTTAGAAGATTTGCTAAAAGGCAGAAGCAATTTCACAGCAATCTAAAAAAAATCTGACCTTTCCACATACAGAAAATCTCTCTTAAGTAAATAACCTTTTTAGCTGTAAAATTTTGCTGAGACATTCATTTATCAAGAACATAGATAAAAATCACAGCATGTTTATCTCTTCACCATTTAAAAATTGCGTTAAAAAGAACCTACCACCAATGCAAGTGGACTGTAGTAAAATGCCTCTAGCAAACAAAATAATTTTATTTTAAAATAGAACTCTTGATTTAAGGTTTGTGATGCTGGAAGATGAGCAATTAATTATCACCATCTGCATTTCCTATCCTTACTCCTATTACCATTTTCACGGACACTGTGTAATGAGGTTCATTTAGCCTCAGCTGCATTTCCAGGGTATATAGTAGTTCAAAATTAATAGGATTTATGAAGAAGTTAATGAATGAGCAGTGTAATTATCTCTGTTTAAGGAAAAGCATGATCTACTTGATCTTTATGAAAGATATTGCAGGTCCTTTAATTGCAAGGTGCTTACATACTACATTGATGGTTGACAAGGCTGACATTTTCTCACCTTTCACTCGAGTTCAGAGAACACATTTTGAAATAGAAAAAAATCAAGATAAATATCTTTCCTAAGGTGGAAGTAACCACACTTGCTGTTGAGAAGAGATTTCTTAGAGCCTTTTGAAAGCCTTTTTTGTCTTTTCCTGTGTTCTAGTCTGTTCCATTTTATTTTATTCATGGTCTATATCACACTTCTTTGTATGACTTCTGAATTCCTAAGCTCTCAGACTTCAGAAGAACATTTGAATAGGTACTTACCATCAAAAAAATTGTTAGGGCCGTCTCTTATTCAGCAAGACAACTAAGCATAGTTAATTTCCTGAATGTGCTTAAATCTTTATTTCCAAGACAGAAATGTTTCCACACATAGATGAGTTAGCCAGCACAGAAACCTAATATACTACCGAGTATGTTCAGTATATTAATAATAGTATTTTAATTAGCCTGTTCGTATATCTGTTTTAAGACCTCTCTCCGATTCATAGGATATAATGGAAGGAAGAGGAGCTTGTCCATGTCTATCAGATTTCCGTATTTCAGAATTTTCTAATTTTTCATTATTAGAACATTTCTCTGCACAGTACAGCTTCAGTTTTAACTATGGTGTAGAAGTGAGAGATCATTTGGGAAACGAACTTTGAATACTCCTCACAGTGTTAATACTAGGTTCATAGATGCCTAACAGTAGCTTGTTGTACTGAACAGATTACTGTGCTCACTTCATTATGAATTTTCTGCTACCAGGTTATTCTTTGAATATATTTTTATAAATACTTTTTAAAAAGAGACAAGATCAAAAGAAATTAGTTTGGATTGTTGCTACCTATTTTTTCTCATTTTTCTCTAGCAATAAAACAGGATGTTTATTTCTTGATCCTTCTTTAATATGTAAAATATTTGATATTATTAAAAATCATTACTACATGAATTATACTCTTACAATTTTTAAAGAAAAAAATACATGACAGAAACTTTTTGTAATTTTACGTATAAGAACAGTTGCCAGCAGAAGAGAACCCTTGGCACAGCCATAGGTACTATCTGTTAAGGTGTTTTCTATGTAACTTAGTCTAACAGGTGATTTCTCTTCCAATATATAGCTGGAAATCTATCAGATCATGGGAAAAATTAAAGAAAATACCTAAGACAGGCATCAGCTATTTCAGGCAGGTAAAATACTGTAGTTTCTTATACCTAGACTCACTAAGTGCAGTAAGAATCCTTCACTTTCTTCCAACGTCTTTGTCCCATGAGCACTTGAAGAGCTGCTGTTCCTCCTCCCGGGACAATCTGTTTCAGGACTTGTTCAGTTTCGTGCTACTTCTTATTCTTTATGGGTTTTTTCTTCTCTCAACATCTGTACCAGAGCCATACATTCTTCCTTCTCAGGTTATCCCTATGCATTATTTCTTTGTCCTGCACTGCTATTATTTGTTCTGGTAAACATACAGGGCAGGGCATCAGGGTATTAAACGATGTTTAATTCTGTTGAAATTGGAAGCCACTGAGTCATTTGTCAAGTTTGAAGATTTTTATTTTTTAGAAAATTCTGGAGATGATGGAATTCACATGAAAGTTTTGATTTGCATTATTCTGATTTTTAATGACAGAACAGAACCATTTTTAATTAAATAATTTTGGGTCATTCTAAAATATTTTGTTACCTACAATCAATATGATTCCAATGTAAGTGTGCATAACCTTCTTGCAATATCTTTAAAAAAATATGCATACATTTATATAAAACTGAAAAGATTCAAGTTTAATTTTGAAAAGTCAAACTTTGGGCATTTTCAGAATAAGAGAGTACTTTCTAAAAAAGCTAACATTTTTCTTAAATAAATAAAAATCCTAGTATCTCTACCCTATAGAAACAGTTTACAGAATTTGACTTTATTTTTCAGTTTTGGTTTTCAAACTGTATTTTCCAGGAAATGTGGTGTTAGTCAAAAAAGACTGCTTATCTCTTTATGAAGCTGTGGCTGTGAATTTTCAATTTTTCAGATTTCATTTTTTACATTCTCTCTTAAATATGTGAGCATATGACAAAAGGGGAACTATTTAATGAACCTCCACTATGAGTCACTGTACCTGTTTCATCTGTTTCGTTTGTGTTGTTAAAAAAACAAATTAATAAATACGCACTCATCCAGGCATGCCCCCCTGCCAAAAAAAAAAAAAATAAATTACAGGGCCCAGGCTGCATAAAGCTACAGTTCCTCAAACCTCAACCAGGCTTTACTGTCTCAAACACAATAGGAAAACACAGTGTATAAAAAGAGGAATCTTCAGCCCCAGTGATGGTACTGAGGTTATTTTGCCAAGGCTGAAAGAGATCAAAAGACACTGATCTGTTAAAAGACAGGCCCTAAATAAATTGATGCATTTGTACAATGACAAGAGGGAGCTTACAATATGTTAGTGAAAAAGCCAGCAAGCCAGGAAGTCTGATTCAGAGGCAGATACAGTATGAGAGTTTTGTGAAAACCGTAGCAGCAGATCTGCACTGCACAAAATTGAGGTCAACTACACACATTTTGTAATCTAGGCCACTTGAATCTAAAATAACAAAATGGTGAAATCTTCTTTTTCCTCCTGTTTTCAGAAATAAGCTCCAAGATTTCCTCGTCTTTGGCTTCGTAACAGTGTTTCAGTGGCTTGTTATACAGTTCTTGCCTTCCTGTTCTGGCAGAGGGTCTCTCTGGAGTGTTTAAAAGAGAGGCCAGCTAGGAAGGCCTGTTCTCCAGTCATCCTTTCAGATAACAGTTGATAGGATGGCTGTTTTTCTCTTCCTCTGCTTATTCAGTGGATCCTTCCTAGCTAGCATTTCATCTCTACTTATGGCATAAATTGCCCCAATGACAATTTGTAAAGCTGTTGCTTATACTTGAATCCACAGCCTGTGTTTTCCTCTTTTTAAGTGCCCATGTCTATGAAGCTTGGTATGCAACACCTAATCATATTGGTTTAAAGTTTATTTCTGTATTAAGATAGTGCTCAAGAGATTGAGTTAATTCAGAAAGTTAATTCAGACTTTTTTGTCTCCTTAACAGAAATGCTTTCACTTAGAGCAGGATGCAGTAAAGAGGACTTTTCGTTCAGATGAACATCCATGTCAGCTCATTAGTTGCAATGAGGTATATTTGGTCCTGTCTATTCGTGAAAGTTCTGGTCTATTCATGAAAAAACAAACCAACAAACAAAAACTAACTTGCAGCATTTTATGATTTTATCATTAATATACAGAAATAACATCTTTTCCCTGTACAACTCACTATTGCATCTCAGACTGAAATATCATTCTAAAACTCTGAGCAGCTTTTCTGAAATGTGCAATAGCAATAGCATTTCTTCTTTTTTTTTTTTCTTTCTAGAAATGCTGAAGGACAAATAAAAACTTGTGTCTGAAATTCTAGCTCTTATCCAAACAATTGAATTACTTCGCTTCTTCAGAAACCCTGATAACGATATCTTCAAATAATTAAATATTCATAGTTATTACTTAAGAGAAATATCTCTAAATTTCAGACTTGTCCTTGTATTTCTAGTGAATTGGGAATTCCTGTTTTCCATGTTAAATAAAGTGAAGAAACGTATTCTAGTTATGCAAGAAAGTGATATATTTATATATATGGCATCTTGATTTACTAGAAAGCAGTGTTAGGAACTATAAAATACCCTGTACTGTTCTTTCCCAATGACACCTGTGTAGCACTCTTGGTAAACAGGGAGATGGTTTTACAGAAGAGTATTTATCTTACTTCTCATGCTCATAAATATTTTTAGAAGTTTATGAGAATAGGCTTTCTGTGGAGGCTGTAGAATAAGCACACTAACAGGATAGAGGTTGATGGATCTCTTGGCACTCAGTGAACACAAGCTGTGCTCCAAGCAGATTCATGCTCATATAATCTTTCTAATATACCTTACCATTGAACAGATACAGAATGTCATTGAAACAATTTTCCTGTGTGGAAGGAGGTTGGAATGAAGATGCTTTTGGTGAATTTAATCTGCTTATAGTCATGCTGAATTTTTGTCCTCACAAATGATCTGGGGAGTTTCCTCTTAGTTTCTGATCAAGTAATTCTAAAACATTTTGACGGAATATTGTACTTTAAAGTGCACATTAACATGGCTTTGGCATTATACACTCTCCTGTGCATATGCACTTACACATCTCTATTGCCATTGAAGATGAGGAGAGTGGAATAAACCCACAACAAAACCCCATCCATCAGGTGACAATTTGTGCAAAGAGCTGTGAAGTCATCTTCATAGCAGTAACAAATGGCTGTAAAAATACCATATGATTGCTCTTCCTGCCTCCTTGGTGGAAACAGAACTGATGCAGAAGGATTGGGCTGCAAACCAAGAAAGTGAATAAACAAATTCCGCTACCGTTTGGAACTCAGATTTGAGAAAATGCTATCAGGAAGAATCAAGTGTGGGAGAATGGAACAGAATTGTTTAGAAGGGAAAAAGGGCAACCTACAAAGAAAATAAAAGCTATAAACAGGGAAAACAAGGATGCAAGAATTGAGGATTTCAAGTGACATGGTTCACCACTTTACTGAAACACTTTCTTACCAGTGTAATTCAACTAAATTCAGTGAAGTTGAACTGGCAAAAACCCTAGTGATTTTAAGTGTGTTGTAGTAGAATTAAACTACTCAAGCAATCTGGACAAATGAGTTAAAAGCTTACTGACAATAGGGATGTCCTAAAGGGAACAAAAATTTCTCTCTACAGGAAAGAAGTGTCAAATCATTTTTATTTGGTTTAATATTACCTTCCTTTAACATTCCAGATAGTGAAAATACTAGGAGCTAGTTTATTCCCTTGTTTCAAAAGATTTTATTTCATCTTAGAAGTCAATGAAAAGAATTCCTTTGACTGCAACAGGCTTTAGCTTGGGCTCAGATAATAGAGGGGATGGTGAGCAGATATTTCTCCCTTCTATTACCAGGTGAGCAAATAAGCTCTACACAGCTATCCACTGCCTGCTAATGCTGCTGATTTGGTCACATCAGAAATGGGCTTCTAAAGCCTAGCAATACTTCATTGTTGCATCTCACTTTAACCAAATTATCAGTATCTTCACCTTATAGTTTACATTTGCATGAATTCACAAGCTCTTTTTGACTATTCTCTACCTAACTTCTGATTTTAGCTATTAGTTCTTAATTATGTAGTGTCTGAAGTGTTTAGGGAAAGCTTCTGTTCTTTTATACTGGCTTAAATCTGGGCAGAGGTCTGAATTACATTATTGGGACTGTATGCTGTCTAGTATTATTTAACTTATTCCAGCAATTATCCTTGATGTTGATCAGCACAGTCCAGCATTTGAAGTAGCCTGAAATGTTTTAATACAGCATTGCATAGAGCATTTGCATATAAATTAAATATAACAAGGCAGTGATGTGATGGAATAGCTAGAACTCAAAATAGGTTGCCTCTTTGAAAGAATGTATTTGAGTTCTAGACATTTGGCCATACCTGTATCTTATTCCATTTATTCCTTTTAAGTGAAGGAAACTGCAGTTTTATGGATTTCATAGTACATGCATATTGGGTCTAAAGTATTACCTACTGGCATAAACCAAAAAATGGTCAATAGTTTAAAATGTTCTTTATCATTTCAAAAATGACAGTCAACTTGACAGAAAGTTTAGTTCTCAAGCTATAATGCTATCCTGAAAAAAGTATGTAAGAAATGAAGTATGGTAGCTGATCTTGCAAACTTAATCTTCGTAAGTTAGTCTCTTATTAGTCCTTGTGGACACCAAGTTGAACACGTGCCAGCAATGTGCGCTTGTGGCAAAGACAACTAATGGTATCCTGGGCTGCACTACGAGGAGTGATGCCTTCAGATGGAGGGAGGTGATCCTTCTCTAGTCAGCACTGGTGAGGCCCCACCTGGAGCACTGTGTCCAGTTCTGGGCTCCCCAGTGCAAGAGAGATCTGGAGGTACTGGAGAGAGTCCAGTGAGGGACCACTAAAATGATTAAGGGGCTGGAGTGCGTCTCCTATGGGGAAAGGCTGCGAGACCTGGGACTGTTCAGCCTGGAGAAGATAAGGCTTGGGTGAGGGTGGGGGTGGGGAGCGTAGATCTCATCACTGTGTAAAAATACCTGAAGGGAAGGGGCAAAGAAGATGGAGCCAGGCTGGTTTTGGTGGTGCCCAGTGACAAGACAAGAGGCAATGGGCACAAACTGAAACATAAGAGATTCCCTCTGAACAGAAGGAAAAGCTTTTTTACTGTGAAGGTGACTAAGCGTGGGTTGCCCAGAGAGATTGTGGAGTCTCCATCCTTGGAGATACTCAAAATCTGTCTGGGCACAGTCCTGGGCAGCTGCTCTAGGTGACTCTGTTTGAGCAGAGGAGGATAGACAAGTTGAGCTCCAGAGGTCTCTGGCAACCTTGATCATTTTGTGATTCAGTGAATGATAATATTCACACTTTTATAATACTAATATTTATATTGTGCGACTTAGAAACAAGCTTGGTAATTCTTTAATATAGAACAAGCTATATAAACTTAGTCAATGGCAATTCCTACCTTTCATTTACAGAAAAGAAAAACATTCATAAAGATAATTTTCTACTTTGCAACAATTTATGAAGATTCATAAACACCATTGTTTATTTGAGGAAATTCAGATGCAAAGCATGATTTGCCCAATATTTACTTTGAGTTCCTGACAGTGATAGGAACACCACCAGTCTGCTGGCTTAAATGGAAAGTGGTGATTTCAGTGGCTTATCTGTACACAGTTTACAGGAGGTGGAGTGGTTTGGAACAGACTGACAACCTTAACTCAGTCTCCTGGTTCTTACAGCTTTAGCTAGACTCTTAACCTTGTTTTGATGCAGTAGTCTGTCTACATATGTTCGTATCACCTCACCCTTAGAACTTCCTTGCCAATTCCTAAATTACTAATCTTTTGTTTAAGCAGTTGTCTTTGTAGCTTTTGATCTCCTAATCTTTGATCCATTAATTTTCTCATCTATTTTCTGTTTCTGCTTTACCCTTTTTAATTCATTCTGTTGCTTCTCTCAGTTGATCCTGTAGCATTTTTGTGCCATCATCTTCCTTTCAATCCTTTTCCCTGAACTATTTGGTCCTATTTACTCTCCTGTTTAATCCATTGTATTAAGTTCCTTCCATTTCATGTTGTGTGACAAATAGTTCTTAGCAGTCACCTCTTATATCACAGACTATTCTAGTGTGTGTGCAGATAACCCTTTCTATTAGCAAAAACTTGATATACTGGGCTCCAATTTGATTGAGTCAAAGCACATCACATGAATACTAGCAAATTGTGTCTCATCTTCTGAACTGAAAGCTTTTTTCTGCTAACAAAAATATTGACTCTGAGAGCAGTATCAGAAGCTCTTTTCAGAGACATTGTTAAAGCTTGAAAACTTAAGGTTTTTCTAAACAGTATCACAGTAAAACAACGGTTTGCTTACAAAATTAACAGTCCAGTATGAGTCTCTATGAGTTTGCAGGCGAAGGTAGTTGACATCATTTCTATTTTACAATTGTAGGAGAGAAACACAGAAGAGGATATTCATAAAAGCTAGCTTTAGCCTAATGTGTTTATCTTAGTAAGCTTCCTTCATAGTCAAATGAAAACTAAGGTTTCCCACTAGAGGATTTCCTTTCAAAGAGGTACCTAATTTAGCTACTTCTGACTTCCCCTGGAGTATTATATCTTTCTCATCTACTATAGAGACTGTCTAGGAAGATTAGATGTATTACGCCAATTTGCCCTGAGAGGGGGTGGCTTTCTTGTCTATTGTCATAGAGAGTGAGTGGCAGAAAATGGACTATACCCTCAATCTCATTCTTATACCCCTTCCATACAGCCCCTGTTCACAAGTAAGATCTCCTTCACTATGCAAGGAATTAGTTCACATAATGGAGGACTTCTTTTGTGTCTTCAGCATGAGAGTTTTACCTCTCTTTTTTTTTTTTTATGTTACACATCTGTGTCACATTAATGTAAATGTACAAAATTAAAGCAGCTTCAGGCATTTTCTTTTTAGCGGTTCAGTGAGCTTCTTTCAGAGGACTACTAAAATAAGGCATGTGATTTTATTCACTGATCAGTTCTTGCAGTTGAGATGTTCTAACTAACTTGTGAATTCCTGGTTTTAACTTTTTTTGAGACATTAAACAAGTGTATTTCCAACTGAGGAGAAGGAAAATGAGTGTTTTATTTAAGGGACTATCAGATTTCCTCAGTTAGAAATTATAGTATTGCCAGCCCCAAATATTAGGAAATATCCCATTGTCAAACCTTAAGATTGGCTTCAAAATCAGGAGACTGTGATTTTTTTTTGCCTTCTGATAATGAAGGCACAAAGAATGGTGTTTTCCAGATTCTTGGATAGCTAGAAACTTATTTAAATTTAAAAAAAAAATGAAAGCCAAAATATTTGTTTATTTAATCGAATATTCACTAACTGTTGACATAAGAGTTCCCTGTGCAATCATATACAATTTCAATTAATAGTTTTAATTAAAAGCTGTTTTAACCTTTGGTCTTCTCTTCCATTTTCGCTGTTTCAGACCCCAATGATGGACTGTTCTTCAGCTCTCTTTGTTATTTTCCTCCCTCCTCCATTTAAATTTTTGCTGATAAATTTTTATATTTGCTGTTATTACTGTTTTCTTCTATTTTCATCCTAATTTTGTTGTTTTATTTGAGATACTCCATACCACCACTCCCGTTCTTGAACTGGAATTTTTTTTCATCTTGGTTATTTTATTTCTACACTTTCGTTTATTTTTAACTGTGCTCCGAAAGTATGCATTTATTTCAGTGACATTTAGATGTGTGTTTATTGTTTAAAAAAAAGGTTAAAAAATCAGAAATCTCTATTTTTTAATACTACAAAATTATGATTTTAGCCCAAGTAGTGTTTCTAATCTCATATTTAAAAAAAAAAGAGGTGCATGTGATTAATCTGTATTCTGGATGTCGCTATATGTCTCTGGTAACTTTTGAATTGCTGAACAATTCAATCAATCACATTTGAAAGATTAAAAGAGAAATCAAAGACAGGAAGTTTAAGCAAGATTAGTGAAAACTAAGTTTCTTGCTAGAAACTCCCTGGTAGTGCCCCCATGGTGGAAAACACTGCTGTGTCGTGTCATCCCTTACTTGTTAAGTGTGAATCCACGTGAGATATTGATTTTGGAAACCATGCTTCATTAGTTCTGGTGATCACGGAACTACTTATAAGCCAGTTGAGCGGCACATAAATCCACATAGAAATTTTTCGTTGTGAACAATGCAGAGAGAAACCCCATGCTCCTAGGAATACATGTGTTTCTTGTGCATGACTGTATTCACACATTATAGTGAATACAGATAAGCTCAACATTAAATTGTAGCAAACAAATACTTGTCCCCTGCTGTTTCCTTAATAGCTTTTATTACTGGTCAGAGATGGCAGTACTTACATTCTTTTCTCATCAGAAGAAATTGTTCTTATCTTCTCACCAGGGACCATACATGTACAGTTCATTTGCCACAACCTATCAAGTTGCGCAACGGAACAATTTCTTTTTGTCCTTCTCATGGTATCACTCCCTTCTCATGATATCATTCCCATCACAGTACATTCAGCCTTTATCCTCCCAAACACAAAATTAAAGGGATTTTCTGTCCCTTTTTGTTTGGAGGGTGTTAGTCTGTTTTTGCTGGAAATGGGCATTGCATTTGGCTTTTTCCTAGTAATTCACGCTGATTTCTTGGCTTTTTTTCAGTTTCAAAACTCAAAGACAGTTTCTGCACAAATGTGATTTGGCACTATTTGAGATAAAAGCAGGATGTTTAATTTAGCAAGAAACTCATGTTGAGTTCCTATAATGGATTCTAGGATAGACATTTTACAGCATCACCAGCTTTCTGAATCATATCAGTTGTTTTTACTTAATTGTATGTCATGTAGGATCTTCCACAATATTGAAAAAATAGTTCTCTATATATTTTGCCTTTCATTTCTTCACCTGCATTTCAAAGGCAATTTGTTATATGGTCCTCACTTCCATAAAATCTTTAATACACTTATCCTTACAACCACCTTCACAGTTAATGAAATCACAATAGTCCCATTTTACATATAGTAGAAATGTGGGAAACAGAACTGCAAGGGATGTCAAGAAGTTAAGAAGTTGTCTCCTCCATCTCCCTGTGTTAAGACAAGATTAACTATGTCTGTGATAATCTTGACAAATATTTGTCTAATTTGACCTTTAAAATCTCCGGTAGTAGATATTGCACAGCCTCCAAAATCAATCTGTTCCATTTCTTAACTATCCTTACCATAGGAACACTTTCTTTTAATACAAACCTGAATTTCCCTCATTGTATTTTAAGCTCACTACTATTTGCCATAGCTACTACAGTCATTGAAGATGGGTTAGTCACTTTCCCTGTGCAAAGTTTCACATTTGAAGGTGGGAATCTTCTCTCTCCTTACTCATCTCATCTTCAGTCTAAACAACCCAGGTTATTTCAGTCTGGTTTTGTATGGCATGTTTTCTAGAGCCATAATCCTTGCTCTCCTCTGGACCCCCATCGACTTGTCTTTCAAAACAGCACATATGATGCAGTAGGCAAGGCTTTACAAATCCCTGGTGTAGTGAAAGTGTTGCATTTGGAGGTTGAACTCCCATGTGATGTATTGCAAGAGCATAATGCTGTGGATATACCACAGACGTTCATCTTGTGATCTGCTATAACCACTGTGTCGTTCTTTTTTAAACTGTTGCATCTGTCTGTGTTCTCTAATGTGTATTTGTTCAGTTAATTGTTTCTCCTAACTACGGGATCTTAGACTCTCTTAACTAAATACTATATTAGGGCTACGAAGATGATCAGAGGGCTGGAACACCTCTCTTATGAAGACAGGCTGAAACAGTTGGGGTTGTTCAGCCTGGAGAAGAAAAGGCTCCGGGGAGGCCTTACTGCGGCCTTCCAGTACTTAAAGGGGGCCTATAAGAAAGATGGGGAAAAGCTTTTTAGCAAGGTCTGTAGCGACAGGACTAGGGGAAATGGCATTAAACTAAAAG
>JAVKLA010000042.1:6326831-6351764 GCA_034782735.1 Sagittarius serpentarius | reverse complement strand
CCTGGAAACATTCAAGGCCAGGCTGGACGGGGCTCTGAGCAACCTGATCCAGTTGAAGGTGTCCCTGCTCACCGCAGCGGGGTTGGCCTAGATGGCCTTTGATGGTCCCTTCCAGCCCAAGCCATTCTATGATTCTATGATTTCATATAATTTATTCAGTTTGTTGGAATCTTCTGTATGACAAGCTGGTCTTCCAATATGTTTGTGGTTCCTCTCTGATTGTTGAAAGATTTAAAGAAACATTCCTTCTGTTCGACCAATCAGCTAACAAAAAATAACTGTACTGATCTACTGAATTCTGCTCCACACACATCTCTTTTAACAACTATGCTCTAAGTATGGTTTTTCAACCAGTTCTACACTCAACATTTCAGAGTTTCCTGTATCTGCAGCTTACTTCTGAGAATGGCATGTGAGAGAGTGTTGCAAGACTTAATAAAGGAGGATATATGATATTTACTATGTGTCTCCTATGCAGACAGTTTTATCATGGAGGGTAATTATCTATCACAATTTACTTAAGCAGGTTCTTTCTTTCTCTTCTGCTGCTGAACTTACACTTTTTTTCCCCAAGTGGTGCTTCTGAACAACCCCCTCTATACTGTAACAACCATGGAAAAGCTTTAGAGGGCACAGAAGCAAAAAGAAGGCAAAATCCCATCTGTCTGGAGACATAAAATTGAAGACTTTGTGTACCTTCTGTGATAATTTTCTATGTTAAATCAGACGTAAGTAGTCCAAACTGTTTAAGCCTCTCTAGACTCAAGACAGAGTGAATAGTAGCTGTACAGTGGCTGTGATATTGCCAAATTGATTCCATTTAGGAAAGGTTTGTTTTAATACATAGTTCAGTTTAATGAGGGTGGTGAAACCCTGGCACAGGTTGCCCAGAGAGGCGGTAGAAGCCCCGTCCCTGGAAACATTCAAGGCCAGGCTGGCCAGGGCTCCGAGCAACCTGATCCAGTTGAAGGTGTCCCTGCTCACCGCAGGGGGGTTGGACTGGATGACCTTTGATGGTCCTTTCCAACGCAAGCCATTCTATGATTCTATTAGATTTTTTTCGTATTTTAAGTCTATTTAATTAATAAATTATGGGAAAAAATGGCAGTATGTCCAGACATATTTTATATTTAAATATACCAGATATAATCTTAGCCAGATGTATTGTGCAGGAGCTGCAAATAGCAGAATATTTGTTATAAGGTTATATATGTTATGATACTAGAAGGAAGGTATAGATGTATACGTGATCCATTGTCTCCAAATCTTCCTCTAAGTCTAAATGGTTCAGTAGACTTCTGTCGGTCAGATCACTGTAGGATTTTTCAGTTTATGCTTAGGAACTGAATGTTGTTTCAAAATACCACTTGCTCTTTTTCAATGTGTTAATGATACAGAGGTGAGGCTTTCTTTTTTTCTTCATCAGCTGAAAATAGAACATATTTCCGTGACACTACTAAATTTGCACAGCTCGCTCTGTTTCCTTCCGTGTATCCTGAATGCTCAACCATCAGCAAAGTGTAAATTGGAAATGTAGGCTTAGTTTTCATTTGTAATATATCCTAAGGACTTCTATTTAAAAAAAAACAGTTGATTTCTTTAGCCCAACCTTTTTCTCTGGATAGGAATTTAATTTGAAGAGACATAAATATCCAATAAAGGAAAGGAAAAAGGGTTTGGCAAGAGGTGTTCCTATCATGAGTTTTTAGTTTTGTATCCATCCTTTCTTACGAAATTTTGGAGGGTTCTTTGGTAGTTATAAATTTTTAGCTTACATTAGGAATGAAAAGGAAAAGAATTAATGAGTTTATTGATATCTCTTCCATTTTTCCCAGCCTCTGTTACATCCAGAATGATGAACATCATCACAGTGCTTAAGTGGTAAAACTGATAATATGTTAGTATGGATTAACTCAGGTGATACTCAATGAAATGCTGCTTACTGCAGTGATTACATATTGGCAGGCAGGATAATGGCAGAAGACATTTATCCTTTTAGAAAATAGGGTGATTTGAGAAAAAAAGAAGCTCAGCAAACAAGAAGAAGATCAACAAAAAAAAAGCCTGGAGTTACTATGCTGTTGAATATTTGTTCCAGCCATTTATAAGTAGTTCATACAGTTATTTTAAATGTAATGTCAGCCCACTCCAGCATTGACCAATGAGTCAATATGTGTTTTGTTTAAAAGAATAAATTACTAGTTTGAATCTTTAGTGTTTCAATTTCACGTTATTGGTAAGCAGGAGACAACTTATTTTTCAGAAGAATCACTCATTAGTGACAAGAATAATCTGTCCTAGAATTTATTGTTCGACTGAAAATTATCATGACAACAGGCAGTATTTATGTAATATAGTGCAGCATTTAGTTTTTGGAAGGCATGAGCATCATGAAAGATTTAAAATGTGAGAAATACAGTAACTGGAAATTTTAATTACCTGTAACTGCAAATCAGCCAGTGGATCGTATATATACCTTTCAAAAACGCCTGTGGTAATTTATTTTCCCTGCTTTGAGACAAATACTTTTTTTGTCCTTGCAACACATGTGAAGGACCGAGAAGTCAAATGTCCCTTTCTCTGTGATAATAAAGCAAATTGACTAAAGAAGAAAAAGAAATCTATCTCCAAAACTTTTTACATAATTCTTACCAACTTCAAAGTTCTGGGAATACAAAAAAAGAAATATCTAGTATACTGACTGAAAGTGCCTTGTGCAGAACTGCATGAGCTCTGAGGGTAATTTAAATGAGGTTAATATAGTAGTGGTTAAAACAGCATGTGAAAGTTGTTTGCTGAAACTTGTGTCCTGTTTGCATTCTCATTCCTTGCCAAGCCAATTCTCCTGCTGAAAATAACTGAGAAGTTATTTGTGCCAGTATTCACAATTTTTATAACATAAACTGAGCGCCGGTTCTTCTTGAATATGATGAGAAATAATTCATAATGCCTTTGTCAGATTATTGGAATACATACATATGTATTAAAGCAGGAAGTGTAGTTGAAAAAAGAGAAGGATTGTCTTAAGTACCAAGAGACACATAAATGTCAGGAAAAAAATGCAATTGTCTCAGGCATTTCAGACTTGAGAAAACCCACTGCAAATTTGCCATCATGCCTAGAGATCAAAGGGTGTCCTTGTCATTTTCAGAATTAATCACAGGAACTTGACACACCTCTAAGATAATACTATGACAAGAGAGAAACTTTGGCAAAAGTAAATTTATTTTTATGTTTAAGCATTACAAGCTTGAATTTAAACTTTAACTGTCATCATGGAGAAGTGGAATAGAATTTGCCTATGTCAGTAGATTAATCATGATTGACTAATTGGCTTGACAGTGCATTGCCAGTATTATGATAACAAACAGTCCCTGTCCCAAATAACTTACAATGGAAAAGAGAGAAGACAAGAGTAGGAGGCAAAGGTAGAATAAATCCTATAACTAGGATAAATATAATTCTAGTTCCGGAGGGGTCTTCTGGGTTTTTTTTCGTGTTTCTATGTGTAATAGTGAGAGGGACTACAGCGCAGGAAAAAAACTTCGACGGGAACATTGCAGAAAAAAATTTGAAGGGAACGATCCTGGGAAAAGAGGGAATATACAAAATGAAGGTAAAATAATCAATTGAGAGAGAAGAAAAAGAGCAATCACATTGTCTTTGCAAGAGAGGGTTTGTTCAGGACCAGAGAAATTTCCCTTCACAGCCACGGATTTGTAAATTATAGAGCTATAATAACTGAACAAGAACAATAATATGTATTTTTTTCTAATATCACAAATAAATAGCTACAGTATGTCAACAGCATGTAATCATTAACATTTTTCTTATCATTACATTAAAATTAGTTTCTTTAAGTAATTAATCAATTAATTTTGAAGCATGACACAGTCCTGAAAATTCAAGTAATTTATGGATAGCTTATGATCACAACTAGAGGTAAAATATAGTGATTTTTCTTTTTATTCTATTATTGGCTGAGCTCTTGCCTCAGCAAAACACATTAATTCATTCTTTGGAATCTGGGTGTGTGTTTTCATTTTTTTTGGTTTATTTTGGTTTTGAGAGAGACAGAGAGAGCAAGTGCATCTTGGCTTTGTTGTTCATGACCTGGTAAATCAAATGAGCAGGACACAAAACAGCTCCATGCTATTTGCATTCTGAATCTGAATAAAGCACTGTGCATTGGTTTTGGTAACACAAATAGCAGTTCAGGAAAAAAGATCACAATTATTATTAGACAGGGTCTACTGGATATGTGATATTTCTCATCTTTTTTGGATTTCACAGCTGCAGCCTTGGTGATTATTTTTTTTCCTTGTGTTTTTAAGAAAAAAATGCAGTGATACTAACTACAACAATTCCCACTTCTGTGGGTTCTAAGCCTTGCTTACCTTTACTTTGTTTTGGTATTTTTTTTCCCTACAACTATCCAAAAATGTTCATATGCATAATGAAAGGATATTTATAAAATTCACATAGAATTTTGGTTTCTAAGGCCAAGTGTTTTGAGAGCCAGAAGGTACTGTGAGTGCTTTATGATTACATTTACCAACAGCATGACAACATACACTTCAGTGTATTCAAAGGAAAACATAATCAGGTAGCCAAAGGAGGACAATTATCTTTCATACTAATTGGCAAGTTCCTTTTAACCTTTAATTAACTGTGAATTTTCAATAGGTCTGAATAGTCTTGTTAGGCTTCTTGCTGGTAGAAGGTCATGGAAATATCTTTTCTCCTGATTGCACAGATGCAGTATAAATAAAATATAGATGCATATACAATATATAAGGTCATAATCCTCATTTGCACTTTGAAGTGCATAAAGTATGACAGTCTTACACTACTGAAAGCACCGGTGCTGCCAGGAGTTTTTACTTGTAGCTTCAAAAGAAAATTCAAATAGATTTTGCATTCTCAGTTTGTTTCTCTTGGCACATTTTTGATACAATCAGCAGCAGTTACTTGAAAGGCTCAGAACTGATTAGCATAGAGCCTAATATGCCTTCTTTAGATGCCGTCCTAGAGAATATTCCCTGCAGAGCAAAGGTTAAGATGCACAGAAGAAACAAAACGCTGTTCTCCTGAGTGCTGAGTTATTCAGCATTCTAGAGACTGCTTCCTTTAAGATGTGCTACTCCCTTTTGGTGGGTGGTTTATTACAGAAAATACAAGAAATGCTACATTTTCAAAACAGTTCTACCATATTATATCTGCAAACAGATATTTGACAGTGTAACATGTTCACGTTCATATGTATTTGTCATATAGACTGATGTATTATATAGCTGTAAATTAAACATCAGGGCATATAGTGGCTAGGAAAGGGTGTTAGAAAAGAAATGGTTTGGATCAAAACCCCTTGTGACACAACAATTTGCAGTTGTACAGGCAGTAGTAATAAGTAAGACCTCAGACCATTCCAGTCATATGGGTTACATTGATTTGTTTCCTGATTAAATAAAACAGGTAGCAAAGCAATATGCATTATGCATGGGATGAATAACTTCATGTTTCCAGCCTTGGTCAGGTTCCAGGTAAAAGGCAATGGGGAATCCTATGACAGTGGTTATTGAGTCCTCAGTATCCACCTTGCTTGTGATCAACTTTTTCTTTCTGTTGTGCTGACGTGCAGAAAACAGACTCCACAATCTATAAGACTGTAAAGTAGATATGTTTATTTGGCGCCGGGCAGCACGGAGGGTAGCCCCACCAAAGTCGTGCGCACCTGACGCAGCAACTCACTTCAGATTTATACGATTGAGTGCTATATTTACGTAAAGTTTCACAATACGCCTATACATATGCATGACCTATCCCCGCTTCGTATTAAAATTAGTTCCAAGGGGTCGTTTTCATAAACTCCTCCCGACTGCGCTTGCGTAGTGCCTCCTTGTGGTGGTCGTTGGGGGTCGTGGGGATGAAGGTAGATGACTCCTCTTCATCACCGCTAGTAACCTTTTGTTCTTACGCAGACTCAGTTGTTCTTTGGCTTTTATTCAAACTGCAGGGTCTGTTTTAGCTGGTTCTTAAGGTGACTTCCTAGTCCTTACCAGGAACTACCTTTCCTAAAGAATTGCAAGACTTTCTGCTCCGGTCAGTTTACACAATAATTAGCAAAGCATTAAGCGCCACTGATCAGTTTGATTCTTTGGTATGCACCGCTATCATTAAGCAACACTATCTACCAGGTTTTCTTTAACCCCTTCTCTCAGTGCTTTTCGCTTTCAAATTACAGTCTCATTATGCAGCTGACTACGTTTGAATATCTTTGTTATATCTAAATGCTGCTAAAACTAGTTTTTGTATACTTTTAAACCATTTTCCTAGTTGAAATCTACCTCAGAGATGCCTTGTTTCTTGTTTGAAGCATCATTCACAGATGCATTCTTTGTTGTCTTGCATCACCTTGTTTACAGTAGCCTATCAGCAGCAATCAGGTGACCATGTCTTTATGTTAGTGGATTTTCTGATTACTTGAGGCATAACGAAGAAAGAGAATACGTGAAGTAGTTACCCAAATTGCTGTTTCTTGCAAATTCATCAAGACTTATGGGGGCAGGAGAGATACATAGCCTTATACTAACAGAATGCAACTCTGGGAAGGAAAAAACAGGAGTCAGGCTAACCTCGGCTTCCCTTTTTCTACCTGTGCATATTCAAAGACCTACCTCTTCTCACTTCTGACTCAAGTACTGTATGCATAACCTAGCAGAATTAACTGATGAAGCACTTTCACCTCACTATATATGATCAAAACCTATCTTGATGAAGAAAGAACATTTGCTAGACAGTACAAGAACTCACTGGCAAACTGGTTCCCAAACTGCTGTGGCGGAAAAATTGTGACTACATTCCTACTGTATGCTGAGTAATGTTAGTGATAATGTTAACAATAATTTTATGGAATGAGGACATGGGTAGGATGTTTTGTCTCTGCAAAATATGTTACCATCTCTATCAAATGATAGACTTTTCCAATTAGTGTTTGATTCTGGTAAAATTCTAATTCAAAAATGAGATAAAATAATTTTAATAAAATAGGATCATGACACCATTTGAACTTGCCTGTGCAATGTAAAAGTCTTACTTCAACCACAACAAATCTAGTATTACTGTCTGTATGTTACTTTTGTTTAAAGTATAACTTACTTAGAAAACCAAAATGGACTGTTCATGATCAGCCAATCTTCTCTGCCCTTGGAACCAAGGCTATTCTTTGGAAAGTATTTTGTCTACTAAGGGCCAAATGGCTAACAGAGTAAAGGTTGTCTGTGCAATCTGTATCTTAGACCTGCTAAAATAAGGCGGCTTCATTTCATGCTGTATGCTGTCCTCTTCATTCCAGCAGCGTTCACAGCAGTAATAGATGTGGAATAGTCCTGACAGAGACATATATTGGGATATAAAGAAAAAAGAGTTTCTATCAAGAGAAAACATGTTACAAAATTACGTACTGAGCGAGTTAGATCTTTTCCTCATATGTAGAAGAAACACTATGCTATGCAAATAGTGTACCTTCTCAGCAGTGGATTAAGAAGGAACAGTCATTCTCACTGGAACCCCGGAGAGGGGAAAATAAAACGGTTTCGGAAATTGCTAAATTTGCTTTCTTGGATTTCTTGTGATACAACAGGTCAGATCGTTTTGGCTCTGCTTACATTGATGAATGTCTTTCCTGACAAGTAGTTCCACTAAAAAAATAAGATTATTCACTTAGGCAAAAAGCACCTTCAAAATGCCAGATAGGCATACGAATAGGAAGAATTTGTCACCACCTAGCAGCATTATTTTACAGTCTTTCCTTTGAAAAGAGTGTGAGATGCTTTAGGATTCTGACTACTAGGTTGTAACCATATGAAGCTCTTTATCAGTAATTGCACTTCTTTTTCAATCTGATAGCTTTCAAACCAAAACACAGAGCTAATGAACAGAGTATTCTTGCCATGTCAAAGATAGTATGTAGGCTGATTGCTATAGTGATTCAATGGAACACCTGTATGGCTGGAAGACCTCTGCATTGGCTTTGAGGGACAATATTTGCCTAACCTTTGCCTAAGCTTCTGTGGATGTACTGATTTTATTGCTTTGTTGCATTTGAAAGGCTCAAACTATAGCTAGAATACCCAACACACTCATTTTTCCCCAGCCATTCAGCAAAATAGGACTGTGTAGAACAAGTTCATTCACTTCCAAGAACAGGAATATCAGCCCCATATTAATTTCTTGCAAGGAAATAGAGCATACTTCCTTAAGGGACTGATAAGCTCCATTTCTAATGATAACTGTTGTCTGTATAGATCTGAGAATGAATAATTTTGTTTGTAACCTAGACTAGTGATATCATTATTTTACATGGCAAAAATTAAGTCGAACTTTTTACTGTCTTCCCAGAAAAAAAAATTCAAGTGGTAAAAACCATCTTTTTGTCTTAAAAGTAATTATACTTTTACAGCAATCTATGCTTACTGTGGATCAGCTTGAGAGTTTAGCACATTGCTGCAGCAGCAGTTAAAAATCAACACCTGCTGTAGGTCCCTGTCGTGGTATGATATGAAACAAAGGGTGGAACTCCTTATTTTTCTCTGCTGCATGAAGATTCATAAGCTGGAACATATAAATCCTGTTCCACATCTTTAGATGATCTCAGCTGGCTCTGCCTCTGAGCTACATCATAGTTAATACAATTCTATCTCTTGCATAAAATTAACAGACTTCAAATTTACTTTCTAAAGGTAGAGGCATACAAGGATGCATCAATGAACAGCAACAGTTTTCAGGTTCAAAACAGCTGTTGAAATAAAATTTCTTTTTATTTCTGATTCGTCTTTATGAAGTACCCCTGACAAAAATTACCATAAATAAGTGTCTTAGAAGAAATAAAAGTTCTTGTTATGCATAAGTTTAGCAAAAAGCTACGAGAACAATATGTGATAGTTACTTCAGTACAAATTTTTGTGTCAGGCCCAAATCATTTATTAGGTAGCTTTAAAAAGTCAGAGATAAGGAGCTGAATGAAATACAATTCGAAAGTTAGAGTGAAGTGGTCACATGTTACTGGCTGTGTTTGCTTTTGGCACTGGAAAGATGATCTTTATAAGGCAGTGGATAACTGTCCTGAGCCATAAGATATGATTGTGTGATAGGATAAACAGCCTGCACTTGTTTAGGAAGTAGTTCATGGCACAACTTCTGACTGTAATTTAGTCGTTTCTAAAAAAAGTTTGCAGTCTCTGTTGTCATGCAGTGAAGTCAAAGTACCTGTCCCTCAAAGGGACAGATTTTGTGAGCTGTTCCCAAAATATTAAGTCAGGAGTCTAGAAGATCACTGATTTCTATCAAGGATATGTGATATTACTGAAGAGTTATTTCCTGACAATGTGGAGCAGTTGGGAAGCAGATCACATGTTTCCTGTCTTCTCCTTTGACTTCTATAAACTGATCAAGAGTTTGAGTGGACTAATGGAAATTCCTCAAATATTTACAACTGGAGTAGGGTTAATATGGACTGGTAGCTATCTGCCTGTACAGGTCTGTTGCATCAGGATGGAGAAGTAGTCATCACATAGAGTACAATGGAGATACTGACCTGAAAAATCTGCAAGAAGCCTGAACAAGATTACTTCTGAAGTAATTTAACTATTAAATCCTCTCTTCCTCATGTTTGGAGGAAAGTCAGCACTCAGAACACCCTTATTGAAAACCCATATAGGATATAGGGACATGTTTTACCTTCAGCTTTCTTCCCTTTGGGCTTAGCCTACTATATTTCTCCTTTGAGAATTAACATGTTGAATGTAAACAAGCAAACTGTTATGAAAATCAAAGTCAATAAGCAAAGTGCGATACAGCCTAAAGTAAACAACTGGATATAATTTAGCAGTTAGGCTGATTTTATAACACCTCATTAGGAAAAAAGAAACCCTTAAAAACTGAGGAAACATTTTTTTAAATATCTTGCTTTATCTTTCCCTTTAAGATAAATGATTATACTTTTGCTGCAGAAAGCATCAAACACCAGGTCAAAAAACACCAGGTGGTTGTGTTTGCTTTTCTTCTAGTCTATGTTTAAGAGTTTGAGTGTTGTGAACTGATCGAGTGATCATTAGAGCTGTTTTCTTTGCATGTCACTCTAAAAGACTGGCTGAGAGTGCTGCAAAATGCAGGTGCCAGCCGAAAATAAATGAATTACAAGGATTGGCAGTGATGGTTTGTGAAGCATCATTTGCTGGTTATAGCTATGTTAATCTGCTTTGTTACAGCTTGCTTTCTGTCTCAAAACCATTCTCTCACATTGTTTTGTTTTCAAAGAAG
Source organism: Sagittarius serpentarius (assembly GCA_034782735.1). Lineage (NCBI taxonomy): Eukaryota > Metazoa > Chordata > Aves > Accipitriformes > Sagittariidae > Sagittarius > Sagittarius serpentarius. The sequence continues at coordinate 6,341,444 of JAVKLA010000042.1, read as the reverse complement.
ATTCCTCTCAGTCAAAGTAACACTTCCTTAATTTTCTCTGGAAGGAGCTCACTTGTGTCATGTAAAAGTAGTTATTCTCCTGAAGGAAAAGATTATTTAAATAAGCTAATGTATTATTAGATGTGAAACTTCTTTATTTTAGTAAAGTACATTTTCAACATCATAGATGTTTCTTATATATGAAAGTAAAACTAGACCACTTTTCCCACTGTTATCTGAATTTGACATGGCTGATCAAACCTAGGACATAAATCACTGTCCTTTCATATTTGTATTCTATATCATCAGCTCTAGAAAGCTAATGAGTACAATTTCAAACACTGAAATTTATTTCTAAAAAGCCAAGTCTGATTGTTTGCTTTTATGTCATATTGCTCCCATTGTAAAGGACTCCGTTCAGCTGGGAGTATGTTAATGCAATGCACTCATTAGAGAGGGACACAAGTGAGATTGCATGAAATATGCCGTGAACCAGTCTTTGGCTCTGACAGTGCTCTCAAACTCTTGCCTATGTAAGCATGCATAAGTTGTGTTTGAACAGGTGCCAAGTTATTCCTACATTTTGAGGATTTTACTAGCTGCTGCTTAAGTATACTAGGACACAGAATTCATTACCTCTTTCTTTATTATCCCATCTCCCCTGGTGCTTAAGCCACAGATACCGTCTTTTTCTGCAGACTTACAAGCACTAGATCCAGTTGTCAGAAGTCAAGCCTGGCAGACAGTAACTGTCTGAAGTTTTCACCCAAACTCAACATTATGCTTGTAATAAGCAAAAACAAACCACAAAATTGTTGGAGGCAGTAAGATCTTGACATGTTCAATTTGTGATAAAACTGAACTGTTTATTTATAAAGAAGATCCACAATATTTGGAGGAGATTGACTGTGGCTATATATTCTGAAGGTTATGAAGTTCTGCTAAATTTTCGTAGGCTCAAAGGCAGACAGAAATGTCACCAATATCTGCCAATGGCATTTGTTTTCTTCCACAAACACTGAGAATTTGTAGAAATATAAATTAATAATTCTTCTGCTTTCATTGCACAGTCATCTTCAGGGCTTTGCCTCTTAGCTATGGAGGAAAACACAGGTCTACAGATTGAAGCTTTTGTACAGATAGCCAGGAAAATGAATTAAATGTATTTTTTAACATATATCTACTGTAATCACTAGTGTTGATTATTCAAAGCAAAGAATTAGCATCTTAGATCAAACAGGTGAATAAAGGTTATATGAGAGCAGATGTCTACTTATCTCGACTGTCTTCCATCAGAAATACCTATTTGATCCAACTGCGTGCTTTTCTGTATTACAAATGGCTTGCCTGTTTTCTTCGTTGTTTTTTTTCCTCTAGAGCAAACAATATTAGGACACTGTACAGTGTTGTTTTCCAGCTGAATTATTAGTAGTCATAGATGTTTTCAGAATTTCGAAGTTTTGCATTTTTGCTGTGTTCACCTGAGCCTGCAAGTGCATCCTCTTGCCTGGCATTCATGATCTAGGATAACCATGATTTCCTTTCTTTTCTTAGAGGTTTAGCTGTCGCATGTGATAGTGTTAGTTAGTTATTTGTCAGCAAAGCGCAGGAACTTAGTAACAGGGCTGACCAGTTAAAGCTTGTCAGAGATGGTTCAGTTTCCATTTATATCTGTAGCAAATCTCCCAACAAAGGCTAGCGATGGCAGGACATTATAAAAGTTCAGAAGATTTGTATGAATAAGATCCCAAAACCTGAGACTTTGAGTGCTATGAATCTCTCAAGAGTTTCCTTTTCATATTTCATTTCTTCCATCTATGGACAATTTTGAAATAGCACAAGGGACACTTTTTTTCTTGTAGTGTTCTTTCAGTGCCATTAGACAGCAGCAAAATTTGTTGGATGGTTTGATCAACTGAACTACACTGCTTTTGAGATGAGGGTGTTATTCACATCTTTTCTGATATCTTATTGACCTAATGCTATTTATCTAATTGCTCTGAACTATTTTTCCCTCTCCCACCATCAATTTAGATTGTGAGCTCTTTAGTGCTGGAACTGCCTGTCTCTATATGTTTGTGCAATGTCTGTCATCCAGAGGCCATTATATTGTTGTCTAGGCGTGACTCAGGTGCAGATAATAATAACAGAGCCTCACCTGGCTTGCCAAGAGAATACAAAGCTGTGAGCATATTCTTTTTATTAAGTGCTTGCGAGCATCATACGCTCTCAAAAAGTTTAAATCAGATTAAGGTATGGTAGAAAGTTTGGGGGGTTTATGCCATCATTCATCTCTAATTGTGAATTACAAATGCTTTGTTAGGAAGAATAAGCTTCTAAAACCTTATAAATGAAAAAATCTTCAATTGAGTTGCCAAAAAAGGCTTCTGACTATATAGAATTGTACAAAGAAAAGGGAAAGAAATTCCAGAGATGGGAGACCACACTGCTGCACAGTCTTTGAACTTACAATAATGCTAGTGCCAGACCTGAGTGCCAAATTGGCACTTACTGTAATCCTCCGCTTTCCTAGTGTTACACTCAGCAGTCAAAAAAAACCTGGAATGAGTGGAAAGTGTTGATTTATCTCTGAGGAAGTCCGATGCCGACGTTTAAAAGGAGGATAAGAAGGATGCAAGTAGAAGGGAAAACAGAAGAAGAAAAAGGAAAGGGGAATAGAAAAGAGAGGGAAAGGAGAAAACGGGATAAAAACAGAGATACAACAGAGCAGAGAGTGCAAAATCATATGAAAAAGAGATAATAGAAAGAAGATTTACTGTGGAAGTAACAGTTAAAGTCAAAGGTTTGCCATCAGTTCCTATTGTGCATAAAAATTGCATCTTGTCTCAGAGTCATTTCCCATCTAGAGTACTCAAATACTTGTAGAATGGCAAAGGTCCCCTTGGCAGAACTTCCCCATTGAGTTATCTTCTAAGTGACCTAAACAGAAGACTTGGTTTTTTTGTGAAGCATCTGTCAGTATGATGTTTTACCAAGTATCATACACAGTTCTGAGAATCAAGAAGAAAGAGTAAAATGCAAGCAGACATACACAAAACCAAAACGCAAAACAAAACTACCCTTGAATGAAAAATACAAAGGTTGCTCCTACCTAAACAGGATCACCAAAAGCGAACAGACTTGCAAGAACAGTCACTTTCAGACTATGATGATAAATTGTCCTATGGCACACAGTTACCACAGGAAATGGCTCGTTTGATAGGATGGAACTAAATAGGATTATCCTGGGGTGCAACATTATTGTCTAGTGCAGCAGGTGAAAAACTTATGTAAGAACATCTTACACATTAGCTCTACTTCATCTCTTAGGACTAGTGCTTCTGTGTGAGGAAGGCAGGTATCAGCACGCAGAAACAATCTGGAATCTCTGCGGTTGGTTTGCTGGGTAATAAATTCACTAATCAGTCATCAGGGATCTTGTTTTTTCCTGAGTGGTCAAAGCTCGTTTCTGAAGAAAATGAAATATTTCTATTATATACCAACATAAATACAGGGGAAATATCATTCCTGACTTTCTCAAAAAGTATAATATTATGCCTTGAAAAAAGATATTTTATGTTCTCCAAGAATCAGACTGTAACATGCAGTGCATTCTTATGCTCTTCATTCACAATAACTCAGAATTTGACTGTTCCTCTGTTAGGTAAAGGGTAGCAGCCCTCACTACATATCTGTAAACAGTGCCACTATCTGTGGATGAAACTGTGCAATATTTTTGAGGGCATCAAGATGTGAAGGATCAAGCTGATACTCAAAGTAAGAATAAACCTGTTATATAAATACATTTATCTATACATATATATATGTTTATTATTACCAAAAAATCCATTGATTATTTCAGTATTTTTTTGGAGGAAAAAAAAAACATCACAAAAGGCAAAAAAACCCCAACCTTTTCTGCTTCAAATCAGTAATAATTTGTTACCTGAAATTGAATGTTTTAAATAAAGCATATAGTTTCTGAAAGAAAAGTTATTTTATCAAAACTCAATTTTCTGTGCAGATAATGAGGATTTTGACCTGACTTTAATGGTCAAATTAAGAAATAAGTGGGAAATAGTGTGTCCACTGCCCTCGCCACCCCCCGCAGTATCCTCCCCCTACTTTAAATCATGCTGTAGGTACCTGCCAGAATGTTTCTAATTTTAACTTATTTGATGTATCAGGAGTAGTGTTGCCAGTAGGACCAGGGAAGTAATTTTACCCTGGACTTGGCACTGCTGGGGCCGCATCTCGAGTGCTGTGTTCAGTTTTGGGCCCCTCGCCACAAGAAGGACACTGCGGTGCTGGAGCGTGTCCAGAGACGGGCAGCGAAGCTGGCGAGGGGTCTGGAGCACAAGTCTTATGAGGAGCGGCTGAGGGAGCTGGGGTGGTTTAGCCTGGAGAAAAGGAGGCTGAGGGGAGACCTTACCGCTTTCTACAACTCCCTGAAAGGAGGTTGTAGAGAGGTGGGGGTCGGTCTCTTCTCCCAGGTAACAAGCAATAGGACAAGAGGAAACGGCCTCAAGTTGCTCCAGGGCAGGTTTCCATTGGATATGAGGAAGAATTTCTTTACTGAAAGGGTCATTAGGCACTGGAACGGGTTGCCCAGGGCAGTGGTGGAGTCTCCATCCCTGGATGTTTTTAAAAGCTGTGTAGATGTAGTGCTTAGGGACATGGTTTAGTGGGGGACCTGTCAGTGCTAGGTTAAATGATTGGACTAGATGATCTTATGGGTCTTTTCCATTCTAGGCAGTTCTATGATTCTATGATGATTTACTGTTACTTATTTTGAAAGAAAAGCTATCAGAAAAGCTTCACAGGTTTGTTATCATAGGGGAAAAGGACAGCAGATATGTGTTATGTATGTTGTTCTGGAAGTGTTCAGCGACATCCTGAACCTTGATGAAAATGATTGCACCTCTGGTGGGACTGTGAGCCTGGTGGGACTGTGAGCTTTATTTTAGGAAATGTTAGTTTACGGTATAGAATTAATAAGTGTGTGCATAAGTGCAATTTTCGAGTGGTAAAGTGGTTCCTCTTGTGGTAGAAAGAAAGGAAAACAATCTATCCAGAACATACTTACATTTACCTCAAATTAATCATAATAATTAATATTTTTAGTAAGTACAAATAAGTTGGGTGCAAAAATGACAGGAAACTTTTTGAAAAAAATACTTTCTAAAGTATGTGATAATTACACTTCCTTGTAAAACAGGAAGAGGCCACAAGTGTCTTTCCTCCTTAATTTCATTATTTTATTCCTCGTGGGCAAAATTCATGCAGTTTACAGGAATGATCAAGACTGTTTCTCAATGAAAATTCTAATTTTCCCCGAAGTGCATAACGTAAGGTCAGGAACAGGGATTAGTGCAAAATGACAATGTAAATTTTTTCAAATACCATTTAGTTCCAGGGAAAACCTGTTTTCTTAATTAAGACTCTACATTTTTTTCTTAAGAAGATCACACAATGTCATCTGCTGTGGTATCTGGTTAGATCATATGTGGCGTACCTCTTATTGCTCCATTGCATTACCATTGTTTTTATGAAATTTCTGTTCAACAATCACTTCACTATGATATTTTTTTCTCTTTTGAAAACAAAGTTTTAATTCTGGGCAGGTGGCTGTTATTTGAAAAAAGTAGGAGAGAAGGGATAGAAAAAAATCTTCAGTAGTTAGACATTTTCTGCCACTTCTATTTGACAAGGAAAGTCTTTACAGGTGATTGAAATAGTTCACTTTGTGCAGGAAATTTGTAATATTCCTGTCGCTTTCTGCATGCAGATGACAAGCTGCTGCCAGCTGTACAGCATCGTTTGCTGCAGCTTCGGAGACTTCAGTGATTTCCATCCATTCAAATTGGTCCAAACCACTGAACTATTCCCATCTCCAGCATTTGTAGAGCCAGACCAATTTGCCCTTATCACAACAGAGTTGCCGAAGGCTTTGTGAATTACAAGCTGTTTCTCATGTTTATTGATGGGCTGATATTTGGGAAAGGACCAAAATAATAATAGTAAAAAAGTACAGTGTATTTCCATTGGAATTGAATTTTTCTTTCTTTCTGTCTTGCTATTTACCTTCCAATTTTTCTTTTCCATTTTTGGGGGGTTGGTAGGGGGATAAGGGGACATGTAAAGCTCAGTTTCTAAATGTGAGACCTCTGGGAGAAGGAACTGAAGTAATTGAATAGGATTAGACAAGCCAGCAGAACAAAGTCACATTCCATGAGGTTTTCCCAGCATTGAGTAGATGAATAGTAATTATTTAAGGATTAGTGCAAGTCTAAGATGTGGTCCACTCTGAATACTCTTCACCGTATATAAACAAAAGCAAGATGTAATATATGCTATTTAAGCTTCTTTTTATCTAGAATAGATTTCTTTTAAAGCTGCAAGAACTTGAAAAAATCCTGCATGGTGAGTAAGCACTCTTACTGTTTTTCAATAAAGAATTAAACCATTTAAGCTTTAATTCTAAAAAGATTCTAAAGAGAGCTTAATTAAAGATACTTACTCTAACTTTAAATTATGTCCACCCGAATTCTGGTGGCTTTTGGTTTGGTTTTTTTGGAAGTACATCAGCAAAGAAGAGAGTAATGTTTTAAAGTGACAGGTTCAGATGTTTTTTTAATTGTTTATGGTATCCATATTTTTTGTAGTTTCTGAGGTCTTCCAGCTTTGCAATTACACCCACTTTTGGTCACATCTTTAAAAGTGACTTGCAAAGCTGATTGTAAACTGGATTTGAACCCCAGTTTTTTAATTAACTGTATCTGTAGTGATCAAATAAGGACATTAGACCATAGTACCTCTTGACAGACGTTTTAAAAAAAAAAGTGTATTTTTTTCATTTCAGATTCTATCTCCCAATGCATTGTAAAGATTACTTAGGATGCATTTTATGATAGTAACACACACACATCAGAAGAATCATGTTTTGCAATAAGCTGTAGTTCCTAGGTGATTTTTCTGGAGAACCATGAAGTAGCATAGTGGTACATGAATAAAGATGAAGTTATGGCTGTGATTCCTTGTTCCTACTTCATTTTGGGAAGTATTGGAAATAGTTTTCTATCTTGAAGGTTGGATTGCTTTTATTCCCCAAAGGCCTCTGCTCTTTTTTTCTTTTCCACATACTTCATTTAATAAAGCTTTTGTTGTGGTTTTAGTTTCCTTCCTTTCTCTGTATTATGCAATAAATGAAATAAAGAGTAGATCAACCAGCAGGTGACCACATTGTGGATTCACTGACAGTAACAGGGATTTATTACTTAAGCATAAGCAAAACATTTGTCTCCCTGAAAATTCATTCAGGCATTGCTCTTGGGAAATTCCACCATTCTAACCTTTATATATCCTGTCATTTGGGAAATTTCAGGTGCTAGATGTTGGAGAACACTTTTTTTTTTTTTTTTAAATACCTTATTCACTGGATTTGGTTCATTTTGAGCCGGATACTCTTCATGGCTCTTTCTATTATATGCAATTGCTCAATAGGTTTGAATGCATTTAGACCTGTGAATTTTTAGAGGTTATGTTCCTTTAGAGGCTAACGTTCTGTGAATATTCAGTTTTATGGACCCCAGGGGGTTGCAGTCAGGAGATGAACATTTAGGCCAGGATTGAGTGGACAGGAGGCAAAATCAAGATTAGAACGCTTGAAAGCAGAGCCAGAGACCAAGATAAAGGAGCAGGAGGTTCAGTTGCTCAGACAAGCCCGAACAGTAATGCATAGCTTGTCTATACATAGGTCCAATCACGCCATTGTCAAAGGAAACCAAAGTATATGAAATTTCTTTGTATCAATTCAGTTTTATGGAATAGCTGAAAAATAGTAAAGTGTTTGATTTTTTTTTTCCCACAAATCCATAGTTCTCAATACTTCATGTAAAAGTAAACATCTCTTATTTCCCCAAAGTGTAGATAATTACTTTTTGAAAATGCTTACTTTTAAAAGTTGAATGCAATCAGGAGCAAAATTCTGTGAATTTGAGCATTTCAAATTACTAGCATTTATTCTGCTTGTGCAGCAATACAGATCAAACCACTGGTTTGGATTTTCTGTACACCAGTAAATGCGTCTGGAAGATTCGGCACTTTCATTAACAACCCCTTTTAAAAAGAGTGTGGAAAATGTAACAAAGACTGAAAAAGATTCCGAGTCTGTGTTTGTGGAACAAATGGAGATTGTGACTTTGAATTAGTGCTTAGAGATAATCTTCTATTAGACCAATTAGTAGAACTGGAAGAAATAGACAAATTCTTCAAGTATGCAAATTCTTCTTCCATTCTAAACAGGCAATGCAAGCTTGAAACTAGCCACAGATGAGATCAAATGCTGTAAGTTTAATATCTATCATTTACATCATCTGAGGAAAAAAGTAGTTGGAAGGTACTGTGCAATAGAAGAGATCTTAGTATGAAGAAAAGATGATAAGGTGTTCTGCCTAGGAAGCGTAATACTTGACGAGCCTATGAGGACCAACTGCATTAATAGAGTGGGATGATAAAAAGGATGTCCTGCCTACAAGGAACTGAGGAAGGGCATTAGGCCAGATTCTTATACTTGGAGGATGGATGCTAAATTCAAGGTCTGTTGAGCTTTCAGTAAGCTGTAGGAAACATCTGTGTTTGTTGATAGACTGATAAGCCAAACGAGATTTGACTTCTTATGCTATGAAAAAACAACCCTGAAATAAACAACACACAGAACTAAAAAAATTCACACACACACAAAAATGTCAGCGATATGAGTTAGGTTTTATCTCAGTACATATCTCTCAGCCACAAAAACAGTACAATCGCTACTAACTCAAAAGAGACAAGATTTGCTACTGTTGTAATACAGTCAGGAAGGGCATTTACTTAGACTGAAGTCAGGGTAATTGCCTGTCTCAGTAGAGGAACAGGGCACTACCCAATATGTTGCATTAGCAACATGAAAAATATTAATACAGTGTTACAACCTTTCGTTTGTGATCTCTGGTGCCACTTCTGATGAGCGAAGGTCTAAGGCAGGAAAACTTTCCGCCAACTCGGCTTTGATCAGGAGATGTTTCTACTGTCTGTATGTATCAGACTTTCACTATAATTGGCCTTACCAATTTTGTTCACACTTCAACTGTGCAGAATATGTAGCATACTGGTAACAGGCTGTCTTGTGTTGATAACAAGCTTTTTAATAAATCACTCATCCTTCCTATAATAATAAGACTTTCTGCTGTGTTTTCTTCTCAAAAGTAAAGAGAAAAATAATTCTGCCACCTGCATTGTCATTTTCTTGTCTGTCTTATTTTCATTCTTTTGTGGCATGACATGGTGCAACATAACAATAAGGCAGAAAGGAAAACTGCTTGTTTTCTTTATTTTTCTTTTTACATGACAGCCTACTGTTGTTCCAGAAGTCACAGGACCAAAGAAATCTTCAACTGGAGGACAGGAGAAAAGGGATGACAGTGTGTAGCGGTGACCAGAGGAAGTTAAGGGAGCGAACAAAACAATGCTAGGCAAAAAATGGAGGAACAAGCTATTTAAACATTAAACACTATTTTCTAATTCTCAAAGATACTTCATCATGTAGCTCTTTTATTGTAGTAAGGAGCGGGCTGTTGAAAATGTTTGTGGTTTAAGTTCCTCCAGTTGATTACTTAAGCTTTAAATATTAGTATTTAAAACACTAATAAGGTGTCAGTTAAGGAAGATGTAGGGATATCAGTATAGTTTGTCCATAGAATGACCACAGCAGAAGTACACATTCCCTACATGAACATATTGTCATACTAATATTTCATAATTCCTACATCACGAGACATCTTTCCTTTAATTAAAACCAGACCATTTCTTATTGAAATGAACCATAGTCAAACACAGACTTTTGAAATCAATGTGAGGTTTTTCATTCAATTCAGTGGGCCTTGGATACAACCCTGAGACACTGGACCGTCTAACAAGCCTGCTTTAAAGACCAATAAGGTATGTAATAGTACTTTCTGTAATGTGGACAGCTAGATATCTCCTTTGCTAACATTCAATTTTCACAGAGAATAGGGCTGAGAGGTGCCTGAAGACCAAAGAGATTATCATATCCTCTATATCTAAAATTTGTCAATGACATCACAGACTTGAAACGTAATCACTTTTGATTATCGATTTTCTGAATTTTCCTTCATGTTGAAATTCAAACTTAATTATTATGCCCTCAACCAGGAAGAAGCCAGGATTATTTTCCTCACAAGTTGAGCCTGTGTTATATGTACAATTCCACAGTGTGTACCCAGCCTTCTGTAGTCAGAACTATGTCCCTACATTCTCGACTCTATTTTAATTAAAACTGAAATGGTTTTTTGAAAGAAAAAATGTACAAAGACCCATCACATAAGCATCAGAGCATCCAGATGAGGAAGATTTTGAACGCTGGTACCTCTGGCATTATCTTGAAGCTAAGAACCATATCTTCAAAGACAGATAGGTAGGCAGTGGGATTTTGAACATCTTACAGGCACATAAATTCAGTAACAGAGGCTTTAAAAAAATCCCCCTAGGCATTATTTACCTGCTTAAAGAGCACTGAAAGTCAAGCTTTAGAACATATGGGCCATGGATATACTCTTTATCTTTCTCTTTTCCATTCCAATTACTTTTTCCATATCTTAGTAGCTCTGGAATTACACAAAGTATGTGGCTACTACAGTCTTAAACATAATGCTGAACACATTATTTTATCTGTTGATTTTAAGTGCTGATCAGGAATAGAGTCAAATTTCTTCTCATCTAAAGCAACATTCTTCTTCTTTGTACATGCACACATTGTCTAGCAAGTCCTGCTGAAACAGCACCTTTCCATTGTTCAGCGTGTGTGCACCACACCTTTTGCCAAGAGCTGGTCTTGCTTTCCCTCCTCCAAGTATGTCTGTATCTTTCCCAATTAAAATTTTCATCACTTTCCCCATTAAGATTATGATCAACTTCCTTTCCTTATATTAAAAAGAATATTAAAGCCTTCTTTAAATAATTTATCTCAAATGCAAATAGTCATTTCTTCTCACAGAAAAGTCATGCTCTGAATCTATATAAAAGAACACTGACAAAACAAGAGCCTAAATCTGGTGCTGAGGCTGCCTTTGAAGAGATTGTTTTATTTCTGTCTTGATTAGATATGGGTGTTATGATGGATCCAACTCCAAAATACATGAAGTGAGTTTGCAAATTTTGCACTATCTCCAACCTCTGCTCTTCTGTGTGGAGTATGCTCAAATACCCTGAATTTCCTATTATAACAGTTGAAAGCACCTTTATTCTTCTTTATTATTATTATTATTATTTTAGTCCACACACTTACAAAAATGTCCTAACATCCAATAACCTTTAGAAGATGTGATCTGTCTCTGTGAGTGAGAGAACTGAATAGTAAGAATTTTTAATTATGAAACCTATAATTCAGTCTGACTGGCATCAAATCACACTGGACCATTGCTCATTAAGAAATATGCTACATCAGTAGCATCATTATTGGATGATAGGAATAAGACTGTAATGTTTAGTTAGGTTGCAACAACAAAGCACATTTGGGAATCATTTACTGGAGCTCAAAGAAGATGGATAAAAATCAATATTGCATGTTGCCTGCATAGCTATTTCATTCTCCAATTGCCAACAAGCAATAAATTGGTGCTAGAATTAGAATTCTGACATATCATTAATCAGAGGAATAAATATGAAACAGCTTGATGAACCTTGGTATAAGAAACACAATCTCAAATAAAAAGTCATCCCATATGTGTCATTTCTTGCTAGGGCTTTATATAATTCAGCAAATTGTACCATAAATTCTGGCAAAAGGGACACTGGAGCTGTCAATTTATTTTTTTTTAAAGGGAAAAGCTCAAAAGATAATATTAGTTCCACATCACACAGAGTAATTCTGCCTTTTCTACTCTCGTATGGATTTAAATATTGTTTTCAGTAATAAGGATTTAATCCTGTAAGGGTAGGTATGCACCTAATTTGACACTTTAAAGTTACGGTATTTTACATCTCTGTTTCAGTCCAGCCGTCTGATCTGTCTTGCTTTCTCCTTTCAATCCACATGACCATTCTTTTGTTCAGCCAGCTATAGTCAGCACATTAATAGACTGATATCAGTAATGAATTTGGTTCGTTGAAGACAAACAAGAATTTGGCTGTCAACCTCCCCAGAGGCAAGGCTGGACTCATTTGTTGGTGGTAGTCACATCTCAGCACAGACATCGTCGGAGTTTGTGCCAACACACCAACACTTCTTTTTAAAAAGAAAAGAAATTGTCCCTTGGCCAGAAGAATTAATGAACATTTTTTTTTTTTTGGCATTTTGTTTGTGTTCTTATTCAGCCCTTTTCCTGTCTCTTAGGATTTGCCCTTCTCTATTATCAGTAATGAGCAGCAGCATTTAACTCCACAGTCTAATACTGAACGAAAAATGCTGTTACTCACCAAGTACTGTGATACAATAGAACTTCCTGGACGAGGGGTTAGTACATTTTAAGAACAGGGGGACACTTTTGAACCATCCTCTCACTTTGATCTTGCTGTAGATCAAGAGTAATGGCCCTAACAACAGAAGCTGCAGTTCAAAATGGCAACGGAGAGCTTTTTCATCTCCTCCTCTACTGGAGAAAAAACCCTTTCCTCTGTTCCCTTCCTAGGAGCCACAGATTTCCACTCACTACAGATCTAGAGCGACTCTACTCTTCTGCCATGTTTTGTGGGGAAAAGGGAAGAGAGCACCAGCTGGGGGGACAAAATGGAGAGTGCAGTCAAAATCCCCCTCCTTTTCCTTCTGCTGGGGTAGGGAGCCTGCTAAGGCAGCACAGCTGAGCTCTGGTAATTGTAGGAAGGGACAGGGCAGAGGTAGAGGCTTAGAAGAGTGCAACACTGGGCAAGGAAGGACAAAAGGTTGTAGGGCATAAGGTTGGTACCATAGGTACTGCAGTAACACAATACCTTCTTCCTCAGCATTTTCATATTGCTTGTCTTGTACACATGCATTATGTTATGCACATGTAGAATTGCAATGTTGCCATTATAACAATTTAATCATCTAACGTTATCTGCTCCGTGCTTGAAACACAGAATGCCTTTTGCATGTCCATAGCCTATGGGAGGGTGAGAAGCAGCAAGGGCTGTGGCTGGTTTCAGACTACAGGTGTGCAGATTGTCCAGCCAGCCGAAGTGTGTTGTGCTCAGGCTGTAGACTTTCTTAGTGGGGCTCTGCTTTTTTTGAAGAAAGTGCTGGTAGGTCACTTTAACTTAAAAAAAACAAAAACAAAAAAAAAAAACAAAACAAACATCATCACACTAAGGAAAATAAGCCAAGAAATGTAAAAATGAGGCAGACTGAGGAAATAAGTTAGCAGTCATGTGTAAAGGTTTTAGCCTGGGACGAGGTAAATTTTCATTGTTGGGAGAAGTTGCTACTGGTTACTTGGAGCTGTTACACCTTTATGTTAATTGAAGATTTTTTTTTTTCTGATAGTGGTAGTTGTGGAGATGAAGTACAGATGGCATCAGGATCAAATCTCTTGGTGTGAAGATCTTCTAGTGTAGAGACACAGCCTCTACAGTCGCCTATATTCAGATAACTATACTGACTATAGTCGCCTGACAACATACACATATCTGTATAGTCATCTGACTGTAGCCAGATATGTGTATGTTGTCACCAGACTTCCTAAATCACATAAGGTCAATGGTATACCATGTTTTTTTCTTTCCATACTAGCTGCTGTGGTAGGGCTGGTAATGGAGGGAGTGGATGTTGCAGACTTCGGTGGGGGTGTGTCTGTTTGTCAGGCTTAGCTGGAGTTTTTCGTCCCTTGCAGTGTTTAGATTGTGCCTCTCGTCTGGGGTGCCTTTAAGCTCTGCTATTTGTATGTAAGCATTAATTCTGCCACCGTGCAGTGTTTCGATCTTTGTGTGTTTCTGAAATAATCCTATAATCCTTTTACATTCTAAGTTGTTACATAGTTTGCACTAAGTAAATGCACTGTATGTACTTCTGGCCTGCTTTATAGACACACTGAACACTTAAAGATTAGAGTGCTTTACCAGAAAAACAAGGCATTAAATAAGCAAAATGTTGTCATAAATTTAAAATAAGTATTTGAATTTGCCTGCATTCCAGGACAACAGGTGTACCCAAAATCCTCGTACTTATTGTACCCAAGAAAGCTCTTCCTTATTACTTGCCTCAAAGTAACAGAGACAATAGGCTGGGTCAAACTGTAGTACAGATAAATGAACATATTCTAGGCTGCCTGAATGCTCACTTTAAGTCTGAGTAACTCTAAGGTGTTATAAACTTATGTGTGTGGTCCTGAATAATCTGCCCAAAAGTTATGAAGTGGTATGTAAGTATTTCTTGTAAAGTGTTTTTTAATTAGTAGAGGAATATTCCAATAAAGTTAAGTGTCAGAATTAACCTTTTGGCTTGTCTTCAGTTGCCAGTTTTCTTATATCTTCTGTTTCACAAACTAGGTATGTGCTCACAGACACTTTCAGGGATAAAAGAAGTGTGAGAGCCAGTGAATGCTGTGAATCTTCTCAGTGTATCAGTTTCCAAAACACTTGCATTAACCGGTGTTGAATGGATCT
>JAVKLA010000042.1:6292167-6316017 GCA_034782735.1 Sagittarius serpentarius | reverse complement strand
CAGTTGAAGGTGTCCCTGCTCACCGCAGGGGGGTTGGCCTAGATGGCCTTTGATGGTCCCTTCCAACCCAAGCCATTGTATGATTCTATGATTCTATGATTCTATGATTCTATGATTCTATGATTCTATGATTCAGATCAACTTTCCCTTTTGGTCAATCCCTTACACGGAAAACATGTCACTTCCAGTATCTAGTGAGAGAGACTGCTTTATAATCAAGCTATGTGCATCAAGCTAGAGCTCTGCAGCCTTAGTCTCTGAATTAAAAATAAGGGTGACAGAGCACGGGTATGTTTTAGGGAGTTTAAGAACCATATATTGATATGTTCTTAAGATAAATGAAAGAATCATACCTCTGATTTCGACTTTCTCACCTGAGGGCACCATCATCAAGAGCCTACAGCAGAAGTATTATTTCCACGTTCCTTGCAGCCTATGAGGAAATAATCTCATATAACAAAATTAGAGGCTGATCTTGTCACATGCAAGTTCAGATTCTGTTTCTGGTGCATTCCTTCACCTAGCTCATACATCCTAAAGAAATACTTTTCTATCTTTTGATACTTTCTGATTACCTAAAAAAGCTCTCCTTTTTATCCCCATCCTCCTCTCCCCCAGGGTATGGCTTTAGGGCAGGTTATTGGAAGTACATTATTCAGGACAGGGGCTTCACAAAGGCGTAAACACTGTTTCGCCACTGACCTGCTGTATCTTCTCTGTATAGACGTCTTCAGTCTCCAGGCAGGTCAGTGAAATTCTGTCTAGAAAAATTAATTTTGAAAAGAATGAGAATTTTCATGTTTTAATAAGAGATGTGTTAATTGCAGACTCCCATAAATGAGTATTTACAAAATCCCCTCAGTGTGTTTTCACCACATCAGGAATTAACGTCAAGTGAAGACTTCTGTGTGTGAAATGCTTGGCTAGTGATTGACACAATGATTGAGTCACAGAGATTGAAATAGCTCAGGAGTTACCGTCTATACAGGGAAGTGTGTTAAAAATAAATAAAAATATGGGTGCTTCTAAAGAACAGGGACCTGGTTTTCTCTTCCTGCCTAAATTTGTAATCCTGCAGTGAGCTTAGCTGCATTTAATATCCTGAGAATTGGAATTAATGAGCAGTGCTGAACTCTTGCAGATAAATCCTCCAGGTCTGCTATGACTGCTCTGGAGAGGCCTTAAGTATGAGGTTTTTTGGTTTGGGGTTTTGTTTGGTTTTTTTTTTTCGTAATGGCACCAAACAACTTCAAGTTCTTTGAAAAGGAAGATTCCTAAAACCAAAGAACAAGTGTTGTGCTTTAGCTTGCCATTTCTTTGCTAACTATTATTTTGATGTTGGAGTTTAAGCTTGTCAAGCATCCTTAATGAAACAAATCAGACAGAATGAAGGATGTGTCATACCGGTTCAAAGTTTTTGCTGCTTCCCCAAGTGAAGGCAAATCAGAAGGTAGATGGAAGTTGTAAAGAAAGCAGGTTTAAGAGTTGTGTGGGGACTGTTTACAAGAATATACAGGGAAACCAGCTTTTTCTTCTCTCTAAATGAGGTATGTGAAAATCAAGAATATGACTAAGACTGCATAGTTAGCTACAGCAAGAATATCTTGTTGTAGTTGATTTTCTTGGTTTCGTTGCTCACTCCCATTTTTATCTCCACAGTATTGTTGTAATTTTTTTCAAAGACTGGGTATGAAAACGTAATGTTCTCTGTGGAGTAATTAGGGGCTCATATAACACAAGCAAGCTTGCCTCACAGCCGGAAACCTCTCCTTTAGAAATTACTTGGAGGGAATTTGCTTTCCAGAGCCTTACTGAACAGCTCAGTGCAACAGAGGAGAGATTCCCCATCCCACATTGAAGGCTGCTACTGTTTCCCAGCCATACACAGTGAGCAAGTGAATGACTACAACCTTTAAAGGGAGATTTGCTTCACTTTAAACTTGGAAACTTAAGCCAAGATCTGCTGAGTAAAGATTAAGCCACATAAATTGAAGTGATTGGATTTTGTGTGAGATGATTTCTGTAGTTAGACTTAGCCCGCTTTACTCTGCATTAGAGGATTCGCAATTAGAAGCAGTAAGATCTAGTAAAGAGGAAGCTGAAAATGACACTGGTCTGAGACTCAGTTTTTAGGGAACTTTTTCAAAGCAGCTAAGGTAGGCCTCCCTATTCATAGCAGCAGCTCTTTGGATTTAACTTTCATATTTTCACACAATGGGAAGATGGGATGTATTGTTTCCAGCTCTAAAAAATAATTCTCATTACCATTTTGCTGCTTCTCAGATGTATTATTGTACAATGTTTATATCTAGTTTCTCTGAAGCTTCTAGTGTCCATAACAAAAGCCTAATACCATTTCATTTTTAAACTTACAAGTACAAGATGTCAAGGGTAAAGTCTGTAGTTAAAAGATGTTAGGACAAATCTACCCTGCAACTGTGTCTTTGGGAGCTATCAGTTCATATGCTAGGTCTCTGTCTCACACTTCTGTGTGCGCAGACACATACCTTTACAGTCAGTAGCCACTTGTATATTTATGTTGCTTAAGACTTTCCTAGACAAAGGATTTTATGACCTTTTTGTTAGAAGCACTAGGAGCTCTGTTGTTTGCAGAAGATTTTTAAAATCGAGCCACAGAGCCAGAGCATTGTCTTTCTTTGTCCTGCCATTCCATCCAGGTTTAGCTGAGGTATAAAGACAGCGTTATCAGAGAAATGTTTGCAGAAAATGCATTTAAGCCTTCCAGTCTAAGACCAGGTTCCCGTCATTGCCAAAGGAACATACTGCTGGCCTAACCAGAACTAAACTGAAGGCAATGGGACAAGAGATATGAACTGGATCTCCCACTATAATCTTGTCAAGTTAGGTGAGAGCCTGATGCCCTCTGCATATACAGAATTCTGCAGAGCAGAAACAGTAGCAGTAACTGTAACCTCAGACAAATGAACAGTTATTTCTCCTTCCAGTTTTTAAGATCATCAAGATTATATTGACCCTACTAAGTAGTTTAAAATGCCGTATAATTATAGTATTGTCTCTGCTGGATTTGCTTTCAAATTAGTTCTACTCAATGTTGTGGCAAATTAATTTTGGAAAGTCATTAGAAGCATCAAGATACCCACATTTTAAATCAGTTTCTTCCTGCTATACTAGCCAGAACCTCAAAATAAAAAAAACAATAAAAAAATAATTGTGGAGACGTTAGTAACGTAGCTGAAGGGTTAATAAGACTTTAATTGAGTCACTACTTGACCGGGCAAATTATATCCTTATTCAGTGTGTGCCATTTACACAAGTTTTCCATGATTTCTTTCCTAAGGTAATAGGCCTAGCAGCTAGCTGGCTGCTGCTCCTGCTATGCTTCGGCAGCTGTCATTTTGACATATTTTATGCTTTCTTTAAAAGAGAGAGGTTGATTGAATGTGAGAAAAGTGGAACTTTGACAGACTGTCAGAATCCCTTGCAGCACAAACCTACCTGCCAGCTAACTTGTTTCAGGTTTATTTCAAACAAGGTTTCCAACACACAAGCTTCCATTACTAGCCCAAGAAGGTCTTAAATGGATAGCTTCCATTTTGTCAAAATCTAAATTAAATCATTTTCACTTCAAATTGGTTTAAATTTCAGAAAGTCCAGGTATCTCTGAGAAAGCAAAAGCAAGTTCCCTTTTCTCTGTTCATATGCAAAAGCCTATGTGGATGAAAGACATGTTGTTCTTTACTTTCTTTCATTCTATTTATTGTAATCAGTTATTTGTCCTCATTTATGAACAGACTTGTGAAATTCCGAAGTCAGTTCATGAATTGGTCAGGAGTAGGCATGTTGTAAATGATCATTCCTTAATAGGGGATCAAGCTGGGAGGATATGCAGCTGTTATTACTAATGGAATCAAGCTGTTATAATTAATAGCAGACTATTCACACAACACATTCACTTATTCACTCACATAATTCACTTACTCATAGCCATGCTGTTGGGACAATCCCAACAGCATGTTCAGAGGCAGAGGTTGTACTGGTGTCCTAATGGCATCTAGTTAGGTGTTTGGAAAGCCCCTCTGAGTGCTCTTTGATTTCCAAGGTATAAATATATATTCCTGAAGTTTTCATCTGCATGTAGCAGCTACTGCCCTCTTGGATCTGGTCTGAGTCACACAGCCCATAGGTGATGCCAGTGTAGGCTAGTGGCCTTGGACAGATTCAGCACGTTCTCGGTGTCCTGTGTTCATCCATTCTTGCAGGTGTGACAGGGCTACTGGTCTGCAGAGTTAAATTTCTCTTGGGAAACATTCACACAGCATCTTCTCGGCAAATGTTTTTCCTTTCTTTGGCCTGGAGTTTTCTGATAACTATGTCTCCTTCTAAATCTATAAATACCTGTAGAAACTATATTCACTCCATTCACAGATGAATGGTCTTTATGAAACCCAAACATAAATAGAAATGAGATGATCTCAAAGAAAGGGATTTCTCATCATTCTGATCATCCTGAAAAACACGTTTACATGAGTCATTTTCACTTTGCTTGGTGGGTTACATGAAAACAGTTAGTAACAATATATAGTATTTATTCATCTGCATTATCAGAAACCTTTTAAGGCACATCTGTAACAGATTACAGGTCCAGCTTTGGTATTTGTATTTACCTATATTTGCTAAATGCAAGTTCTTTTGCAAATCTGCATGCAGTAATACAGTTTTCCCTATGCAAATCTCTTCTGCAGTATATACAGTGATGAAATGAAACCTTACATTCTGCTCTGGTCCTATGATAATTATCATATACTATCTCTTCTGGAATAGATCTGTCCTATGCCTGGCCCAGTAATCACAAAGCTGTGTGACTGAAGGGTGTGCCTAGCTAGATTCTCAGCCTGAATCCATACTACCTAGAAAGTCTCCATCTCTGCTAATAATTTAAGGAGGTTTATGGAACTATTTATAACTAAATAATAGCAGAACAGTGTAAAAGACAAAGATTAGTGTAACTTAACTGACTGAGATACAAGGTGAATCATGTGCCTGGGAGATATAGTGAGCATACAGGTGAAAGTAAACAAAAGAACATGCTGACCCATCTCCTCCTAACACATTTTCATAAGAATAGATGCTTGGCTTACTGTACTTAGCAAAACCTTGTTTTCTGTTTTCTCTGTGCCTTGTAAAACTTTCCATGTCAACTAGTTTGTCCTGACACATGTTGGACCCAGGTTGCTTTTCAGTCATTATAGTGTTGAGATTGTCTTGCGATGAGAGTCACTGTATAAATGTATTTATGTGTTCCAGAAGTTGTATACAGGAAGGTGGAAGAAACCCAACTCAGGCACACAGAACAATGTGATAATGTGGCGTAAGTTCCTACCTATCCTCTGGTAGGCAGTTTGTGTGATTCCTACAGCAAATTCAGTCTCAGTTTAATCCTATCCTTGCTAACAGTGTCCAGCAGTGCTACCTGAAGAGATTACCCTTTATTACAATCAATAGGTGCCATTGATTCAGGTAATACCAGTGTTCCTAATGACAGTAACAAATAATAATAAAAAAAATTAAAGAAAAAAATTGAAGTGGTGTAAGTTAATCTTGCCACTGTAACATAGAAACTTTTGTTTGTGAGAAAATGAAAAAAAGGCACTGTCTTACTGAGTTGAAGGAGAAAAAAAATTTACCTCAGGCAAGGTTCTGCAGATATTTCATTTTCCTGTGGAGGACCAGAGAACTTACAGAGACCCTTATATAATCCTTAGAGTCAAGTTAATGCACTCTGTGACCAGTTTCACATAGGACTGACGGAAGAAATTGTCAGAATTCTGTTTTCTTTTCTCAGATAATTTTTCCTCTCCTTCTAAGCACTATTTTACCCACCTCCCCCACCCCCGTGAATCCAGTGTATTTGCAGTACGGTTATCCAAATTATTCCTCAGCAAAACACCCAAACTTCCAAAAATGAGCGAACTTTATGCAGCGCTGCCGGATACTGTTAGTCAAACAGGTAAGATACAGCAATGAAAAGTATTTCTCAAGACAATTTAGAATGCTTTCAGAAAGTCATCTGGCCTGCCTTACTGCTTACTGCTTATTTATACACATTCGTTACTACTGTACATAGTGATTAGTCACAAATTAAAACACTTGGGTTTTTAAAACTGTGATTAGCCAGTTAATCACTGGAAACCCAGAGATGATTTAGAAGTCCACTCTTTATTGAGATTCTTTTCCATGCAGATATTAACAGAAAAAGAGAGGAAAATTTTGAAGATTAGTAGACAAAGCTCTAACAATTATGCAGTTTCATTGCTTGAAAGGGACTGTTCAAAAGAAAACTCATTGTAGGAATTTCACTGTCAGAATAATTGAGAGTTTTGATTTAATCTGGAGTTGAGAGAGCATGTTGAAAATGTAGTCAGAGAGCTAAGTTCTAAAAATTATGCATGTTACCTTTAAAAGCAGAACATGGCATTGGAAAGCAAGCTAGAAGTCCTGACTAAAACTCAAGACCAATTTCTCCATCTGAAAGCAGGTACGTGATGGATTAATTGTTAGTGATTTTTGTTCAGAAAAAAACCTGTCAGTTTTATGCATTCATAGAATCTAATATGACACCTTAGCCCAATTCAAGCTTTCAAATATTGCTGCTATATAAATATTAAAATAGAAAAATATTAATAATTAAATTAATCCATGTTTTATTTTTCCATGTGAAAGTTTTTTCCTTTTCAGAGCTACTAGCTCAAGTGACAGGTAAGAAGTCATTTCCAGAAATAGATTTCCATAGGACTTTGTTTCCTCTCATATTTCTGTATTTGTTTGGCTACTATTCTATCATTTGTACTTAATAAATTTAAGAGCTGGCCATGTAAAGACCAGATATAGATTTCAAAAAACTGTACAGATTGCAGGATTTGCACATGAATCTATCTGTATGCAGACAGAAAACCATGCGGTATTCTGTACAGAATATTAAGGACAATATGAGGAATGTGAGAATCTGTACAGAGTTTGTTTGAATGCTAATACATCATGGAATCACTTTGTTTTCTGACCGTTGGGACTTGCCACAGAGGAAATACTCACTTCAACACACAGAAGTACCTTGTGCACAATTTTTTATGCCAGCTCAAATCATTGACATTTGGGTAAAGAGCAGAGATGTCCTTAGTGGCAAAGAAAAGTGAGTTTTCAGTGCACGTGCAGCATACTTATCCTTCCATCCTTAAATCTGATGATCATACTATTAATTGTTTAATTTTTAATTTTCTTACTCTCATAGACTTTTCTATGAACTTAACTTCTAAAATCATTGTGGTTTTGGCTGAAAAGAATGTGTGCATGCACAAGCGTGCATGTGTGTGTGCATATGTGGTACTCAAGCTTCTGGTTGCCATGATAATTGAAAGTGAAACTAGGTATCTGTACAACGCATTGAGATTTGTATGTTCAGTTCTGTATTTTAATATGTATGTGTATGTGTGTATATGTAGAAATAGATATACACCCCCATATATAAATTTACAAGTGTGTATATATATGCAAAATATTTATATATGTATGTGTATGTGCATTAATATATATATTTTTATGCAAAGATAGTTTTACTCCTTCCTGAAATCATGTACTGTATTCATACTTTTACGAGACTCTTCCTCTCGGGCACTTACTAAACTAAATGCATTTAGGTAAGGAAGAGGATTGTCCTGCCAGGCAGTATTTTGAAGTGGAAATGAAAAAGAGCTAATTTTCTTCAGAATAGTAGGCACAACCAAACACCTATCAATATAGTACAGGAGAGGCAGAGGAGGCAGAAACATGCTTTCATGTGAAATTGAGGTTGTCTAAGAATATCACTGTTGAAATCTTTAACATACTCCTTCTCTACAAAAATGAGGAAAAATGACAAGCCTATCATTTTATTTTCCAGTTCAATGGCAAAAATCTTCTTTAAAATGACTTTGCTACAGGGTAGCCATCTTACTTTTGGAACAAAGAATGCTGTTTGTCACATTGGCCCTCCACACTGTGGCATGGAAACAAACAAACAAACAAACAAACAAACTGTCCTGGAAAAGGTGCCCATAATCACTGTGATACACCTTTCCTCTTTCCATGCCAAGGGCCAGACTTTCAAGGGTAGGACTATTATTTCTCCATAGTGCAGAAAAATATCTGTAGAACATGCAAGTTAAAAAGGCCATGAGAACATTCTAGGAAGTCAGCATGCAGAACCAGGAGGCACGTTCACATCAGCTGCTGGTTCAGTATCTTTTGTGCTCCACCGAGTTCTGCTGGGAATTAAATTAGAACTTTTGAAGAGGAAGCACACTGTTCACTGTCCATCTTTGGCAGCATTTCAACATCACAAGGGGCTGGAAGTCCCTTGTTGAGTGTGAGGCTGAAAATGTAAAACAGTACATTCCAGTCCAGTTTATCTTTCATGCTAATGAAAGGAATGACTTTCCTTTTGCAGTTGAAGTGAATAAACTAGAGAGAACATGGATTAAAATGTACATCTTTGGTAACAAAGTAAAGACATTTACGTACCTCATTTATACACACCTGTGAGCATCTACTTGGTAGTATCTCTATGTTTGCAAATGGAGATTAATTTAGAAGTACAGAAGAAACAACTTTTTATAGTATTTCTTGTGGAAAAATCATTCTGGTGATGATTGTAATCACATTAAACCTCTTTCACATATTTCATTTGCTCATCCCAAATGAGGAACTGGGTGAATTCTAAGGCCGTTTCAGATTTGACAGCATGCCACAGAGTAGAGGAAAACAAGCAGCAAAGCCAAGGAAGCACACTTGTCATCTCTCCCCTTACAGGAAAGATTGTGTAGGAAACTTAGTCTCTTTTCCTTACAGCCAGTTTTGATGTTCTGTGCAGAACTCTCATACTGGCTTAGTATTTCAGTTTTCTCCAGGCGTATTTCATGCTGTTGTCATTCTAATTAAATGCATTTTTGGTAAAATACCAAATTGTTAATTTTCTTAATTAGCCTTGATATTTTAGCTTCCACATCTATCTTTCAGTCTTTCATGCATATTTTGGTTTGGAAGTGATACATTTCTATCTCTCATATATGTAAAACAATGCCTATTTTTTTTCTTTTTTCGCTTGTTTCATATTTACACATTAATTTCTCATTTAAAGGATACAACCCTAATTTTCATTTTCCTCCCTTTTCTTTCCTCCTTAATGGTTACTGAGGAATAATGATTCTTTGATTGAAATAATGATTCATGGTACAGTGATGTGAATGATACTTAGATACTACTATTCATTCTCCTCGTTCAAGTTATTGTTAATATTGGTATAATACTTCTGACCTGTTTTCTCAAAAACCCTCTGCAACTATTTTACTGTGATTCTTGACTCCTCGTAAGAGGAAGCACTTTGCAAACACAGTAGTGTCATCTAGAACTAAAAAAAAATGGCATATTAATCTCCCGAGTCTTACATCCTCAGTCCAACCAGGCAGTGATTTAGTGAAATCCCATTGTTTATGATGCACCTGAAAGGCTTGACAAGAGCTGCTCAGATGTGGGTATGAAGGTCTTCTTGCCTACCATGTTGGCACTGGCTTTCAGTTAAATATGTAGATTTCTCTTCATGCCAAATGAGCAGAATACTCAGGAGTGAGAGGACAGGAATTCTTTCAATCGTGTAACAAATAATAGCATAGGTTCTGCCTAGTTTTTGATGTATGATACACAATGTTTATAAGTTTCCCATTGTATACAGATACACAAAATTAACCAACACACTTTCTTCTAAAGGAAACGCATTCTTTTTAAAGAACACATTTGTATTCATTTTTACCAGCTGCTAGCACCTGGTAATTTTCTTTTGACTCCTGAAAACAAAGATTTTAGAGCTTAGAAAGCCAAGAAGTGGTAGAGATGCAGAAGTTAACCTCATGTTTTTTCTTACTCGTGGAGGCTAAATAATCATTTGTTGGTTCTCCTTAGCAAGAAGCAGTAAAGGAAAGAGAAGTTACAGTTCGGAAGAGAGGAGAAATTGCTTCATTGCAAATATTTTGAGTAAACAAACGGCAAGTAAACATATGGCTTTATGGCTGCTGTCTTCGTGTTCCCTACCTTGCGTTTTGATAGGTGAGAGGAAAGTAGAGCAATAAGTAATTTATTCTCCAAGGTGAGTCAAATCTTCGCTAAAGAAAATTGGTATTGCTACACTTACTTCTACCTGCCTACTAGCTAAGTATCGACCACATGAGATTAATATATAGTGTATTTTTATTGCAAGATACTGGCGAGACTGGAGAGAACCTTTTTACCTTCAGCCTTTCCGTATGAAAAAGGTATATCACTGATAATTCTGAGTGCTCATCTTTTTTTGACTTTTGAATAATAATAAACTAAATACAAGGTAGAGTTCCAAGTAAACTAAATACAATGTAGAATAAGAAATATGTTGTCTTATATTAGGAATGCAGTGTTTTGTCCTTATAACAGTGTAACTGAATTTAAAAGTTTAAGGTTAGTGGCTTTTTTATCTTGTTAGGTGGTCTTTAATTTATAACAGCTAAAACTTAGTTTTCTTCCAACAAGATTGGTTCAGATTGTCTCAATTGTCATTAAAAGCCATGTACAATTGCTCATTTTTGCTATACATGATTCAGGTAATTGATTTGCAGCAAAAGGAAAAGTAAGTCTAGAAAAGTAAAGTGCTCACTTAATTACCTTGTAACTTAGTTGTGTCTCCTGAGCTAGTGCAGTGTGTTTTATGCTTTGCAGCATGATTTGACTTCCAGTAACTGGGCATGAAAAATGCTTTTGAACAGTCACAGGCCTGTACTGGGGCAGACACTTATAGAGCATATTTAGTTCTGATCTTAAAGTTCAAGTTTTTCCTACTTCTTTCCTTGATAAACTCCATGTCTTCTGCTGACATATGGAGCAAATTGCACTCTAAGAAAAATGTGATTCCCTGTTAATATAAGTGAGAGATAAAGAGCCTCTGGAAATGTTATTTGAATGTTTGTTTTTATACAAGTACTTTTCGGGATTTGTTACTCTAGTACGAAAAAATAATCTTTGGTTCACATCCAAGTAAGACCATTTGAACCTAATTTTAAATCTTGTTCAAGTGAACAGATATATACAATTTTAAAAATGGTTAGATCACTAGGAAATGGCATTAATTTTGTAGGTTCATTGCTATTCTGTTATACCAATGATTGCTTACAAGGCTTTACTGAAGTTTTGCAGGTAGAAGAGATGCTACACAGTAGGCAGATTTCACATTACCTTTGGGTGGTGACTAGAGAAGCTATTTATTTTCCCTTATGGGTCAGATTTAAAGTGCTAATAAAAGCTGTATGACTGAACTGGGAACACAGGTGGTGCCCATGTTGGGACAGGGGAGAGGACTGGAGTTAGAAGATGGAGAGTGGCTATGGCCTCTCCGGGAGTCCTGCAGCCTGCACTTTCTCCACCATGTTTACTTAACAGCAGATCCCATGACATGACCAATATGCTTCTGAACTGAGGCATGGGGGGAAATCACCTCTTTCATTGGTGTCTGACATGGCTTACCTTGCTTATCTTTGACAAACATGCAAATTCTGGGAGAAAGAATGAAAAGGACATTGAATGAACTTGGGATAAATAGTGAATGGAGGGAAGGATTGGATGGTTGTAGTTGTTTCTTTGAAAAGAAAAAGGTAAGATTTTGTAAATTAGGGGTTTTATCAGCTTTTTAACTGCTTGGCCGATGATAATAGCATGTGTCTAGGGAAAGGCTATTGAAAATAGGGTGGATGTGGAGTGATTTTTCGTAGGTGTTATTTTCTCAGTTTCTATCGGTGATTAGTTTAGATACTTGAAGCTGCCCTTAATGGACATGTTCATTAATTATTTACCTTCCCTGCTTTGGAGCCTGATGCATTCACAAACTCCTGTGACAATGAGTTCCGTAGTTCAGTTATGCAGTGTGACATGGAGCTTCCTTGGTTTAGTTTACACTTCCTACATCAGCACTTCACTTGCTAAACAGTCTGTAATTAACCAGATACTTCCCAGAGCTCTTTTAAAAATTAGTATCATATTTGTCACCTTCCATTTCTTACTAAAATTTACATGATAAATAAGCTGCATTGTGGAAAATGCTAATATAGTTCATATATTGGTGCAGTCTTCCTGTGAACCAATGTAAATTTTTAGGCTTCACAACATCTTTGGCCAAGAAGGTCCTTAGTTTTAATTCTGTGCTGCATGACATACACCACTGTTGGTTTTATACTTTGCACAGACAAATTTCATTTGATACATTCTAGAGCTGGTACTAGAAGAGACAGTGAGTGATTTATCCCTATCCACCGTCCCAACGGCAGGCATGGTTTTACAGACCTTTATTATATCCCTCCCTTAGACAGACAGGACAGCCCCAGCTCACATAGCTGCTGCTTTTACAGAAGCTGTTCTATAACTTCTAATCCTACCCTGGAGACTGTAAGTGTAAATCTAGATTGGGAGGTGACAGCAGTGTGATGGGAAATAAGAATCTACTGCTCTATTTTTTTAACTTCCAAAAAAAAGGTTTGTGTATTCCTGGTTGGTTGAGTTGGAATGAAGATGTTTGAGTTCTACTGCTGGCTTGTCAAGCCATGTGATTTAATCACTTCTTCAAAGACTTATCTGCAAAAGTTTAATAATATTTTTATAATATAGATTTAACATTATGGTGATGATAATAATAATATGGCCATAATAATAGCAAACCAAAAGAGATATTGTGAGGCATAATGAGTTAATGTTTCTTAAGTGCATAGAAGGTCAGAAAAGGAGGACACTGGAAATGCAAAGTACAAAATTGTTTTATTATATTATTGTTATTATTATATAAAACCAGGATAATCACAGTACAAGTGTAAGGCAAGGAACACAGCATTTTTTACAGCACTTTGTATATTCATTACATAGAAATTCTCACATTCAGTGTGTTTATATACTTATATCCTTAACCTATAAAATACTTAGTTCCTGGGTAGTTCATAGATGCATATCAGTATGTTCTCATATCAGTCCCAAATTTGTTGTATTGCAAGATCCTGACATCCTGCAATAAAACTCATAACTTCTGCTTAAGAGCTGCCCAGTAAAAGCAGTTTTGTTTCAAATCTCTTTGTGGGAAAGAGTCCACTGCATCTCACTAAATCATAGTGACATTCACCACTTCTGTAATGACAAATGCAATCAAAATATTTCAATAAAATATTTAAGCATGTATACAGCAGTGATATTTAGATACACTAGCTGTATTTATTTGCCCACCTCAATAAAATAACCATCCTCAGCAATTTTCTCTCATTAATCATGGCCAGGAAAATTCAGAAGGAAACTGTACAATGTTTTTCATAGTTTGTGTTAAGCAAATAAAGTAGAACTGATAGATAGATGGTGACTCATATTGTCAACTACTATTTGAGTACAGGGCGGAGGGAAGCACCTTTTGTGATATGTCATTTACTGAGGATTCTATAAAAACAGAAGTGTCACTACCTGAGTTCAGATTAGGAAACTAAACCTGTCAAGTGCCTGATTTTTACAAAACTCTTCCTTTGCCCTATAACCTGCATTTTCATGTGGCTTTATATTATTTTTTTGATCAGTAAAACTTGAGAGCAGTGCCTACTTGTTGAGATCTAAGGTTAAGTTCCACACAGTTTTCCAAACAGAATTCTACAAAAGGCTCCCTTGATGACAGCTATTGATTAAGGCTGCAGTGCTCTTCTCTTACATGGCATTGAGGCGAGAAGTGTGCTAACCACGTGGAAATCCTGTCAGGGAGTTATCCTAAGCGGAAGGGCAACACCTGGAAATGGTGAACCCACAAGAACAAAAAGTGAGGTAACTTGTTTCTTATTAGGAACAAGGAGAGAGGTGTCGAGTTAAAAAAGGAATAAATGAAAGAAAAAGTTGAATGTTATTGTTGTGTAAGTAGTTACTCTAGCAGTAACAGAGCATATGATGGAGTAATAGACAGCAACACATCAGTAATGGAGCAAATGTAGTTCTAGGAGGAGGGATGGCATGTGATTACGGTTATGCCATATGACACTGGAGAAGGTTGCTAACACTTCCCCCTTTTCCTTTGATCATGTAATGGGGTCATACCCATAACCTCAATTCGCATTATAAGTGCCACTCTACCAAATGCCGTTAGAGGAATCTTTTCCCAGATATCATCGGTTGCCTGGACTCTTAACTATATCCTTCTTGTCTGATCAAAGAGCCCACCAATGCACAGGCTTTTGGGCACGTTTCCCAAAGAGACATAAGAAAACTATGAAGCTCAGGAATCGGTGGCTTTTCCATAACCATCTCTGCCGCCTGTTGTCATGCCTGGAGGACAAAGAGCTGCCAGGTGCCAGCTTATGTATGTTATGTATATTTTTTTACCTTGTTGGAATCTCTAGGAGAAACTGGAAGGATTATAAAACAGAAAAGCAAGGATTACCCCCACCCCCAGCCTGAAGAATCAAATGACGGGGTATAGCCTGTGCTTATAAGTTTTCACCATATGAGGCTAATTTACACAAATTATACAGGCTAGAAAAAGTAAAGCTGTCTCCAGCTACTCATGTGCCAAATATTTTTGGATTTATTTTGTTGGTTTGTTTTAGTAGCAGTAACACTAAGCACATAGATTAGCTCTTGCAGAAAAACTTCTATCTTGTTCTCCTAAATACACTTCTTTTCCAAAAGCTGAAATGAGCAAATGGATGTGGATAAAGAGACAGAGCAAGAAAAGAACCCCAAGGAGATCTTGACCCTGTAATCTTTGATATTTCAGCCCAGCATGATAACATTAGACCACTACATCACACCATGCAGAAGTGTGAGTTTAAAGGCCAATGAACTCTACAGATTTTTCCAGTCTGTCACAGTTACAGAAACACCTGTTCTAAATATATTTGGGCTGATGATTCAATAGCCATCACCAGGTCCTTAATGACTGACCCATGGTACCTGACCTACCCAGTAGAAATGCAGTAGGGGCAATAACTTTTACTTGCCTTCATGTTGAAGAGACATTTATGATGAAAGATGGACAAACTTTGAGTTTTGTGACAAATACTTTCCAGTGTACACTACTTTTCTGAGAGCATCTCAAAATCTAGGTGAATAGACCGGATTCTGTTTCTGCAGGATGGTAAAACAATGGCTTTGAGTAAGCGTAAGTGCCAACACAAAGCAGTCAGATCAGTGTGTTCCTATTATACATCTGTTTATCTCTGATTTTTTTTCTGTAAATGGACAATGACTCTCTTGGCAGCATTACAAAATACACTCGTGTGTGTGTGTGTATGTATGTAAAGCACATGAATGCACTCATATCATTTTTCTCACAAGGATTATTTTAAAATATTTCGCATATTCAATTTCCTTTAACTTTACAATAACATCAGCCATGTGCTATAAAGACACATCAGGGAAGGGAAAGTAGATTGTTAATACTAGTGTATCACCTGCCATCTGGACACACTTAACACATGGTGAGATGTAAAGATTCAGCCATTTGTGGAATTTGATCCCAGAGCTCACTTTCAATCAGGTAAAGTCATGTCTAGACAGGCACAGCTGTTGTATGTACATAATGTAGTTCATTTAATTTATGGCTTGATTGTGTTAGAATAATGCTGTATTGGGATTAGTGCAGAACCACAGTGCTCTGCTAGGTGAATTGGTGACATTCAAGTTCAAAGGAGCGTGATCCATGCCAGTGTCCCCAGTGCATGGCAGCTTATATAACAGCTTCATCAAGGTGGTATATTCCCATTGATTTAGATCACGGTCAAAGGAAGACAATGGAACAGTAATTTTGCATATCATCTACCCACTGTGTGGGTTGTGCTATAAAACCTGTAGTAATATCTCCAGGGTTCTCTACAAAATAAATACAGCAGCTCTGGTGATTCTTCAGCTATACCGCAGACAAATGTTGGTGCTTCATATTCCTTCTACCTACATTGTGCCTTTGGGCCCAGGGAGCATACACTTTTCCTTTACTAGCTTTAGCATCTATGGTCCTGAACATGTAAGTGTAATCTTTTTTAAAGCTATAGACAGCTTTAAAAGGTAGATAGTGGCAGAGTGCTGTAAAAAAAAAGAAATCTGAGTACATTTTGAGGTCTACTTTACTAGAGTGGCTCCTTCTATTTACATGTATAGTTATGTTTTTATGGAGGCAACCATAATTACAGTACTCAAATTTCTCTGCAAATTCACCACGTGTTCTCAAAATGTATTTGCCTGGGTCTTTTTCCTATTCAGAAATATCCAGATCCTTGTTTTTCCTTTACATAAATATGTAACTCTTCTCTAAGTATTGTTTTTATAGAACCATGTTCTTGGAACGCACATTCAGTACGCAAATGCAACCAGTGAAATACAAACTATAATGACATTGCCATGCACCCTCACTGATCAATGTATAGCTATCCTTTTGTGATACTTAAGCATATGTCAATATTGAGCAGTACAATATATTAGTTTGCATTGCATCTCTCATGCTAACTCTGTCCTGAGCCTCCCTACTGAACCTGTGTATTAACTAACACCATAATGGTCCATTCATATTTCACATATGTACACATGTACTGGCATGGAAAAGTTGTAGAATGTGTTTTGAAAGCATCAGTTCTGAACATATACTTCCGGATGCAGGATTAGGATTACATACAGGGGGCTGTGGCATGAGAGTTGTATTCATGTAGTAGTAGTATAGAAAAAAACAGAGAGCAAGGAAGCGCTCCCTACAGGTTGAAAAGGGACAGTAAAAGGAACCATAAAATATCAGCGGAGGTAGACCAGTCAGTTTCTCCTCTCCATTGGCAGATGGCACTAAAAACATTTCAGTCAGTGAAGTCCATACACCGATACGGTTTTGTTCTGAGAGAGCTGTAATCCTCCAGAGCCTACCATCTGTTACCTTCACTAACATACGCACTAAGAGGTAGGTATGTACCTCCTTTAGGGAAAGACAGTGGCATCCATTTCCAGAACAGGACTGCTATTCACCACAACTGGGGATATTGAAATGTGCTAAAAATTCAGTGTTCACCTTCTACAAATAGCATCTCTGTTATACATCCTGTAGCTAAGGAAAGAGAACTGTCTATTGCTTGGCCATTTCATTGATCCCCAAAGGCTGGATGTTGTCTGGAATACGCCACTCAAAAGTTGACATTTAAAGTGTAAATTTAGCATTTGTCAAAAATTGCAGTCTATATGTGATATCTTCCCTAGGAATATATTACTCTTACAAACTTTTTACCTAATGCTAAAATACCATTGGTTACCTCTAACAAGAGCAATCTTATCTTCCTTTTTATTTCTGAAGCTATAGAAGGCCCCCATGAGTTTCTGCAGAATAATTGCATTGCACCTCCTTATTTCTCTGTTGAAGGTGACATACCTTCTTCTTGCTTTTGTTATAGATTCAGGCTGGTTTTCATATTTTAAAAGCTCTATAAACAAAGCAAGTGGTATAGAGTTTTGTACTTAACACATCAAGATTTAGATAAGGTCAGCAGCAATTGGAACAAGAATTTGAAAGGTGTAACGGGGAGGTAAGTTTCAAAAACTACTTGGAGTGATGCTGGCTGTTCAACTTCTCTCCAACTCCTAGAAAATTAGTATATTTATCCTCTTTCATACGTGTTTCAGATTTTATGGCTACCCATGCTGTCTTGCCCCACAGGATATTAAATAACAGCAGTGTTCAGGCAGCAAAGAGAAGAATAGTCCTTCTTCTTCCACTTCACCACTGCTGTTGTAATTGGAAGTTATCTCCTTATAATTGCATCTGTAGTGAATAGTAATTATAATTCTTATCATTAGCTTTTTCTTTTAATTAGTTTTTTACCCTGATAAAATAATATTTTGTACTAGTTCTTGTCTGACTTTCGAACACAAAGACTAAGAAATACACAAGATCAGTATATTAGTATTGTTGCTGTGCTTTTAAATGCAAAGGTGGATTCTGCACAGCTAACAGTAAACTTGTGATGTGATCAGTAAATGGAGTAAGGTAACAGCTGGAGAACATGAGCTATGAATAGGGGAGCAGAGCTTTTATTTTAATCTTTCCTTAGTCTGTACATAGAGTGCTGAACATAAGAGTTTGAGTGCTAAGTATAGCTTTGAAATTAATTTAAGTCAAACTGAATCACTTAAAAGAACCAAGAAAGCAAGCTTGCCAGCTCTTACTCAAATCAAACAGATATGCTTTTTAAAATCAATTTCTTTACATCGGCTTTTTGGCATCTATTAAGAATGGGAGCAAACGCTTTATCAACAGGTTATGTTCTATATACAGTGTAAGCATGGTGAAGAGATTCCCAAGCTCTCTCTGGAGGGAGTGTTTTGTCCCAGTCAAGAGTGAAAGCTAGTCTCATCTCTTTTCCCAGAGTTCGGTTTTGTTACCAAAGAATGTTAATTTCATTTGTAAAACGTGAATGTTCTAGAATTATACTGCATGATGCAAGAGAAAGGAGAGATTTAAAGATGGCTGTGAAGTTTTACTGGAGCCAGAGTTTCCCTTCCCTACATATCATATAAGCATGAGGCTCTTATGTGCCTGCTCACAAACTGGGAAAATGCTGATAGCTTTAGCAAATAATAAAACATATTTTGACTGCCATTTTTAAGTTGGGCTGTAAGTATTCATTAAATACTTTATTACTGTATGCTTCTATATTACTAGTATATTTTGTAACATTTGATTGTAGGTCTCAACAGCAGTATTAGGTTAGGCTTGCATCACCCAGTTGGGTGAATGCGGGTTATTTTTAAAATCGCTTTTCTGACCTAATTTTTAAACTAGGCAGTGGAAATACCTGTAGCTGAAAATACATGGTGAAAGGGTCTGCAATGCACAATAAACACCATAAGCACATTCCGTATAGATTGTGATCAACAATACTTGCAGAATCTAGTCCCACTCTACTTCCTGCTATACAGTTACTCAGACTAAAGCTAGCATATGTTGGCTTTTCATCCTTTTTTTTAACCATCACTTTGACTTTCAGATGTGCTAGAATTCTCTTTTCCTTCTCCTTGTTTTTCAACTTAGACCTGGTATCGTACACAGAGCATTTCTTAAGACCTTGAAAATCCTAATTTTCCTCTGACACATATCTTCTACCAGCTCCAAAATTTGGCACTATAAATGTAATCAAAAGCTGTTTTTATTAGCATGGTGTACTGAATATATACAGAACATGTGTTCGACATTTTCATAGCAAAACACAGACCATGTGTGTAGAAAATTGCATTGTAAGTCAACTTACCTGTTTACCTCTATTTTTTCCCTTGGATAAACAAAAGCACTGGCAGATGCAAAACTTTAATTAAAGAGGAAGCTATTTTGGCTTTCTGTCCATAAAAGAGAAAAATATATAAAGCTACAAAACTTCTCTTGTCTTCCTTTGGTTTTTGAAATGGTGTAATTTAACCCTCATGTGAAAACTCTGTATATCTCCAAAGCCCCATTTATATACCTATAGATACATAGATAAGTTTCCACTTCTAGGACGAAGTCTTGTATGCCAAGATGTAGCCTTTAGGGAATTTTTAACAGCAAGTTATAAAACCCCAAGGAACAGGTTTTTATAATGGAAATGCTGACACCATCTTAACTAAAGTGGCATGAAAGGCAAGGATACAATATAATTAAAACAAAAGAAGTTCGGAATGTCAGTATCTAAGCAGTTCTCCTTGACAGTTCTCTGATTTTTAGCTTTACAGCTTTAACAGCATCAACTGTTTTTTTGTGGGTGGTTTGTTGTTGGGTTTTTTTGAACAGATGTACTAGAAAGAGATTTATAAAACTGCAGCAAGGGCAAAACAGCAGTGAAATGATTGAAGATGTACGTTTGAATCAGTTTGGTTTATAGGGATTACTTAGGCTATATGAAAATCCATGAAGGTCGTAATGACATTTATGTCATTCTAAAACTGATGTGTGCTATTTTTTATTCCCTTTATACACTGAACATTAAAGAATTTTAAATATACCATTGAATTAAAAAGTAGTTGTATTCAGCTTTTAGTGCAGAACAAACTTTTAAGGAAATACATTATCTATAATCTAAATTCATACCTTTTGGAGCTAAATAACATCTTCAACTAAGCTGCAATTTGACCAGAATTTAAAACAAATATCTACCCCAGCTAATTAGCCAATATGTAGTTTTTGTAAACAAGCATTTATGGGGGAGCTTTAACCATTTTTTTTTAATTTTGAAGACTCTTTTTCTGTCAGTAATGACTGAAGTCTGAGAATCAGAAAATACAGGCATCTTCCATTTCATCTACATCATCTACAAGCTTCCTATTTACAAGTATGACTTTTTAAAAATAAATTTGTTATAGGCACATCTAGTTTACAAATTCATAAATATACTATAAATAATGGTACATTACAGTTTTCAGTAGGTGTCTGATTTTTAATAGTCAGGCATCTTGTCTTAGGAGCTCCAAAATCCAGTGAGTTGTATTCCTAAATCACCAAAATAAGAACACATTCAGTTTTAGCAACCACATGACACATGGCTTTCATGTTCTGCATTTAAATTTTTTGTCTTCTCTGTCATTTTTCAACTAGAAACTGAGGGGAGGAAAGAAAAATGAGATTCATAGAATTCCAACTCATAGAAGTGTGGGCAACAGTGAAAATATACCATGTAGTATACTCAAGGTACCTTATTAACAGAGGCTGTTGCACAAAGCATTTTGTCATATGCTTTAATTTATGCTTATATGCTCTTCTGACTCTTGTCTTACTAGTTATTTTATATAAGCAGTTTCCTTCTCACATTTTGTTTAAAATCATTGCTACATTTTAATAAACAAAGTTTGTTCTAATTCCTTAATCCTTGTTCTTTAAATAAGTGGAAGTCAAGGTTTACAACTCTTATTTACCAAATGGCCTTTGTATTGTATGTCTCTGATCCTCACTGACCAGTAGTCTGTCACCTTTTTGTCTTATTAACAGCAGTCTTGCAAAAGCCTTAACCCACATGTACAACTTTGCAGATATCAGTAACTGTACTTCATTTCAAATATTACAATGGCACCGGTTGCATCTGAAAGTCAAAATAAATATAAACCTTTTTCATTGTTTTGTAATGTGAAAAAAAAATCTTTTGATCCCTATCGTGTAGAGCTGTACTTGTGGATCAAGAGCAATACTTACCTCGAAGGAATGGTCCTACCTACCACAGGAACAAGAATTAGAGGCCATACCATTTTTGTGTTATCCTTACCTTTTTATCTCAAGTAAAGCTATGCACAGAAAATAGCTTCTTTACTTGGGGGGAGGAAAGAAAAAAGAAATTTCTCAAGTATTGAAATGACCGAAAATCAAGACAAAGTTAGTACAGAGAATCCTGTTGCTCATGCTGTTTGGCTTGATGCTAATAAAATAGTTTTGGTGTTTTTCCCAGCAATTAGAAGACTTTTCTAAAATACATTCCTAAATATTTATGTAAAAGAAGCACAAACAGCATGGAATATATTTATTAACTATCTTTTAACTTCAAAGCTTTTTATTTTTACATAATTTCATCACTAGAAGATATTTTTTTAAAAAAACTTCCTTCTGAAGTGTGTTTGGGTCTCTTAAAACACAGTAATCAGAGCTGATCAGCAGTTGGTAAAATTAATACATAGTAACTGTTTATTCAGTGTGGCTCAAAATGTAATCCTACAGCTTTCAAGAATTTCAGACTCTCACAAAACAATTATATCCTGAAGATACTGAAAGGGTCATTAGGCACTGGAACGGGTTGCCCAGGGCAGCGGTGGAGGCCCCATCCCTGGATGTTTTTAAAAGCCATGTAGATGTAGTGCTTAGGGACGTGGTTTAGTGGGAGACTTCTCAGTGCTAGGTTAAACGATTGGACTAGATGATCTTATAGGTCTTTTCTGATCTAAACAATTCTATGATTCTATGATATGTAGGGAAGAAAAAGTTGCCAATAAAATTCCTAGACCACAGACAGTGCAGCCGGAATGGGGATCAATCAGAAGAGGTCAATTCTCAGTTGTAAATTGTGTTCCAGATTACATAAGAAATCACTAGAAATTTGAAAAATAGACAGGTATTTCCAGGATTCAAGAGTTCATATTCCTATTTTTGGCTTAATGGGAGCATTTTATACACAAACAAAATGATACATGGCCAGATACTTTTATTAAAGACATAAAGAGCATTCCTAAGAAGGTTTTGACATTTTTCAGATGTTTTGTTTACCCAGGAGAGTTTTACTAGTTATATCCGTGTGTCGCTACTAGAAGAACACCCTTTTAAACACTCTTAGTGTGGTATAACAGCATTTTTCTTTGGCTTAGCTCAAAGCTTTTCCTAGGACTCAGAAAAAAAAAAAAATCCGCAAAGCAGATGCAGAACCTTGTTTGCAGCAAATATATTGATTTAAACCTACATGTCAGGTTACATAGAATTTTCTGCTGTGAAACAGGAACTCACATCAAATTTGGAACGTGTCAGAGTATGAACTGACATCACAGAAAGTAGTGATCCCAGAGTATTGACACTCTTGAGAAAGAGTTAGATACTCAGTCTGTGATTTTTGCCTCCTGTAAACCCACAAAGATCAAAACCCAGGACTTAACATTTCAGCTAACATTTTAAAGTAGTGGCTAGAACTCTTATCTCCTGTGCTTTGTCAGCTGGCTTTTAGACTTGTTGTGAGGCTGAAATGAGAACTATGTGGAATAACGCAGTGCTTTCCTGAGGTGCCTGACATGCTAACAACTGACCAGGACTGTTCCTGGAAGTGGTGTTTGTGTCAGCATGATGCACGGTTGCGTGGGTACTGTCTGCTTTTTGGCAGGGCTTATTAGATGAAGGAAAACACAGAGCTGAGGTGGTTATATCGTTTCAGATATTCAAATCCTTTATTCACAGCTAGTGCTTACATGTCTGCACACCATGGCATTATGTTATGCAGCCACATCAATGACTAAAAATCTACTTTTGAAATTAAAAACAACTGTTTTGCTGCATCCAGGTGTTCAAACTCAATGAAACATTGTATTCAATTCAGCCCAGTTAAATGGTCACTGGTTACCACTGCTAGTTGGTTTCTCATTCCAAAAGAGATTTCACAAGAATTCATTACCCGTGCAGTACTTATACAATGGTGAGGAAGATTCATTTTGGTAAGGATTAGAGGATAATGTTCACTTTGGTAAGGGTTATAGGATAATGTTTACTAACACAACAGGGTTTGTATTGTCTACCACTATTGTCCAAGTTTTCTGGATATATCTGGAAGCATTTGCTTTCCTGTCACTGAAATATCTAGGGTTTCGTGTGTTTCCTCAAAGAAGCAAAGATCTGTGCATTTATGCAGCATGACTCTTGAATGTTCTCCTCAAGTCTTTGACAGAGTTATTGAACTAAGGTGGTGGAATGGGAGTCAGGGTAGGGTGGAAGGAAGATCCGGGGGTGATAGAGCCCTACAGATGATGACACTCATCTGAGGAGATGGGCTTTGCAAGAAAATAGAGTTACAGGCCTGTCAGTCCAACTTCGGTGCCGGGGAAGCTGATGGAGCAGATCATCCCGAGTGCCGTCGCGCAGTACGCCCAGGATAACCAGATGATCAGGCCCAGTCAGCAGCGGTTTACAAAAGGCAGGTCCTGCTTGACTAACCTGATCTCCTTCTACAGCATGGTCACCTGCTTAGTGGATGAGGGAAAGGCTGTGGATGTTGTCTATCTGGACTTTAGTAAGGCCTTTGACACCGTGTCCCACAGCATTCTCCTGCAGAAACTGGCTGCTCATGGCTGAGATCG
>JAVKLA010000042.1:6268219-6292067 GCA_034782735.1 Sagittarius serpentarius | reverse complement strand
GCACAAGTCTTATGAGGAGCGGCTGAGGGAGCTGGGGTTGTTCAGCCTGGAGAAAAGGAGGCTGAGGGGAGACCTTACCGCTCCCTACAACTCCCTGAGAGGAGGTTGTAGAGAGGTGGGGGTCCGTCTCTCCTCCCAAGTAACAAGCGACAGGACAAGAGGAAACGGCCTCAAGTTGCACCAGGGGAGTTTAGATTGGATATTAGGAAAAACGTCTTCACTGAAAGGGTTGCCGAGCATTCGAACAGGCTGCCCAGGGAAGTGGTGGGGTCACCATCCCTGCAGGTATTTAAAAGCCATGTAGATGTAGCTCTTAGGGACGTGGTTTAGTGGGGGACTTGTCAGTGCTAAGTTAAACATTCGGACTAGATGATCTTACAGGTCTTTTCCAATCTAGGCAATTCTATGATTCTGTGATTCTAAAATCAAGTGCTTCTGCTGCACTGATGCACACGTCTGAAGAGAAGGACCTGTTTGTTATAGAGTGCTTCCTCAGCAGCCTGGTGGCTCATAAAGTACTTCTAAACTACACAGAAAGCACTTCTCTTGTATGAGGAAAATGTGGCAGTTTATAAAGCATATTCCTGAATATTCTACTGCTTAATAACAAAGTAGAACTGAAAATTGCTGAGAAGGAAGAAGAAAATTAGAAATTAATGAAGATTTTTCGGTGTGTACATTGGAACAGATTAATGTATGTTTTCAGGACAGGGAAAAGTGGAACAATGGATGTTGCTTGAAGGTCCTGTTTTTTTTGTTTTATGTTTCTTTTCACATACGTCGATCGTCTTTCACTGCATTTTTGGTACATAGTACTTGGGTTAACATGATAGATTATATTGGCTTCAGTGAAGTTCTTATTTGTACCAGGTCCTTGACCAAGGAGGGAAAAAAGAAATAAAGGAGTGGGAAAAAAAGGAGGAAAATAGACTCTCAGAGCTTTGTAAGAGCTATTACATTTCACAAAGGTCAAAAAGTCCCTCAAAAAGCATTCTCCCAATGGTCTTAAACTATTATAATGTACTGAGTAAATAGTGTGCCAAAATACAGTACATGTATTGCTGGATAAATCAGGTGCATATAAAATCCGTAAGTATAATAAACCTCATTTTTTATCATAAATGCCTGAGTCCTCATTTGCCCACAGTGACTGGTAAGGGAGGCCCAAAGAATCAAATAGGAAATGTTTCAGTTCTTTTTTACAGAGCGTCTGAGGCACAACTATTTCAGGTGGTGTGTTCTACGCTGCTGCTTGAAGAAATGATGGCATTAGTGCATCTACTAAGGGCATCTGGCTAGAATACATAAATCCAGCTATTGAAGACTCTGTCACAGATACTCATTTAATATATTCTCACAGACAAATCACGATACCTTACAATTATGTGCTTCAGAAAAGTTTGCAGCCGAAAAAGAGACACCAAGACTATTTTCTGGTTTAAATGCACTAGAATATGATTGCAATTTAGCATAACTTGGTATTATCCCCAGATTTCTTAGGTTTTCTAGTAAGAAGTAAATACCCAATGTCTCACCTAATGTTTAAATTTGGGCCTCTCCTTGCTCTGCCTAGCACAGTGTTAATCCAGTAACCAGTGGCTGAATCATTACTGCATAGAAAGTAAGAGTAACAACAAAGCAGAAATATACTCCCAACGTGAGTGAGCCAGACCCCTTCCCTCCTATGAAGCGGCAGGACAAGAATGTTTTCTATGTATAACAGGGTACACACATTCTTTGTCCATGCATGTCCCATGCCAGGGGTCTTTACAGGGTCACCCATGGAGCAAACGTGTTAGTACTGGTGTGGCACACAGTCCCCAAAAGTGGTACAATGGCACGTCTCTCTGCAGCTGCCAGCATCAAGTGGGTACTCTTCTCAAGTCACGTGATACCATGGCAAAGGAACAAAGAAATAGAGGGGTTAAAATTTCTAACAACCTTCCTAGCAAAATCATACCCGAGTAAATAGGAAACATTGCCATTTAATCCTGAAGAAATATAATTTGGGTCTCTTTTCTCTTTGTGAACCATGCTGACTGAAATCTCTTTGAACGACTGGGTACATACGGAAGTAGCCTGTAATGGTTTTGACTGTTAAGCAAATGGCCTCATACAGAATCTCAGAAAATTTCCTTAGGGTGAAGTTTCTGCCAGGCACCATCAAGGATAGCTGTGTGGATATAATTATGGGAATTCTAATAAAAACATTTTTCTAATTGATTAGTCGACCAATTAGACCAACATGATGATCATGTTTTTCATGATCATCAATAATTCAGTGATTGGTGTGATACGTAGATTTACCCACTGACGATTTTAAAACAATCCCATCTATTATAGAAGTGACCTATAGAAATAAAACAGATTAAATCGATACAATTTTATAGAGTTTTAACTGCATCACAAAAAAAATTATTCCAAGAGTGCAGAATTGAATAGAAAATATTAGTTTCCTGTAGTGTTTTCGAGTAAACTGCCAAATCTAGGAGTTACAATAAATAGGCTGTTGGAAAATTCTCTTGAAAGGATTTCTTTTCTCTGATAAAGTATAAAACCCTAAAGATGCAGAAAGACCACTGGCTGGCTGCAGTAGGAGTGCTTCACATTGCTTTGTAGTTGTTAGGACACACTGGTGGATCCAGATCCAACAGGCTTCAACAACTATTTGTGCTCTTTACTCCTACATAGATTCCAATTTATTTTTCCATTTAAGTCAATATGAAGTCAGAAACCCAAATGCATCACTAGATATGAATGATGGTGGCTGTCAGAATGGGCTCTATAGGCCATTACAAGTAAGAGTAAATCAGAGCAGTCCCAAGGCTGTAATAATTTATGCTGGTGACATTTACCCCAGGTGGCTGGGGATTATAATATACGAGAAAGTCATGTTTCCCCCCTATTTACATTACATTAATCATAGCATAGCTAAACATAACGATCCAGCTTCAGGTTCAGTTGCATGTCATACCAGCTACCAAACAAAAACTGAAAATCAGTTGCTATGACTTCAAGCATTGCCTAGTTCATCTGTGTTCAAGTACTCATATTCAAGGAAAAGATTTTTTAGAAATCAATTATATCTTATTTATAAAACACTCAGCAATGTGGAAAGTCAGATTTAAAATAACTTCAAACTTCCTGGCTGAAAATCAAAGCTTACGGCCACGCAAATCATTAGTTGTTTTTATCTTCAAATATAATAGCTGTATTCTACACTATATAAATGGCTTAGGAGCATTACGGTTCCTAGTGTCTGTAAACTACGTTGTTGGGACTTGTTTTTAAATATTTATAAGTCTACTGTTAAGAACAAATCATTTTCTCAATCTATTTCACTAGCAGAAATTATTTATAAGTATATTATTAATTATTTAGATTTTCCTGGTATTATATTTACATTAATAATTAAATGCATCTAATTATTAAATCATATAAATAAGATTTATTTTCATTGATGAGCTGAAATGCAAACAGCATTTCTGTCACTGACTGTAAACATTTGAAATGAGATACCCTTCAGTAACAACCCCTCTTACTTGCTACAAGTCATGACAGTAACCTGCTGAGCTAACTTACTTACTCGCTCACAGTTATTACAGTGCAGGTAGCCAGCAGTCATAACTCCAGTGTCTTTAGACTGTCCACCAGTTACCTCTGTACTACCTAATAGAAATTACCTTTTATAGAGTAGGAGAAGATCTGATTCACACTTCAGGAACCATTGGCCATCTCCTCATCAAAATTTTCAAAGAGTGCCACAACTCAACAAAATGCCTAACACTGTGTCTTAA
Organism: Sagittarius serpentarius; assembly: GCA_034782735.1. Lineage (NCBI taxonomy): Eukaryota > Metazoa > Chordata > Aves > Accipitriformes > Sagittariidae > Sagittarius > Sagittarius serpentarius. The sequence continues at coordinate 6,288,270 of JAVKLA010000042.1, read as the reverse complement.
CCCCAGAAGTTATAACCCATCTCAAGGGGCACTTTGATTTCTGCAGTGCCTCAACATGCACATTTCTGCAAAGTACCAGCAGTATCTGCTTCCTCCGTGCAGCATTTCCAAGCTGCAGAAGGGTGAGGTTCGTGCTCCCTGCGATACAAGGTGACACAGTTATTAAGTGGCTGATTTCTCACTCAGTTGTGTCTTGTACAAAATATAATTACATGATGAGTAAAATGTAGCCTGTTTCAGCCCCTGATTATGGTAAAGTTAGACTAGGTTCAAAAGCCTGTCATTACCTGTATGAAGTCTTCTGGTGATTACACGGTTCTTTAGCATAAACCTTCAGTTAATACAGTCCCACTGCTATTTCTAGTTGTTCCACTGTCAGGGATTACTCATGTTTAGTGATTGTGTTCGGTGGCCCATGTGTGCAACTTTCATGGCAGACAGACATAAAATCTTTACATCTTTTGAAAATGTGGAATGGCTATTTTCTAGGATTCTTTACTGACATTGGAAACAAGTCATCATTTTGAATGTGGCACCTGAAGACCTGAGGTCTGGCCTAATGAAATTTGGCTTTAAACATTTTTCATCTTTTAAATATTTAGATGGAATCAGACACCTAGTGTATGTAGTCCTCCTGGAAGCACTCTTAACAGGTCTTTTCAACTTTTCTTTGTCTTCCTGAGTGCCCTTAGGTATAGCCTGATTAATCATAGGCTAAACCTTTCCAGTAAATGACAAACAGTGTAGATTTTCCAAATGGGATTTTCTGTTGTTCATAGCAAGAAAGTGCCTGTTACAAATAGCTACGCTTAGTTGAATGCAGACATAAAATGTTCATAAATGTTTATTATAACACTCCATGTTTTCAGTACCAGCTTGATATTTTCTTCTCAGGTCTTTATTTCTTAATGTAATCCTGAAATCTTCAATTGCCTGCTTTCATCATGATTTCTTTATTCTTTTAACCTATTTCCAGCCATGCTGGTTTATTGAGAAAAAAAAAGTAAGAATAATGTCAATGGTTTCCAAAGCAAAAGGACCCAAGGGATCACTTCAGGACAATGTGGACTACAAGGAGAAAGAGCTGAGCTGATGCTAACTTATATGAACTTTTAATTTGAGGATAATGTTAGAAGTGAATCATAATCTTCAAGGTGAAGAAGTACATTAGCTTCCTAACTAAGCTGACTTAACCTTAACAGTGAAAGTGACATTAATTACCTGACATACCTGTTATAATTATATGCTACAAAATCTGAAGATGCTACAAAATCCAATGCTACGAAATCAAAAGATGATGCATTGGCAGAGTATATATATTCAAACAATGAAGAACATGCAATTGGGATAAGAAGAAATCTAAGAAATCTTCTGCTGTACATGTCTTACATTCAAAAAAGATTTTCTAATATGTCTGTAATTTTCTTTCTTTGACAAGTGTTTGCTTTGTTTTATTTTGAGTTTTGGTCATCTGGTTGGTTTACTGAAAAACTGAACTGTAATCACACAAAATGTGGTGAAGAGATACAAGGCTGACTGAAATTGTGCACATGATAGAAAGCAGAGAGTAGAGCGCGTGCTATAGTAGTCTTGTTCTACTTTTAGCAAGATTAAATGGCTAGTGAACTTCAGAAGGGAGCACACAAATAGATTGCAAGCATAGTGCCTTAATGCTTTTATGTTACAAAGAACTCTAATTGCTCATGCAGGGATGGAAGTCAGAAATTAGAAAAATCATAACAGTAATTGCCCTCAGTATTATCATTAAACTTCAGCCAAAGCTGTCCAACTTTCTGTTGTATCACAGTCCTTGCTTTGATTGTGTACAGCTGTTGCATCTAATCCTAGTCTGTGAATTACCTCAGGAAGAACTTTTTACTCTTTTTTATTTTTTCCTGACTCAATGGGGTTTGCATCTCTAATCTCTTTCTATCCCCAGTTGTCTCAGTCTATGATATCAGATTTTCTTCTACCAAAGCTATTTTGCTTAAATTATTTATGCATAGATAAATTTACACAGGAAGTCAGTTATATCAGTATTCATGTATACCCAAGAATTCACCGAGTCTCTTTTTGGGAGGAATTCAAGTGCATACTGTATTTTTGCTTGCAGGTTGCATATTCTTTATGAAAAGTTGTCCTAAGCCGGAAAAGTGTAAGGACTCAGTGGAATGTTATGAAGGCTCTTCACATCAGAATATGATCAAGTTTCAGCAGGTATCACACTGAGTACATATGCACTGAAATTCCTGAATTACACAAACGGGCTCTAAAATAAGTACCTCAGATACAAACGACAAGAGTAGCTTCAGTGGTCCATGGCTTAGCACAGATTTTAAAAGCCATCCAGAACCCTACATAAATAATCAGGCAGCGAGTCTTCCCTGAGTTTTCTGTAGCTATGCGTCTGCAGTAACCCTTGCTAAGCTCATTTGTAACTAGCTTAAATGCATCTGCATAAGCTGTAAGTACTACTAGAATTTGAAATACATAGCTGAGCTTTTTATATAGCTAAACTCTGTGAGATGGTTTCATGTTAATCTATGTTTACTTGTTGTTATGGGCCTACTAGGTGTAAATAAAAGTGTTAGTTTCTAGACGTGTCAAAAGAAAATCCTTTGATTTAGGCATGTAATTTGTTCCATGTCACCTTACATTCACCCCAGCTAAAGAAAGGGTCTTGCTTCACTGTCAGTGTTTAGATCTGTCAAATGATAAGGCCACAAATAAGTGCATATAATATTGTTAAAGCTAGGCACATGGGCAGAAATGGCAGTATCAGATTGGAAACAGCTCTCTCTTGTCAACAGAGATTTTGTTCTCCGAACTCTCATCCAATTTGCAAGTAATTAAAATGTAATGCTCTTTAACATGATTAGGCAAAAATCTTATTCATAAGACGGATTGACCTACATGTCTGATAGACTGAAAAAATGCCGCCTTACACAAATTTCTTCTGATTGCAATTCTTGATGGAACCAGTTGTTTGGGAATGGGATCCTGCAGACTCTAGATGCAAGGCTATCAACAAGTGGCTTTCAAAGTTGATTAAAGCACCAGAGCCAACTTACGTCATCTTAATGAGCTGTGCAGTACTACCAAGCTATACTTAGTTTCCAGAAGATATACAGAGTTTTTAAGCTTTCTTTATAGCCAGTGCTTTGTTTGGAAGGGAAATTCCTGGGAGTACATTTTAAACTTAAAATATCCTGAGGGTGGCATTGGATCTTGATCAAATCTGTGCTTGATGACAATGAGATAAAATAAAATTAATTTTATTAACAGGTTATTAGTGGTACAAAATCATGTATATTCAGATTTGACAATAATAAACATAGATTTGAAAATAGTAAAAGATTTCTAAGCTCTAGCCAAAGGGAAGTACTGAAACATTTCCAGACAAGGTGGAGTATGAAGGAGACAGTGTAATATGATAGAACTAAGAAATGAATTAATTAAAAATTAAAACTTGTGACCTTTGTCTTTGGGTGTTCAATTTGCTGGTATCCTCAAGAGGGGGCTGCTAAGACTCTTACTTGTCATTTGTTGATTGTTGCTGGTACTGAATTTATATTGACATTAATTAAATCTGTGCTTGAAGGGTTCAGCTTGGAGACTTAACATGGCTAGAAAGAGATGCTGAAGGGATGCACTAACATGCCTAGAGATATTAAGAAATCTCATAAGTGATTAATTCATATACTCTCCTTTGCTCAGGATTAAAATGGTCACTAGACTTGTTACCCAGAAGAAATTTTTCCCTGTGTCAAATGGTAGTCTGTTGGATTTGGGATGGGTAGGAAAGAAAGAAGTCTGCCTTTTTCTGTAGCTGGGGAGCACTTACCTGCATAAGCTGCATGTTTTTCCCTTAAGAAATCCTCTACTGTTGTAGGGACAAGCAATGCTAGTAGTATCTTTAATATCACACTTTTCCTTTAGCACACACATAATTTTTAGATTCTTACATTTCTGCCGTAAGGTCATAAGCCTGTTGAAGAACACTGCATGCACCATGCCATGTGGTATATGGGATGAGGGTCTGTGGCTCATTCTTGACAGATCATCTTTTGCCGTCTGGCTAAAACTTCTGACTGATGGACCCCTTTCATCTGCGTGTTTCTGTGCTCCTAGATCCATGTCTGTAACGAAGCCCCAGGTGCAAATTTCCCTGAGTTTTTAGATTCAGAGATCCATTTCTAATTTGGGTAAATATCAGAGATGGGCTGATATTCCTGTATGCAGATATGACTGTGTCTTACTTCTCTTTTATACTGACAGCTATCTGCTTCCAGGGGAAAAAAAAAGTAGGATTCTAGGTAATTTTTTGTTTCCTACTGAACATTAAGCAAATATTGTCACTGAAATATCTACTATAACTTCAAGAGTTCCTTGAGTGGTAGTTTAGATCTAGTTTAGATCCCGTTATTTCATATATTAAGTCATAGTTGTTTCTCCCCATGAGCATTATTTTGCATTTATCAACACTGATTTTCCTCTGCCACTTTTTCATTGAGACACTAAATATCATCACATATTCTGTAAGTCTTTTCACCTTTCATTTTTGCTACAGTTAATAAATTTCTATCATTAGAAAACTTCATCCCTTCCCCAGGTCATCTATGAACAGGTTAAATAGCACGGTCCCCAGCATAGTTCTCTGAGGATTTTGACTGTAAAAACTGGCCATTTATTACCTAAAAGTCATTTCATGTCTTTTATTTGCTTGAAAATCAATGCAATGGCTTTATTTTGTATACCATGGCAGCTTAATTTCAAGAGTACTTTATAAAAGACGGTAATGAAAACTCTTTGGATATCCAGTCATAAACTTTCACTATTAGTGATGTGTTTGAGAATTCATATTAGTTCTGTAGTAGAGTATCACTACACCTACAAGGGTGCTTACTTATTCCCATTATATCATATATCCATGCATCTGCTGATTCTACTCTCTTTAAGCATTCCTGCCATTCTACCTGAAATGATTTGCTGTATTTTTCTGAATTCCTCCTTCATAAAATTTTTAATTCCTACTTGTAAAATTTATATCATATTTACTACCTTCCATTCTTTCCATGCTGAAGCAGATTTAAACAATACAACATATATGACTTGAAGGCCATTTTCAAAAGAATCTTTCTCATTTGGTGAGAATATGTAAAAGAGAAAAAGTAAATGGGGCCAAACTCTTGGCTAGTATAAATGACAAATTTTGCCCATAATATGCCTCTGATCTAATCTGATGTGAGTAGACAATCCACCAGAAAAGAATAATCAACACTTCAGTAGTCATAGAGGTCAGTGCAAATCATGTAGTTTGCCTGGGAATATACCCAAGTGTCCAGTTGGGCTTTACAGCTCCAATTTACTACTGCTGCAGTGATAGTGTAGTAATTGGTATTCATTCTAACTAGGTTGAGGCCTTAATTAAACAGTATACCCAGCACAGGGCAGAACTTTGTCTATTGTGAGGTCATTTTTGTCCTTTCATTTTTGTCAGGCCAGTATGTCCTTTCCTTAAAAGTAAGCTGAGGAGAACTTAAGTGTAAATATATGTCTGTTTTGGTAAATTTCCCAAAAGCATTAGTCCTAAGTGAGCGGTACCATACCAAAGGCCTAGATGCAAGTAGCTCAGACAAAAGATTTTGCCTCAGTCTGCATGGTTATTCTGGGTGTGATCACTGCCTAGATACCTTCAAGTTAATTGAAACTTTTAATCTGATAACCTTTAAGCAATATGACAGTAACACTTTTTACCTTAAGCCATTTTTTATTTTGAATGTTAAGTATATCTGATAAGTTATGCTAACAAAATAGTAAATGTGACAACCTCAAAATATCATTTTAGAGTCACTTAGCAGAAGACTATATTTCTAGTTTTTTTGCAGAAAAATATTTTGAATGCAGAGGTTGAATAATACCAGCCTGCAGTGGAAACACTGCGGTAGCATGCTGAAATGCAGGCACTGTGCATTGGAAGGACCATACTTTACCAGATAAGCCGGGAATGTTCCAGTGGAAAATGTTCTTTTCACTAATAAGTTAAAATTTTCATGAAAAAATGTATTTATGCCTGACCTTGGCTTTAGCCTGGACAGAGCCTATTGTGTCTCTGTGTGGGGAAACACAGGAATAATAGGGATTTACTCTACAAGAAATATGAACCCAACTCGTTTTAACTGCTGAGGTCTGTGAATTCAAGACCAGAGCTAGCCTTAAAAGGCTTACTGAAGGATTCTTCAGCAGGGCCAACTGGAGTCTAAATTTGTTAAATATATGTAAATGTATCACATGCATTTCTATGCCTTTTTCTGCACAATTTATTGCCCTTGAACTGAAAAAGATGATAGTTTTCTTGTATTGGTCAAGATGTTGTGTTTCTCTGTGATTTATGGATCAATACCATTTGCCTTAACGAAAATAACTAACATTTTTACCTTGGTACCATTTTCAGCATAAAGTAGCTTCCTTTAATGAAGGCAGATTCCACCTGAAGTATTTCCATTTAAGAGAGCTTATTTGTCTCAGGCACTATTTAAAATTAGCATGTGAAAATTATTCTGTATGGCGATCCGCATTCGCATTCATGTCAAATTTGAAGTTAAACATATAACAGGAAACTTTGAATTACTACTATTGATGCCTGGTTGTATTAATATAAAAATTTATAATGCTATAAAATATGTTTATGGCATTGTAATTGATAAGGCTGTTAATGCTATGTAGTATTAGCACTTGCAATTGTATCATTATAAAACTAATTTATAGTTATGGTAGTAGTCTCTGACATTCAGCTTGAGATCTAAACACATTTATAAATCCATAAAGTATTTTTCCTTGCAAATTCTGCATTTCTAAATAAAAAATAATTTGCACTCCAAGTCAAAGCTTTTCTCAATCTGCCCTTCTCAATTTTGCTATTTATTTACCTGTATCCTCATGCAATTAGTTTCTCCATGCTTTCTAAAACAACTGCAGAGAAACATATAAAAAATACTCAAGAACCTTTGCAAGAACCAGCAGGAATTAAATTTTTCATAGACTTGTCTCTATCCTTCATTGTTGCTATAGCTTGGTAATACTGCCTGGGGTAGATACGTGGTTGAAGTATTCACCAGCCTGAGAAATGCAGTAATAACTTCCAAAAAGGGACCATACTTGTTATTTATTCTTATTTTAGAGATGTTTTATAGCTTTTTCTTAACAAAGGGAGATTTATTCCTGATATAATGCTAACACCCATTGATGCTACTGGATGAACATATTATTTCTGATTACTTCCTCTGTCCGGAACTGGCCATTGAATTTGCATGATCAAGAATAATCTTGAATCCAAGGCTTCTTTTTAGTCTTGTTACAAATCAAAGTCTTTTTTGTGCTTTGAAAAGTCTCTTGGAAGTTTCCTTCAACATCTCTGAAATAGCCACATAAAATTATGATACAAGTAGAAAAACAAAAGCCATTTGTGTGGTTATTGCATGAGTGGATGTTCTTTCCATCCCTGCTGTTATAAATCCTAAATTCTGGTTTTAACAGCTTCCATTCTGTTCACACATGCAATGCTGGTTGTATCATGTGTCACTGGAGACCATCTTCCTTGTAACCTGCTGCACTGTAATATCTATAATGATTTGACAGCCAAATATGGTTTAAATTTTAGGAGTATTGTGAATTGAGCGGGACTTTTCAGCATCTAAGCCAGACTGATTCCCTCTTCTAAGAGATGGATTACCTTGCATGCATGTAATTGTACATATTAAAATATGGGTTTTGCCTCACAAAGTTAACAGGTGAATAATGGCCTTCATTCTGCTAATGATGAGAACGAAAGAAAATATGCAATGTATGAGCGGACAGATGAATTTTATGATTTTAAAGTGGAAAGATAATCTGTCACTTCATTTTTGCCCTTTGAAAGCCGATGCTTTCCCCAGGAGGTAGGATGGCCATAGCAGAATGGCACACATGCTCAGTATTGTTACAGGCCTCCCTGACAACTCCGGGGTGTGCTCTTACATAGGAAGGGTCTGAGCAGTTGGGTGGTTCCTTTCTGTATACCTTTGGGCTGATAGGGGATTCCCAGTGGAAAAAAAATTAAAAAAAATTACCAAGCTTTTTGGCATACTCTGTGCTTTTGATCCTAGCTGATAAGCTACTCCTTAGCTCCAGGAAGGCTTGATATCTTGTAAGACAAGCCACACTGAGATTTCCTAGTGGTTGGCCCCTGAGACATGAGTTCCACTTTATCATTTTCTTTCATTCCAGGCTCGCATGTTGTTTCTTGAGGAAGATTTCTCAAAATCATGCAATCTATAAGGTTAATCTAGTTGTATCTGTGTGAATGTTTCCCATCACAAAACAGTGGCTACACCTGTGTTTTCCTTATAATCTCAAAGTTACCAGACTATTTTAAGCAATTGAACTCCATCTTTAAACTTAAAAGCAGGTATGACACAAGATTGCAAAAAATGACTCAAAACTCAGTCTGTTTCCCACTGACAGTTTCAGTGCCCATGAGCTCCAGCGAAAGGAAAAAGAACTGTGCTTTCAGCATCCCAAACCAAACCCCAGTCTCCCACCCTCGCCCTGCTCCCAGGAGGCCAAAGCCCAGACACTGGCTCTCACCACGTACCCACGCCAGAGTGCAGCTGCTCAGAGCCGGGCTGGGAGGCACTGCCTGGCATACCAACAGGTTTCCATGGATCAGTGTTCCCTTCCTGCGTGCTGACAGCTCCTGCCTCCCCTGCTTTCACAGAAATATAGTAAAAGAGTTCACCTAATACCCTGTTACCTGTGCCTGCGTACATCCGTCATCAAAAAGGCCATTCTGAGCCTGGCCTGCCTTAGCATGAAAAGACATTTATCGTTTATGTCGTATTAGGGGACTCCCTCACAGACAATATTCAGGCTGTATTAATCACTGCACAAGGATCAAACACAAAGTCTGTACTCCAGCAAGCTCACATGCTAGCTAGAAGACAGGGGACAGCAGGCAGATGTAGACAGATACAACATGAAACAGTGAAACAATAGTCATCCGTATCATAAACAGTAATTTATTTATTTTTTAGTAAGTGCAGCTAAAACCTGAAAACCAACTGTTTCTTGGGCCTGTGGCTTATTGACCCTTATTTACTAACACACGGGTTCCAGCAAGCGTGGGAGCTGCAAATCTTTTTTTTCTGTTGACAAAATCAATATGCATCTTTCCAAGACTTTTTACCACTTTAGGAAGATATTTTAAAAATTGGGACTGTACAATTCAACTTTCTAATCTATTAGTTTGTGTTTGCATAGACTTTTTCTTACTACCATGAGGAAAAAGATTTACTCCACAGGAGGACATAAAACTGTGTTTCTGTGAAATCCGGCCGCATGCAAATGAGAAAACAGCTGCTCAGAAACTGCGTCCTCTCATTTGGTTAAGCAGGTGAGGAAGTTTTCCAGAAATGTTTTTGAGGCACTGCTGTAAATTCAGACTAGAAATGGAAAATCATTCCCACTTCCCTTTCACGGGGGAAAAAACCTGTTTTCTTTGAAAATTCTTAATATTATCAAATTCTAGCTATACTTTCTCCACTTAGAAGAATATCTAAGTGCATAAAGGCTACAAAGAGTTCATTACTGTGCAAGGAACAGCACAGGAAAGCCGTGGTTTGGTCAGGCCCACTGAGGTTAAGTAAAGGCAGGGCGTCTGCTATCTCTGACAGCAATGCTAATTATCTCTTTTTGGGCAGGGGCCCAGCAAGGATCCCAGCCAGCCCTTCTCATGTGTAAGATAACACCAACAACAGAAGAGTGACTGCAGCTTTTTTCTGAAGAATCACTTGTGTGCTGCACCATAGGCTGCAGTCTTGTGCTGCATAATCTCTTGCTGAAGAGCCTACACCCAGCCATACAAGCTATTCATCTAACAACGGCAAGTGGGCAAAGTCTGCCTAATAGTTTATTAACTTGTGATATAAAGTGAGTTGTCCCCTTTCCTGTGACTTTACAACCAAGATCACTTTAGTCAAAAGGTAATGGCATTGAGCATAATGCATAATCTTTTTCCCATCATGTTTGACTTGGGTTTCCCAGTTCGAAATCGGTGTGTCCTGAAGAGCAGCTACTTCTTTAGATGAGCAGGTTTAAAACAGTAAATACCAATACATACATTGCCTTATCTACATCTGACATTCCTGTCACTCCTCTATGTAGACATGATTTAACCTTGCCATCTTCTGTTCTCTTGAGAAGAAAATTACAGGCCATTTCTCCTTTGATCTGTCAGCTTGGAGCAGCTGGCAACTTGTCAGCCCCCCTTCTGCAGATGGACATTTTACTGCTGAGAGTAATACCCCAGCAATCTGTATGTACTCAGCCTTGACAAAATGACTGTGTAATCAGTAGCCAAGGAGTCACTTTTCTCACTGCTGTTGCATTTGAGCATTTTTGCGGATTCATACTTCACCTACTTCCCATTATTGCAGGCTCTCTCTTAAGCAATCCTCCCCATTATAAAGAAACAAGTCCTTGAAGGTGAACAGCAATAGTCTTACAAGCAATAGAGATACCTCCTAGCTTTCAACAATGCCTGCTTAAGCGTGTGCTTAAATTCAAGCAGTGTTCTCTTTGTAACTCATAGAAGCCATGTGTGTGCTCTTGGAGGACTGAGATCAGTTGAGACGCATTGAGAAGTAGCTGTAAGTGGTGGACACCTTGCAAACAAAAATCAGGAAAAACAAGGTGACATCCTGTCCTACATAGCTAAGAATGTGGAAACATTAATAGAACAAGAATGTACGTGCTGCATGCAAATCTTAATGAAATTGGTGATTTAAAATCACAACATTTTTTTTAAATGCACGTTTCCAAGTCTCATTAACTTCAAACAAGAGGATTCATATTCTATTTAACTAGACTTCACATTGAGCCACTTTTCATTTACAGTATATTCCTAAAGGTAGAAGCAGCAGGGAGATGAAATGACTTCATTTACTGGAATTACAGCTTCTTTTATATAAAACGTTAATCATTTTATATATGACAACCTTATGCTTAATGTTGCTAGAATATTCCTCATAAAACATTATTTTGTGAATGCATAGACTCTCCTACTGAGCACATAACAGCTTTCAGTGGATGTGCTAATCCAGTTTGAATAGATGTAGTATTTAATCTTAATTATGATACTGAAGTCTATACTATGTTAATTTTTCATTTTGCATGTTCCTTGCACTTTATTGTAATTCATAATTTCCTTAATCAAAATGTAGCTTTTAATTAGAACTGTAAAATTTGGATGAAACCTGCCTGGTAAGTGTAAGCAGACTTTTTTGTTTTGCTTAGATTTTAGAGTAAAATTACAAGGGCAAATTTGCCAAATTGGTGAGAGAAGAATGTTGAATGAACAACATTCAACCAAGTAAGCAGCATCTCCCCCAGCCCCCAGTACGGCCCACTGCGGCTGCTAGAACCAGCGAGGACTTTTCTGCTGACATTTGCTGAATCGGAAATCTCAAGGCCTGAGAGCACAGGGTGATTTTTAATGGGCATTCTTGCCTCCTTTTTGTCAGTACCAGAATGTGGTAAGCTTCTGCAGGTAGTGTAGTGCTTATGTCTTTGAAAAGCTTTCAAACAGAATAAGAAGACTGCCATAGTCCAAAGGAAAAAGACTGAGTAGAATTAAAAGAAGCTGTTAACAGTTCCAACATCCTTAACAAAATGTATTAAAACAGATGAGAAAATTTAGCAGAAAAATAGAAGAAGAAAAATGGGTAGTGAGGGTCACTCTGAACTGAACGGGGATTAGGAGTAGAAAATGTCTCTTTTTTAAAGGATGGCAGGAGACAACTTAGAGTAACAATTTTAAACTACTGCTTTTTATATAGAAGAGGCTTTAAAGAACAGCTAAGTGTCAAGGTACAAATGTTGGGAATGCTGAAGATGACAGTGTCATATCTCAGTTGCAGCATTTAATTGAATATTTGCATGACACAGCAGAATAGTAAGTTCTAGTTTTCTGGGTTTTGTTTCATTTTAAATGCATGTATTTTTAAGTGCCAAAGTACTCAAAAACAACTGAAGGGAGCACAGTCTCATAAATGTGTACATTAGCAAGCAAGTCAGAGATTCGTGCCCTCTTTTCCTTTTTATTCTTTCTGAAGACCTGGAGGAATAAGCTCAGAAATACTTAGGGCTCATATTATCATCCAGAGAAGACTAAAACATATATAGTCTCATAAAGGAAACCTCTGTGTCTTGGCAAGTATGTTCTTGCAAACCCTTGCCATACCAAATTTACAACAAACTATCAATGAAAGTTACTTGTGAAATCACCAGGGAGGAAATCACATCTTTTTAGCCTGAAAGATATATTGGGAAATTTGAACTGCCACACAAGCTTTGATATCAGCTGCAGCTGCAGCTCCTCATCTGTCTGGAATGTGGTAGTTCAGTAGCTACACCTTTGGTCAGATGTGCTGTGGCAGATCCTGGATGACTCAAGGAATACATCCTTTCTCATTAGTTACCTAGTCATGAAATGACCTTTAGAAGGGAAAATAAAAATTCTAATGGAAAAAAATTAATCTATGTCTTAGGATCTGTTTTCCTCATCTAGGATTTGACACTTCAGTTTTGGCTTACAGATAGAACTACTCACGTTCAAAATCCCTCTACACGCAGAAGAACCTTGTTTATGAAGTTGCCTATTCTACCCTTACCACCTGGGAGCTGCGGAGCCTAACTCACAAGTTACCATATTGCCGCTATTCAAGAACGAGCTAGTTGCAAAAGGGCAGCAGGTGAGGCTGAGCACAGAGAGAAGCGTAGGAAATTGTTAGGCAGATGGATTTGTTGTTTTCATGAGTAACAATGACAGGTGTCCGCCAGCCAGACTGTCCCGCTTGTTGGGATTCACTTTTCTGTGAGAACTGTGCTGCAATAATCTAAACTTGGCTGGAACTTTGTCACCTTAATAATGCTTTATCAGTGCGAGATCATTACCCAAGGTTCTTTGACCTGTATGGTGAGACATACGTATCATGTCTCCAGCCCCTATGACCATTTTACGTTGCAGTTTTAGCCATTTGAAGTGTGGCACCTCACAAGATTTTACACACGCAGTTGTAATACCTTGCAGAGAGGATACATTAGTTCTTTGCTCAGTTGTGTCTTGTTTTCTTCAAAATATTTCCAGAGGAGGGAAGAAAGGTAACCCATACTGAAAGGATATATGGTGGTTTATGGCTGACATATGCAATTTTAAAATCTCTTTTTCATATTGAAATTAATGGTTAATATTCTGCATTTTAGAGGCTTTTGCAAAACTGTTGGTATTCCAGTGATGCTGCAGACTTTCATAAAGCTGTTGTGACATTTAAGAAATTAGCTGTGGATAAATCAAGGATACTCTGGAATACAGTGTGGAAGTGTAGAGTGATAGGAACTGTAGCTGTCATAAGCAAATAGTGATCACTGTTGTTATTTTTTTGACAAGTTGATTTCATGGAGAGATTTTCCTAACGTTCTCTGAGTTCTATTCTGTTGTTATTTTCATCTTTTATTATTGTCATTGGTTATTTCCTAACTCTCCAGTGTTCGTGTGATTCTTTGCTTCTCTTCTTTGGCTGTCTTCCATGGTTTCCAGCTTTTTGTGATGTTCAATGAGTTGATCATCTTGTGAGATTGTACAGAAGGGATATTGGTGTGCCTATATGATATCATAACAAGACTAAAGCCTGTGAAATGAGTTATAAATGAGTTACAAAACAAGTATTTAGAATTTTATTTTAGAAAAGATAACTTTACATAATTTAAATATTAACACAGATTTTGCAAAAGCTGGTTGACCTGGTTTAGAAAACTATAGGGGAGTGGGCAAATCAAGAAGAATAATCAATAGCAAATCCTACGAATTTATTTTCACAAATCATTTCTGACTAGTCTTGGCTGTTTGTTTGTTAGGTGTGTCAAATTATCAGCTGAAGGATTTAAGCAGGTTCTTTACATCTGTGGTCTGTTTGCAAATTTTGAAGTATGATTATTTATTGTCATTAGTTCTGACACATGATTATTCCACTAAATCACATGATATTTCTTCTTTCTTTAATGGACTGTGGAAAAAAAGAAGGGAAATAAAACTCATGTAGTTTTTGTTTGCTATTCACCTAAAAAATAAGGTTCTTACTAGCCATTTCCTAAGTATTTAGGGCAAACTGTAATCACTGGTACTAAGTAATAACTATGGCTGAATAAAGCCATATTATATGGTATTGAACTGATTTTAACAGGAGATACCAGGACAATATTACTTAACTATGTAATGTGAAGCTGAAATTGTGTTTTAGAAGAAACAAATGCACCTTGTTTATAATGTATTCAATGAAGACTGAGATCTCCAATTTGCTTTTAAAAATGACATTTTTCTCATGGCTGTCTGGGATAGCCTCGCTACACTGACCTGACTATGGTTCATTGACAAACTGCATGTCCTACATGAGAAAAGAGGAAGTCCCAAATCCCCGAAAAGGATTATTTTTATATCATATTCAAGTGATCTGTCATCTGAGACTAGCATTAGCTAAGCTGCTATTGTTTTTTAACTTAGTCATAATTGATAACCATATTCTAGTCTTTCACATGCTGTAAACTACAGCTAAAATATTTAAAACACAGTGATGATAAATAAAATGTGATCTACAGAAATTGAGGGGTTTTATGCCAAAATTTTTCATATAATTATCAAGGAAGTAGTAATTCCTTAATTAAGTTTTTTAAACATTTAAAGATGTTTCTTAACTGACAAAGAGATATCTGTGTGCTGTTAAAAAAATTAAATATGTAAAAAATATAATGAAATTATGTTGAAATAAACAACTGAAAGCAAAGATTGCATGATGAGGCTTCTACGGTCTATGCTCTATCTTGTTTCAACAATTACAGGTTCTACTCCTATGAAGGCCATTGATTTTAAAAATACACAGAATATTTGAGAAAAGATTGTGATGTATTTCATTTGATTTTTGTTAACTTTAATCTTTCTACTTGTATTTAATCTTTAATGCTGAATGATTGACACTGGAATTCTACATCAAAATCCTACATTCCTTGGAGGTGTTGACTCAGTTCTAGTTTGGAGCTGCCCCAGGAGATGCAGTTCAATATTACTATCTACTGGAACCCTGAAATAACCTGATAACTTCTACTTTGTGGCATGGTTTGTGCAGTGTAGTATCATGTTGCTACACAGAGACTTGAGGTTTTTCTTTATATCCATAAATCTGAGAAAAGAAGCACTGCAGAATTGATATGCTCATTATTTTAGAAGGACATTGGCAGTGCTGCAGAAGGGGATGGGCAACAGACTGGCCAAGAAATAACAGAAATAGCAAGTATGAAAGCAAAATTGCTTTCTGCTTTTTAAAAAAAAAATTATAAAGATGATGCAGAGGGAAGAGGAATTGAAACACCCTATCACTGCTCATGGTGATAAGAGAATCTTGCAAATAGGGCAGGAGAAACACAGTGGCTATCATCGCAAACTACATAAAAATGCCGGTTATGTTCAACACTATAGATTACTATCCAGCAGGTGGGAAAAAGCCAGTTAGCGATTTGCTTAAAAGCCTTTTTCATAGGGATGTTTGACTTCACATTAAAGACTTCTTTGTCAGCTGAAGGAAATGATGAGATAGTTCATGCTATTTTAAAGGTTCGTAGACGTCTCACTTTAAAATACATTCGCCATTAAAATAACCTGTGTCCTTACGGTCATATACTTCGTATGTCTTTCCTCTACTACGTATGGAAATATATGTGTATAACCATGTGAACAATTTGAGGTTAGGTGTCCCTGAGATGTATTCATCCAAATGCACACCTAAATTATGAATATCAGAACACTGATCTTGGTCAGACCGTATGTACAAGGACAATCTCAACATAGGTTATATGTATGCCTAAGTATGTTGCTTATCCAGATCTAAATGGAAAGTACAGTTATTTTGATTATTAACACTGATACTCAGACTACATTTTGTATCATGAAACATTTGATACCCTGAAAATATTTGTTATGACAACATAAATATTAAAATACACAATGTTCCCTAATTTACAGATATTGATTTCCTGAATAATTCTTATTTTTGGAGGCAATGGGTTTAAAAAAACATACTTTTTTTTGTATTTATACTTCGTTTGACTTTGAAGCAGGGTATGCAGAGCAACCATGTGGAGAAATTTCCTTTGTCAATGATTTAGGTTGCTTTCAGAACTGACTTTCCATAGTTTTCAAATTTTTCATACTTCTGCATCAAAACTATAGAACTACTCTGAGAGAATATTTGTGTCAGAATCCTAGCCCATCATTATTCCAATTGATTTTGTAAAATATTCCATCTTTTGTAATCATTCCTACCTGTTCTTGAATTAAATACTACCTGGATTATTCAGTAATGCTTGCTTATGCATTGTGACACTAAAGACTCTAAGATTAAATTCAGCATGCACTCCTGTAACAGAATTGTAATTTGTACTTGAAAAATTAAGCACTTGGAAGTGCTACAGAAATACTGCTCTTAAATGTTTCATCATATATTTAATAATAATCACTTTTAAAAAGATAAATTTCTGTTCTTACTTGTGAGCTTGCCAGAGCTGCAGGTTAACAGGCAAGGTTTACGGATTCTGCTGTGAGTATTGCCGGTGCATTCCTTGCTTGACTTGAAGCAGTTCAGCAATTTCTCTTAATTTCAATTTAACCAATGATAGAAATTTTGCATTGTTAACATTTGCCGCATTATGACGGTGAGAATATTTAATGCAAAGGGCTCGGCATTCGGCCTGGAAATTGCGTTGGGAGGGTTTACTTCAGACTGGTTTGGTTCTGTGAACTGGGCGCCTGCCAGCACCACTTCAGGTACCTTCCCAGCGCACATTGTCTGCTTTAGTTTCCACACATTCTGCAGTTTCTCTGCAATGCAAACCAGAGCATGAAACCAGGGATAGTTTGGAGATTGGCCTCAAAAGGAACTGATGCAAACTAAAATGCTGACATCAACACTCGCCAAATAAAAAACACAAATTAAATTGCTTCTGGTTGACCACATATGAGGATGCTGGGAAGGTTCAAAACGAGCTCTGAACTCCTGAGTTTGTCCTGTGCTGAAAGTACAAGGCCTTCCTCCTTGTTAACAAGGAATTACAGAGGCAGAAATTTTATTGGCACAAAGGGGAACTGCTTTCAAGAGAACAGACATCCAGAATGGATGCTGTAAACCAAAGCAGCGCTATTTCATCGTGGCACGAGAATGCCTCTTAAACGTTCCTCTTATTAAAGGAATCCACAATAGACATAACCTAATGGATTTTTATTCCCAAGTGAAGGACAGATGTGTTGACAATTGACAAGGGGCATATCTCCCTATGGCTTTGTTTGCGTAGCTAGGAATAACTTTAGATACTAGAAGGCAATTTCTACTGCCAGTTCCACACACCTGGAACTGTGGAACTCTGTTGATGTGAGAGAACGTGGCCGTAGCACCTCTGTTCTCAAACAATTTGGGAAACTAATTGTTTCCCAGAAAAGAGAGTGGAAACATTTGAAAATAAACTAGGAGTCCGTTTTATTTCCAGTCTTTTTATTTTTGGTCAGGCACAGGTATTCTTCGTAAACAATTTAAAGAGTTCTTAATTGCATTGGCTTGTGCTCAATAGGTATTTGCTTTTAACAATGACTTGAACTTTAATAAGCTGGTACCCATAGATTGTGCCATGTTGCTTCAAGAGATGAAAGCTTATGACTAAAATAAATAAGAAGGTTATAGGATTGTAACTGCCGGCCTGAAGCAGAACTAGAGTTATGTTAGAATGTTACCTGGTTTATTTTTTTTATTAAAAAGAAAATAATGGTTTACTTTAATTTCCCCAGCACTCTTCCTTTATGCCAGAACTTCCTTTACTATTTTTTCTTTTTGTTTTGGGTTTTTTTGTTGTTTTTTGGAGGGGGATGTGGGGTTCATTAAGGATGTGCAAACGTGAAGACTGTTAATGCACTGTATATTCTTTGAATTTCTACCTGGATTACAAAACACTGCCAGCTTCGAAGTACCAAATGCAAAGTTACAGTCACATGCTTACTATATTCTCTTCAATATTGCTAGCAAAGATATTTTGATATCATTAACACGACCATTTAGATTTAGTATCCTGTTCCAAATAGCTGTCACTGCCTAGTTCTGAAACACAGGCAAAATAAGAGGCACAAAGCCACACTGACATCTGATTAAGCGGAGGTAAATCCACAGATTTCTCCGCAGTTTTTACCCCCTTAAATCAAGGTCCAAATAAGTACTTGCATATTTATTGGAACTAATTCTGGTTTGTAAGTGAGCCAAATCCACAAAACTTGGCTGAAATTGTCATGGAAATGTCTCTTTTTATATTTGGGTTGGGTTTTTAGTGAGTTTGAGTATGAAAAACCTTTTCACGATAATTAATCATTTCAGATCCTACTGATAGTGACAGATTATGCATGTACCTGAAAGCAGAAAATGTAGCAAAAATAGTAAAGATATTTAAAAATAATTTGGTATGTATTTTTTTAACTAGTATTTGGTTTGAACTAACATTTGAAATAATATTTCTGAGATTATTGTGTGTGATTGCCTGTTCAGAGTCAACTGTGTAGTAGAAGGATGTTGAAACATGCTATTAGCATCATACTTCTAAAATTACAATCTCATTCAGTGTTTGCTAATGAAATTGAACTAAATATTCAGGATGAGACCATCTGATGTTATACTTGCACTGGAAAGAAAATTTGTCTTACTGTTAATACTGCTAATACATATTGATAGGTAAGAAATAGAGTAGTTAACAGAAACATATGGTTGGCACCATTAAAAGAGTCCTGTCTCCAAGCCAAAAAGTTATTGAATACATCTGTAAAGAGCTTGTTAATTGTGGACATCCTCAAAGGAGCCAGCTGATCGTTAAGGCTTTAGTGCCTTTTCCAGCTGCATTGCATGAGAGATACGTGTTTAATATATTGGTGGGGCTGAGACTGCTGTTAGTTGAAGCACTAACTTCTCAGCCTGCGTGTGGCAAAACCTGCATGCGTGCAATGCTCTCAACTTTCACATTTCTAACAGTTACTTTTCTTGTAGGGCTTGCTGTTCTTCTTAGCAGTAAGAAGCCACTGCAGTATGTGAATGCAAACACACCTCTGGAGCCTGGGGTGAGTGTTTGATTTCCATGTTGTCAGGGGGGTCCTTAGCCATTAGCCTGTGAGCAATCCTTTGGGGACCAGGGTTGGTCCTCTTTGGAAGAGGCAATGGCCCAATAGCTTTCTCCAACAGGCAGAGTTAATTATGCACTGCTTGATCCCTATACTTATACTGGTTGTGTTCAGATGTAGAAAAGTTAACTGTCTCTATGAGCAGGCATTGATGAGCATTTTCTGAGGTGTGATATTTGAGCATGCTGAGGAGTTAGATATGATGGACTTGCATATATGTACTGATGTTATATATGAAAAATCTAAGCTTTGGTAGATTTGTCCAATGATAACTTATAATGTTTTTTCCCACAAACACATATAAACATTTCCTCCAAAATAGTAGCATTTTTAGGAACAGCGTAAGACTTAGACAAGCAATTTCCAGAGCTATCGTAAATTAAAGTGAAAGGTAAGAAGTTGTGTTTAAATTGGCAGAAAGAAGTTATTCAATATCTCTAATGTTTTTTAGGAATTTTTTTGAGAATTAGGTTTCTTATTTTTTATGTAATAGAGATATGCATAATACACAGGTTAAGTTCTTTAATTTAACATGGAAACTAACTAAAAAGATGAACATTTTACTATCTCTGACTTTGCATTCCATAATTGCATTTTAATGAATTGCCTGCATTTTACAGGCCTAGAATGAATTTGAAACAAATAGCTAAACCCTTGTTATGTGGTGTTCTAATTGTGGGTTCAAAGCATCCTGGTTTCGGCTGGGATAGAGTTAATTGTCTTCCTAGTAGCTGGTACAGCGCTGTGTTTTCAGTTCAGTATGAGA
>JAVKLA010000042.1:6201539-6268119 GCA_034782735.1 Sagittarius serpentarius | reverse complement strand
GTTCTATTAAACTGTTCTTATCTCAACCCACGAGCTTTACTTTATTTTTCCGATTCTCTCCCCCATCCCACTGGGGGCGGGGGGGGAGTGAGTGAGCGGCTGCGTGGTGCTGAGTTGCTGGCTGGGGTTAAACCATGACAAAAGCAAAACTCTGTTACCTACAAATTATGTTCTTGGTTTCAGCGGTGAAAGGATAATGCATACAGTAACAAAAATTGCAAGTAGTTTTAATATTTAAAGAAACATACACAAAGTACCTACTGTTTGATGCCTTCTAGAGACCAGAGTAATTGTGAAACAACTGGGGAACCTTTTTAGGTAGACATACTAAATTTGGATTATCCTGTTCCTAGAGGCAGAAAAAGACATTGTCTCCTTCCATGTATGTCATGTAGCCAGCCTTTATGTCTTTTGCAATTAAATGTAAGAAAAAGTAATAACAAGAGTCTTATCAGGAAGGTTTGGATAACTTAAATAAAAATTTGGCAGAGTCTCTCTTTCCAAGTGTTGTGCATATCCTTCCCCAACAAGGCTGCTAAACTAGAACAATAATCAGGTATTGTCAGGTATTGCAGAAGAGTTTAGATATGGCATCGCTCTTGGAGGTATATGCTGTGTATGACGTACTGTTCTTAGCTCTGGCTCAGCAGGTGCCAAGCAATGCACTCTGATTTTATATTCTTCTTGGATTACCTAAAGGCTTTGATAAAACTTCTTCCAAAAGTTCAACATGGAAACTGAGCAGCCAGCGCAGTAGAGGGAAGATCATAGCTTGATAAATAACTATTAAAAGATAGGGAAGGCAGAGTAGGAGTCAATGAACATTTCCTATGATGCAGTCCTTACAATAGGTTATTCTTAAAATTGGTCAAGCTTGCCAGCAGGCTTCCACTGAGACCTGTGTTGTAATGTACATTCATAAAGGACCTGGAAGGGGGTCTGTAGTGAGGCAACAGATTTATGACTTCTTTCAGGGTAGTAAGAGTGAGCACTAGCTGTGAAGAGTTCAAGTGGATGGCCAATAAAATGGAGGTGAAATTCAGCATAACTTGAGTGTTGCACATAGGAAGAAATCTAAATTTATTTTTTTTTATATATATACAGCATTGGCCTCCAAGCAGACAAAAAATCCAGTGTCTTGCTCTGGAATAATAATAATAGTTCCATGGAAAAGCCAGGTTCAGCCATCTCCAGGAAAGCCGGGCTCCACCCACATAACGGTTACTTGGGAAGACAAATGCCATCACTCCAAACGTGCCCTTCTTCCTCCTTCTTCCCCCAGCGTTATATGATGAGTATGATGTCATATGGCAAGGAATATCCCTTTGGTCAGTTGGGGTCAGCTCTCTCGGCTCTGTCCCTCCCAGCTTCTTGTGCCCCCCCAGCCTGCTCACTGGTGCGGTGGGGCGAGAAGCAGAAAAGGCCTTGATGCTGTGTGATCCCTGCTCAGCAATATCTAAAACATCCCTGTATTGTCAATACTGCTTTCGGCACAAATCCAAAACAGAGCCCCATACTAGCTACTGTGAAGAAGGCTAACTCTATTCCACCCAAAACCAGCATAGCTGAATAGGAATAAAAATAATTAAGTGCTGGGTGACTACTATGAAAGGAATAAAGGATAAACCAAATAACATCAGTATGCCTCTGAATAATCTAGGACTTGCCTACATCTTGATTACTGCATGCAGGTTTAGTCCCCTGAACTCAGAAAGTGGGTATTGAAGATCAAAAATCTTCAGAGGTAAGAAACAGGACTGAAGTGTGGTCTGGAAGATTTTCCATACAGAAGGTGACCGATTAGCCTGAGACTCTTCAATTTGGAAAAGAGATGACTAAAAATCTGTGATGTTCTATGAAATGATAATCTATTAGAAGAGAGTAGGTAGAAAACCAACTTGGAACAAATGAGAGGTTCTTTATGTAATGGATATAGGACCTGTAGAAATCATTGCCAAAGCATGTTGCACTTTCTAAAATTTTAGAAGTATCTTGAAGGAACCTGGGATAGAGACGTGAAAGAGAAAACCATTGAGAATTACTATATAGAAAAAAGCCCATCCATCTAGGGAAGTCCTGCTTGAAAAACATGTAAGGGGGAGGTACCTGTTTGTCCTATTCTTAGTTTTCTTAGGCAATAACTAGTGACCAGGATACTGGGCTACATGGACCTCTGGGCTTCCTTGGTATGTTTTTTCTTCTGTCTCTCTTACCTATGCAACTAGCTACTCAGAAATGAAGTCTTTTTTTTAAGGAGGGAACCTGCTTTTTCAGTACTGTTCATTCTGGCATTAAATATCTACTACATAGAGCTGGAGTCTGTGTGTGTGGTTCTTGTTGTGTGATGACATTATGGGGTCCCCTGCCAGGGTATATGAAGGCACCAGGTTTGGTATTGTAGCATTGTGCAGAGCAGATGTCATATGGCCTTAAACTACAAAACAGTGCATTTGGGAAGTTTCTAAAAATTTGGTTGGTGTGCTGTGCTCCTTTCACCAGGAGGTTGTTGAACTATGATTGCTATTGCTTTCAT
Organism: Sagittarius serpentarius; assembly: GCA_034782735.1. NCBI lineage: Eukaryota > Metazoa > Chordata > Aves > Accipitriformes > Sagittariidae > Sagittarius > Sagittarius serpentarius. The sequence goes on along the minus strand of JAVKLA010000042.1, from coordinate 6,265,586 downwards.
AATAAAGTGGTTCATAAAAGAAATACTTCATATAGTTGCAGTTTGGCTTCTATAAACCAACTTTTATAAGCTGAGAGTTGAGATAACTGGTACTTGTACTTCATTTTGCAATTTCCTGGTCTTGCCTCACTCTCTGAGTCAACAAGCTTTTGCCTTGGCTTGGAGTCATCCACACACATGTAGGTTAAAAATTATGAAAATCTGGAAGATGACTTCAGGTGTGGGATTTACTCTTGCTAGGTACAGATCAAAGCGTTCCAGTCTTTTGCCAAGTGCCATTGCTAATTAGCGATGGTGGTGTCATTAATTTCTTTTTGAGTTGACTTGTTCGTGATTTGGTGTTGGGATGTTTTGTTTGTTTGCACGGTTTTTTACTTTTTACTGCAAACTATGCGTTTTTTAGAGCAAGCGTCACAGTTGCATCTGGCAAAATGGAGTCAGTTTGTGCTGGTTCATTCTCTGCATTATTGCATCCAATGATGCTAAGTGAACAAAAAGGAAATATAAATAAGAATGCTAAGATTCAGTTCGCAGATGCTGATATTGAACATGTCAGATTAAATCTTCTATTAAAAGGCTTTCATGGTCTTTGATTTTTAGACTTAGTAGCACTTCTCTATCTCTTTTATGAGATCTAAATTATCCTAGTTATTAGTGGTTTTAGAAAAATATAAGTTAAATTACAGAAATAATCATATGCCTCTGGTATTTATTTTTCTCGTTACCAAACATATCGCAAACACAGTAATAATATACAACAGGAACATAGGTATTTCCTGATGTTCTTATCCCCAGGTAGTTTGACATTTAACCTAATTGCCGGGCTACTTAGAATATGGAGAAGAAAAACAAAGGATTTGAGTCACAAAACCATAGTTTAAAGTCCTTTGTAAATAAGGAGGTCGCAGCTAACAAGTCACACTTCAAATAGACGTCTGACTGTCTTGGGTTTATATAGCTAGCTCTGCTATGTTGTAAAAGTACCTCTCAAATAATTAAAACAGTAATAACAGGTACAATCTCTCGCTCTTCTTTTCCAGATAGTAGAAGAAAAAAAAAATTATCAGCTTGTAGGAGCTTTGTATGTAGAGTTCAGCAGGCATGTTGTTTGTGTTTAAGAGAATGAATTATTTAGGGAAAGCTAATTTAAATAAATGAGTTCTCCAATTAGAAATGAAAGATTTGTATTTCATTCTGTCCTAGTTTTTGAAGTTCTCTTTGTTGTAGTTGTAGACTTTCATGTGTAAATTGTTTTCATGCTTTTGGGATAAGATTCATGTCAACCATTCAAAGCCATTTCAAAAAAGAATCTCGGATTTTGTGAAAGACAACTTGTCAGGCTACCAATGCCCTGAAATTTGCATTTGAATTATGGCATAGCTTTATGAACCACTTCACATTAATTAATTATTGGAAAATACCTTCATGTACCATGCATTCTTGAACAACTTATAAGATTCATACTCATCAGCTAGATACATTCATAGTGATTTCATGTTTAGCATCTAGTTTAACAAAACGTTATGGAAATGAGCAACATCCTGAATAGTAAACTGATGACTTGTTAACATTAAGCAACACTAAAAGCACATGGATTTCTAGGTGTTTCCTGAGGTTCAGTGTCCAGTTTATGCTTTTGAAGGACCATAATCCTGTGCCTTGAAGGATCTGCCCTTTAAAAAACGATGTGTAACTTTGTTTCATAGTTTCCTAGGGTAAGGAAAGCAGGCTCAGAATGTTGTTGATTTTTAACAGTGAAAGGATGTTATTTTTGAGACAAGCTTACATATGTACACAAAGGAGATACAAGAATTACAGTAAGGGCCCTTAATTGTCAAATATGCTGACCTGATGTACTCTCTTAGAAACAGGAGACTGTTACATAATGATTATATAAGCAAGCATTTTTATTTTCATTTCCTTCGTATTCTTTGGTGACATTTTTGATGTAAAGATGATGCTACAGGGCTACTTTTCCTCCTTGCTCCTTTTTCTTACTCGCTGTGATGTGCTACTTTGTGGGAAACTTTTAGGACATCCAGAAAAGCTTAATAGCCATGCAGAAAACCTAATAAGGTTATTCTCCCCTTTCTTCTTTAATACTAACAAGAAATTATGGGACACCAATTACAGTTTAACCTCTTCTCACAGCCCAGGGACATCTTTTGGGCATGGTTGGTATCAGTTTAGCCTTGAATGTCAGAAGAGAATTCTGAAAAGCATTCATAACAGCAGATATGCCTCTCTCCACACAAGTGTCATTCTGTTATTTTAGGGTCTAGATATTGGTATTAATAGTGATAGGCATAAATGCCTAGAAGATTAGTCATTTGAAATACAGAAATGTACACATGCATCTATTCAGACTGCAGTATTCACCAAATACAATATGTATGACTGTTGAATATTTCATAGGGGAGGGGGTGTTTTCTGTGGTTTTTGTTTTCTTTTATAAGAGAAATAACTATATAAGATAGTGTACCATTATTAAATTTCCCCCTATAATCAGATTTGGTTAGTGATATACCTGAACTTCCATCATTGCTGGAGAAAAATTGGCAATTGCATGTCTTGCTATTGCTGATATTTACTCCTTGCTCAGTGTACACATGTAACACGAACATTATTGGATGTTAGAAGCAAACACTTTCAGGGCCAGGATCCCACAGAATAAGACACATAGTCCATGCCAAATCCCGACACATGCATGTAACTCGAAAAAGATAAGCTCTAAGCCCTGGAAGATAGCTTAGAAATCCAAATCACTTTAGGGTAAACTTCTCAACTGTCATTCATTGTGAGAGATGGCCCTCATATTGGATCTAATTTTACCTCTGGCCCACCTAGGCTTGAAGTTGGTTCACTGTGGCTGTTGTAAAGTATTTATGGGAGGAAAAACTGAATCATGGAGCTGAGAAGTTCTACAGTGTTGTTGCTGGAAAAAGACATGATTAGTACATCACTTAGAAATGTCTTGGTTTTATAAGCTTTTCTCATTAGGTTGCTTTCTCTCTTAAAGCACTGGCTGTTAAAAATTTGAGTTTATAAATGGTAATGGATCTAAAGGCTGTTTACTCAATGAAGAATGTGTTTGAATTCTGATGGCATTCTTCTAATGTTTTATTATGTGTGCCCATTTTATATTAATTTCCAGTAACTGTCCTTTCAGTTTCAAAATTGAAACTTGAAAAATTGTGGCAAAATGTAGTGTGCAAGTATGTTCTGAATATAATATAGTTGGCATCAAGTTCCTATTTACGTATGAACAGCAAACATTCTGTAAATGACTTTTTCTTAATTGGTTTTTACCCAATTGATATATGGTTGTGTTAACTAATCTGTCATCTATTGCTAAGTGGTAGTTCTGTTTTATTCATTCTTTTCTAGTATATTTGAGCATGTATATAATTATTCTTTTTAAAATTTTGAAAGGAAAATAACATGTGGGAAAACCAAAAAGGATTACATTTGCATGGCACCAATTTGAATATTTAACTGAACTCCTTTGTGGAAGACCGTGGGTCCTGAGTGGAACTTCTGCCCCCCAATTTCTGGTCCCATTTTTCCTGTACTAAGAGAATAAACATCTGCATCGTTATTTAGTAAATACATAATTTGGCAATTTGGTGTGAAGGAATACTGTGAATTTGTTTCACGAAAAATATTGCTCTAAAGTTTCTGTCAATGAACAGGGTCACCTGCTTAAAAGTAACACGTAGCTCCTAAGTATATATGAACTAAATGTTGCTGTATGGTATATGAACATCCAAAGGTATGCCTTTATCCTGTAAATATTAGAGTCTGTGGCCTAGGTGGATTTTTCCCCAAGAAATGGTTTCCCAGCATCCAATGTTGGGAGCACAATATGTGGAACAAGTACTGATGAAACTTATCTAAAATGTCAAGACTCTAAGTTACTTCTGACTCGTGGTCAGCAAAAACAAACATGTATTTGCATGGCTGTGTTGAATTGGAGGACCTGAGGTCACTCAGCAGTGACCTTCAGAAAAAGGTATGGAGGAAGTACTTTGTGCATAGCCTACCTTTACTGGGTAAAGATATTGTGGGGGTTTTACAGACTCTGGGCATTTGCGGGCTCCTAGGAAATACAGTATACTGAAAATCCTAATATTGTTTGGGGGAACAAAAATTAATATAGTGATGCGTCACAGTCTATGTATTAATTAGAACTGTTTATGCAAACAAGTAGGTAATAATAGCAAACTAACATTTGCAGTCTTTGGGACACCCTGTTGAAAGGAGCTACAATCACAGATTGAAGGCGGTAATGATTCCCATTTCTCTGTTTACCACAGTTAATTAAGTTAGATTCAGTGGTGATACTGTTTTACTGCAGCCCAGTCAGAAGAGCTCGTATTTGTCAAGTTAATAAAAGTTGTTACTCTATTCATTACTTGACTTGCAAATAATGATTTGCAGCTATACTAACTCCCAGCAAAATCTGGAACTAATATAAAGGACCAGGAAGAAGCTTCTCACTAGACCAACTGCTAAACAATTCTCACACACTAGTGCTTATATCCATATTGCACAAGTTATTTTACTCTTATAAAAGAAATAGAATGCAAAGAACAAAGACCAATGTGAAGAATGCTTGTATAAAAATATAATCCTAAACAAGCCAGTTTGCACCTGAGTTCTGTAATGGACATATATATGTCTACTTTAGTGGTAGGCATACATACATATGTGGGCTTTTTTTTGCTGACCAGGGTGCCAGAAACAGCTTGTAGGGTCTTGAAACTGTAGGTAAGTTTTCAGTATTTCTGCAATATATTGTGTTCCCAACACTGGATGTTGGGAAACCATTTCTTGGGGAAAACTGGCTTTTGGCTGAGGAATACACCTTTACCAGGAAAGCAACATATCTGTTCAGTATTATTATTGTCTTGATAGCTGTGACATCACCTGAAGTCGCTCATCAACTGCCCTAAATATTCCAAGAAATTAAATACCTTGTAATGACTGTTATAATTTTGTTTTCTTAAAAAAACATAGCATACTCCTTATAGCAAACATATGAAAGGAGGTGAAATAGTTTGTTTTAACAGACTGAAATGGAAGTCAGGTTACCAAGTCAGGTTCAGAAAATCTTGCATACGTTACTTTTTATTTCTCCCTATTTTTTTCAGCTGAAAGAATCAGCTATTGGAGTTTATCCAGATTTGCAGGGTAAAATAGTTCTGGTCATCTTGAAATTTCTTTTCAACAATACTATCTTTCATGAAATGTTACCCAGTTTTGATTATTTTCTTAATGCTTTTACCTGATTTATTATTTTTTTTTAAAGAGAAAGTGAATGTGTCCTTATACCAGCTCTCAGAGCTCTGTTACAAAGAGGTGAACTGACTTGCCAGAATTAATAGCCAAGGATAAAATCAAGGTTAGGGTGCAAAAGTAGAACTTCATTCCAGCTCTGACTGCTTTGCACATTAGTGCAAACAGCTCTAAAAGCCCTGCATCTAATTAAGCCACAGTTTCTCTAGCAGGCACACAGTGAAAAAGATACAAATCTGCCTGCTAAAAAAACCCAACCAAACAAAAAAGAAAAAACCCAAAACAAACACATATACACGTGCACACACCCCAAACCAGTAACCCCAAGACAACAAAAAACCTCTCACATATGGTAGGAATCTCTTATAAGTTGTGGCATAGGGCGTATCGTGTGATGGATGGATGTGGTAGGAGTTTTAAAGGTGGGATACAGCGATTCTAGGCAGGACTCAGAAGATAATTTAGATCATACAGGCTGTTTGATTATATGCGGTATTTAAAAAAAGTGAGGCATGGCTTTTAGAGATGGTATCTTTTCTGTCTGGAGAAAACAGCAGTTTCTGGCTGTACAAGCCACTCTTCAAATGTTTAGCAAAGAAACGATGGTCTATGCCACACAAGTGGCCAGTCTGCAGTCTTAGGCTAGGTTCACCTACTATCACCTGTATTTATTGCCTTTATCAGAGACCCCTGTTGGAATGACATTTTCTATGTGAAAGAAAAAAGGGAGGAATTTTTATCCCTGAATACCTTCAGGATATCCAAGATATCTTCATAGGGCTGTCGGATATCAAGCAGGATTAGCACCTTGTGGAGAAGCAGCTGGAGACCAGGCACGTAAAAATGAGCCCTTTGGCACGCTTAGTTACCCAGAATGGTTGGTAACTGATCCTGAATCTCTTCAAAAAAAGTTGACCAATACTTAGCTATTCTGAAAGTAACCAGAGAAATGCTTGAGGGTCTTGTGATAGCCTCTGTATTTGGTGGTTGCTGAAAAATAGTGAGCTGGAACTTCATTTAGCTTGCTAATATAAGACACACAAACATAAGAAACTTAAATTTCCAATATAAATGTGTACTATTATTTGAAGAACACATTCTAACACTGGGAAAGAGCCATTATCCTGACAAAAAGGTATCTGACAGTTTCCTCTATTTAATGATAGATAATGCTGTAAATATGTTTCCCTATATCAAAGGGAACACATCATTTGCTTTGCTTTGTAGCATTATGAATGGCATTTAGTTTAAAGTTTTCTGTCTTTTGTGGCACTCTCAAGTGATTTAATTTGCTCATTTTGCAGTGAGATGCTATCATGAAAGAGAAAGTTATATACTTAAATGGCAGATTTCTTATCATATTGAGGTCTCAACAGGGATTTTGGAACTATCTTCCAAAATATTCTGTTTCATGTAAAATACTATCATTTATAATCCCCATGTTGAGTTAAGTAATGTAATCAGAAGCAAAGTTCATTCACAGTATATTTTATTTACATGATGTAGCTGGAGTATTATTAATGTTGTAAGTGTTGTCATAGAAGTGACTCTCTGCAGAACCATGAATAAGGCACTGAAACAGCATGGAAAGGCTCTAACCAACTTGGTGTCATCAACCAGTTCTTGGACCCATTTTCTTCCTTTCCTTACCTTTTTTTATTTTTTTTCCTGCAGTATCAGTTATTCTCATGAAAAATATTCTCTTTCCCTACTTTCAGTCTTGGAAAGCTGTTCTTGAAAATAAGAGCATTTTGGAAAAAAAATAGATTTTGGTTTTGTTAAATATAGGGGTGGGCAGGGGAGGTAGTTTTTCTTCTAGTCTTAGCTCTCATTAAATGGGAGCTTTTATGCTGGCTTGCTTGTACTTTCTCCAAGCCAATTTTCTAGTCAGAAAGCAGCCAAAGTCAAGGCAGATATATACATATATGTCGCTATTTCTCTAAGTTTACAGGAACAATTACTCATATACACTGTAAAATGGAGAGCAGAAGTAAGGCTCCAACTTACATAGAACATACTTTAAGTAAGTATAAGGTATTCTTTAGTGCAAAGAATGATCAAGGAAATCAACCCTTTTTTTGATATCTTCCTACACTCTGGGAGTAATTTCTAACAGTAGCCAAGTACCTGAATGGCCCCTTACTATGCTTGTAAAGACAAACATATGCACCTCATAAACCCTGCTTGTCTGCTATTGAATATGATATGTGAGATTGATTTATGATGATTTGTAGAATCCGAAAAAGTGATGCCATGAACTAATCATTTTAAATTCATGCAGCAATAAGAATGGAAGGCTGTTGTGTTTTGAGGTATTATAGCTGTCCTTTTCAGTAAAGCCTAAGGTTTCAAAAGGCTCTGCTATTCTGTAGAGTCCTCAATTGCGTGTTGCTCTTTCTGTAGGTTTCGGCATCCAACAGGAAGACAATTACCTAATGATTACCCAGAGGTATTTATTCTTCTCTCTAGAAAGGAAATTTTAAATGTGATAAGCTTTGTATTGATTTAGGACACTAATATTTTTTAAATTGTATTAAATAGTGGTTTAAGAGTGAAGAACACTTTTTTTGAGCATAAATGTACTTGTTTGTTTTCTGAAATGTTAAATATCTATACCACTCTGAGAAAAATACCACATTTCTATTAAGATATGCTGAATTAGTGTCTCTGTTCCCAAGCAACGCCCTTCCCTGGTGTTTGCATTACTTTAGTCTGTTTCTAAGAGACAGTCATGCACATATTGATAGCAAGTACATGTATGACAAAATGTTCTTGCTAGTGTACTCGCAGAATTCCACGTTTGTTGTGATATGAAACAGCACTTTTCATTAAGCACGTGATGCTTTCCTTTTCCCTTCACCTCCTTTGCAAAGGAGGTCCACCTGAAGGTAAACTGCTATTAAGTGTACATATGCTATTATATACAGTGCATTATTTCTCTTTCTTTCCTCTCAATAGCATCCATTCTATGCATTCTTTTGTCCTTCTACTTCTGTTTTCATCAATAATGTGTGTCCAAAATATTCAGTAAGGCCTGCATATACAGACCATTGAGTCCCCTTAAAGGGCCACAGTCTTCCAAAGGCTTATCTGTGCTGTGCTCAACTGAAGGAAGATTCATCTGTGCAACTAAGAATATTAATGAATAACACTTAATACTGCTGCACTATACCTTGCTATATTCTGCTTAAGCTGAAATGAAGAAATCCCGAAAGGTATCATATTGAATTACTGTATTTTTGTTGAGTGCTTTTTATACTAAGTAATCACCATGAAAAGCTATAGCTCACCACTGTTCTCATATGTATTCCTAAAGCCCCAGAACCAGCCTTCATTTCTTGATCAGCACGTTATTTTTTTTGTGTTTACTGCAAGAGAAGACGTACCCTACATCAGTGACATGATCCTTTAGAAAATTAACCTGCAACTCTTTAAGCACGTGCATCATCTCATGAATTTTAATTGTGGAAATACAGAAACAAGTATACTTTGCAAAATGTCTGCGAAGAAAAGGTACAACTTTGGAATCATGCATTTCAGTAATGACCCCTATGTATACATGCAGTTTTCGGGGACTACCAGACATATGATTTAGAGTTCACCGTTCTGAATTTGAAAGATCTGGGATATGAACATAGCAAGTTACTCATATTCAGAGGGAACGAATACTAGCTCAGCTTTACAAACAGAAAAAACATTCTTCCATGTATGATACAAGCCTTAACAGGAAAGCCAAGGTTTACAGTGACTGCCACTGTGTTTCTTATGAAAGTGATGGTTTTAACATACTTATATAGCTTTACCACTTGACTGGTGCAAAAGAAAGACTTCCTTAGTTGTAATCAGAAAACTCTCTAATCAAAAAAGGCTAAGCTTAGAAGATAAGAAAACGTAAATGAGCCTAGCTGAAAACAGGCATCTCTTAAAGCAAAACTGAAGGCATATAAACAGAGGTGTTGGCTAAAAAGATCCATGAAAATAGTGCTTAGTATACCCCACCTCCTTCAAGCAGTAAGACTTGTCCTGAGAAAGTGAAAGATATTTTGCTAAGCCCTCATCTTTAAGTGTTCAGAGTAAATATTTTTGCTCTATTTCTTGTGATGGGGTTGCCCATTATATAAATTAAAGTGCAAATTCAAATAATATTACGCCTTGCTAGAAGACAAAAATAATATGGACCAGAAAACATACTAGTGAGAGAACTAAATCTGAATAGCCTGGAGGTACAGATGGGTTTTGCAGCTGATATGCAGAGCAGCACAGGCCAAGGGTAAGATATCTGGCTAAGGGAGAAAGTAGCCTTTAAATGTTATCTCTGAGTTTATGCAAAGCTAGCTAAACCAAAATCCCAGTAACCCATCAGTATAGCATAAAATGAGAAGCCTTTTGGGTTTAAACAAAAAAATAAAACTAATGCAAAGTTCTTGTCCACATTTTTTTTTTTTTAACCTTTTTCTTTCCCTTTCCAGTAGCTGGCATCCCAGCTGTGCTATTAGCCCACCTCTCTGCCCCCTTTCAGCCATGTGGGGATAATTATTTTTTCTTAATCCTGAACACCCAAATGTTTGCTGTTTTGCAGCTAAAGGTGAAGTTCCACACTGCAGCTTTGCATGAACATAGATGTACTTGCACATCCTGTTACACTTAAAGCACAGGGTGTCACGACCAAGACTTCAGAGGGCTGCAGGTTCATCTCTCAAGCTCTGTCTGTACAAGCTGGTCCATATTTTTGTTGTCTATGATAACAGATTTTGAAGGACAATTTTCAGCAATCCATAATGTCTGCTTTTTCTCCCCTAGATAGTGTCCTTTATTTGTAATGTATGTCTTTCATACTGTTGATATTTAATTACAAATCTGAATCCCTTGTGGGTGTCATACTACAGAGCAAAATTATAGTTACTCGTGTTGACAGTATTAAGAAATAGCTAGATTGGAAGTGCAGTCAAGGGATTCGAGCTCCTTTTTCTCTGTTAATGTGCTTTCCTTTCTACAAAAATTATAACCCTGATTTTTCTTTATTTCCCAATTCCTTCTGTGAAAGAAAAAAACAGAAAAAGACTGGAGAAAAAGGGATTCATCCAATGCTTTCTCAGTTTTGGTTATTCACGCTTTATACTGGTATTTCTGTGTCAAGTCTTTGATTAAGTGTTAAGGTGGAAAGGGACTGATTTAATTTCATACATGGGTGGTGGTTTTAAATTTGCCAAATCTGAACCTTGTAGCATGTGGTCCTCAACACCCGCGTGGACCTAATTGGTATTTGACAGTCATTCGTGGCAGGCAGGGTTCCTGGATCCACCCAGCAGTGTGAAATACCAGCTGTTGTTGATTTACTGCCTTGTTACAAGTGTGGGGCTTTGAGGGAGAAGGGGACAGAGGTGGTGGTTGTTCTTTTTTTTTAACTTGAGTGCTATATTATTTGGCTTCTTAGGAGTTGATAATGGCTAATTTTTTTCTGTTTGACTTGAAGAGTCCTTTTGAAGCAAAAAAAAATTAGAAATGAGTCAAACATGACTAAACCATTATTGATAAGTAAACAAATACTTATACAGAGACATTTAAATACCTTTTTTTTGACATAAATTTAACATATATCAAAATTAGTCATACAACTAAGGAAGAACTGAGTAAGAAGACAGGAATAGCAGTGATACAAATAGATGTATCTGTACATATTGCTTCAAAACAATTTATAAAAATGGGCATATCAGCAACTACTGTCTTTAATATCTTACTTGACACTTTTCTTTGACACAGTAGAAAGAAGCTCTGCTCTCATAAACTTGAAGGGCCAAAGAGCAGGTCAAAATTAATGTAGATACATTTCACATCAGAAGACAATCCCTTGCATTTATATGCATGTGTGAAATATTCACAAATGTTTCGAATGTACCTATGTGACTTAGCAACACAAGTGTCCGAATTTCAAAAGCAGATTAATTTTTTTGAAGGTTTCCATTTTATGTAAGCTTAAGCATAAACATTAAACAAACATAGGCAATTTCATGACTGAGAGGAAGAAGAGATAATAGCACAGTTTTACAGACTTGTCAGACGAACCCTTTACATTCTTCCTTTGTACTCTGGTTTGTATGTGCTCCTAACTTCAACAGGATTTATCTTCTTGATTTAATTTTTGATGAAAATGGGATATAAGTAAAAGACCAGCTAAGATAACTTCTTCAGTGTTACAGTATTTTTTCTGTCACTTAAGATAGTTTCAGAATACACATTAAATGTTTCCTTTGATAAGAGCTTCTTTTCTATTAAAGGCATAAGGTTTCTGGCTAGCTCCTATTGTTGTTTTGTTGGGTTGAATGTTCTCTGCTTGCAAAAGAAAATGTCTTTCCAGCTACCTTTCTGCATTTAAAGTCTATTTCTACTTAATTGTTTTCCCCTTGTGGAATTCATTGATGTATTTTCTGGGTTGATTTCACAGTCGTCTTCTCCCCACCTTGTTTCCTTTTTCTTCCTTGATTGTTCCACAGACCCACATTTATCTAGTAAAGTCTGAACATGATACAGATTTTTGATCTGCACAAAACTCAAATGCTTCATTTTGCCAGTTGATTTTCTTTTGCAGCTACATTAAGCGCACACTCATTTATGTCATTAACATAACAGTCGGTAAATTATTTCAGGAAACTCTGTCTATGTGAACTAAACAATGGTGTATGCTTGGGAGCAAATCAGTGTGCATGCAAGAGAGCTTCCTCTTAAAAGAGCTGAGTAGAATAGAGAAGTGACAAATGCATGCCACTTCTCAGAAATACAGGAACTGATTCTGCTGCAAAGTTTGAAATTTTCCTTTATGTCAGCCTGTCCGGTGTGGATCTGAATGCGCAACAGGGAGAGGAGATAAGTCCTATTCTGTGGCTCCCCTCCCATGTTTTAGATTCATGCGTGTATTATCACTGGCCCTGTCCGTTTTCCTTATAGCATAGGGTAATAACTAAAGAACAAGTGGAGGGTGGGATTACCCTCCTGGTCTTTAAAGATTTTTTTCCTCTCTCAGGTTCATAAAGTTTCCTGTTTTCTCTCTGTCTTGTGCTGCTTCCAGATACACCATACCATGGTTGTCCCGGTAATATTGTGATCACTGTACCGTTTCATATACCATGTACTGAATAATAACAAAAAAAGCTTTAGGTTTCCAAAGTGAATCAGCTCCCTATTAATAGTTTGAGAGATTTTATAATTATAGCTAACATATTAACTGTATATGCAAAGACTGACCTCTGAACTTTTTCTTCCCGAAGCCAATGAAACTGTCTTTTCCTCTCAATGAATGTTACTATGCAAAATGAGAGATCGAACGCATTAATTAAAAAAGCACATGATAGATCTGTGAAGAGGCCTATTTCACAATTAATTCACTATTAATACGAATGAGAAGTGCACACAGCTGTTTTCTCAGCATTTTTTGCAAAATATCTAACCACACTTAGATATGTACTCAGTTAGAAACAAAGAATGCAGTTTACACAGTAAAGCCAAAAAGAGGGAAACGTAGGGATTTATTGCGGAGTTCCGGTAAGCCTGCTCACTTAGGTTGGTGCTCTCTGCCCTAAGTAAATGTGGAGTGTCGCTCGAGAAGGGAGGACTGTTGGGAACACCGGAAGATGGCAGAACATTTTTGTGAATTCTAAAATAACATTTTGAGCCTTGCTTTTCCTTTCACCTTGCCATGGGTTAGTTTGCTGAGCAAAGGCAAGAAACCTACCCCTGCTCTCCTTCCTCTACTGTCTTATATGGTGGAGGAAATGGCAGCTTCGTGTAAGGCAGCTGGGCAGACTGTAGGGATATTTCTTAAGGTATTAGGCATGGTTCATTATGATTCCTAACTATGCAGATCAAATTCCTACTGAGTTTGTGGACTTTCCCTTTGACTTCATTAGGATTTAACTTGAATCCTAGGTGAAAAAGTTGTTTCAGGGGTGACAGCTGTGTTTAACAGCTTTCTCATACAAATTTTACAACTAGTGACCCTCAGCAATGCTTAAAGTGTCTGGATACCTGTTTACATGGACATACACCTGTAGTCTAAGTACAGACATGGTATATACTGTATAATGGTTGGCAACGCAGAAGCTTTTGAAGGAGATGCTATTGGAGTAGCTTGCATTTAAGAAAATATGACGACTTCCATGAAAATTACTTTTTTCCTAACTATTTCATGGTTTATATAGCAGGTATATACTGCACAGGTTGGTTTTTTGGGGGGGGGGGGGGGGGGGGGGGGTTTGGTATTATGAGAAAACACCTGTTGATCATGTAGCTCTGTAGGATAGCAGGCAGCCGCAGGAGAGTGTGTCTAATGGAATTAAATTTTTGACTCTTTCTCACTTTATATAGAGTTATCATTAGACACGTGTGTTGAGAAATTGCACTGCAGGACAGCTCTCATGAAAATTCAGATATCTGGCAGGTGATTCACGGATAGCTGTAAGCATAAGTGATTTGAAAACAGCAGGCAAACTTTCCTTACAGCAATTTGCCAAACAAATTTGTTGAGAATAAATTCCTATTAGAGTTGTTTAAAGATGCTGAGAATTTATCAAGGATTTTCCTGATGTTTTAAATCATGATTAATAAGACCTCAGTTTTAAAAGCATAAAAAAATTTTCATTAGTAAATGAAAATGAGAAAAGAAATATGCATGTATACTTTCTCGTAATTCTGACATTCCCACTTTGGATAGAACCCAAGTGAACATAATACTGATGCAAATGATTTTAGCTTTGTTGTCAGGTGAAAAAAAAGAAATAATCAGCTTGAAATCAGATTAAGTATTTATTTGTCCTAAGACAAAGAAGTCCCTTACTTTTGAACAAATATTTGTCACCGACTGATACAACCTCAACCCAAGTCCTCCAAGGAGCATTTCTCTGTGTGATACATGCAGAGAAACCAACCTCTAACTGTTTTTTCTTTATTTAAATGTGGAATCAGCTATGTCTGGTTTGTGATGCTAATGCAGACCTGTCTTTGAGCCAACACTTAAGTATAGTTAAATGCTGAAGGGTCAAAGCAATGCCTTCCACACAGCAAGATCTCCTAGTTAAGTTTTGTTGTAAATGGAAAAAGAAATGTCTGCCTGCCTGCAAAAATCACAGGAAAACTGAAAATAACTAGCCCAAAGCAAAATAAAATTACTGGATGAATTGCTGAAGAAATAGGATTATAATAACAATGACAACAGAATCTTATGTTAAATGAAAGTATCAACAGATTATTAATGCTTTTTTATAATGAAAATACCAGTACAAATCAAAGCATTTAACTACATAGTTCAGATAATGGATTAGCTATTTCTGTCACTGATGTCAAACATATGAACAGATTACCTGTTTTGCATTTAATACATTGTGACATGTATTTGGGGGGGGTGTGGAACTGAGTAGTTACTTCTTCCAAGATTTTGAATATGATGCAAGTACAACAAGGTGTACATTTTAATGACTTACACAGCAGTAAAGTTGTCAAACCTCACAAACCTAACAACAAAACATGTCTCCACAATGATGACAGAATTCAGTCTCCAGTTTCAGATGAGATTTTAAGCTCTAGCTGAAGGAACGTAAAGTTTGAATGACAAATCAAAGCAAGCAATGTTTAAAACGAGAGGAAACTACGTAAGCAGATAGGCTACAGAGAAAAGCCCTGTTCTAATGAAACAAAACACATATGATTGAAGAGGGCAGAGAAAGGAAGACTACAACAGAAGAGGGGAGTGGGTCGAATACAATGAGTTGTGTGAGACCTTGAGGAAAGAGATCAGAGAGGACATTAAAAAAATATAGTGTCAACATCATATGGGGTACTCTCAAATGAGAGAACTACAAGAGGATAAGAAGCTTTTGATGTGGAAGTACCAGCAGATGTTCTTTGTGAAAGACAATGATTACACAGTGTGCAAAGAGAGATCGAAATGGAGCCCCACAGAGTGCTGAAGAATGTCACCAGTGACTTCATGCATATAGCACCAGCAATACTCAGTGCAAGCATCATAGACTTTTTTCCATTAGAAAGAGGAAATGGGAGGAGTAGCTTTCTTTTTCTTCTCCTCTCCCTGTTTCCTCTTGCCACTGTGTAAGATATGCAAAGAAATACAGTTAAGTCAGCTTATACCACAAAAGCTGGAAAAGTAGCACTTAAAAACGCCTCAGAGTAACACAACAGACTGGCAAAACACAATCCTCAACATGCATCAGAATTTGTTAGAGAGAGAAAGAGATTGAAAGAGATGCAGCTGTGTTGCATAAGCAAAATAAGTTTCACAGGAAGGGCAGTTCTTGTGTTTGCCAGCTTTACAGCATCATTGAGGACATTTTCAAAGCAAATAAGAGGAACACAATTTGGTGTTGAATTGCAGGTGTAAGGTGTATTATAAAAGGCTTTTTCTCTATATCTCCCAGTACAGTAGAGAGCAGTAAGTAACTGCTCTGTCTCTAGCATTTATGACTTGGTACAGCCAGGCAAGTGCTCTGTGTTCTGCAGCACAATTACTGGGTGCAGTTGCAAGGGGAAAAAGAATCAATGACTAAGCTTAAAAAAATAAAGTATTTCAAAGGCAGCTGCCATCTGGCACCCCGGTATCAGAACACCTCTTAGAATGTAGTATTTTTAGTGAGTTTCTCAAGCCTTCTTTATGAGAGTAGTGGGCTAGAAAATCTATGAAAATTGCTCTGGTAATTGGAACTAAGCTTGGATTGTTACACATTCGAACTTTTCTTAAGACAAATTTTACCCAGCTTCATTGCCACCAATGTATTCTACAGTTATTCTCTGTTTCTGAAACTGATGCTTTATCTTCTGGTCCTTCTTTTGGTGAAAAAGTTAGGTTGGATGTCTTTGTTTTTTTAATTGGCATTTATGTGAGTTTATGAGAAAGGAAGAGGCTTCTTTTGTATTTACAATTAATGTTAATAAATTAATTAAAAATGAGTCATCATACACTATAGAATCCCCACTGGACTCTGTGACGAAACTCTTTAAACATGGGGAAACTTGTGTGAAATTTGAAAATGGTTGTGAAGTGGTTTTCAGTCAAGCAAAGAACACTTCAGCTCATCATGGGGAAGATTCTCTTTATCTTGCCTAATAGGTGGCACCTGGCTGACATCTATGGATTGTGATTTAATTCTGTCTTCACTTACTCTAAAACAAGCTGATCAAGAAAAGTGGTTTTCAATACTGGCTGTAGTACTGTTATGCCCAGTGCACTAAGCTAAGCAATCACATAGTTAGTCATGTGTTGGCAGAGGGCAATTCTGTTATTTTGCTATTGATCATTAAATCACTCTCAGCACTGAGTGCCTTCCAGTAACACATCCAGCAGCCTGACCGATATGTGCCACGTGTGGTTCATGCTCTCGCTTCCATCTTCCCAAGGTGAGAACAGAATTTAGTTTGTCTTGTCATAGCTATAAAGCATCTTTCTGTCCAGCTATTTCAAAATAATTCACAGATGTCATAATAACTATTCACCCTTTATGGGGAGGAGAGGGAGAGGCAGTGAGGTCATGTGAATTGTCTAATTCTACAGTTAGCATCTCAGTGGCAATTTTGAAGAGAAGACAAATGAATTCATTTGCAGCCATTTGCTATAGCCACTGACCGATGACATTCATATATCTCTGTGACTTTGGCTGCCCTTGCAAAGAGTTTTCCTGAAATTCTCCTGCAACCTGCTATTGTTTTATCACTAATAGCAGTTACAGAAGAAATATTTTCTGGATATGCGATTGATATGTAACAGAGGGACACCAGAGGATGTCCTGCACTGGTGCTTTCAATGCTGCTAGTGTTGTTACAGTGGAATACAGAGACCTGAAAATTTCTGAGATGCATAAGGTCACTGCATGAAAGATGATGATGATGATTACCATTCACATGTCATCCAAGTGCGACCACAACAATTACAGTATAAACACATGAACTAAACACAGATTTATGTGCTGAACACTTTCCTGCTGTCCAAGCTATGAAGTACCTTTTCCTTTAAGACAACAGAAAACTTAAATAGAACAGAAAGGAATCATGGATAGCCAAAAGCTAGTTCTCCTTCAAAGTCGACTTAAAGGCATGTAAGCGGAAGTACTTCTTATCTTGAAGTTTTTTCTAGATGATGTTCACAGCAAAATGAATTGGGGAAAGATACAGCTATGTGTTGAGGATGTTAAATCATGATGAAGACAAAGTTATTCAAAGCTTTATTTCAGTTTAGCATAAATATATATAGAGAGAGAGAGAGTGTGAGAGAGAGAGAATGTGAGAGAGAGATTTTTGGAGAGGCATGTAAAGTGTATGTTTAGGTCTATTTACAAAATGCCAAGAATGAAAGGCTGAAATGTCAGTATTTGTACAATAGTATTTCTTTTTTAATTTGTTGTATTGTTGCTTTTTGGACAGTCTAGAGTGACAAGAGATTACGAGAGTTTTATTAAAAGATTACATTTTCATTTTGTAGGCATCCACAAGAAGATTTTTTTTTTTAATACTTCAGTACCCCAAAGTAATCTTCATTCTGAATTTGGTGCGTTACTGATTGTACTATGCAAACAATTGTAAAAGCAATGTAGTGGCAGTCAAATTACTTTGCTTCTCTCTCTGAGATATACGCACCATTTTAAGTGATTTTGCTGCTGGAAAATTGGGAAGGGATAAGGTAGAAGTGGTAACAGTAGCACAAGAATACTGAGTATTAACAGGTTTCTTCTCTGAACACCGTAACTAATTTAAGAGATACACAACTCAAGAAGAGCATTTGGACTTCTCTGACTAATTGTACAGGCCAGAAGCATTTTAAAAAATGTGCTAATCTTATAACTCAGCTTACAAAACCTGTAGCTCTGAGCTAGTAAGTATGGAGCTCCAGTTGTTGTGAAAAATAAAATTCAGCAGAAACATTAATATAGTCATCTTCTTGTATACACCCTGCTTAAGTGGCAATAGAGCTTCCCCTTCTATCACTGCTCTTGAAGTAGCTGTATTTTATATTCTGTTTATTCAGAAACTTTCATTACATTGATTCATATGTTTATAAGAAATTTCATTCTGAAATTACACATATATCTCATGGAGATGAGAGGAAGGTTGCAATTAAATGTATTAAATTATTAAATCTTTGTGCATAAGCTTGATAACTCCATTATGCAGTCTAAAATGTCTGGAGCTATAGAAGTCTCCGTTGTGTAGTTTAGTATAGGCGTATAACTCGGCATGGGATAGGCTGCTTCTTGTTCATATAGGGTTCAATCTGTCTCCAGCAAGGTAAATTTTCGTGTGAGATTTCTATTGTTTACTGCTTTCAAGCAGATTCAATGTTCTATACTGCAACAGCAGGCTTTTCTGTGGAATATATTTCATTGCTTTGGAATAATCATAGCAAAAGAAGAATAGTTGTGTAAGCAAACGAATCTCTGAGCATCAAAAAACTTAGTCCAAACTCGTTTTGTGCTCACAGTGAATGATTTGCGCAGTTCCAGCTAAGCTAGGCTTATTTTCTCAGACTTACATGTATTGTCTGCTTGCAAAATAACGAAGTTTCTGCCCTCCTTTCCTTAAATGTTTCAGACAGTTCAGCTAAGTTGTTTGTAGTAATGTAAATTTTATGTGTCAGGTCACATGTCATAAAATGTAATAAAATTTAACATAAGTGACAGAAAAAATCACATTGTGCTTAAAATTTAAAGCATAATACATTCCTTTTACTATCTGATGCTTACAATCAATTTTGATACTGCAATAATTTGGAAAGGCAGATGTGAAGCAGGGAGGGATAAAATTATGAAATATTTGGTTAGTCGTGCGGGTTTACTCAGTTCTTTCCCCATAGTTATAGTCCCTTATAAGTACAAGAAGTTAGTATAGCATCTTGTAATTACTGCAAGTTACTGTTTTCTTATTAATATGCATTTGCAATGTGATAGTTATATTAATGTTTTAAGTTTAATAAAAAATGGATAAATTGTTGGAACTCAAAACTGTAATGAAATACTTGTTTGGCTTTTGTTAGATCTATGTTCTGAAACAATACCTTATGACTTGTAAATGTGAAGTTTGCAAATAATCCAGTCAGGGAAACACGATTGGATATAAGATAGTGGTGGAGATGTGGGTACCACAGGACAGCGGTCTTTTCCTCAAAATGTGATACAAAGTATATGTAGCAATTAATTACGGGGAGTACTACAACCTTGCTGCTACTGTGGGTGTTTTACTGAGAAGAAAGAAGGCTAACCAGATGCGTGAATATTTTACATGAGTTGAGCTGGATTATACACACTCAAGGAGCAAGTGTAAGAAGGGCAATGAAGAGGAGACCTAAGATTCCTCTTGTGGAAACTATCAAGGCAATTAATTAGCGAGGCTGTGTTTATCTTGTCATCAAACATGTGATGTGTTTGGCAGCCCAAGTATGTGCTAGAGGCCTAGATGATGATCATATTCTAGGCATCCGTATGCTGATAGACTTTCCCCAATGGACATGTCTCTAGGCTATTTCTATATGCCTCATTTACTTTAATTACCCTTTTAATGTCACCTACCCATAGCTAAGGCAAAGTATCTTTTTATCATATCTCTTAATTAAGAAAATACATGGGATTTTCTGCATAGGACTGAATGTAAAGAAATGGACTAGCTTGAAGATACAAAAGGAGAAGAAGATTTTATTTTTTTTTTTAAATCAAGAAAAATACAATCAGCAATCATTTAAAAGAATAACAAGACTCTCAGATCTTTACAGAAAGAGAAAAATAAGGGAAATCAAAGCAGTGTGGTAATCAAAAGTTCTTAGAGTTTTGTCTCTTTCATCTTACTTTTCCTTTTTTTCTTTAACTTCTGATGGACTTGCAGTGATTTCCAGACTGACAGATTTCAAACAGTGGTTCTTCAACCCCAGTTCCTATTCTGGAGTTATTTCTCCCCTGCTTCTTATGGTATGATCCTGTATCAACTTGTTCATTCTTTACCATTCTGTTTTGGTAAGAACATCTTAAAAGCACTGATAGAACTTAACTTTCAAGATGAACAGTTTAGGTCAAGATGACCTAAGCTACCTATCACAACTGTAGAATGGTAGCTCTGCATTTCTAAGACATGGATAATATAAAAATTGACATCAAAAATGAATGTACTTAGTGAATGAATTTAATGATCTTCCTCTGCTGTAGTCACAAATAGAGTAAGATTTGCCAGTGATATAGGTTTCCTGAAATCTACCGGTTTTCCTACCATTGTTTTTAATCCAGGCCAAAATTCTTTATCGTGACTGGTAAACAGCCTCTTCTTACCTTCTGTAGGCATTTGTCATTGCTTCATGCATCATAATTACTGCATCACTTAATGCTAATTATTCTGTTTATCTGCTGACAAGGACCATAAACTTAAGTTGTCATTAACTCTCACATTGCCATCCTTTCAAAAGAATCCTATTCCCACAAGTCTTTATGTCTTCATGTTTCTTTGCAATATGAGCATTTGACCAACTTTAGATGTAAAGGCTAAGCAAATGCAATGTTCAGAGTTCAGTATGTATTATAACAGGAAGTAAAAACAATTATTATGTTTCTAGAAAATGCTGCTTAAAAGGAAGGGTATAATAGAAGTGGAATGAAAACAAAATAGTGGAGTTTGGGCATGTTTTAAGGAATCTCTAATAAGAACTTTTCCAAGAAGCTGTTGGTTATCAGTAGCTATAAAAAGTAACTGGAAGGCATAAGTATGACACACACCTAAAAAGGCTTTCAGCAACAAAAGCAGTCAGTGTTGGACACTTATATAATAATTTTTTAAAAAAAAAGGGAAATTAAATAGAAGCCAGAACAAACGAGAAGAAGGGATGCCAACAACGATTACACCACTGAAAGTCTGAACACTTCTTCAGACAAAAGACTAGTAAATTGAATGCTAAATGAGGAATATGAGTATTCCTTAAAAACCAGATTAATTTAGTTTGGTAATATATATGGTTGGACTAGAAATTAGGGGTTTTAATCACTGGAAGGAAAGAATTCTGGAGCAGCCTTCCAAGCCAAAATCGGAACAAGAAACCCCAATTGTTTCACAACAGAATTTGATAATTTCGTGTGAGACTGTATGAGAGGGTGGGAGTGAACCTGCCCTTAGAAATGTAAGTTTCTGATGCAATGATTGGAACCTTCAATATGTATTTTGAAAATAGTTGCTTCTTTGAGGAGAAGAAGAAGAAGAATCTTGATTATTGTGCTCTGTTAACTTTACGGAGGGTGTTTGGTCTTTTTCTGACCTTTCAAGACTAACTTGAGCTAGGTTGTGGGCAGGGTATTTTACTGCTTTTCACCATGTAATTTCCCATGTGTTTGCTGGGGATGTTGTGTTCAATGCCCAAGGATAACCTGTTTACCAGTTGGGAGTAAATTTTCTCTTATGTTAGGCTAACAGGGACTGCTGCTGGGAAGTCTTACAGAAGCTTTTACATGGGATAATTCGGCCACTCCGCACAATCAAGAAGCTGGTAGTCTACTTGTTTTCTATAACTGTCTTCCAGCACCACACTGCATTTTTGAGACTTCTGCAGCTCTCAGTCGGAGGCTTTCAGTTTGCTGTTCCAGCATACCTGGGGCTGCTTTACAGTAAGTGCAGATGGGGAGGGGGAAACAGGAATGGTTTGAGAACAGCAGGAAGAACACTATGTCCATTTTGTGCAAGCAGCAAACAGCAGGTTTGCCAGTGGTAATACAATACCATCAGTCTCGTGTTCCTAATCATGTTTGTATTTTGAGAAAGCACAAGAAAAGAATAACAAAGCATGATAAAATTACACAGGGTCAGATATGAAAGTAGCAAACCAATGGCAGAATAAAGTCTTACATGGAGTCTAAATTTGATCTGAGAAATCATGGTAAGTGTCCCAGTGCTTTATAGCTCAAAGCCCTCAGAATTTACATTCTGAGTTTTTTCTGTGTTTTTTTTTTTTCCTGATTAATTAAACAATTAACTTACATTTTCAAATATGCCTGAAAAGTTTTTATTTTACAATAACTACTTTAATATTGGATTATCTTTCTGCCTATCTTGACTAGCAGTGTTCAGTTTTATGTTCAAGTTCATGTTAAAATGTGTCCAGAAGCCATTTGAGCAACCTGTGTCAAGAAGCAAACTATCCACTAGTTTGAGAGGGAAATGTGCTTGCTATTGATACATTGCCACATGTTTACTGTGGCATCATGATGTATAATCCATTCTGCAAATAAGTTAGAAGCCAGACTTTGGAAGCTTTCTTTAATTTTTCTTTTAAGCGTAGGCTATGAAAAGCCACAAGAAGGTCCAAGTGCTGTTAGTATGACAAGTTATTTCACCAACTATACTCAGAGCAGCTTTAGTACAGCAGCTGCCTTAAGCTGGAGTTGGCACACAACTATCAGTGCAGGATCCCTATGGCTTCCATAGAAAATAAACGGAACACAGCACCAATGAGAGTCTTTAATAATCCTTGGTTTTAAAAGCTGCGCCTTATAAGCACTGGACTTTGAATTTTTTCAGACTGAGAAGTTTCCAGAAGATTATTTAAAGCCATTCAATTTCTGAATAAGGATTTTTTTATGTTAATTTTTTTAGGTTTCTGAAAATTGTGAATTTTGATAACTTGTCTTTCACTTTGATCAAATTATGTTTGAATTTATATTAGTGTCTTTCCCAATAGTTATGATGAAGTAGCAGGCTAAAGGTATCTTGTGACTCAGTGCAAATAGTGTAATTTTGGTATACAGAGCACAGAATTTATTTGGTTTATAACACAATGTTCGTTGAATACTAGCTTTGAAAAACTGAATTGCATTGTAGCAAATAGCTGCCAATGAGTGTTAAAAAACTGGGCAAATAATGCTAGGCAAATAAAGCAATTGTTCTTTGAATGCTTTTCTGAAATTTTAAACCAGTTGTAATCTATATTCATATCCCTGTGCAAGTTTTCTGGTTGAAATTCATTTCTCTGCACAAAAGCACAAGACCTGTGCGCCATGAAAATCCTAAAAATGTTACTGGATTTTGGTACCAATATCTTTGGGGCATCCTGTATCTTTCTGTATGCAGTAACTAAAATATACTGTTCCTCTCTTGACTGGCAAGTAGTCACTGGATAGCTTTATAGTGTTTTTAACAGGAAAATGAGATATATTCCTCATGTTTGTAACTGAATACTAAGCAAGAATATGTGGTTTCTTACAGAGATGTTTCCCAACATGTACTTCTAGAATCGGTGATTCATTTCAAGGTTGAATTTTGGTGTCAATTTTAGTATATTTGGGTATTTAATCCTCTAAAGTATCTGGACTCTAGTTTCAAAGCTCTTATTGTACTTTCCAAATATGCAAAGTAAACAATTTGTGATAAAATTTTATTTGTTTTATTTCAGTTTGTGGAGGTTTTTAGGGTGATGTGGGGTAGGATCAGCCAGGAACATTATATTCCTATGCATCTCTTGAATTGTTGGATCACGTCACATATTACAAAACTCGGAGTATATCCACTTTTTAACATTGGTTTGTGGAAGAGTTTATAATAATTTTTAATAAAGTCCTAAACAATTTTCTCAGTAAATCTAAAGTACAGAAATCATAGTGAGAAAGCAGTGCCACTATCATGCTGCATCAGTCTGTTTTTTCCCCAGAGATGAAACCTTCGAATCAAACTGAAGCTTCCCTCTTACCAGTATCTTCTGTTTCCCTAGAAGAAACATGGATTAGTCCATTTTCAAGGTAAAAGAAAGGAAGCAAATTTAAGTTCCAAAAAGTAGTGTAGGAAGTCTGATACAGAGCTGGGAACAGGACTTTGAAGACTGAGGTACATGACACATGTTTAATCCAGTAGACCACATTGCCTTGTTCAAATCGCTTAAAATCTCTTTACTTAGCTAGACCAACTGTAAAATCCAGCTAATAAAGCTTAACCACCCTTGTAAAGTGCTTTGAGGTCTACATATGAAAAAGCACTATGTGAATGCAAAGCAAAGACAGACTGTTTTTTTCCTTCCCTTGAGGGGTAAGTAGGAAGGAGGATTTGAGTGATTTATTTGGGAAATGCTGTGACCCAGGGAGTAGTTATTGACTATGAAGCTGAAAGATGTGGATTTTCATCTTGAGTCTGATGCTTTTGAGTGTTTTGTACTGGGAGGAGAGCTGTCGTGACAGCATATGTAGATATTTTAAGTGATGAAGCTGTGCATTTTTTTTTTTAGTTATGAGTGAACAGAATAGCAGCTCTACAGCTATGAGTTTGGCCAGCATTACTATTCCTTCTGGAATTTAATACCCTCTGTTATAGATTTTCAAAGTTTTTCTTTTATTTAGTACAGAAGAGAAAGTGAAATAAAGTCAACTTTTAAAACTGAAAGCTTCACCTTCTCAGAAAGCATCGTTTAAAAGCAAATTAATGTTGCTGCCTACCAGTAAGGACGTTTCCTTACCTGTCACATCATGCACAACATCTGAGCACTTAAACCAAGAAAATGAATAATTAGCATCTCCAGAAATTGTACACTAGGCACACAATGAATTATTCTTATTAAATACCAATTATTGCGTATTCATTGCACCCAGGAAAGTTACCTGAAATAATGCTCTTTATTTTGGGTCAGGTGTAATGTAATGCATTGTGGTAAATGGTATGTCATTTAAACTGAAACGATTAAAAAAAAATTAAAATCCTGCAAACAGATACTGAAAATATAGATAATCTTCAGGTAATCTCTTACCTCGAATTTAACAATCCATTTCTTCCACATTAACAAAAATGTTTCATTTCCTCTCCTCATATCTGTTTATACTGTTCCATTTACTCCACTACAACAAGCGCATCTTTTCCATGTGCATCAGAATACCACCTTCAGCTCTCAGCATGTTGCTCAAAGAAAGCAGTGAATGGTAGTATGTTAATAAGATTTTTTTTAAAAAAAAGGCATTATATCATTTATTTATCTTTAAAAATGTGTAAACAAATTAAATAGAGGACCACTGGAAACAGAGGATATAGTGTTGGTAAGCTTTGAAGAATTTAAGATGTGACCCTTGTAATAAGTGTAATAACAGAAAACAGGAATTTTCTGGTTGGTTTTTTTTAGTTCCAATTTGTGGATTTTTGCCTCCTTATTTCTAACTGTATCGGGCTTGCATAAAGGGCTTGTACGGAAATTTCAGCAACTAAAAGCCCAAGAGAATAATACTTTTTGCCTACTTTGCAATAGAGAACATTGGTTCATAATATGCATATCTGCTTATACAGGTACTCGTATGCTGATCTAATTGAAAATCTTGATCAGCCTTTAAATTAAATACCAGCAAAGCAGTAATCATACCAGTGAATTCAGTAAAATTTCTGTAGCTAGAGTGGAGCACTATAATATTTTAAAGCTATGCTAAGATTTAAGAAACAAGTGACATTCAGAATAATTTTGAAAGAAGTATCGCTTGTCATTCATTAGATAAGAGAAAAGAGATTTAGGCAACCTTACAAAAAGTATTGATTCCTATGTTTCTTCCGTCAAAGATAAGTATTGACCAAGCCAAAGTTACAGAAAATGCCCATGTAATTTTTTTGTGGGTACCTCTGTATGCATATATGGCTAAAAGGCCTCTTGGATAAAGAAGTCTTGCTATATTTTAAGTAGCCGTTTAGGAAACGTAAGGTTATGTTTCCAGTTAGTGTTGCTTTAGTGTATATGGAAAGTCATTGAAAAATCTATGCACAATATCTTAGTCTTCTATTCAGAGGCATTTAAAGGTAGCTTATAGCCATTGAGCTTTATCATTGACCCCATATTTATAATAAAATCGGAAAAAAAACCTGATTCCTACTTACTAAGTGACAGCGGTTCACAGTTCTGATGCTGCGTGTCATTGACTGTAGTTTCAATCTCTTACATTAGAAGCTACTATATACTTTGCAATGTAAGCACTCTTCCAAGCAATTCAGTTAGTGTATCTTCATAGACAAATAACTTGTAGGAAGCTCAGGGAATGCTGATAGCATCACAATTAGCTGCCAGACTGTTCAAGGTCCCAGTCCTTGGACATCCATAAAGTTGTTCAAATGGTAGATGAGGTTGGTTTGTCAAATACTGGTTTTGTAATCACTAAATTATTTGTAGTAGTTCAGGTCCTGTTACTTGGTGAACTGTAGTGCTAGTGAAATAATGAAGAAAATTATTTCCCAGATGGCAACATATTATGGATTTGATGCATTATTCAGAAAGGGGACGTTGCCATGGCTGTCTGAATGGTTCTGTTAATGCAGTGGAGTGTTCCCTCTACTGAACAGTTTTAATGCTTCCATTTGCCTTAGTTTCCCTTTCTCAGAGGTTTTGTTCAATTCTTCTTCAGTGCCTCATGCCACTAGTTAAAGTGCAGGGAAACTCTTCCTAGTGTTCAACAGGCAATTTTCATTCCTCGGATAAATGGCAAAGCAACAATTTCTTCCCTTGTGGGCCAGGATCCACTAAAACTGGTTTTAGTTTATAAATTCTATTAGTTACTCCTGGGAATTTTGTTTATGTTTCCAGTGCCTTCTCTGGCCAGAGGAAATCCTCACTGAAAATCTGCCTTTGTACACGATGTTTCTCTTAAATTGTCATGGCTTGACCACATGTCATCTTTCTTGCTCACTTGTTCCGTTTGGGATTAGTTCTCTCCATAACATGCCTAAGGAAGTGTCTCTTGGGATTTGTTGTTTTAGAGGTTTTTACCAAGATAAAAGGCAGGAGCATGATATCTGGCTTAAAGGATCAGTATGACACCAGTACATTGTTTTGGAGATAGAAAAACAAAGTTAATAAATGAAAACCTGATACTGGTTAAATAGCCTAGGGACCATTGTCCCTTAAGGATGGGGTTTATATGACAATAATGTAGTCTTTACATCTGAGAATTGATCCAGCACTTTGTGTATCTCATCCTAAAGAAAATGCAGACTTCTGGTCAGGTAACTGACGCTGATAGTCCATTAACTACACGGACTACATCTTCACTGTCTGTTGAGAGAACTAGTGTCTTCAGGCTCTGACGTAGACCTAGGCTGTACACCTAAGGTCAAGGGGCATAAATCTCTCAGTCTTTAAGATGTTTCACTGGCTTAAAACTGATTTGTTTCTGCCCACCTCCCCCAGTTATGAAGAATCTGATATTCATATGACTTATCACAGTATAAACAGAGTTGATGCATCTTTAAACAACCGTGTCGTTTAAGAGTTACCCTGTGCCTACAGATGGTACTGTAAAGAAACTGAATGCTGAACATGATTGTGTAGACAGTATCTGCTACTTTACCCTGTTACCTTAATCCTTCCACTCTAATTATGAAATATAATCCTATTTTAATCTTCCTTTCCAGTTTTACAGATGTATTTCCATGTACAGTCTGTATTATATCAGTTAATATTTTATGACTATTAAATGAGATTTGGTCTTTTATCTTAAAAAAAGGTAAAAGTAGGTGTAGAATTGCAAACAATATTGGAAAGTATTATGCTAATTGTTGCTGAAAATGTGTCACCATTTGCCACTTTCTTTTTTAAGAGTAAAACCACATGAAAGTAATTGTTCTGCTTTGTGGAACACTGATAGGAGGAAAAGATTGTGCTTGGCAGATATTTTGTGCTATCCATTGCTTTATGTCACAGTTTTAAGTCACTGAATAAGACGATTGTAGCTACTACTGCCCTCTTTAAAGATAAACTGTTTCACAATAATTTTTCTATAATACAGTATTGTCAGGAAATGCAATATGCTTTACCTTCATGGGAAAACCTCTCTAATTGGAATCATTGGACCTTGACTTACTTGTCACAGTTATATTCAGGGTGAAGGTGAAATCTTTGAGAAGTCTGATCATGAAAATTAGACCATGGCTTCTCTGAATAAAAACATTATAAGAGGACACATTCACATGCAAGATCTTTCTGCTGGAATAATTTTTTTTTTCTTCTAATATGTGAGGAGAACAATGAGCGATGCGGGGGCAAGAGAGACAGACTTGATGGCACTTGGAAGAGTCTGATCTGTTACAATTCAGTAATTACAATACAGGAAAAAAAAACTACTCTTGTTTCTTGTGCTGGAAGAGTTAATAAAAATCTCAATCTTAAACTTAGGAACAGGTGGGGGAATTGCAGCTAAAGCCATTGAGCTTAATGAGAATTAGTCATGCATTCTGATTGTTCAGATATTGGATGAGGGACCTGCAAGGCAAGTGCTTTTCCTAAGCTCCTAAAGTCTGGATAATAAATAGAAACAAATCATCTTCTAGTGATTAGTAGACATGTATGTAGAGAATTCATAACAGAAAAACAAGACAGTTACATTGCAGTGTAACAAAGCCATAGCTGAGGCACCCTCTTCTCTATTTAATATTATTATTGCTATTATTATTTGAGAATACTGGGAGCTGGTTGTTAATGTTTTCCTAAAATATGAATGAATAAAAGGAAAATTAGCTCAACCACAAGTGTGCGGGTTACCCTGTGTTGTGTTGCGGGTAAGAAAGCACGGTTGGTGGCGGTTAGCGCAGGAAATGGAGGAAGGCTCAGAGTCAGCTTTGCATGCTTCAGAGGTGCCCTCTAGGTTGGCACACACGCAAAGTAACGAATGTCATGAAAGGCAGAAAACATATACTCTCTTGATTTAATAGCACCAACAAGTTATGGAACCAGTGGCATGCAGCAGATTACTGAAGATGGTGGAAAACTCTCTGAAATTAGCTGGTCAATTAATGTACATATTGGTATTCCCAGGAAAAAGAATACAATAATTTGATGTGAAATGATCTTTAGGTTATGTTCCTATGATTATTGGCTTGAACAACTGTCATCGGAAGTTTCCAAAGCATTGATCAGCTAACTTTTTATGTTGAGCTAAAGCTCTTAATTCAGATTTTTAATTCCTGACATACTTTTCTTAGTAACTTGTCCATATCCAACTCTAAAAATTTTAATATCTTTAATCATGATAATGTAAAATAATAAGATCATTATTTTAAAGATTTATTTCCTTGGTTTCTAGGAGACTTAGGTGACCGGTTAGTGTAAAGCTAAATAAAATACTTGCTGTGATGTAATGGATTTACATTACATTGTGCTCAGAAGGTTGGTCTCAAGACCAGCTCTCAGTGAAAAAAGAATAATTGTTATCTCATTTAAAAAGACACTGTATTATACACTGCTATCCTTGTTGTCACTCTTGCTTGCGTGTAATGGAGATGACTGGAAAGTGAGCATTGATTCTAGTGAGTGGCTTTAAAAGGTCTGACTCTAAAAGGCTTGTTTAGGCTACCAAATTATTGAGTTAAAGAGTAGTGGTAAATGAAGAAAAAAATAATCTATTAAAACTCAAACCAAAATGCATGACTTGTTACTTGTGGAAAGTTACCTAAAACTTTTGCTGATGCACTATGCAACACTCATATTCTTAAGTAGAGGTTTTTATGACTAGATCTGAAAGAAATGGAAAAAACAAAATAAAAAAGAAATTACTAGAGATTAAATATTTTTTAGTGCCAAATCAGCAACAGACACAGCTAATGGAAAATATTTTCTACACACAGATGGGATAGTCAGATATCCCAGGAGCATAAGTATGAAGTATCTGTTAAGATTCTTTTTTATACATTTGCATATAAATATAAACATCATTAGTAGGGGCTAATTGCCCTGTAGGAACTAAAATGTGAACATTAGCATCTTCAGGGTTGTTGCTTTGGTTTTTTTTTTCCCTTTGGACTTGGGGGTTTCATTTATTTATTTATTTATTTTAGAGTATCTCTCACCCATCATGTTTGGTACTGCATGGTTGCAACAGATAATTACTACCATTAAGAATCTCAATCACAAAATCAAAACCATTTGGACTGGCTTCCAGGGCCACCCAGCACAGTAAGTAACCACAGAAAATGATTATATTAGTTGTTTTGCTCATGCATATTCATAAAGGCCCTTGATTTGACTTTCATAGTAGGGGGCTTGTAAAAGCTCATTCACAGATTAGCCCCTACAGAAGAGCAAACATCAAAGATAAGGTATCATACATCATAACCTTTCTAAAAAGCAATGCATAATGCAAAGAATTATGCATTGTAGCTCCTCAGAAGAAAAATAATACTGTAAAAAAAAATTGTATTTCAGGTATTTAGCTTTTTCGGTTGTCCTGTTGATGGAAAAGGTCAAGAGTTAATGCTGTACAAGGACTGGTTAATATGCCACATTGCTGGTCAAAGAGCAGTGGAGTCATCTATGATGAATACCCCTGACTTGTATATAGTATTTGGGAGTCTATAAAATGTATGACAAAGACAGTGGTATTACCACAGCGGTGCCAGTTAAAAAACCTACTTATGTTTCAATATGGCTGTGTTATTTCACACTTGAGGACTTAGATGATGTTTGATTTCAATCTTGAGCTCGGATGAGACCTTGTTGACATTTAAAAAAACATAGCCAAACAAACTGGAAACACATGTTCATGACATTCCGATAATGTTTGTTATTGCGGAACAAATGTGTTAAATTATGAATTAGAAATAGTACAAAGAAATGTTCTAGAAATCTTTCTGGTTTAAACAACATACAAAACCCATATTATCTAAAAATGAAGTGCTTATTGTTGAAGTACATCATCTGTGTAACGTAACACTTAGCAGGCTTTCTCCCTTCCGTGACCTACCCAATGTGGATGCAGAACAGACGTCTGGGAGCCATTGATTATCGACTGGAGTGGATTTCCAGACAGTCATGACCATTTTTACTGTTTTTTATTTGTTTCATCTGTCCATTTTCCAACAGGCTGTCTTTCTCTGCTTTTCCGTCTGGTTTCTTATTTCTCTGTTCACTACTCCTGGAAATTTCTTCCATGTCAAATGATGAATACTTTCTGACATGGTTTCTTAGAAAATAGCATTGGGGTTGAAGAACCAGGTGTTTGCCAGGAATATCCTGCTTATCTAACTTTGGCCTGCATTGTTATTTTCATATATATCATCCTCTTCTCATATAGTTGGTCACTACCATATGGAGAATTTTTCTCCTACCTTACAGTGCTGCTTGATACAGTGGGCCCTAATCTCAGGAAAGGGGAACTTTGTTGTTCAAATACACGTGCCAAGTCATGGAAAGACCTTCCAGGAGTAACCTAACTCATCTGTAGTAAAGTAATTTCCTTAGTGCCAACTGCAGGAAACTACAGGGGAGTGACACCCACTGAAAAACTGGGACAACCAGCTATGGGAGGTTATTTAGAAAAATCTAGCGCTAATTTTTTTCAGGCAAAATTTTCAGCAGCTTTATGTCAGGTTCATGAAGAGTTTCAAGATGACCAAAGCCATGTTTTCTGGCAGACTTGCTGTTCATCAGAAGACACCTAGTTCTACTTAAAAGCTTGCAGTAGCTACCAAGCTGATAGAGATTCACATACTAGAGACATTGTTGGATTTGATTTAGCTTTTCCAGCTTCAGTTACCGCAGCAATGGATTCTCAGGGACATTGTGTTAGAAAAGTCTGAAGAGGATAAAAATTGAGCTAGTGTGACATAACACACACTTTTAGATTTCTACCCTTACTTTCCTTATCTGTTGTTGTCTCTCCTTACATTTATTTATACATTCATGCCATAGATTTTAATGTCACTGGGGGAGGAAAGGATTTTCTGTCCTTTTGTAAAGCACCATGCATTCTTATGTTGCTAAATAAGACATTAAGGTATAGCTATGTTAATGTCAGTGGCTCTTATTTAATCACCAGCAGGGCTGGGAAGAGGCCCAAGACTAAAGCACGAGGTCTCAGCTGGCACAATCACTACCAACGCCTTTTTATACTGAAAGCAAATTCAGTACGTTCTCAGCTGGATATATACTTTGGACCAGATGGACCCATTTGCTCATTACTTCATTTGCTACCAGAACAAAGCTTTGAAGTGGATTGCCTGCATAAGAGGCAAATGCAATTACAAAAAACGCCTACAAACCCTATGTAAGGAGTCCAGCCCAGTAAGACTGTATTTCTATATGAACTAAATGGGGGGGGGAGCACGATCAGTAGATGTGATGGATTGTTTATGTTAAAGGATTTTGTTCTCACAACAACATTAGAAGCCCCCCATGAAAATTTCTAGTGGAAATCAGCGGTTCTAACTATATGTGGTATTAAGCTGTGTAGCAACCTCTGGAACTGGCATAGTAGATAACACTTAAGATGGAGCATAACATGTTTATGGAAGTGTTTATAAGGTGTATTTCTCTGCAGCAGCAAGGGGCTGAATTACTGATTGGGATAAGCATTCCCAGTCTTCAAGCACTGTCAGACTAATTCCTGTAGAAGTATAAAGCTTCTGTCTTCAGTAGAATAGTATGAGGAGGGAAGTCCGTCAACCCTATCCGCTGAAGTAATTGGCATAAGACACTCCTGGTCTCCTGACAGTTTGAAGTTCAAAGAAATTTCAGCGTTAATTGGGTGTGCTTCACCCATTCATGAGTTTGAGTATATGCCAGACGAAATATCTCGCAGACAACTGTACGTGTAGTGGATTACAGCCCCCGTTCTTGTGGAGGGGCGCCGAGTAATGTGACTTTAAAATAGATTTTCCAGATTATTCATAAAGTTGTGGTATGCCATGGTTAAAAATAAACTGCAGTCAATAGGTTAATGTATTTTTTTACTCAGAACTTTTAATTATTCTTTGTCCAAATTGATTCTTTTTGTAAGGATACAGCTAATGGATTCTTTGTATAATGAACTCAGCAGGCTTCCCTTTTTGTGAGCATATGTGAGAAACCAACTCTTTTACGTGTGGTTGTGTTTGAAACAGGAGTGTCTACTTACAGCTGTTACTAATCCTTTTAGTGACAGTAGTAAAATACAGCCTTAAAGAAAAGGAATTCCACCCTTATTTGGCCATCATCCTTATAATTATCTCCACTATTATCATCATAAGAAAATAGTATTCAAGCATATGGCAGCTGTGTGGGGAAAAATACGGGAAAGGGAGCGGGGAAGAAATAAGATTATAAAGTAGTTAGAGCACTATCGATAGTGCTTTAAAATATATATTTTAAAATTATATCTTAAATATGTTAATTGTATAATATAAAAGCATTTCAAAACATCCTGCCATTTCAGCATCCTCTAATTGACAGAACATCATCATAGAATAGGAAGCAATCAGCAGACTGATGTTCATACGGTGTTAAGGTTTGCAGTGCTCCAGTGTGCTGCAGTGACTTACGGCTTGGCCATGCGATGCATGACTCTTCAGCTCCATGGAGTTTAAACTAAAATGGAAGGCAGATACATTCAAGAAGCAGAATAAGAATGTCAGGTTGGGTTATTTAGGTGCAAGTTAGAAAATGAAGTATGTTTAAGTGTACACATTAAAAGAATAACAATTCTCCATTGGTCGCTGAGAAATTTACTGTATACGTGATCCAGGTTTTCTGAAGATGATTGTTTGGCATAAAGGTGGTAGGTAACAGAGCAACTAGTTAAGTACTTTTCACTTTGTATTTTGAAATTATTGCTCGTAATCTGATTTCAGAAATTGGCAGTTGTAATTTTACCATAGCATTTTGACAAGTTAATCCTATAAAAAAATTAATTGTTCCAAAATAAGGATAAAATGGCATATGTCCAAGACTATCTGGAAAATTCCAAACGATTTGAATTTTGGTAGTATCAAAACACTTCAGTTAGACTTCTATATTAAAACAAGCAATACAGCATATACCACTGCTGCTATGTATAAAGACTATTCTATATTTTAAAATATTGATTTAATGTAATGTAGTAAAAAGATTTTTTTTTTTTAATTTGGATAGTTTGGTCATCAGCACTATATTCCTAAAAAATACTTTGTTCCAATAATGCAGTTTTTGTGGAAAACTATTCCATTGAATAATTTTGGCTATACTTACTCTCGGGGGTATCTCATCCTCAGTGCCATCTAGTCTCAGCATTTTGTCGTGTGAAAGTGCAGAGACATAGCACATAGAATCATGTATCTCTTCAAGTCACAGCAAATTGATCAAATTCTTGCCCTACTGGAACTCTAAGTGGATTAGGGAAAGTGGATTAGATGGTCAGAAATTACTTTTTTAAAGTGTTTACACATTGCATTTTACAGATGTCAAAGTAACTATTTAGTCTGGAAATTGTTTGCCTGATGAAATGTGAATGAGCATTAATAGAAGGTAGTCTTAGTGTATGGTTGGGAGGGAAGAGGATATTTCACCTTCTTTTCGTGATGCCCCCTATGCCCCAGCCTCAACACAGTCTCCTAGTAGTACTGTAACTCAGCAGAAAAATCACTGTATCGATACTGCATGCTAAAATCCAGGCTCAGAGCTTTAATGAAGAAAAGGCTTAGTTATTGCTGGAGACTTTCTGGAGAGATGTGGTAAATTAATACAGTTATTACAGTTGTGGTCCGCTTACACTCTTAAACTCTTGCTGCACGATCCGTATTCTGGGTTGCCAGGTGTTTACCAAAGTATTGTATTTCAAGTATTTCTTCCCTAGTCTTCTGTAGTGCAAAAGTTTTGAATTTGATTATTTTGTGTAGATGATTTCTTTGTTAAGAAGGCTGTTCTTTGGTAATAGTCAGACTTGTGTCCCCCATTAAAAAAAGGGAAGAATTTCGGAGGTAGACATCTTTCATTCTGTTGGCTTCATTGCAAAACTTGAAAATCTCATTGATATATCTGGTGAAAGGATTATAGAATCAGCGAGATTTAGATGCTTATGTAACAACTGAGCACCTAAATGCTGTTTTGGTTTGGGGTCTATCACAGCAAGTTAATGAGGACTGAACATGAACTAAAACAAAGCAGGAAAAAAAAAAATGTTCCCTTTCTAGTATAAGTTGTATAAATCTTATGGATTCAGTAAGTTGAATTCACAGGAGATTGCATGATATTTCCCAGCTGGTTTAGGTTCTGTTATGTGTCCAACAAAATTATTTTTGTTTAGCTACTCTCCACTTTCCTTTTTTCCACCTTAACATTACTGTAAAAATTCTAATTCTCCCCATTTTCTAAATATGCTGTGAGTGAAAATTCTGTGTCTTGGCAACCAGGAAGGGACAGTTATCATCTAGAAAAAGTCATCCTATCTGCCAAGATGAATTTATTATAATAATTCTTGCAAAGATATGTGAGTTTATTCCGTATTTCTTCTTTGGCTCTCTTTACCGTGAGAGATATCCCAATTCATTAATATTGAAAATGTGCAAATTACGAAATTTAGCCCTTAAATGAATCTTGGTGAAGTGGGTTTAATTCAATTCAAAGTCCATGGCTGCTAGTATAGTACAGATCTTTACAGCATTTAAGAGTTCTCATGCTTAGAGAAAAGCAATTCTCAGTTTATGAAATCTTGAATTAAGATTACTGTGTATCAGAATATGTACAGCTTGGCATTTGTGTATTTTTCCATGTCAGAGAGGCACAAAACAAATATTGTGGACATGGAACGACCCCCAGTAAAATGGCAAGAGATTTAATGCAAAGAACCTTCATTTCCAATAGATAGCTGCTATTGCCTAAGAAAACAGTTAAATAGCAATACCTTTTCTTTTTCTTTTCTAAGTCTTCAGTCTTATAATTTAAATTATACAGGAAAATATTAGTTCTTTGTATCATTGTTCGTTTTAATGCAGGACATGGGCTTTAAGCAGAAAAGATAGAGGGATATGTGAAAGTGAGTCTGAACTTCTGAATTACATTAGAGAGGTTTAAATTCTTCTTTGAAGGATGAAGACAGAAGCAGACTTAGGTCTGTGAGATTAGCCACAGGAAATCATCAGTTAAATTAATAAGTAATTTGAGAATGAGTGAATGGAATAGTAGAATTTTAAAGACAGGCATTAGCTGGTCAGCCTAGGTTAGACTTTCTTTAGAAATGGTAATAAAACTTCTTTTCAGGTCATGCCATAATGTGACCTTTTCATGGTGCTGATGTAAACCTAAGATTAATACACAGGGAACATAACCCAGTACAAAAGCACGGACTGAATGCGCTCGGCCTTCCCACCCCAAGCTCTGTGTATTTCTTTACTGTTTTGGGTTAGATTATCACTTACCTTGGACAAAGCAATAGTAGTAAGATAAGCAGGACAGAAAAACTTGTAATTGCTGTTTTTTATCATTTCTTCCTTTTTAAGGTAATTCTTACTCCATTTAAGCTATCAAAGGTTCTGGAGATTACAGAAGAGTCTTGCCTAACGGGAAATATTCTGGGTTTTCTCCCCTGAGCATTTCCCAAGTTTTAGACAATTTCAACCATTACAAAAGTAGGAGAAGGAGCTCACTAGCGGAACAGATGTCTTCATGGGGTAATGGGAGCATTGGAGTGTGCTGTCAGCAGCGGGTACGTAGGGTGGGCTGCTGCGGTACCTCCTGGCTGGGACCTTGCCCTGGCTCCCACCTTGTCCCCTTAAGTAATCGCCAGCCTCAGCTGCACGCGATGAAAACTGAACTCTGCAAAGAATCTAAACCAAATAAATTGCAAAACATATTCCATATGCAAATCAATTTCAATCAATTTCAAAATTAAATTCAATCAAGTTACTTCTTTCAATATTCCATACTTGTCACTTGCTATCTCCCTATGTCTGCTACATTTTGCACTCTGAAGGGGTGATTATAAACAGGAACAGGGTTTAAATATGTCAGCGAGGCTGGCTGTCAGCATCAAGCTGGCTCTTTACCAATTCCTACTAAAACCTGTAAATCAAAACATATTTTTGGTAATTCTCATGAGGGTTTTATTTACAATAAGATTCTTCTGTTTGGGAAAAAAAAAAAGCCACTAATGTTATGTGAAAAGAAATAGAAATAGTTTTGAAAAACACCAGAGCAAATTTGGAGATTGTATTTGACTAAATATTTCCTGGTACTTGTTTAGGGTATTTTACTCAGTTTTAGTGTTATTATGTAGTAAATTTCAAAAACCAATGAAGGGAAATTTTCCCAGAGCTTAGATTTAAATGCCTGACAATAAATTATTGTCACTTTAATAATTTTTTTCATTACTAAGTTCTTATAGGTTCATACTTACAAATATGCAAAGATATGTATATATACACACATGGTTATTACTTCGAGGGCCATCAGCTCATAATAATCTGACATTTAGTATTTTTAAACCTGTGACCATGGAGCACAGGTTTAATTTTATAAAATAGCTATACTCATTGCAAGATTAGTTATGGGAAAAAAGACAACAATCTGGATGCCCTGCACAAAAATGAAAACCATATTAATAAGGAAAGTCAAATCAAATCTTAATTTGGGCATTTGTTATATATCATTTTAATCAGTCAAAGAATCAGGCTGGTATGTTTTAATGTACTTAAACTGATGAATACTTTCCATAAAACGTGCGTTGTCAAATACCTTTTTGCCAGTCAGAAGGTTGGTTGCCTTCTCTACAATTCACCCTGTTTGCAAACCGGGCTAATTACAGTACTCTGTTCAAAATGATAGCACCCTCTAGTGTGAAAGGATGCAGTAAAACCCCTAGTAATACAAATTGCAGTACAATTTTCTGTGAATTATAGCTCTTCTACAGTATTTTTGTTAATATTCTTTAAATACTTTCTAAAACAAGCATCTCTATTTTTGAAATAACATTTTGGATACGAAAATTGCTTCCTGTAACTTTGTCAGGCACTCCTTAGAATGTAATATTAATATTACTTAATATTTTGTATTGTAACTGGTGCTTTGTATTAGATCTTTGCAAATGAAAATGTGTCACACTGAATCTTGATGCATTTATATTCCTGTGGTTTTTAATTATCATCATTCTTAAAATATATATTTTTAATTACCCAGGAACTAAATAGTAACATGTGCAATTATTGAATTCATGTAATAGTAAAATGTGATATTCTTTACAAATTCATAAGAGCTATCTCTTTAAGTGTGGTGAGTAACATGAATTGAAAACAGTGGTTTATTTATTTTAGGCTTAATAGTGAATCCAGATATGATTTTCATTTATACTCCTCTTGTAATGTAAAAACACCTTCATAAAAATGAAAATGATGTCCAGAGTGTGGAGTTCAGGTCCTCAAAATCAGAAATACAAAAAAGGGTTCCTTTTGTCTCCCTTGAAAGGGAAAACCCTTGTTTACATGTTGGACCCTTATACTATGTGAAACTCCATCTGCAATCAGGAGTGATAAAACACAGCTATGTATGTCCTTTTAAATAGTTTTTATTCTAGTGCATGGGAGTTTATCTGGCTCTTCTGTAATATGGGCAGTTTCACCACTGAGATGGCTGTCCAAATAGTTGACATGAGTTACTCTCATGTAATGAGCGACATATACAGCATTTTCAGTAATGACGTTTCCAAATATTTCTTCAGTTGTTTGAAAGGAAAAGGAACTCGTGCATAAAAATACCAAGAAATTAAACTAGGATTGATGCTTTCCTGCATTCAAGGCAGGATTTTCTCAGTCATTTAACTGTCTTTCACAAATGGAATGCAACAAAACAGAAGTGCACATATATAAACACACGTGCCTTGTTTCTGTGCTGCTAAAATCTTTGTTGTGACTGGTGCTACTGGTTATTTCATGGTCGTGGGAAACATTAAGACCTGATATTACAACTTTTATAATATATCTACTTCCATCTCTGTGCTTATATTAAAGTTTAGCTCTTTGTGTATGTATGACTGAAATGAAAGTTCAAACCAGTGACTCACTGCCATGGAATAGGTTACTGGATTATTAATATTTTAACATTTTCCTTTGGCAAATATGAAAGCAATTGTAGCTAAGTATAGAACTTAGGAGAAATAAGCTGCTTCTGGATACAAGTAAGGTAATTGTTGTCTGATCCAGTAGCATTATTTTGAGAGTTACATATCAAAGGAGGGAATAATATTTCTCATATTCTAATAGGACCTCTTTCTCTATGAGTCATTTTTGATAAAACTCTCTTTGAGAAAAAGATAAAGTTCATCTTAAATAATAATGATTTGCATATTCCTTTTCTGACAGCTGCATTAATCTAAAAAGTGTGCTGTGCAATTTCTGTGGCTTCTGAAAACAAAAAAGGTGAATTTCCAACTGTAAAAAAATGAGAACAAATGTTCTCAGCATGTAATTAGGCCATGCATATCATGAACATTGTTCTTGTGACTGCTTTTATAATTTTTACATAGTTATTTCAGAAAGGTTAAAAATTATGCATGCAGTCTTTATTATATTACACACATAATTTGGAAAAAAGTATTTCTCTGCACTAAAAATAATAAATTAAAGAAATAGATTCATTGTGTTGAGAAAAATTTATTTCTCAAGCCTCAAATAATTTAATTCCTTTTTATTCTATGCAAAAAGTAATTTTCTTCTAGGGGGAAATTATTGCTTAACTACTGTTATGTATTCACTGGCAGTCTTAGCCACTCAGCCAAAGATAGTTCTAAAAAGGAAGTAGAGAAAGCTGATTGAAGTGAAATCCTTAAACAAAATATGAAAAATAGAAGACTTAAGGCTTTATGTGTTTCTTTCGCAAAGAATCCGTAATGTTCCTGACATTAAAAAGCATTTAAAATAAAACTGCAGTGACTTTATCATTGTCCTGTCATGACTGCTTTTATGTATGATCATTTAGGTGTTTATTCCTGTGAGTACCTTTACTCATTTCCAGGATGGGGCACACTTTAAAAAAAGAAATAAGTGATTCTGGGCAGGAATGAGGAAATCCATCTCAAAATATTTTTGCCCGTTATTCATTTTGCTTTTGTTGTTGTAAGATTAGGTTAATAACTGGAGGACGGAGGGGACTGCTAAACTGGTTTTAAGTAGAAACAATTTTCATAGCTGTCACTGTTGACATGCTTGGATACCAGCATTAGCAGTCATTATAAGCTTATAATAACCACCCACTCATGCAGCTGAGACTGCTACTGAAAACTGGTCGTAAAGATGGCACTTAACTAGACCGCTAAGTACTGTACCAGTCAGTTAGGTGCGGAAATGTGAACGGTGGATGGAACTTTTCAAGTCATTAACTGCCAGCCTCATTGTATTTCCATTAGGATGTATGGTAAACTTGTATTGTATATACTTGCGTAGGACCTATGGATTATTACACAAGTAATTCAATTGCCTGGTGCAGATTATTAGTCTGTCCTTCATGCTCTCCATCAGCACATGTGAGATAAGATTTCTTTCTGTCTGTACAGGCTATCTGAGGATGCAGGTTGCCGGAGAAACCATTCTCAAGGATCAGTATTTAACATGGACATTTAAGTATACTTATATGTAATATTGATGGGATCTGTATGAGCTATATATAGGAGCAATACCTTTGGTACAGAAACTGTAACTATCCAGGCTACAAATCTAGGCAAAGTCAAAGAAAAATAACTGAGATGTTTGTATATTAATACATGGAATGTACCCAGGATAGCAAAGTAGTGTACCATGTGGATGCATGGTTTAAAATTTAATACTAATTGTCTGACAGAAAACCAGTGGAATAATAGTGCTGGAATACAGGTAAGAGGACATGCTCCTCGGAGAAGAATGAAATAAAAGATGAGATGGAAGCATTAAGGATTTATCAACCTTACACACTGCCATAACATGCATGAAAAGACAGCCAAGCTATTTTTAAGATTAATATATTCTGTTGAAGGGTCCAAAAAAGTTGATGGAAGCAAAGAACCTAACTGTTTTGGAACCTGGTATGTTTACGAACAGGATTATATGTTATCGCTTGTGTTTGGTGATCCAGTTCTGTGTTTCTATATAAGTACCAATAAAATCTGTTTGGATTTGGATTTTTACAATTTCCTTCCAAGAAAAATCACAACATTTCATTGCTTATGTATAACTTGCAAAAGCAAGTTTTACATAGCGACTGTTACTGTAGGTATCAATCTTGCTTGAGATGGGAATAAGCTGGACGTAATAGGCCATTTTTTCTATATATGAAGAAAAATCTAGTTTTTTAAGCTATTAGTAGCATACCAATTCCCAAAGCAAAGTCGTCTTCTCCAGTCCTGCTCATGGCTGAAGAGGCTGCCTGGATAAACAGGCTTCATCCTGTCAAGAAATCATAATATGCATTATGACATTATATTTTGTTTTCATGGAAGCAGTTGCAGTGATATTCTTGATTCTGATGTGAAGCTTAAAAAAATCTTTTACCAGCCATCAGATTTCAATCTGAGGGGCAGGTTCTTGCTTGTGTTACACATTCCCCTTCAGAGAGCCTGTCAGTCATTGATTACCAGGTCGCATGTCTGGTATAAACCAGCAATGCCACTAACCTTCACAGCTGTACAACCTTTCTATTCTCATTACCATGTTCAAGTGACTAGGAAAGTCAGTTACAGAAGCTTCTGGCATTAGCACAGGACAACACAGGAGTTTTGTCGCCAGGTGTATTTCAGTGAATTACCTTGTGCGTTGAGCTACAGACAAATTGTGGTGAATCCTTGAGTATGTGGGATTTGGAAGAGACTGGTTTACACATTCTTATTGTTGGCATTTACAAAACAGAGGTGTTGCGCACATCACAAAACTTAGATTTAATTTCTGTTATAGGCACTACCAAATTTTTTTTCTTCTCATTCTACTGGGTTTATGCCAGAGCTATGGCTCTGCCTTAGCAGTACAGTAGGTGACAAGACATTCCACTCAACTTGCAGTACTCAGTGCAGATTTGTAGTTTGCTCTTGGTTTGCTTATAAGAAGAAATCTACTAAGAAAGATAATTCTTTAAAATTTCTGCTTTTCCAAACGTTCCTCCTCATCGTGCAGTGCATGTGATTTTGAATTTCATGCGGCTATACAACCGCAACTGGGAAACCAGGGTTCATTGTCCTTTTCTCATGGCTGTTAAACCATTCTGTTCAGAAGAACAGCATGAATGCACTCCTGTTCACACAGGTTATTAGTGTTACTTGGATGTGTGTGAATTTCAAGCTTTGGCTATGTCTTATTGACTGGCCTAGCTAACCTCATCCTGTCAATCTGCTCCCAGCACCAACAGAGAACTGTTCTTGGCAGATGGCACAGAGCACGCCTGTGAGAATGCACTACCCTCCTACCCCGCCCCGCTGACCTTCTGCACTGGTATGAGTTCTGCTTAAATAATTCATAGGAAACTAACAGGGATTTCTCTCCCAATTTATCTTATTGTTTAGTCCAGAAAGCTATTGACATAGCAAGATGTTTCAGTCTTTAACATGCAGCCAGACAAGTAATTAGAATATTGGGTCCACACATTGCTTCAGCAGAGCTTTAAAAATTGGTTTAGATGGCTAGATAAATTCAGTTTTAGAGACCATGTTTAACGGGTCTGAATCCCACTGAAATCCTGAAAGCCTGTACCTGCCAACAGACAACGTTAGACCAGGAAGGCTGGTAGACTTTTGGCCAGGTGAATATATGCTGTTTCATTACAGAGCCATGTCATTCATTCATCATTGTGATCTTGGTGGAGATGTAGTTGATGATGGCAATACAAGATGAGTTATTACTGTTTTTTTTTTGTTTTGTTTTGTTTTGCTTTTTTTTTTTTTTAGTTTGAGGAAATGTAAACATTTTTGCATATTGAAGGAAATACACAAATAGAAAAATGGAAAGAGGTTTTGGTATCACTTTCAGATAAGAGCAATTCTAGTTATTATTCAAAAAAACCACTTCAGCATAGCACTTAAGCATGGGTTCAAGTACTTTCAAGGCCGTAGGCATTGCACATGTGTTCTATTCATTTAAATCCTGATTTCACAAATATATGTATAGTGTGAAAGCAGAATCTAGGCCAGGTCTAAACTACAAATTTCTCCTAACATAAAAAGGCAAATCAGTACAGTGAAAAGGTTTAGACTGGCTGTGCTGGCAAAAGCACCACCAAGTACATGGTTACACTAGCAAAACTGAGCTTTATTCATGAGAGTTTATTTCATCCAAAAGGGATGTTTTCACTTTCTGATACTGAGTGTGGCTTATCGAAGAATAATAATTCCATCCAGGAGTGTCTGGGCAGGATGGCATACTCTTATTGCTAAGTTACCAAATACTTCAATAGTAGTCTCTCCGCTATTGTAGTCTTGCTGAAGGTTTCAAAAATTGGATTTGTGGATGCTTAGGTCTCCTTCTGGTGATCTGTAAAGAAGGAATGTTATCTGCCTGTGCAATGATCTTTTCAAAATCCCATGCATTGCTTGTTCTTAACACTCATATTATGGGGACTGATGCACAATCTCTTTACTTTTGATGAATTTTCTCCTTTTAAGACCACTCACTGAAGCCCAAATCCAGTAGAAAACACATTTTCTATTAAGCAAAAGCAGCTGAAAATTGGAGTTGCAATATAGGATGCAACTTTTGTAACCAAAAGATGTTGTGGTTAGCTCCACCATGTGATAACACTTAAGCATAATGGTTGCAGCTAATTGTAGGGAAGTATAACCTGCATCTTAGAAATAACTTGCTGAAACAAAAGTTACAATTTTATTCCTTAGGGAAATGTATATTGACATTGTCATCCCTC
Source organism: Sagittarius serpentarius (assembly GCA_034782735.1). Taxonomy (NCBI): domain Eukaryota; kingdom Metazoa; phylum Chordata; class Aves; order Accipitriformes; family Sagittariidae; genus Sagittarius; species Sagittarius serpentarius. The sequence continues at coordinate 6,221,743 of JAVKLA010000042.1, read as the reverse complement.
TTGACTCCAAAGGTGTTCACTACCTTCTCTCTCACATGTCTGGGTTATTAATTATATTGATTGTTCCCAGTCAGTGTTAAGTTTCTCTAACACATACTTTGCTTCTCTTTGGGATCTGAGGAATGGGTATTGTGCATAAAAGTGTGTCTGTTTTTCCAGGGAAATCAGTTTGTCTACAGACAGATGTTCTCTTTTTACAACTCTTTCTGCACTTAAACCACCATAGCTACGATGTCACAGGAACTACAAGTACTTTAGTGCAAGGATGTAGTCACAATGCTTTATTGAAAAACTGCCTTACATTTAGGAAATGTAAGCTGCTTATCTTTTTCTGTTTCAGACCAATGCAGAAATAGTTCTATTCATATTACTCATAAAATTAATAAGTTTAACAGTTAAGGGTGCAGAAAGCAACACTGTATCAAAGGCACCAAATTTTAACTACGTATTCTTCTTGTATTAATGGACAACCTACCACAGTGCTTTAATCATTTCATGCTTTCCTGCACTTTGAAGTCCAAGCTAAAAAAGTTACTTACTAATGTATTGTGCCTCTTTTTTAATCTATACAAAACAGAGCAAGATTTTCTGTTAGGAATATCATGATAACCAGAAAATAGCAGTTCAACAACCATGTATTAAGCTCACGTGACAGTCTAAATACATTCAGTTATTTTGCATGAAGACTGCCGTTACAATGGGATGCAGAGTGTAGCTATATTTCCCACAATTACAAAGTCATATCAAAAGTCACTTGATGCTCACACTGTTATCTCACAGTATTGTATTAAGTGGAGGAATTGCTTGAATGTACAATCATGAAGGCATAACAACCATAAAAGTATCCTCAATGTTAAAGCTTCATGTGATCAACATTACCAATACAAATGATAAGCTCAATAAATGTAATCATGCTGTTTCTAAGGGCAGGTTCTTTTTTTCCTTACCATTTTAGACTTCTACAAAATGAAATAATAGTTCAGGTCCTCCACAGACTAAATAGACTTATCATCAGGAATAAAATATATTAAAGGAATATGAAGCTCCAACCTGGAATCTTTAAAAGAGCATATTAGAACATTGTGGCTTAATAAGTATTTAATAGAACAGCAGCATTTGAACATTTTGAATCCATGTCATCCTTTTGGTATTAAAAGTGACACTGATGTAATGGGAGATGTTCAGGGAGTATAAAGGCACTGCATCTACTTGGAAGTACAGAAGCAGATAAACTGTACCCTTGAGAGGTAATGAAACACATGCTAGGGCAGAATAAATATGCTTTGAAAAGGGTACAGTGTATACTTCCCCCTTTCTCATTCTCCCATTTGTCTTCCTGCAATGCCTCTTTATGAAGGAGGGGGGGAAAAAAAAATTATTTTTTTTTAAATGTTTTGCCCTTTACAGCATACAGGTTTTGTGGGAAAAATGAAGCAAGCAGAAAAAGATAATGAGAACAGCCAAAGGCATTTTGTAATGCATTTAGCAATGGTGTATACTTTTTTAAAAAAAGAAAAAGTTACCTGAAAATCTGTGGAGTGACTGGTAAAAGCTTTCATTCAATCAGGTGTTCCTTCTATCATGAAAAAAGGTTTTGTTTCTTTGCCTAACACCTTCCTCAGGGTCTTCTCACTCATGTGATCCTTTTGTAACAGTAACATAAGTAGTTTGTCACTGCTCTACAGGGTCTCTGAGAAGACTCATAGTCTGAGAGCTCGAACTGAGAGCTCTGTTCCTCTCATAACTTCCTTTTTGATTCCCAAATATCATTGCTAACTTTCATTTACCTGTTAAGTCCTTTCCTTGTATAATAGAACTTTGTGGTATTGGATTCACTCTGAAAGTATCTCGTGATCACTGCTAAGATCCTCTCGCTGTTCTCCCAAACTGTTCAGCAAACAATGAAACCGTATGCCTGATGGATTATTAGTCTTGTCAGTATATTCAGCCCTTCAAGCATACATATTCAGCCGTCCTAATCTGCATATTCACTCTTTTCGGCATACTGTGTCTCCCTTTGTCAACAAAACACATATGCTTTTTTCGTTTCTCTGACATATTAGTCAAGTGTAATTGTCAGTAATAAAAACGCCTGTAGGGAGTAGCTCTTATGGAAATAATTCGATTGTCATGGTATCTATTTTGAATACTTTGGACTCCTCATTTGCTTGTACATAATCATGCAAACAGTTTATTGCTGGCAATTGATAATAGACTTGTGTCATAATAGATCCTTCGGTTTTTTAAAAGTTTTATTATGAGTACAACTAAAACAGGCTAAAACTATTTTAATTTCTTAAATGAAACCATAGTACCCATCCACTCAGAACAGCCTAGAGAACTTGATAGCATCAGCAGTGTTACCTGTGATTTTTAGGCTAGGGTATGTATCTAGCAGAGTAGAAGTCAAAAATAATTCAGATGAAAAAATATGATACTAAGGAACAGAAGAGCCTGAGGTACAGCATGAAAGTTTAATTTAAAGAGACATCACTAACTTGAAACACAGCGACTCAAAAAAACCTAGCAGTGGTCTCAGGATTTGCCCTTGATTAGCCTATTTTGGTAGTTTTACCATTCCATATATTTATATACTGTGGCTTTCCTGAGCTGTTTATGGAAAATATTATTTTTCTAAATAACAATTACTTTTTTTCATTTTAAAAAACTGCACAGGATTTCTGGAAATGTGTAAATAAATTGAAAGAAGAGGCTCTATCAAGGAATAAAAACTTTATATTTATTTAATTTGAAAAAAAAGGATTTAATTTCTCTTTTAATATGACTAGTCAGTGTCTTAGTAATTGCAAAGAAGAAAAACACTAGAGAAGAAAGAGAAGTAGATAAAAAGCTAAAGGAAAATCTTGATTACTGCTAGTTATACCCCCTGGACTTATTCAGCCAAGGCATGTATTTATAAGATGTATTTTTTTTTTCTCCTAAAAATATAACCCACAAAAACCACACATACTTTTCACTGCTATTTGGTTAAAAGGGAACTCTTGGTTTCAAACCACTTTGTCAATCAAAGCCTGATTTTCTGAAACATACATATTTAATCTTTTGTGCACATATAAAGACAAATGAGATTGCATCCTAAATTTTGAATTAAGGACAGATTTTATTCAGAAATTTCTCAAGTGTTTTTGTTCTTCATCTCTCTGCACTGCTGTTTTAACTCTGTTAACCATGGAAAGAATCAATCGTAGAAATTCCTATGTATAATCAAAAGGAGGCTTGAGAAAATTAAATCCAAAAGGCATTTGGTGGGGAAATCATAAGACAGGTGCTTCAAATAGGATCCAAAATCTGGAGACTTTCAGAAGTTAGGATATTTAGGTAGACTAAAATATTATACATCTTGTTAAATACACTGTAATATTTAAAAACCATGATGACAAGTCTTTGACTTTATGCAAAATCATAACTTCTTGGTTTTTTGATACTACATAGGTATCAAATTTGCAAAATAGACAGACTTATCCTGGCTGAGTTCTTAACTTGTGACCTTGTTAACATAGGTCTTTGGCATCAGAAGTCCAACACAGACTTTAGGACAGTTGCATACATATGTTTAAAAAATCATGCTAAAAGGATTGAAAAAATTTATAAAGACCTGAACATACATTCTAAATATTCTCATAAAAATACCGTTCATGGGTTGTGTTGAGGTTGTGAATCATAAAGTTGACTACAATAAGGCCAAATTTGTGCCAGGAAAACAAAGTGTGCTGTCCCACCCATTCATTTCAGTTTGAACAGGGACCAGAAAGGGATAGGTAGGCTGTATTAATAGTTGTTATCTCCAAGGAACTGACAGATGTTTTGTGACACCCCTGGGTTACCATTGCCTTGATCTCAAGAGAAGTGCAGGAATTTTTCAGAAGAGAACAGTCCTCCTTCACCAGCTTCAGATTAACCCCAGACATCACCAAGAATGTGATGCTTCGGTCATCCTTCCCCTGCGCTTCCTTTTCCTGTTCTCTCTCATATGTCTTCTTTCTTATCATCTCCTTTTTTAATGCCCTATTTTAGAAAAAAGTCTGATTTAGCTGGTCAAAACTGTTTGTTTTCATACTCTCTTTTGACCAGACAAGAATGTATAAATCATGTTACAAGCAGTCCCGAGCTAGTATGCATTTGCCATTCTCAAGGAGCTGACAAGACCTAGTGGTCTGCTTGTCTTTCCCCAACAGTTTGTCAGGAAATGAGAGACAGGTCTGAAAATATGAGCTGCTGTCTTGTCATTCCTCTTCTCATCCCTATTGTGTTGTTTTTCTGGTTTTGACATCGTGAAAGATAGCTCTACCCCACCTTTAGGTAATTTCCCCCCCTCCCCTGAGAAATAACAGCTATTATCATCTCCTACCTAAAAAGCAGAAAGAGATTTTACAGAACTTCTCTCTGTTAAAGGAGCAGGGGAAAAGAGTTATTGCCAAAAATAAAACCTGCTCAATTTGTTGTACCTCTAGTTCTTTAAATACTGCTGCTGCCTTTTCATCTGTATCCTTAAAAAAGGTTAAATATACTTTAAGTGGAAACTGTTTGCCACAGAACTACTTCAGCTGAGGTCTATCAACTCAAAATCCAAAACTTTATTGAAATATTTGCTGTAATACAATGAGAAGGATCATGTTAATACCTCTAATCACTCTATTCCACCAAAATAAGTACGGTGCGAGCCTATACAAGCCAACTGAAATGGTGAAAACATGAATATTTACTAGTCTGTTGCAAAACTTGTTTTTCAGTTTTTACTCAGAAGATGTGGATTTGCAGGATGACTTGGCAAATCACCTTTAAGCCAAAATAAAATGCTGCCAACACAAAAAAAGGGGGAAACTGGAGCTTTACCCTGAATAGCTGTTAAAGAGCAGCTGGAAGGAAACGAGGTATTGCCGTGAGAGGACATGGATGAACCAGGATATCTTTAACAGGGAACAACATGTCTGTGGTTTTCCTCCTGCTCAGTACCCTGTGAATGATACAGGCCCTGAAATCACAACAGTCTGGGGAAGATCTCAAAGGAAGTAGGCTGTGCATTTCAAGAAGTATCACTCTCTCTAAACCTTTCAGGTGTATGTCAGTATTGCATTTGCTGTACAAAGCATATCTACTTGTTTCTTGTATTGTGTGTCCAATATCACAGCTGGTGTTTCTGAGTAGAGTTAATAAAAAATGATGTCTATAGTAGCACATTTAAAAACAAATGGAATTTTCAAACAGGAGCCATTCAATGAAAGAACACCTTTAAAAACAGAGATTTATTTTAGGCATTGAATGAGGTAGTAAATCTTTCATGGAAAGTTTATAATTACATTGAGGACAGTAGATCTTTCCAACGTATGGATTTGTTGAATAGCATCACAATGATTACATATGGAGAGCAATAATATATGGTAAAACATATAGTGCCTGACGTCTGCTCTAATATGAACTGTGTGGTCAGACCAGATACGTGTTAAAAAGATTTCACTTACACCATTACAGATGTTTCTGATGTGCCCCCTTTACAGAAAGATTTAGATGCTCATTACTGTGCTTTTCATATTAAGGAAACGGGCATTTGAATGACAGCAACAGAAGTTAATGCCAGTTTATGACTAGTGGGATTATCAAACTTTAAAGCTATTTGGATATACATTATTGGTTTCTAGGTGCATATTCAAGTCAAGGGCAGAACAGACTTGAAATAAGGAAATCTAAAAAATACTATCATATGTATTCTTAGCAGATACATTACTATAATGCCATTAGTTTCAAGAGTTAAATGTGTTTAGCTGATGATTCCCCTCTCTCTCCCTCCATTTTATGACACTCATAAATGCAATGCATTACTGCTTAGAATCAATAATTTGATGTGATACGTTTCATGTACCACGAAACCTTTAATAATATGAGAGGTTTAACTGCAGCAGATGAATTCCAGTTCTTTTCCTTAAGTACAACAAATGAAGACTGACAGGGGATAATGGTATAAAACAGGAACATGATAACTGGGCATCGTAAGATCACGTGAGTTTTTTGCTGCAAAGAACTGCAAGATGGAGCAAGAACTAAGCCTTCAAAAGACCAAGGCTTCAAAAGGAAACAACTATTTTATTTTGATGATGTCAAAATGTAAGTAGGACATGAGCAGTATGTTCTTCAAAGAGTGGCAGGGTTTGACTGGTCTGATAAAGATCCTTTCAGATGTGATTTCTGTGAAGGAGCTGTGAGAATTTTATTGGTTACTGTCTAACAGATGAATTGTCCATTGGAACACTATGTAAGAAGATTTTTCAAAATTGTGAATCTTAGTGATATGAAAACAATAAGAGCAAATCTTTGGGTTGAAAAGATTCCAAATTTATATTCAGCCTGAGAAGGATCCAGGATTTTACCTGTTAATTCTAATTCCATCATTTCTAAAGCTAGCAGAAAACAAAATGAAAGTTGATAAAATGTTTGTCTTACTAAAAATAGGTTAGTATGGAAGGCCAATTAAATAAGCCCCAGAGATACTTAGACCTGGAAGGCCAATTAAATAAGCCCCAGAGATACTTAGACCTGGGCTTTTGTGTCAGGTTTAGTACACTGAACTACATGTGAAAGTACTTCAGAAACCAGAGAAGATTCTGATCATGGTAAGTATTCTTCTTCCATGAGGATGGGTGGGTCTCAGAGGAAAAATACATTAAAATAAGATGTAAATAGAGAAAAAAGTTCAGAGAGACTATTTAATGATTAATTTCATGCTAAGAACATACACATTCTCATTACAAGTATTAGACAATATTGTGGATTGTTTAGAATCTGTCACCAATACATTTCTAATACATGAAATACGGGAAATTTTGTACAGCCACTGGTGAACTGCAGTCTGTGCTTCTTACAGCTTCATTGGAAATGGAAGTATCTTATACAAGGGGAGAGTCTCTATATGCAGTGTTAAAAACTGTGTTGTAAATGCTAAACATTCTTAACCATTGCCCAGGTAACATTAACAACCTCCCAGCCCTACCCCACCCCACACCCCCCAAGAAAGTGAACAATGGGATTTACCTTTTAATGTTGATTTTCACGGAGAAAAGGTCTGGGGTTTAGTTCGTGTAGTTGTTTGTTTTTTTAACTAAGCGTAAGTTACTTAATGGTATTCCTTGTCAGGAAATCTTTATTGTTATTCATGTGCTCCCAGAGTTTAAAAAAACCCCAAACAATCCAAAACAAAAAACACCAAACAACAGAAAACACAAAACATAACATCTTGACCAAGAAACAGAGAAGATTACCAACTAACTGGCATTAATTGTTTGCTAAACTCTATTGCCTCAAACAATATTTCTGTAGGGTGTTGAGTAAACATGATTGAAGTGAAAGCAATCATATGGCACCCATCATTTCAGAACACTTGTTCTGCACTATAATTAATATATTTATCATTACAACAGCCTGTGGGATAAGGAAGTCCTGTACTGGAATCTCCAGAACTGGACTGTCCTCTTTCAAACTTTTGTGCCTAACATAGTTATCTTAGAAACTGAGATTTTATACCACCAGGTAGTAGAAGTTTAAGAGCAAACACTGGTACTTTTAGGATGCGTGTAGTAATGGGAATATGGAAAAATCATTGCCTGTAATGAATAAGGTTAGGTTTGAGGACTCCACAATGCTGCAAGCTTGCTGATGTGATAAAGAGGTATTAAGGAATTTTCTGTCGTTGTATTTAGAAAAATACTAGTGATATATATGAAGAATTAAAAATGCTATTGTAGTAGGTCTTCCTGAAAGCATGTATGTTGGAAGGAACTCATATGGTCTGCCTTGTGTGTGCATGTTTTTGGATGAAAATGCAAAATCTGGTATTTTAACCAATAGTAAAAAACCCAAACCAAAACAAACCTGTTTACAGCATGTCTTTAGCATAAATAAGCATTAAATCAGACACCTCAATTTAATGACCTTACTTCTCAATCTGATTTCTGTGGAGCACTTCTGGAACCCTTAATCAGCATTGCCAGACGAGATTCCTTGCAGGAAGAGAGCTCTAGCTGTGCTCGTGGGTTGGCCTCAAACCAGTCTCCGGGAGTATTCATACCACAGGGCATGTTTCTGCATTTACGTAGTAGGTTTGTGTTGAAATTAGATGAAGGCATGAAGATTGTGCTTAATCAGGCTCCCAACACAGCGTTTTCTGAGTGGAGATGGTAATGGACTGTCTATATTGAGTGCATTAAAATACATTTTTCTTAATCTTCATGATAAATCTAACTAGTCACTGGTAAACTTTGGTCTCTTATAGAGGATTTTCATAATTTTGTCGTATGAAGTGTATTTGTCATGAAAAATATAGTAAGACCTTCATGTCAGAATAAGACAAACTGCAGAAAGTGAAAGCTGTCAGCTCGACAAAAATGTAGATGGTAAACAAATAAAATTACAGATGCAAACCAGAAATGTGTACATTTTTAAAAAGTTTACTTTTGTTATTTCAGTTGACATTTTACTGAATGTCACTGAGAGTGAATAAACAAGCTAATGAGGTTTTAGCTAAATCTCTGCAAACAAGTTGTGAATTCAAAAAAAAATTGCTCATCTCTTAATCCTTGACTTCCTATTTTGGGACTGTTCAAGTGTCCCCTGGTTTGCAGTGATGCATTCATTCAACATGTGATCAGCATCAAAGGCATGAAATTCTGATTAACCATTTTTTTGGCACCTCACCTCTTTCCAGTTTGAACTTGGAATCTCCTTCGTGAACAGACCGCTAATGAGGAAATCCTTGCTTATGAATTCAATGCAGAATGAGATTTTTTTTTTCCTTTGCATAATGTCTGCTTTGAAGTCAGGCAGTCCAAGAAAGTGATTGATCTCACCCAAGTTCATAACTTTTTCAAAGTACTGCCGATATCATTAAATTTTAATTAACCCTTTGAGCTCCTTGTATGATGTAAAGATGAGGGAACATCAAAGGCTTGTGTGTTAGAGCAGCAGTGAAATCTTTTGAGTTGGCTTAGCCTTATTGAAGAATCTAAGCCGCAAAATATTCCAGTTCTGTAGTCAGCTCAATTCTAGTTACTGCCTCTGCTCTGTGTTGGAAGAGGCAAAGCAATTGTTACATCCTTAGCTAGGGCTATTTATATACTGTCATACTGAGCCCATCTTCCTGTAAACATTCTTTCTCCTACTCAAAAATGTAGTCCATCTTAAAGCAAATGAATAGAATATAATACCTTATTCTTTCTCTGTTCATTTATGCTTGCTTTAGCTATTATTATCCTGCTTAGTTGTCTTAGAAAAATGCACTGTAGGGTTTAGTAGGGATTAAACAAATAATCTTCCATAAACAAAAAAAAAAAAATCTAGGCTTCATATTTTAAAATTCATCCTATGCAATTCCGTTTCTTGACAGGGCAATTTCAGTTAAAAGTGAGCTTCATATACTTCTAACTACATAGCCACTTTCTTGCAGCAAGTGGATGAGGACCTGCAGAAAGCTTTGAGAGGGGCTATGTTTTCAGGGCAAAGCTCAGTTTTGCCTCTATGCTGTGAAATTATTTATACTACTGTGAAGTAGGTTTGAAAGTATTCTGAACCAACTGTACATCATGGTAAAGAAAATCCACAAAGCACAGAGCAGCAATAAGTAGGTTTTGCTTCTTGGGACAAAAGGAAAGACCTGGATGGGGGCACACTCTTCTCTGTTAATATGAGAAAATGCAGTTTGGGATGCAGAGAGCCAGGTGAGCAAGAGGGGAAAGAAGAGAAGGAAATACTCCCCAGATTCTTCAAATTAGGAAAAAGGGAAAGTCAGGAAATGGATACCTTCTGCTAGATATGGCAGCCTTTCATCTAATCTCCTGCTGACTCTATTAAGAAAATTGGTGGCAAGAAGATAAGAAGGTCTATTCTTCCTTGCTAGTCCTGCCGTTAATAGTGGTTGTGATAGAATGAACTTTTTGATATGTAAAGAAAATAAAATACTAGTCAAAGCAAGCCACTTCTGAATAAAAAACATACATTACTTACTTTTGATGGTTCATGGAGAAATGGGAATGTTTGTGGTTTGGAGGATATTTCGTCAGTCTAGGGAATTTCCACTTGCCACTATAATAAGGCAGGTTGCTTGACAACATTGTGTATTCCATTTACATTTCACCTTCAATGTGAAATGTAGGTTAAACATGAAATGCCACCTTCACATGTAATATAACATATACCAGTGTAAAAAAAAAAAAAAAAGTTAGTAAGCCCAGCATGGCTTTTCTTCTCTATTCCTGGCAAATCCAGCACATGTTGAATTCAGAGAGAAAATTCCAAGTTGTGGAAGAGCTTTTGCTGCTTTCAGCTACATCTGCCATTACAAGTGAATCGGTGCCTTCTGGATAGATTACACGTGTCTTTCTCTTGCTGTCAGATAGCAAAAATGAAGTTAAGACAACTGTTGCAGTGCTACTCCACTTCAAGAATAGGAGGCTTAATTTAGCTTGATTGAGCTAGAACTGATTAAATCAATATATTAGCAGCAGGGATGAAAGTTTTCCAAAGGATTGTTCAGCTGGGACAAAACTTTAAACATTCCTCTAACACTTTCTAAGGTGACAAGAATGTAGGTAATGAAGAGATTACTAAAATTATTTTTTCCACCTGTCATCCTTAAATCTGTTTTAGGATTATAGAAAAGAACAGCATTGAATCTGTTTTGTGATGCATGAATAAAAGTGAAGTTGTGACATCTGGCAAATATGGAGTGAAAACAGACATATGAAAATGGAGGATTTGTAAGGAACTGTCTCCTTCAAAAGTCAAAATTTTCTGAGTCATCGTAATGGCCTATATGTATGTGTGTGTGTTCCCATGCATGTACGTGGGTCACACAGGATTTGTCATTTACTGCTTAGTACAATTTTGAAATTCCACAGCCAAACCTATTTTCCCAAATGTTCTTCATTTACAGTTAATTTTATTGCACAAGCATGAATAATGCCTATGTAAAATGTAAAATAATGTTATTAAATTAAAAAAAAAAGGGGGGGGGGTGGGAATCAGACAGAAAACCAGAATGCTTTCCAAAAGGGAAAATAAATATAGAGACAGAGGCAGTTGGACGGTTTCTTTTCTAGGCTTTGATGAAAAATTTTCCTTGCTATAGAAAGAGGTGGGTGTTGGTGAGTATATGTGTATGAATGATCTGGGAAATTAAAGCGTTTGTTTCAATCTGTGTGATTACTTGCTAATGTTGATTCTAATTTTTTTTTCCTAATTATAGCTTGTTTCATACTTAATATAGGGAATAAAAGCGAAATAGCTGAGACAGTACTTGGTTACATATGTGTAATAAAACAGTCATAGTTCTATGATAAATAATGCTAATTTTATTTAATAATAGCTAACCAATATTGAATATAATAGATACTAAAGAAAAGCACTTGTTACAGAAGTAGAGAAACTTTGGTTTCCTTTTGTTTGAAAAGGCATGTAAACATAACTTGGAATAAGTGAATACATTTGTGGATTATTGTGACAAACCTGTTGATATATTTAAAAATCATACTCTATGAGACCTTTAAGATACTATGAAAAAAAGAGGAAGATTTCTTTTGGCTGTTGAAAATATGTGATCACTCAGGTGCCAGAAATTTGGGGGAAGTATTGCATTTTAACTGAAGATTTATTCCTAATAATACTTTCATTCTGGCATTGGAAGTCCTTTTTGACTGCTTTCAAGGACTATCAATGGATTTAGTGTTGCAATGAACAATTCCAACATTGTACAGAAACTTTGAGACTTCCTGTATCTCAAAAGTAGAACAACGAAAATCAAAGGCCACTGGTCAGCGGTGAATTGGCAAGATGCAGGATAAGTAAGGGATAAAAAATTTGGATTTGCCTAAGCCAGGCTGAAATCAGTCCACTTTTAGCAAGCCTGTGTGTCTGTCTGTCATGTCTTCATAGGCCATCTTTGCCTGTTATCTATTTCCTGACACAAAGAAAGAGACAGCAGATAGATTTGAGAGCAGCAGATAAAGCTACAGCATGTTAAAGAGGATATTCAGCTTTCCAGTACTATGGATGCTGTAAAACTAGTTTCCTAAGCACTTTTCTTAGAACAGGTACCTGAATGTCAGTAGCTAACACCAAAAGAGCTTAAGTATAACTTGTCAGTAGAAGCATTATTAGAATGGAAGACATTACAAATAAGAGATCTAGAATACTAGAAATGGCTGCTTTTTACTTCCTTTCATTGCTTTTATTTCATAAAATGAGTTTAGCGCCAATTAGAGATGGTGGTTTGACAAGCTGGGAAGGTTGTCTTTTTTTTCTGGCAGGAGGGGATAGGTTTTTCTTGCTGTTTGTCTGGTTTTTAACCAGCAAGCACGCCAGTTGCTCAGTGCTAGCCTTCCTCTCTGCATCACTGCTGATGTGGCTAGGTGAGCTAAAATAGCACAATCTGTTATTCCATCACATACATATGTGCACATTTACTACCTTAATTATTTATTTTTGGTTTGCAATTGCATTTTATATTTTTCTGACTTTAAAAAACTTCTTGACCCTTAAGAAATTAGTGCGTGACTTTGTGAGATGTTTTTGGATTTAGAAGGCTACAGTCTCCTGGATAACACGAAAATATTATGAGGATGATGTCTATGTCTAAATAAGAGCTCTTTTAGTTCACTGTTACAGAGTACTTCAATAGAAAGGACTTGAATGCAAGTAGAGTCTATTTAGAAAACAATTTTGCCCTTGAGAAGGTGTAGAGACTTCAAAAAGGACAGGAAGTAAGCAGACCTCATTACAGTATCGGGAATTACACTTATATCAGATTGGCTGGAAAACAAATGGCTGCGTTTGCATTTTGCTGCTGTTGTGCATTTCAATGATTGTTTGCTGCATTAATACTGCAACTGAACTGCTGCAAAGCAATTTGTGTGTAGTCCCAAATAATCAGGAATCCTAAATCTAGCTAATGGCAGAATTAGTCACACAATTCCAAACTTCATCTATTAAGCATTACTGGATATAGAGGAATATTTATGCTATTAAAACAATCAAATGACATGTCAGTCGCTGGAAGACTAACCATCAATATTGTGCAGTTCAGTTTTGTTCCATGTTCACCCATATTTTTCCTAAAGAGATTTGTATTTGATTTAAAGTAATTAAGTACACCCATAATAGCTTAAATACAAGTCCCAACTTTGCTGCATATGACTTCAAGGACTGTGAATATGTCGTGCCCTCTAAATTCAGGAAGTTTGTCTAGTAACTATTCATTTGGTAAGAGAAGTGTGAAACTTTTAAGTGTTACAGAACTTTTTGTGGTGGTCTCCATCTGTTTGTACTTTGACTTCTGACCACCATCACTCTTAAAGTGGTTTTCCTAGACTCCAAGGGAGAATTAGCTATGACATCGAAGTCTCTTTTCTATTGGATTTTCAGAAATTTAAACAAAATATCAAAATTGAAGCGGTTCTTTGTTCACGCAAAGCTGCAGCTGCACAAGGCTCTTTCCCTTGGATCAGTTAATAAGTTATAAACAAACCAACGAAACACAACAACCTTTTTCAGCCTTGCATGTCCATTACTCCTGGAAGGTCCTGCCTCAGGGCATCTTGGCATGTAGCCTTACAACAGCCATATTCCCTGTTACCTGTTTCATACGGCGCTTCGCACAGACAGGCTAATTTGGTTACAATCCTGTCTTTAAGGCTACATTGCCTACAGAAATCTTTCCTGAGTTTTGTCTATGTTCTTCCTTTTTGTATTATAACTGTTGTTTATTATTCGTCTGTTTCACCACGAGGTGGTTGTATTTTGATGGCAGGTTTAGTGATTCTTTGATGTAACAGAGCAGTAGTTACAGAGTTTGCAAAGCAGTTTAAATCTCAGTTTGAAACATCATATTAATAGTATTTACAATTCATGTTTAACTGAAAGACATAACAGAAACTGAGGATCATTTTAAAGACTATTCTTTTAAATGAGTTACTGATAATGTGTAACTGTCAGCCTAGTTTCCAGAAAACTCTAAAGTTTAAAGAAAGAAAAAAGAAATCTGAACTTACAGCATGGCATTTTCTTTTTTTTTGGAACAGAGAAATAGCAAAACTAAAGTATGTGACAATGAAAAATGATAAGACTTCAGTATAAATATGTCACAAGTTACGTAAACAGTTGCTAGATAGGCAATCTGCTCATGTTTTATGCCTTGTAATGAATTTTTGTTAGATTGTTTCTAACCAATAGAAGGAAAATGACAATAGGAGAAATTAAAGTCCATTGCTATTGCCCAGGTTGTATTATGAAATTTATCCCTTAGTTAAAGGGATAATACTAAAGATCAGTTATTCAGTATTAGAATAGCGTGATTAATAGGCAGTTCTATCAGCCCTGTGGGGGCAAAAACATTGCTGCTTCTTGTTACAAATGCAATATAGTGTGGATTAAATTGGCATGAAAAGCATTAGGAGTATCACTGTACTTTCACCATAAATATGCTGTGTCATAAAACACAGCTAACACTGAAGCACACAGCTAAATGTCCTCCCTGGACTACTTATTTTCTTTTAAAAAAATTGTGTTAAATCACCTTTGTCTTATCTGCAGTTGCTCACAAATATGAGTAAATATGATGTTTTATGTATAATATAATATAAAAATTAGAGACATTCCCTGGATATTCTGTCCGTTATCCATGTGGTACTAAGGAGTCTGATGGACAGGTATTTGTGCCTCTTGCTCACAGTGACTTCAGTGTGAGTGCAGGGCATGCATGGACTTCAGGATCAGTCTAAGACTAACAGTGCTGACAACAGTCAAAAAGTTACAACAGAACTACTGAAGGCACACTCTTACTGCCTGCTTACTGAGCATTGAATTGCTAATGAATAGCATTTGAGATATTTTTTTTTCCTGTGGACAAAATGAATCTTCAGAGTTAATTTGTGCTGTATATAGTTATGAAGTGGTATGACTGCATTGTTTATTCAAACATACTTTTGCATTTCTAACCTATTTAAAATTTATTGTCTTTATAAAAACCCACAAAGAGAGGGATATTGAGCTTGAGATGCCTATTACTGCAGAGCACACAAAGTTTGGGTGTTTAATTGACAAGGCACCTAGCCACTCACTGGAGAGAGTAGTTCTTATGGGAGGGGGACAATGAATTTCCTGCCCTGAGCTGATGCCTAGGTAAGGGATAGAAATTAATTCCAGGTGAATTTTCATAGTATTTTAATGTTCTTCTTAAGCATTACTGAGGACAACACATTGTGATAGAAGTGTCAGTGTTGTTTTATATAATTTGTAAGATTTTTCACAAACAAAAGAATTTTTTTTTTCTCTAGAGCTGAATGCAAGTTTAAAGAGTTTACCGCTTAGAGCTGGTCGATGGAAAAAAGCAGTTAGCTAAAATGCAAGCATTTCTAAAAAGGCAGCTTCTCTTCTGACATTACTACCTTCAAATGATGTGCCCACTGAGAGCAGCTTAGTTTGATGTAGCCAGTTTCATAAAAGCTGATTTGGGATTTAGATTTAAGTAAGTCTTCAAAAATTTAATATAAAATAAAATATAACTAACAATTCTGAGGGTTTACTATAAAGATTTTTTTTTATATGGTCCTATTTTATTTCTCGTATGAAAAGCACCTACAATTTTTTGAAAGTATTATTTAAAGAATACAAAACCATCTGACCCTGTGATGTCAAATGTTGGGATTCCAATAACTAGACATGCTCCTTAGACTGTCAAAAGCTCAGCCTCTGACCATTTACTTTTTCAATTAATTAGAGATATGTATTTATTTATTGTAGCTTGCCTAGATTAGCTTTGGGTTTTGCATCTTGTCAGGCTGTGCTACACAGAACTCAGTGGAAGTCAAACAAAAACTGTGGTAGTATACATCAGTACTCTTGTTCTTGGCCATTCAAATTTAAGAGGTCAATGCTGAATTGCCACGTGATAGGAGGCAGGATGTTTTGATTATACTGATACATATATGTACATGCACACACACACATGTATATTCATTTCTTCTCTGGTGCAATTGTTACAGTTATGATGGAAAATTCCTTAAAATATTTTCCAAAAAATAACTTTTCTAATTACACTTATCTAATATTTGGGATCAGTTATTTAACAAACTGAGGTAACTCCTTAAATAACACTATCACCATAGGTAAACTCAATCTCAAATGAAAATATCACCACATAGCTCAACTGCATTTACCCTATTTAGTTTTAAGGACAAACAGAGTCAGCTTACTCTGCTAGAAAACATTGTACTGGTCTATGAGGAAAAAGCAAAGTATATGCAAAGCTTTCTTCATTTTTTCATAATGACAGTAGCTGCTTATCCAAAGGGCAAACTGTCCACAAAAGATTCAGATCAAATAGTCTCTCTTCCAATTGACATTTACCTTTATATTTTAGCAACTATGCTATTTCCATATGATACATTTTTATATGACATGCACACAAGAGAACACCATTTCTGCATGGCAATAAAAATACATTTTTGTGAGCCACCAACATTCTGCTGGCCTAGAAGCACTTTAACAGAGAGGAGACCAAACCAAAATGGGTGATTTGTGAGAATCTGAAGATCTGTCCCACTTGCATCCATAATTAACTTTTATCCTATTTTTTCCCCACAAAATAAAATCATTTGTGTGCATGTCTGTCTGTCTTTGCATGGTTGTCTGTTTAAGAGCCAGCAAACAGGAAATATTTAAAAAAAACCCTAGTTATTCATAAAAAAATTTTAATAGCCAACCTTTTTAAAGATAGACAAACTAACAAGTAAACATAAACAGTTCTAACAAATACTTAAATATCTGGCAGGCTTTAAATGAATAGCATTTCCTCCAGCTATGCTAGCCTGTAACATATATAAAAAAAATCTCAAGAAAGTCTTTGGTATTGTTTATGGTTTTTTGTATATTTAAAGTCATCAGCTGCCATAATAAACAAAACTACTTTCAGATTCAGCTCTTTGGCTATCAGTATGTGGTATTTATATGGTTTCTGATTTTTGGCTTATATTTTGTCTAACAGGAACTGTAAAATGAAAAGCAGCTCACTGAGGTGTGTATGTATGTAGTGCGTATATGTTTTTGTATGCATATTTGTGTGAGAGTACAGAAACAAACCTAATACTTCAGCTACATTGAGGAAGATTTCCTAAAACCAACAAGTATCTTGTTCCTCTCTGATAAAGGAGGTCCAAATGGTCTTGTACTTCCTTTATTCTTGACTAGAAAAGAAGAACCTTTCTTTTACAATTAATTTTGACTTAATCAAAAGGGAACAGTTTTTCTAATGGCTATGATCAGGCTCTAAAAATGGAGATATCCAAAATTTTTGCCGTTTATGGTAAACCTATATCTAAGTAACTACAAGTCCTGTTGAAAACTTCAGAATACAAATTGATTAGTGACACAGGCAAGACAGCTTATGTTGAGCATAGGTTTGCTAAGGAACACATACAAGACAAGGTATTGTAATTCACATAGGCCTGGAAGGTGGTGAATGCATGAAAAGAGAGGATGACTTGAGAATTAGAAGAGGTAGGGAAATGGACAGGATGAAATAATGAGAGATTATAAAATAGAGCACAGGCATTGCCCGTTTGTGAGTAGCTTCCCTTATACTTCACTAAGAACTTTCTCTCTTTTAAAATATTGCAGGAGAACATAGTGAAAAGTTACTTCCTTTCGCATCCAAAATTGTATTTTATATTAATTTCAACATTTGTTCCCTGGAGAGTACTAGACGTTATTAGGTTGCTGGTAGGGCAAACTAAACAGGATCATCTCACTAAGTTTGTGTTCAGTTGTTCTTCCTCTTGAGCTAGAAACTGTCTGGCAATGGATGTTCTTTTTTGCTGCAGTTTTTGAACAGCAGACAGGAATTTACTGGGGTGATTAAAGAAGAAGTCCTGTCCCTTTCTGCCTGTTGGCATTGCAGAATGTGGCACATGCTTACAGTCAAAGTCATTTCTCAGCACCTGAATCACTGTCACAGTGAGGTTCCGGTTTATGACTAGAAATCCTAGATACTCTGGTAATACAAATAACAACTACACAAAAATTGTATCTTTTTTTTATTAAATGTCATCCTAAATAGATGCTTCAATTAAGTAAGGAATAAGGAAAGACGTCTTTCATCTTCTTCCTTATACTGCTGGTAAAATGCAAACCACAGTTTAAAGAGTAGAACTGAATATGTCAATCTTTCATATCAACCCCCTGCTCAAGTGATTCTAGAAATGACTGTTTGAATTAAGGAAATAGGTTTTACCTGTCACCCACCCCTAGACCTTCTTGCTGTTCCTATAGATTTTTTCTTTTTCTTTTTCTCCATACACTTGATTGAAAAACCAGCTGTGTTTCTGCCTTTTTATATTCCAGGATTCTTTGACTCTTTACAAATGCCAGCAGTCACACAGCTGTGAAAGAATCTTTTGATATTCACATTTATTGTAATATAGAATTCAAATTTATTTTCATTCTGTCTTTCATGCTTCTGAAGCTTTAAATCCTGTAGAGAAAAAATATAGATGTGAACACAGAAGAAAAAAGAAATCACTAGTTTGAACTCGAGACTGCAGACAACTCAAGCAGTGAGAATTATTTTATTTGGGCTGAGGTGTGTGTGCATCTGTGATGAGAGAGATGGATGAAAGGAGATGAAAGTGGAGAGAGAGATGACCTATTTGTGCACGTGTCAGGATATGTATATATTTATGTATATATATTCTTAAGAATGGGTATATATTCATAGTCTACATGAAACAGTAGCATACTTCATGTGGATAACACATCATATAAGAGATTAGGCCAAATTAATCATTTGACTTCAGTCTTCGATACCTACAAAGCATCTGTATTTTATAAAAACAAGTAACTGCAACTGTTTATATTTTGTATTATATACATTCAGATTCCTAATGTTTGATTATTTTCCTGACCAGTAAGTTGATTTTTTCTGGACTTTTGAGGATATCTCTCTCAGGCTCTAAACTCCTAACTGGTGACTATTTTGGGGAAAGGAGCTTGTTTTAATAGCTGTTCTGTCTGTGCAGACATAAAGTCTAGTTTCCAGTTAACAGAGCACAACAATGCATTGTACGTAATAGAGTTTATACTGATTTACAGCAAGTTACTGTTAGGTAACAGGAAAAGTTTTCTACCACTACTATTTAAGTGCAGTATAAGCTGAATTCATCAATATAGAATCAAACCTACCCCATTACATAGAAAAGCTGCTGGCTGTACTATCCATCAGACAAGCTTGCCATGCTGTTCAGACATTTAAACTCACTGAAACTTGTAATTTAAAGAGAAAAAAACGTTCCAGTTTCATATCAGTACATTTCAGGATTTTACTAGTGTAGAAGGTTTCCCAAATGAGTAATTCAGGACAACTTTGGTGTGCCCCTTCTAAACAGCATCAGTATCCACTATTCTGTAGAGAATTTTCTAAAGAAGGCACCCTGCAGCCACAGGCTATGAGAAAAATATGACTGAGGTACAAACACCACATTTATTAATAAAAATTTCTGAAGTCTGTTGTTTAGAAACAGCTTCAGGTTGTCGCAGGTGACTTGTTGGCTTGAAGTGAAGCATGGGACTATCTACCTTTCTTAACTAAGGACTCAGTTTTGTATCATTTCTTTTAAGCCACACAGAGTTGAGAGGGGAGATGTAACTTAGGACAGTTTCTGAGATCACAACAAAAACAGCAAGAACATTACAGTTGTTTAAAAGCACTTCAAGGAGGGATATGTCAGTGACCAGCTGGAGAACATGGAGCTCTGCCTGGGGATGGATGAGGAGCCAACAGTGAGCTTATGGGTCAGGATTAAAGGGAGGGCAGGGACAGGTGGCATTATAGTGGGGTCTGGTACAGGCCACCCAACCAGGAAGACCGAGCGGACGAGGTCCTCTATAGACAGATAGGAGTAGCCTCACGTTCACAAGCCCTGGCCCTCATCGGGAACCTCGGCCACCCCAATACCTGTTGGAGGGACAACACAGCAGGGCATAAGCAATCCAGGAGGTTCTTGGAATGCATTGATGACAACCTCCTCCTCCAAGTGACAGAGGAGCCAACGAGGAGAGATGTTATGCTGGACCTCATTCTCACCAACAAGGAGGGGCTGGAGGGGAACGTGAAGCTCAAGGGCAGCCTTGGCTGCAGTGACCGTGGAATGGTG
>JAVKLA010000042.1:6178556-6198951 GCA_034782735.1 Sagittarius serpentarius | reverse complement strand
ATTAGTGTCATTGTTAGTTTCTTCCTTTCCGTTCTATTAAACTGTTCTTATCTCAACCCATGAGCTTTACTTTTTTTCCCGATTCCCTCCCCGATCCCACTGGGTGGGGGGGGAGTGAGTGAGCGGCTGCATGGTGCTGAGTTGCTGGCTGGGGTTAAACCACGACAGTCGGTGACATGGACAGTGGGATTGAGTGCACCCCCAGCAAGTTTGCCAACAACACCAAGCTGTGTGGTGTGGTCAACACGTTGGAGGGAAGGGGTGCCATCCAGAGGGACCTTGACAGGCTTGAGGGGTGGGCCTGTGCGAACCTCATGCAGTTCCACAAGGCCAAGTGCAAGGTTCCGCAAATGGGTTGGGGCGATCCCAAGCACAAATACAGGCTGGGCAGAGAATGGATTGAGAGCAGCCCTGTGGAGAAGGACTTGGTGGTATTAGTGGATGAAAAACTGAATGTGACCCAGCAATGTGTGTTCATAGCCTAGAAAGCCAATTGCATCCTGGGTGCATCAAAAGAAGTGTGTCTAGCAGGTCGAGGGAGGTGATTCTCCTTCTCTACTCCACTCTCATGAGACCCCACTGGGAGTATTGTGTTCGGTTCTGGGGCCCCCAACACAAGAAGGACATGGAAAGGTTAGAATGAGTCCAGAGGAGGGCCATGAAGATGGTTAGTGGGCTGGAGCAACCCTCCTGTGAAAAGAGGCTGAGAGAGTTGGGGTTATTCAGGCTGGAGAAGAGAAGGCTCTGGGGAGAACTTATAGCAGCCTTCCAGTACCAGAAGGGGGCCTACAGGAGAGCTGAGGAGGGACTTTTTACAAGGGTATGTAGTGATAGGACAAGGGGTAATGGTTTTAAACTGAAAGAGGGTAGATTTAGATTAGATATTAGGAAGAAATTCTTCACTGTGAGGGTGGTGTGGCACTGGAGCATGTTGCCCAGAGAAGCTGTGGATGCCCCGTCCCTGGCAGTGTTCAAGGCCAGGCTGGACGGGGCTTTGAGCAACCTGGTCTAGTGGAAGGTGTCCCTGCCGCGACCTTCTAGGATTCTAACCTATTGATGTGTTGTCAGTACTAATGTGAATTTGTATGGTAACTGCCTCTAGAGTTTGTCCAAGTACTGGATTATTTTTTTACTGTTTTTAATAGAAATAATAAAAATACATGATTCTCACTAATTATTGGTATTTCAGCAAAAGAATTCTGTAGGACTAAATCCTGAAATCCAAATAAGATGTTACTAGTATATTGCTCCCTACCCAATTTATCCTAAAGTCACAATAGTCTTTCTTGCAAGCATGTCACTCGATGGCATATTTTATTCAACGTGCAATGAGCTAATCTCGAGTTTTTAATCTCCATTGACTTTCAACTCATAAATCCTAAACTCCAGCAAAATTTCTTATAGTTAACAAAAAATACGAAATTATACACTGTTATACTTCCTCACTTTTCTATTACTTCAACCAAAAAAAAGTTATCTCGTACTTCTTAATACTATTTTTGCCTTGTGCACAGTGAAAGAAGTTTGGTCTCTGGGCAAGTCCGTGCAAACTATCTTGTGTCCACCTTTCTAAACACTAACACCCCTTAAAGCGGCAGACTCATTGCATCCACATGGGTGTAACACTTAGCATGGATCAGCTTAATATGCCTGTAGCCGTGAGAAAAAAATTTCTGATTTTTGTGTGGTTCTTCTATGCAAAGCGCTTGGAATAATGAGAGGGCTGTATGACAGCCCACCGATGTAGTGTTTTTAACAACATGTTAAAGAGTTTGTGTGGAAACCCTGAGCATTTAAAAGCACAGACTTCCTATGATCTTATTGTGGCCAAATGTGGTGCAATCACATCCAAGTTGTGTGTCTGCAGCAGAACCTACCGTAAACTAGATTAGATAGCTTGTTCTGGGGAAGACGCCCAGAAGAAAGCTAATACACGTTCTTGCAGGCAGCCAGGGGATCAAGACCTCGAAGTCACACTGGGAGTACAGTAAAATGACAGGATAGACACTAAGATGTATTAGTACTGGTAATACTTCTGAATCTGAATAATCTATGAATTTCATGAATGCACTCATTTTTTACTCTTCTGCCTAGGTCACCCAAGATCAGTCTTTCAGGACCTCTACTTTTGAGGCTTCTTCTGTCCATCCTCAATATCCAATGTAGCTATTTCCCTTTTTAACAACTTATCAACTTTATGGTTCTTGTATTAATCTCCCTATCTCCGGTAGTACTATGTTGTATTACATCAATGCTGCTCTTGCATCCAGATGCATTATCTAGTTTCTGGCTGGTGTGTCTAAAAATCAAATCTCGTGTTACACTGATTTAGGCATTTGAAATCATGTAGCCAGGTCAGACTGATGAAAAAAACACAGAGATTGAAAAGGGAAAAGGGAGGAATTTTGTCTTCCTATCTAGGTGGGGATTATGTTTTCTATGATTGTCTGGGATCTTGCCCAATTCTGTGATATGGCAGGGATGCTCTTGATTATTTTTTTTCTGCTGTGCCATATAGTAATTTCAGCTGTTAGTTTTTAACTTGATCTGAACTTTGTTATAAGGTATGGGAAAAGATGAGCAGCGGCAAAGCATTGCTGAATGCAAGGTACATGTTCTGTGGAACACCTTAAACTAAGTGTTTACTGCTTGTCTTTACTGTTATCGAAGGGGACTGATTTCAGTAGCTTAGCTGGCTCCCTCTGGTTCTGTCTTTATATGTTCTTAATTACTCTGCATTTAAGTCATACCAAGATTATCGTTACCTCTGCTGTGTTTTCAGAGTACTCAATTCCCTGTTGTCTTTCATTCTATAAACAAGAAAAAAAATTCTTTCATTTATATTGTTTCGTTTCCTTTGCAAAATCCAGTTTATTGGGATTTTGTTCATTTCACTTTTCTGGAATGATTTCTGACCTATTCTTTTTAATTATTTCTTCTTCAGTGCTTTGTAGATTCACTGCTTATTCTTAACATTCTGTTTGAAAAGCATACTGTGGACCTTCTGTATTTCCAGTTCTTCAGAATGCAAACCCCAGATAGCTTTAGAGCTTTGGTCTTACAGGAATTCAGCATTTGTTCACATTCAAATTGAGTAAGATTAATTTTTCATACTCAAGTAATTTTGCTCCTTATCTAGCCAGCTTCAATTAGTAATTTCTGTAGTTTGACTCTCTTAAACTGGAAAATTCAGATATTGATTTGTGACTTTTGAAATTCAGCATGAACTGAGTTATCTCGTATTTAGAACTTCAAGTTTGTTGTTTGCAATAATAAAGAATTAAATATATTGAAAGACTAAGAAAAATGCAGTAGAATGGTATAGGAAACAAGACCCTTCCACTTTTTTGATGTCTGAAACATCAAGGTCTGCTTACATTATTGTTTTAGAACTTGAATTCCAGGAACAGTACTGATTTCTGAGGGGAGATTAATTTAAAACTTAGTGGCATATTTGGGAATCTTTCCAGGTGGACTTTGGACCAGGCCTTTTACCTACAGCTGGGATAAGCACATACTGAGTGGATTTCAAGCAGGAAGCTCTCAACAGAAAACACAGAGGCTGTGAGAAGTAAAAGATACAAAATGTATGAAATCTTATTTGTCAGATTTGCTGATTATATATGCTATATGCATGTATACTTTCTTTGTTACCTTGAAGACAAAATGAATGCTAAGTCATCATGATATAAGATGGCCCAGCAGGTAGCATAGGTGCACTTTAAAACCTTAAAAACTCCAAAGATTCAAGAATAGCAATACAAGAAGAATTTGTTACCCTTTAGTCACCAATACTTCCTAGATGTATAATGCATGGTTAAGCACAACATAACTAAGAAATATCTTTCTTGTCTAAAATATTTATCTGATCCAGCATTTCCAGGTGTCCGCTTTCCTATCTTTTGACCCCTCAGTCACACTGCTGATTTCTATAATTTCTATAAACCAGCACAGCAGTGGACTTAGTAGCCTAACAGGTTAGTTCATAGGATTTAATCTCTGGAACCTAGTTCAAATTCAGCACTGACCAAATGTACCATAATCCTTCTTTGGGCATTCTCATTGAAAAAGGAAGTATAGACTGTACTATCTTCTGTAACCCAGCTGGAAGCTGGCTTCCATGTAAATGTCATTGCCTAACTCAGATATACAACTTTTTTTTAATTAAAAGATATCAGGCAAGCTTTGCAATGCATTTTTTTTCCTTTGCCTCTACAGATACCAATTGCGGTTTATCAGAAGTTAACAGATTTGCAAAAAATTTTTGTTAATTTATCACTTTGAAATCTAATGAAATCAAAATACTAGAAATATTAGCCAGAACAAACGTTTAAAAAAGAATGGTTTTGCTTGATTTCAATTTTATATTTCTTTTTCTATTTTAATCTTTATGATTTCTATTTGAAAATGAATATAACTTTAAAAAAGTTTACACACTGAAATTGTCAAATTCATCTGTTTTAACAGTTTGCAAAATTATTTCTCTCTTCAATGCCTACAAGAAACTAGCTTTCTAAATCTTCAGTCTAAAATGCATTTATGTATATGTCTAACATGATGCACGAGTTGTTTCACTTACTCCAAAGACTCTGTCCATATATGTAGGCACTTGATGGATTGCAGCCTACATAATTTTTTAATCTCCCCATAAAATGACCTGGTCATTCAAGAAGAGGAATGAAAGGACGCTGATTAAAATTGAAAATTGGCAGGAGAGAAAGATAAAATCAAGGTAAATTGTGGTGGCAGAAAAATGGGTATACTATGGTTAGCAAGATGAGAGCCAACCATCACTCTAATTGCATTGCTTCTCAATTTCCAGTGTCCACACAACATACCTCATTTTCTTTCAGCTTTTACTTTCTCCAAGTACCAAACACATTTTTTTGAGACTTGGTTAGCACACTTTGTGGTAGCTACTCATATCAGAATTAATACTAAAAATAATTCAAATATTCGTCTGCTTGTCCATTCTCAGCAAGTGAATTTTTCAGTTAATTGTATGTATTCTGACTTGCTTTTATTTGATGTTTGGTTTCAGGGAAAAAAAAAAACAATCTTTCAGTCATTTGCTGCTGTTCAGCAGCAAGTTTCCTATCTGTTCTGTTTATATAGCATGATTTGCTGTAGCTCTGAGCAGTCTGAGAATAGCATTCAGGAGAAATAGAAAGGATCACAAAATCTCACGGTTTGCTCTCTGGAAACCCACAGGACAATGACACACAACTGTTATAATGTGAGGTGTTTTCTCCATCTTTTATACTTTCTCAGGTAGAGACTGTATTTAAGAAATAATTGACTTTTTATAGATGATGTCATACCAGTATACTAGTTGTTCTTCTTCCTGTGAACTGTGGATTAACCAGTTGGGTTCGTCTCAACAAATATCTGCAGCATCATGCTGGGCTAGGGAGCGTTAGTTATAGACTGAGCTGTGATGGTCCTGTGTGCTCCCTGCCACATAAAACAAGATGGAGATATCTCACCACCACTAGATACAAAATGGGGTTAGGAAACTAGCTCTCCTGCTCAGTTTTCTGAGCTGCATCTACCTCCAGGTGTACCAGCCAGGAAATTGGCCTGCACACGAACTCAGAATTGCCACTGCAGCTTTCTGGGGGTATGCAGTATGGAAGGGCACTAGAGGCACCACCCAGGGCTGGGAGATAAGAACAGGGAATAGGGCAGTGGTCAGGTATTTAGACACAAAGGTTTAAGGATCCAGGTGTTGTGACTTCCACTGCTCGTAGAGTACTTTAAGAACTAATATAGATTTAATTAGTATTAGATAATAAATCACAAAGAACTAGACTAATTATATGGGGTTATAAATTTAAGCTATTTTATAACTAGCTAAGCTAAATTTCTCTATTGCATAAAAAATTACTTTGTAAAAAGCTAATGTATATTGTTGTTAATGGTATTCCATCTAGCATATAATTAGCTAGATCTCTCTTGGTGATATTTTGGGAGCTGTATGGAAGATGTATTTTTCTCTTGTATATTTTGTATAATCAGAAGATACCTCTGAATACATCTATATTGTCAAGTTTCTTTATTTTTTATTTTTTCATCTGAACTTAACTTTGTCATTTATACTGCCTAAATAATGAGCATACCTTTGGTCTGATCTGTAATGAACCAAATATTGGCCTCAGCTGGGAAAGCTAATACAGAATAGATTGCCAAAATCCATTCCCCAAAGACAATACATAATCCACAGTAGCCATCAGAAAGAGGAGTCACTTCTTGGTATGCTTAAAAAGTAACAATGTAAATGTAGCGTTTCCTATTTCAACCTTATTTTATCCTTTCTTTTTTTCCAACTGCGTATCTGATCTAACGGACTTTCAACTTTTGATCTAACAATATTAAATATGAAGTAGATGAATCATAGTTTATCCAATAAATCATACTGATAGTACTTCACAATTAATTCAGTTTCAATTAAAATAGCAATGTAGTTGTTTCTGATGACAGTGCCTTGATCAATTGGCATTATAACTGAGATCCAGCTTTACTATTTTGTTCTTATTGTTCTTTTTGTTCTTACACTATAAAGTAGCTCAAAAAAGGATGCAGACTTTTACTATCTCCCCTTAAAACTTATACATACTTACTAGAAATTCTTGTTCATACAGACATGAATATATATGAATGTGTATACACATAAACAGAAATTCACATACACTTGTATTCATTCCCTCCAAAATGCTGACTCTTTGCTTCTCTCCCTGACTGATATGTTCATTACTTTTTTGGAGATGTAATTAATGCAAGGCAGACACACCCTTTTTTACTTGATTCTGAAATCGTTATGTCAAGGAAGAGGTTTCTATTGATGATGCAGATACGCTTTGCTGGATTGCACCACTGGTGTGTTTTGCTGTAATTTGCTCTTATTATTGCTTTGCATGACTTAACTCTCTTTATCAATTATATTTTTAATGAAATATTTTCATAGTTTCATTTTTGGCTTCTCATGGATGGTAAACAGGTGAAGCTGATGGGGTTTGGGGGGGAAATGAAGTGTTATGAAGTACATTCAAAGATAATTCAACATCTACAGGGTTTTTTTACATATTATGGTAAAAGCATTTCCTATCTGAAGATCTTGTTAGTAAAGAAACACTTAAACAGGTCTTTTCTGTTAATATTATTAATTCTGTGAACTTGTGAAAGCTTTATGAAATATAAAATGATTGCCTAGGAATAGAGATCTATGTTCTCTTGTGCTAAGTATACATGCTCTAGAATTATTGTTGAGAAAGGCCCAAGCACACCTATTGAAAGCATTTTTACTTCATATTTACTGTTCTTTCTGACTGTAGAATTATTGTTACTATTGAAGGGTGCCTCATTAACTGGAAGACTGATACAGTAATTCATAGGTCTGGCAAGAGGCTAGGTACCATGCTAAGAGAGCCCCCCCCAAATACTGCATCTCAATAGGTCAAGTCACAGGTAAAGTTATGGTCTTTTAACCAATTACAGTATAACCAGGAAGGGCACAGAGAAGATTAGAGAGATATGACTATATTATTTCATTGCTGGAATAAACTCATATTTCTGCAAAGGATATGCACAGTTCAGGACTTATATAATGACTTATAAAGTCAGAAAACAGAGATGCATTTCTTAATGTTTTGATAAATTCTAAAATCTCCTGTCAGGGTTTTGGTACCATTGTCATATAGCCCAGAATAAAGAGAAAGCTCCTTGCTCCAATTACTGTAACACGTTGCAAAGGGAAGTAGTTTGGCAGTCCTGAACTGTGCATATCCTTTGCAGAAATATGAGTTAATCTAATCCATTTTTTAAGCATAACACCAGTCTATGGTTAGGATGGGTCAGCTATTAGCAACTAGTGACAGATAGCAATGATTTGTTTTTTGTGGAGAAGAAGGAATTTTTCCTGAGGCAAATGACTATAACTGGGGTGGTGGACTTTCCTACTGTCATGAAGTATGAGGTAAACAGAGCTCTTTCTCAGTTTCTTTGTGCTTTTTAGGAGAAAATAGTTTCCTGGTTTTTTAATGCCACAGACTATTTTCCTGTGTTCTGAATAGGAGAGTGGGAATATAAATATCCTATATCAAGTTGTAGCTAATGTAGAATTCACAACTTTTAGGGATTTCTTTCCCACACCTTCATGACAATAATGGTAGTATCTGGTGCATTTTTTAAATAAAGGATAAAATAAGAATAAAACATGAGGTAACTTTACCTCATCCTATATACAATGGCTAATTTTTTATACAATGGTTTCTCTTCAGAAAAGCCATTTCAGTTCTAGTGTCAAATGTTAATATTAGTCTAGTGATCTGGTTCTGCAAGCTGTTCAATAGGTCAATTCTACATCTGTTGATATAGATAAAAGTCTGCATGGAGGTAGGAACTTTACATATATGGATACCTTCACAGAAATGAGGTTGCAAGTCCTGCAAAGGTTATTCTTGCCCAATGTTCTTGAATTTATTGTGACAGTATCTTTGTTGAATTCATTGAATGCAACTCCCTCTCCACCATCCATTTGATTTGCAAATGAATTCTCTTCACTGTATTCACACCCCTTCTGTATTTGCTTTCCAACAGTATTGCACCAAATTACTTCACTGGCAGGAATGTTTAGTGAACTAGCCAATTTTAAGTAAGTATAGCAAGAATATTCACAAAAAGAAAAATTCTCATTCATAACTACAAGTATTCACATACACAGTTTAAAGATAAACCTAATCCTAAAAAAGTAACCAGTGAGTCACTGAGCACAAATATTTCTTGTAACTTATGTGTATGGTCAAAACCACTAAACTTTGAATGTCAAATTGTTTTTATGAATGGCCTGTGTATATGCTATAGATCAAGACTTAATGGCAGAAATTACATTAATAGAAATGGTATCTTTTTGAAGATAACTTCTGACAAGAAAAAATTTACTGAATAAATTATTTCAATTTATCTGCTTGAACCTACTGTGTCAGAAAACAGTAGAACTGGATGGAATAGTTGTAGTGATCCTTACATTTCTTTCTTTGTCAGCGGGTAAAAGAAAATAATACGTAATATTCAATGACCAGTGAGTTTTGGATACTATAATACAGTTTTTGTTGCTTATCCGATTCACTGTGTTTTCATTGTATCCAAATGTGAAGACTTGGATACAAAAATATCGCATATTTTTTTAAATAGTTAAATTTGCTTTCCATAGTCACTGACATGACTCAAAATTAACCAGTGCAGTTATTTCTAATTTCATGAATATTGTGCCTTTATTGTCTGGAAATGCAGTGAAGACAAAATACTGTACTTTGAACTCAAGGGTTACTTAGAAACAATAAACAGCAATGAGTATGTGCATGCAGCTTTGTTTGTTGAATCTGTGGAGGTCAAAATTCTTTTATATCATTCATTTTAGATTTTTTTTTTGGAGGAAAATATATCTGGACATATGCATCTAGTTTTTATTTTGAGTATTTTCTGGTTCCTGTCCAACTTTTCTCTTTATCTCCTGTATACCAGCTTCCAGGTATCTGTCTCCTGACAGTAGAGATGTGTAGAGGATTAGTGTCTTGATTGGCAGGTTGGCTAACATTACAGTTCTGTTCATATGGAGCTTTCCTTCAAGTTCTAGAAAACTACCACAGACAGGCCAGAAAAAAATCCTGTTTCTCTTGTTGCAAAACAGCACATGCAACCTTAAATTCAAAATGTAATCTGGACTGGGATATCTTTATGTATTTCACATACCAATACAGATAGAATTATAGATGAAATAATCATTTTTTGTCTTCTTGTTCAATAACTTAGAGGAAAGGCAAGCTGTGTAACTCACAGAGGGAATGGCAGAAAGCTCAGGATCATCGATTGTATCTTATACTGCTAAATAAATAGATCAGAGTGCTTTTTCAATAAATAGAAACAGGAGCATTGTTTCTCACAATGCAATCTATTCTATAACACTCTGTCCATGTGTGGCTACAGCTGTATGAAATATAGAGGGACAAACCATTTATATCTACGTTTACATATATCTCCCTACATAATACCATGTAAACAGGTTCCAATAATGTGGAAGATATGCTTTGTAAAATAGAAGTTCAGTACTATGAGCAGCCATCATGAACAAAAATTTTGGGATGATTTGCTTTTCATAAACTTTCTTTGCTCCCAATAGGGAGACCTTGCTAAAACTCAGATGACTGTCAGTCCTAACACATTCACAATCTTTTCCAAATAGGGGATGCCAGCCAGGCACTGACCTCTCTCAGGTAACTAAGCAGTGTTACTTTAATATTTCCCCAACAATGCAGAAAAGAAGGGAGTACCCATGTAATATGTGAAACTAGTTCCAGGAAATATCTTGAAGACAAAACTGTTTCATTACAAATGAAGGGAACTGGATGTAAAATAGCCTGTCTCTGGTATGACTGAAAAGGAGCTTCATGGTTTTGTATCTGACTCGCAGATGAATTATGCGTGCCTTGGTTTTGTGCCAAATGAACACATTTAACTTACAGATAAAAACTAGGGTTGTAACTAAGGTCTGCAGACTGATACTGATAGAGAGAGGTGAAAGACTCACAGTACTATGAGATGATGGGAGCACTCCAGAATCAATGGCTTGTGTTCTGTTATCTGGATCAGAAACAAAAAGCACTGCTTGGTACAAAAAGCCTTTACCTTGAGTCCACAAGTCTACATTTACCCTTTTTTTAATGCTAGTGCATTTCCCACCGTACAACTTCAAGACAACTGTCTGTGACTTCCATCATGTTCCACTATATCATATTTTCTGGTTTAGGCCTTAAAATTAGAAAATGCCATCTCGCTTGACCATTCTACTAAAGTGAATAAAATATTTTCATCACACTTCTCCGTGGAGGGACATTTTTCCCCTCTGTAAAAGTATTCTAGAAGCCCTGTATTAAAATACAGAAAGGAATCAAATTTAGCAAATTTCTTATCTACAAGCATCTAAGTGACCTGGGTTATTCATTTGTTGTCTCTTTAGTCTGCCTTCAACCTTATTAATTTTTACCAATTTCACTGTAATCTTGTCGGTTTCCATAGTACCTGTTAGTTTTATGTACTTATTTTTAGCTCTACAGCCTATGGCTCTTCTGCTGCTACCTTCCTTCTCAGATAGAGTTCTCAAGTTAAATGAAATGGGAAAGTCAACAGAGCTTCTGTTCAGACTTTAATATAAACAGTTAGTCCATTACTACTCACTTTTAAGCTTTCTCATGGAAAGAAATTGTTCTGCTGTTTGGATGATGCTATTTTGAGGTCTTTCACTTGAATCTTACTGCTGGTTAATTTGTAAGAGTTCAAGGAAGGCTGCATATTATTTATACACTTTATATTATCAGAAGCCTGCTTAAATTTGTTACACTGATAACTGAAATAAACTGAGATCCAAAGTGGAAAGTGGTTCCTCTAACAGAGAATCCCTTAGGAGTTGCTTTTAGGAAAATTCCATTAACCTTATCTTTGCAATGTCTTTTCCAAATTGCTTTTTTGCAGGTGGCAATTGCAGTCAAGCTCTTTGTGAATGTGAGGTTCTAACAGATTTGGTCATGAAAGCCCTATGCCTCTGTCTTAGCTTGTGCCTTGTATCATTGACTCCTGATTGTTGTTTCTATCAGCTGCTGCTACTCATTCAGAATTCATATTGAAGGTCTCCTTTAGAACAAGGGTAGTAATTTAAGAAACAAAGGCACCACATTGTGCAATAAGTTTTTGCTATTCTCAAACCTGTTTGGATGTGAGCTGCTACCCTACTAAGTGGTTGTGTGATTTCTCAAATGTGTTACAGGAGAAAAAATTATACCAAAAATTTCTTTTTGACCGGATCGGAAAATGACCAGATAAGAATCTAACACTAAAAAGCAGCTCAGTTGCAACGTCAGA
Organism: Sagittarius serpentarius; assembly: GCA_034782735.1. Lineage (NCBI taxonomy): Eukaryota > Metazoa > Chordata > Aves > Accipitriformes > Sagittariidae > Sagittarius > Sagittarius serpentarius. Next base: position 6,187,041 of record JAVKLA010000042.1, on the reverse strand, counting down.
TGGAATGACTGCACACACACGTGCACACACAACCCCGCTCCGCCAGGTCCAGTCTTATTAAGTTGTTATTATTTGATTAATTTAAATAACCCCTATGTACTCTAGGTGCTTTAGGCACTTTGCAAATTTTAAAATGACTGCAACTTTATCTAAGTCCCTTAAGGAATGATCCATTGTTCTTCTCAATAACTTAATCAGATCTATCTTTCAGGACTAGAGGGGGAAGCATTGCTAGTAGGAAACTGAAAACTAACAAAATATTACCACAGTACGAAGTATTCCCTTGATAATTCTGCTAATTAAATTGTTATGCAAAAATTGCCCAGTGATTTAAAACCCAAGGGAAGAGTTGCTGGTTTTTTTCTGAGATATTCCTGCCAATAGTCAACTCTTAGAGCGCTCATAAAACATAAAGTTGCATGAGGTATAAATTAAGATTTTTTTGTTTTGAAGTTGCATCAAATAATTGATCAGAAACTATAACTGGGATTACAGAACAAGATCAGAAATGAAATTTAGCAAATAATTGCAAAAATAATTGAAGTTACAAATCCTGAAAACTGGGAAACATTTCCTTTTAATGCCCACAGGGATGGGACTTGTGGTTTTGATTAGGATTAACACTAGGAGATGGGGGGAATGAAGAGAACAGAGGGAGTTTTAGATTGGATTAAAATTATGACATAACCTGTTTTAAGAAAGAAAACAAAACTTTCCAATCCTGTGTAAAGGTAAAATTTAAGATAAAGGAAAACTGTGTTATTTCCATTTCAGACTGCAACTTCTTAGAAATACTTCGATCATTTACAAATAGCCAGCTAGTAAAATCTCGGGTGTCATCGTTCTAGCTGATCTTTTACATTCTTATTTAAGCACCTTGCGCCTGCTTTCTGATGTACTTACTGAGTCTATTGTTCGTTCATCCACTAAATTCCTAGTTATGGGGAAGCAAAGAAATATATTTTTATTAGTCATTTTTGTTTGGTTTGTGCCAAACTTATCTCAGCTTCCAGTCACTTTTGAAACGTGCTGCAAACTTCCAAAAAAAAAATTTTATTTTTTCAAAAACATGATTCCTTGGATTCTGTAACCAGAGATCTAATCCTACTTCTGTTGAAAACAACAGAACTATCGCCATTTATATGAATGAGTACTAATTTAGGCTCATGGCTATAGATCTGTGAAACTAAGAGACATCATGTCAGTCTGCTCCATATTGGCAGATTTTGTTTGGATTTTATTTGAACAGTCTGAGGGAAGCTTATCCTGTATGTTAATCAAATGTTTTCAGAATCACACATGCAAAAAAAAACCCCAGAAGACATAAAGCAAGAACAGAGATATTGTGTAAAGCCTCGTGCATTTTTAATTATCAGTTTATCTTCTCTCACAAACCATATTCCACAAGAATGGTAGACACTGGGTGAAGTTCTGCCCTTATTAAGTTCAGCAGCAAAATTATGAATGAATCTTATGGCTATGGAAAAAAAAACCCAAGAGTAGTGCAGCCTGTCCAATGACACGGTACCTTTGCCAAAAATAGTGGTGCACCATTTATTCTCAAAAGTCATTTCCATTCCCTTTTACTCATCTGTCACTGATTTTTAATGTTTCAGAGTTGTTTATTTGACTTGAAGTGGAACTTATTAAAACTACTCTAACTACTCTTATTATTTTCTTTTAAAGAAGTTTAACTGAAAGTGAAGTAAGGAAATTCCAACTAAATATTTTTACCTTGCTGAAGCATTGTTACTTACTAAGAGTATGGAAAAATTAGAATATTCTTGCAAAATATTCTGATCTTGATGAAACTACATTTTCAGAAAAAAAACCCTGTTCTTTCAAAACATGAAACAGTTCTGATCTCACAAATGCGTATTTAACTACATCTAATTCCATGTAATTTGAAACTAGAATGAAATCCAGAGGGTGCACTACATACCAGAATTTCTGCATGACTAATCCTGTGCAGTTAACAAGGTTGGGCAGCTCTGTGTATAATTCATGGCTACTCAGAGGGTATCTTGGGTCTTCAAGTACAGCTTCATCTTGCAGAATTCAGATTTAAGGTTTGGTGTGAGAAACACAGCACACAGTTCGCTTCTGGGCTATTGCAGTGCCTTGAATAGAGCAGGTTTCCTGTTGCTGTTGGAAGAAATAAACAACTTTAGTTAAAGATCTTGATTAGAGCAGCCCTTTGCCTCCAGAGTTGATACAAGTTGTAAACGTGAAGTTGTCAGAGGACGTTACGATTAATAACGCTGATCTACAAAAGAAAAATCTTGTGGCAGAGAAAATCTGAAACAAATAGGATGTGTCGGTATACATATTAAATGGGATAATGTCTCATTCCTGTAATTGAAATGCGTATGGAGAATCTAATTAACCTTTCAAACGCTGATTCCTGAGTATTTTTGGCATCAAGCTCTATTTCTTGAGGAAAACATCAGATGCCAGCACCAAAATGTTTTATTCTTTATTTCATCTTTCTCTTTTGGAAAACCTTAAGCTCAGCTTTGCCTTACATCTATTTTTTTATTCTTCGTGTCCATTAGTAAAATACAATTCAGTTAAGTGTTATTAATTAAATAATATGCTATTCTTGCTTTTGCAGCCTGCTCAGCAAATTTCATCACCAGACCTTCCCTTTGCTGAAGAGTCCTGAGGGAGTTTATCCATTTAAAAGAGTTTAGAGTATTTTGGGGTTTTTTGTTTGTTTGTTTCTTCTTCCTTTCTCTGCAAGTTACCCAGTTGTTTCCTATTCCTTGGAGGATCAGGAGACAATTTAAGAAATTCCTCCCAAGCTCAGGTGCCCTTTATGAGCATGGTTCTGTGGACCAGTTAATTACTCCATGCTTGCCACCGTCTTCTCAGAAATACTGGGGTATTTTACCTTCCTGAGGTAAGAGCAAGCTCATTAGGGCTCATAAGACCCACCTGGGCATGGGCCCAGCTGGGGCGCACACCGCTTCACAGTGCTTCCCTCCGCCCGGGCCCCGCTCCCACCTGCTGCTGCTGCCCACATAACGAGCCCCCTCAGGCGCCTGTGGCTCTGAGGTGAGGTGGGACTGCAGCTCTCTGAGTCCGCCTGCACCAAGGACTCCCCGGGGTCCGTGACCCTATGCACCTGCAAGTTTCCTACGTGTTTTCAGTCAAATATGAATGGAGAAGCACCAGACCTTAGATGCCAGCGCAGAGGTGAGCAGCGAGGCACTGCCCGTGCTGCCTCGACTTCTCTAAGGCAGCGGGGCTGGAGCCTTCTGGAAGATGGAAAAGTTGGGGGGGGGGGGTGCGCGTGCATGTGAGCGAGTGAGAGCTGTGGCGGCAAGCTTGGGGCTAGTCTTTTGGCCTTTCAGGGTGCCTGGTGCAGTGAAAGAGCTCTTGGGGCGGGGGGGCATTCATCTTGAGAGGTCTAGGGGGTGTGGGGTCCTGTCAGCCACCGTCTAAAGTATGTTGGACACCTTCTGTTGAGGAATAAGCACTGCTAGAGGACGAGTCACTTTGTCCTGCTCTAGGTGTGTGCTTTTGGGTGAGTTGGTTTTTACCTCAAAAGTGCCCGTTTCTTTTTTCTCCCCCTCCTCCCCCCCTGCCCCAAGTCCTTCAGTGTTAGGGGGTTGGGTGTTGAGCTCTCATGTTTTGTGTTTGCCTGAGTTTAGATGAATGAGTTTTGCCCTTGTTAACATAAATGGAAATTTCTGTGAGAACTGTATGTCAATTAAAAAAAAAAATCACTACAGTTAAAGTCATAAATAGCTACAAATTTAAAGCAAGCTTAACATGCCTCAGGACTTCTGTCTGTGCTGTATAGAGTAGAAAATAAGTTTCAGTTAGTTAGAATTGTTCAAATGTGTAATTTCATAATATCGCTATTTTGCAGAATATTGTATGGTAAAAAATACTTGGTTAGGACTAAAAATAGTGAGTCAAAGACTCAAATCAAATGGAAGGAAATTAACAGGCCTTCCAGTAGCTTCCATCTCAGTTACCCACTTTCACCCAGTGGACTATGTGCTTTAAGGAGAAAAGCTGATCCTCAAGCTCTCTTGGTACTTAAGTGGTTAAATTGTCCCTTTTGGATCTTGCAGAACAATATCAGTCATCTTATGTTAAGGGAAAAAAATGTCTAATCTTTGACAGAAATGAATTACTTCATATGGGACAGCTACATTTTGTCTGATACTTGTTGTCAGCTTTCACTGGGAGACGACGAACTAAGAAATAGATTTCATCAAGTTCTGAGATGGGAGGAAATGAAATGTTAGCAAAGAAAACAAGTTATGCCTCTAAAATGGATTGTACAAGCAAGAAGATCTATCGGGTAAAAACTGAATGTTAAAATCATTTGCCAAAAGATGACTTAGTGCTGGGGAGACAGAAAGAGGTGGAGGGCTCTAATATTCCTAGTTTATCAAATGCCTGTTTAAAACATCTAGGTTTGCTTCTTGTCAGGGTTTTTGTTTGTTTGTTTTTAAATCCCCTATAGGTATTCTCTGATGGTACACTTCTGTGAAACTCCAGTGAGTTGCCTGTTCACTTCTCTCATCATAATTTAATGATCGCCCTGTAGTATACCCAGCTTTGCATGTAGTTTCCCTCATGATGATATCTTCTTTCAGAAGACTATTTCCTGTGTCACAAAGAAAGAGAATCTTCCAATCTGTCTCCTGACAGACCGATAGTTTGGGCATAGTACTAAGATGTGGCCTTTTCCCCAATTCATTTTAGGCTGAGTGGAAAGACAGAAAAATCAAAAAGTCTCTGCTGGTTTGGTCTGAAAAGTATCCCAATTTGTCGGTTTACAAAAGGTTTCTCATTGCCTTCCTATCACTATGTCTTTTCTCCTAGTATTAATTTCTCTTCTTTCAGCCACAAGGCCTATCAAATATAATTAAGCAAAAAACCCAAACTGATTTGTTTAGATTCAAAAATAGTTAAAAGTGCACAGTATGAGGTTAGTTTTTATTTCTCTGCTTCACTTCACCTTTTCTTGATAAAGTATTGTTGGCTTCTCTGTGACCTCTGGAAGATGGAGCAAAATGGAGACTGGGACTTGATTTGGAGAACTTGGCAATACATTATCCCATTTCAACAAATACCAAATCTGTGAATAAAATATAGCACTTTTACAACTGAAGTCTTCTTTTCTGAAGGGTAATGTGTGAGGTATTTTCCGATTAAAAACTCTGAGAGAAGATAGTGTTTGCAAATTTGTCAAAATGTGTTGTTCATGTACTCAGTAAACAATAAGTATTTTTATTTGAAAATTGTAGTTCCCCCCCCCAATCACACTATGTGAAACAAGCTGTAAATTGAGTGAAACTGTTGTTGTGTGGTTTGTTGGTTTGTTTTTCGATCAGGTGTGAAGTTTAGACTTTGCGTAAAAAAAAAAAGGCCTGAGAAGAGGACTGGACTGTAGATGTGTTAATTTGATGTGAACTAGAGTTCAGTTTTGGTTTTGCTTCTTGAATTCTGCAGTTAAAGCATAAATTAATACTAACAGTCATTTTTTGTTCTGCTGCTTTTAAGATATTACTTTATTAAAAGTGTTCTTGGGATCACATTAATTATTTTCTGCTCAGATGCTGTTGCGCTTACAGAAAATGCACATACTCAGGAAATTAATTTTTATCCCTCCTAAAAACAGGATCAGATTCTTTGAGTGACCTTGGTGTTTCCAGTCAGCTGGTCACAGAGGGATAAAAACATGGATAACGTTAGCTGTTGTCCTGTTTTGCTGACTGTTCTCTCCCCTGAAGAGAACTGGTGCATCTGGCTGAAATGTCAGAGTGGAAGTAGGGGGTTAAAATTGTTATTTTTAGCTTTTTACTTGTAAAAATTTTCTCTTTTTTTTTTTTTCTCATCAAGACAGAGGTAACTGATTTATTTGTGGGCTAAGTAAAGCAAATAATACTGCTTGCACTAAGATTTCCAGGTACTGAAAAAAAAATACAGCATATTTTGCATTTCTTAATAAACTAAAAAAAAAATGAACATTATTGTATAGTCCAGTCTGACTGAAACAAACAGCAGCTGGGGAATTCATTATGAAATCTGGCTTACTATTCCACATTTCCTGCCTGTGTTTGAGGGGTCAAGTAAGTGTCTAGGGAATCATAGCACATGAGATTGATTATCAGTATGCTGTCAGAAACTGGGAGTGTAGTAATATAAGCCTGCATGGCTAGTCTGTGTTTCAGGATCCCATCTGAGAGGATGGGGCTCTGTTCTTTGTCACTTTGGGGGATTTGGTTGGATGCAACTAAAACACGCAATTAGGCTTAGTGGTGTGTTGTCCTGTGCAGTTTATACAACAGCCAAGCAAAATATACCCCATATTAGTTCTTCATTCCGTGCAAGAGACTAGGTGCTATCCAGTGGACATTGGATTGGTACAGGATCATTTTGGATTTCCTGTGGAGATTCACTGTCTTGCTGTGTCCAAGCATATATTGTGTGCTTGTTTATGCAGTGCTTGTTTTACTTCAAATTTGCTAAAACACTGCAAAATTAAAGATTCATGTTTCTATGTTTTTATACATCCTCTGTAACTGAATTTAGTGATTGAAATTTACTCAGTCATCTCTGTTGATGTTCAATTGAAGAGTACTAAGTAGAGCTCCAGTCTAACATATCAGTGCAGAAAAATTATGATTCAAATCACCATGTAAAACATGGGGAAAACATCAGAGAAACTATGTTTTCTATTAGTATTTTGTTTTAAAATAGTACAGAACTAACCTAAAGTGAAGAAATCTGACCTCCCTTTGCTGTTAATATTGTCCAGGGATGTTACAGCAAGAGGAAAGCAAGTTGCAAAACCTGTTAACACAACTAAGAACTACGGGGAAGAAGAAGGAAAAAAGAAAAGGAAAAAAAAATTGTAGCTTGTGGCTGATGAGTACCCTGCAGCTTATTCTGTTTGTCAAAATACATAAAGCTTCTTCCCTATCACCACATTAACTCTTCTCTGGCATTTACAGTATGGCACTGTATTTGCTTATTTTCTCCTCTTAAGTTTGTTGAAGTAAAATATTCAGGTGATCATGATGTTTAGGCGTATAACATTAGCTTGATTTAGACAGTGCAAACATTTAATAATGGCTGAACATGGATTATATGTGGTACTAGGGAAAATGTGTGATTCTCACATCAAAAAGAAGGGTATAGCAGTGGAAGAGTGCTGAGGATTTCTTTTCTTTTCACAAGTTCTGCTTATATCTGTGATCCTGCTGTGTAGCTGTTAAAGTTTTTAATGCTTGATCGTGGTAGTGCCAGACTTTTTGCATGCACATTAGAACTTAGTTTTCCTTTTTCAGTGGTTACATAATCATTCTGATGGGGCACTATTACAGCAATTTAATAATTTCAAACAACTATTTCAGATATTTAGAAATATTTCTTAAATGTACTTTACATATGTTGGTATTCTTGTTAACCATTGTTGAGGTTACAATATTGAATTTATGACTAGCTATACATACAGTATGCAGGAGCATGCATGCCCTCTTACACCAGTTATCCAAATACTCCATTCTGTACAGCTTTGCTAGTTCCAAGATTGCAAGTCTATAATGATGGGGCAAAAGAGATAAAATTTTGAAAATACAGACTTTCAAAACAGATGAAAAACACTGCTGTGGAAAAAAAAAACAAAACACCTGATTCTGGGGTGTCATAAATTTTCCCTAAAACAACTGATGTGTAACTCCTAAAATGTACATCACTGTCAGTCCTGTTGAGACCCATACCATGCTTGAATCCAGCTGAACTGTATTGTAAACCAGCTTTGTGTCATACTCGGATTGTGCCATCAGATGGATGTTTTGGTGCCCATTAGTATCTGGCTTGCTCTAGCTGCATTCTTTTCTTGGAAGACCTGCAGAGTGTTTGAGGTTATTGGTCATGTTGTAATGAGACATTGATCCTTATTGCTTCTGAAAACATTGATCTTCAGAAGAGGTTGCCTGAGTCTAGCCTGTGGAAGAAGCAATTTCTCATTTGTCATAGTTGGCCGTGTCTGTCCATTAGCACAGAAAGGGTCAGTGTAGCCAGAAATATATAACTGTAAACTGAGAGGCTTGGACCATATACTGTCCTGTGATTTCTGGAGCTAGTGGAGATTGTTTTGGTTTACTTGTTTTACATATTTTTTCTTAGGTGGTTTAGGGGTTGGCTGGTTTTTAATGTTTCTGTGGTAAGCATTCTTTTGTGCTATTTGTGTAGTTAGTCACATTCACCTGACATGTGGAAAACAGACTCCACAATCTATAAGACTGTAAAGTAGATATGTTTATTCGGCGCCGGGCGGCACGGAGGGTAGCCCCACCAAAGTCGTGCGCACCTGACGCAGCACCTCACTTCAGATTTATACGATTGAGTGCTACATTTACGTAAAGTTTCACAATACACCTATACATATGCATGACCTATCCCCGCTTCGTATTAAAATTAGTTCCAAGGGGTCGTTTTCATAAACTCCTCCCGA
>JAVKLA010000042.1:6158831-6178456 GCA_034782735.1 Sagittarius serpentarius | reverse complement strand
ATCAGTTTGATTCTTTGGTATGCACCGCTATCATTAAGCAACACTATCTACCAGGTTTTCTTTAACCCCTTCTCTCACACCTCCTGGCATTTTATTAGTATTTCATTATTTGAACTTGCCTGTATTTTCACACTTCCAACAACTGTCAGGCTTACCTTGTAATATGAAGGAATGGTTAAAAGGTATGCTTGAATCAGCACTTCTTTAGCCTCCTGCTTGTGCCCTGTCATTGACTAGCAATTATACCTGTGCAGCTGCTACAATATCCCCTGGGCAAAAATCAGAATGAACTGTGGCTTTTATTTCTCTCTGTAAATATACCAAGTACTCCTGCCATAGAAGTTTTCACAAGTGGCAAGGTCAGTAGAAAATGCCAAAGAGCTAAGATTGTAGAGTGATCAGCAGAGAAGAATGCTAATTGGTGGTTTCAGGTCTGCTTCTCTGAGCTATACATACCCTGAACAGTGAATTCAAGACCATGAAATGAGAAACACTGCTGCTTACTGCAGAACCTATGATACCTGGGAAACTGCAGAAAGGACTCCTTCAAGCAATGTCTGGTGCTTTGAGAATTGTCGATAGTGATGGAGTGGATCAAAAACATTTTCTTTTCAAAACTACTGTGGAGTACATCCTGGATAAATTTGAGCATTAGCTGATGACATCTGTAAAATCTGATGGGGGAATATCTGTCTCCAGTTTCTGAATGTTTAGGAAGTGGGCTCAAAACCACCAAACCGGTTTCAGCTAAGTACCTCAAACTGCCAGGTAGCTGAGAAGAAAACCAAGAGAAGGGGGTTCTGACACTTGTCAAGCAAGATGAATGCCAAATGAAATACTCGGAGCCAAATGAACTGCAGGTTCTGAAACTAAAATGTTGAATAACTCAAATGTTCGAGATGAGTCAGAAAACTTTTTGTTTGGGTAACACTCATGGAAGAGACCTCCTAATTAATGTAGTCACAGGGAGCAGCTCTTGTAACTCAAACTAGCACACGGATACATTGTAGACTTTCTGTGTTGCATATGTATTATTTATACATATTACCCATACTACAGTTCTGAAGGAGAATTCAAGTGTTTTTCTGCGTGTCTATGTAACAAGGCCCTTGCAGGCCCTTGTATTTGAAAGCAGAATTATTATTTTAAGCCAGTCTGTGGAAGATTGAAATCCATAAAAGCCATTAGACTATCATCCTGTAACACTGTCAAAAATTATCTTAATTGGTGAGTGTAAGCCATCCTCGACTAAGAGCTTTTCTCTTTAATTGAATTTTTGCCAAATCAGTGTCATTGAGATTCTGTAATGAACTTTTCTGCTCCGAGGGTCTTTTTTGCTCAGATGTGACACTGGGGGGTAGGGTAGTGTTTTATTGTGGCTACTACAGAAGGACTGGAAGTTTTCAAGTGATTAGCATGGTAGCTGATAGATAGCAACTGAGAAACTGAGACTGACAAATTTGTCCTGAATGGTGTTACTTGTCCAATGTGAGTATCTGCTAGTGTCTTCATGTTGTATATTGTTTCTTCAGCACTGGCTGCTTCCCATTTATTTTATTATTACTTTTTTTGGGGGGGCAGAGATGGGTAAGAAAGATTCACAGCTGTGCCTCACTTCTAATTGCAGCTAAGGAAGGTGTTGTTCAGACAAATACAGCATGATCTTTAGACCAAATTTGCTGTATCTCCAGCTGTTGGGTTTTGCTTGCTTGGTGTTTTGTTTGGGGGGGATTTTTTTTTTTTAAGTAGGTTAGCCTGTCAGCTGCTCTAATCTGAATCTTTTGTAAATAGTTCCCAAAGGTGTAGCTTCTGGAATAGCTGGAGCACACCCTGTTGCAACTTTGATTGTCAAGTCCCTATTTTCCCCTGTATTTGAAGGATGTTTGGCCATACTTTTGAGGACTGATTTAGTCTGGGGTCAGTTTGTGGAATGATCTGGATGTACAGCATCTCCCTATGTGCAAATTCATATCTGCAAATTCATACACCTGGATGGAAATGCAGTTGTCTAATAAAACTTTTTGCCTCTAACAAAAAAGGAAAATTTGCATGGAATACTTTGTATTTTCCTTCATTCCAAGTAGATTTTCAGAAAAGACTCTTGAAATCGTTACTTTCACTGAATGGATTTAATTCGTAGATCAGTCAGAATGGCCCAGAGGATACAGAAGGTCTATGTGTTTTCAGTTGCCCGATAGCTCTTGCTTTTGTTTGTTTGTTGGTTCATTCATATAAATTCCAGGAGTGGAAATTGATTACCCCTTCGGGCAGATTACATTTGAATATGGAGTGACAGGTAATGGTTGCAATGGTAAATGTCTGCCATTTTAAATTCAACACTTGCAAAAAACCTCTAGTATCTAGAGATACATGACCTGGAGAAGAATATGCTCTCACATGATAATATGAAAACTATATATGTTGATATCTTAATCCCTTGTTTGCAACAGGAACAAAGCAGAGAAAGAAGTATGTAGACTTTCAGGAAATAAAACCTGAAATTTGTTCTGCTTTGGTTTTGAAGGATATGTAGCTATTTAATTTTTTTTACTTGTGTGTCAGGATGGAGTTAGACGGTAATTATTTTGTCAAATTTTGTAAATTTTTCCTTTCTGGTCCACATTAACATTTTGACTGTAGACTTTTGAGCTAAAAGTAGTATTATGTGGCCTCTTGTAGTAGATGCCACATGTCTCTTAAGCTGGGGATAGAGACAGTCTTTTCAAACATGATCAGACCAATTCAACATTGATTTGAATATCTGTCACTTAGTTTAATTATAGTGAAACTAAGCTCTATGGCCTCTTGATCTGTCTTGCAGATTACCCCTCCTTGGAGCCTCTGTAAACTAGGTTTGGGATTTATTTTTTTTCCTTCTTCTTGGGGTTTTAATACCCCTAAACTTTCTTGTTTTCAAAAGAAACAGTACACATAGGAGCTTTCTGAAACTAAAAAATAGAAAATATAAAAATTACAACTTTGGGAAGTTGCTGAAGAAGAAACCTTATTTGATTCCTGTTTAAATAAATAAATAACACTACATGGATTTTATTAAAGCACTGTTTGTGTCTTTGATGCATTCATCATACAGGTGTTCACTCTTGAAAAATGTGTTGATTTGTCCTCTTTCTTGCTTTTGTTAAGGTGATAATCTGCTAAATGCTACAAACCTTCCTTAGCTGTTAATACTTTGCTGCAGTGAGTGTTTAGTAGGATGTAAATTCTGTTTTATTCCCTGCTGATACCATCTTTACGATAACTTAGCATTTGTATGAGGGATGTTACTTGCCCTGCAAATATGAACATGCTTATAAATGTAAAATCAGGTGGTTGAATCCTTTTTTTTTTTTAGTAAATATGTATGTTTATTATCTATGAATAACATGTTACAAAGCATTAATAATCATTTTTCCTGTTACTGCATACTTCAGGATGGAAAAATACATGTTCCTGTAGCCAACTCTATATTCATTTGGGATAAAAGACTTGCATAGGAAACATTTGACTTTTTAGTTAAAGGGCTGTGCAGCTGTTGCTTTGAAGTACCTTTTTAGACTTCCTATATATTTTTTTTCCCTCAGGTGTTTTTAAAAAAGTAGTTTCAATGTAATGCTAACTTTTAAACATTGTTGTGCAAGATAGATAATGAGTAGCTCCCCAGAATGGCGTCTGTCTGTTCATTTTAGTTGAGGCCATGAGTGAGTTAAGTGAACCAGTGGTCTCTGTGTCATACACCAAAAAAACAGTGTTGGTGTATCATGTTACTTTCTTTAAGCACTTCCTGATTTTGATATAATTATAGAATCAAGCAATCATGTTCACTAATCATGATGAATAAATGATAAATATTGTAAGTTCTATTAACTGTTCTACATATATAATTTTGATGTGCATTCAAATTGAAATTAGCTCTTTAAGTTCCTTGATAGAACATACATAAGGCACACTTAATGAGGTGTGTGCAAGGCCCTAGAATTGTGTGGTGTTTTTTTTTCCTTTGAGTTGGTTTGGGTGGTTGTAGATATCATGTAGAACTGTCAGATGCAAAACTTACAGAAGTTAAAGTAACCTAAAGTAACCTTTTTAGACAATGCCATGCATGCAGTATAAAAACATGCTTGTAATAGTATAAAACAGTATTTGCTATACAAATACACCTGGAGTGATGTAAAAGGGAGGCTGCTTCAGGAATACACTGGAGACAGTGAGTAGCTGCTCTTTACTTGGAGATTAGCCAACTCTTGGGGAAATGTAACATGTAACTTGCACTGTTTGCTGCTTGTTAAAGTGTTACCTGGTGAATGTAATGTTACTACTGAATTCCAGATTACTTGGCATTATTACTTGGCAGTGGAGTATAGCTGTGGCAAGTTGGTATTATATGTAACTAGAAAGATTTTGTGCTTATTGTAATAAATATGAACACTTCCAAACAGTGATTTGTGCTGTGTTGTGGAAGATGCCACTGTCTGTACTTGAAATTGGTACAGCTGCTACACCTTTGTCTCAAACAATACTAAAGGAACTGTGAACAAGTCCAGCTCTTCAGTGTACCTGCATCATTAAAAGTGCTCCAAGTCATTAGCTCTTTGCCACATTGTTCTCTCTCGTACCATAGCTGATGGAATAGGTGTCAAAGGTAATGCTTAATGCATAGTGGGTACGGCTAGTGACAGATCCAAGCGGTGCATAACAAGCTGTTTGAATAGTACCTTTTACTGTCCATTGCAGTGTGTTGTTTCAGTTGCTTGTACAGATGTTAGATATTATTTCTATGTTCTCTTTGTTACTCCTAAACCACTTCTGTCGAGCTCCAGATCTGTATTTCTTTAACTGACTATTGGTGAGCGTTTATAGCCGTGGAGTCTCCAGTGCCAAGCCTGTGCCCCATCTCCTATGACTCTGTGCCTGTAGTCCTCTATGCTTCATCCTGTGTCTTCACTCCTCAAGGCCTCAGCCATCATGCCAAGCTTGTATTTCTTACCTTTCTGTTTCAAGTAGTACAGTCCAAAATGGACCTGCTTGGGGACCTTCTTTCTTGCTAAGTGTTAAGATACTGCGCTAGGTTTTAGACCAGCTCCTGAGATGTGTTTTTTCTGCAGGCAGATCAGGGCAAAAGATTCTTCTGTCTATGCAGTATCATATAGGGGATTCATCCTGGTAAGGGAAGCTGTCTGTTTCTTTGAGTGGAGGCTTGCTTAACTTCCAGTTTCCCTGAAATGGAAGTCTGAGATGATAACATGTGTGAGGTAAAACCATGGAAAATGCTCTGTAATCATAGATACTCTAGTAGAGGTAAAGAAAAAAGCTGCATTCTGCAGTAATGGTATTGCTTATCATAGAGGAGATATATTTACATGTGTTAGAGTTGTGCACTCAGGGCTTTTTCATCAGTCTGTTATCCACTGTATCATGAATGATGTATTTAAAAACCTGTAAGCCAAATTATTTTGGGGGAACATTCTAGCAGTTCTGAGTATCCCTCAACCTTTTTCAGTACAAAAGGTTTGCAAGTCTATTGACAATTTAAAAAAAACAAACAACTTTTTTTTTTGAATACACCTACTATGGGCAGACTTTGACTGTTTTGCAAAATGAGTGTTTTTGTGAATGTCTCCATCAAGCTTTTATTAATCAACTAGCTGTGCTCAGCAGCATAAGAGATTTTAATTGTTTCGCAGTAGGTGAAATGATTTAACCTGAAGCAAAGCAATTGTTTTTATTAAAAAGGGCACACACCTTTCCTACGGATTTTTGCCAAATATAATTATGGCTATGAAAACACAAATGCAGTCTTTTTTTTTTTTTTTTTAACACAATGACAATTCCTGAAGTATTCTACTTAAAGGATGAAAAGATTCTTTTGAGCATAATAATAATTCAACCCCCAGTGTATACATGGCATGAAGTAAATTGCATTAACAATATACTCAAGAAAAAGGCAAATCTGAATTTGTATGGTTGTAACTTTTTTCTTCTGATAAATTTCATAACATCAAGCATCTGATGAAGGCTTAATGGTTGGAGTAGGAAGACTTCCTTTGAAAGTCCCTTTGTATAATAATTGCACTGCCACTGATGTCCCTCTATCTACCAGAAGGCTTTGATAACAATCAGTTGCATGCACTTGGATGTTTTCGTTCTGTACACAAAGGCAAAACGAGAAGTAGAACTGAAGTCTCTTAGAACTTATATAAACATTTGTTAACAGAGAAAACTTGGATAATGTCGTGGTTTAACCCCAGCCAGCAACTAGGCCCCACCCGGTCACTTGTTCACTCCCCCCTGGTGGGATGGGGGAGAGAATGGGAAGAGTAGATGTAAGAAAACCGATGGGTTGAGATAAAGACAGTTTAATAGGTAAAGCAAAAGCCACGCACACAAGCAAAGCAGAAGAAGGAATTCATTCACCACTTCCCATCAGCAGGCAGGTGTTCAGCCATCTCCAGGAAAGCTGGGCTGCGTCACATGTTAGTGGTTACTTGGGAAGACAAACACCGTAACTCTGAATGTTCCCCCCTCCCTTCTTCTAGCTTTTTTTTGCTGAGCATGATGTCACATGGTCTGGAATATCCTTTTGGTCAGTTGGGATCAGCTCTCCCAGCTGTGTCCCCTCCCACCTTCTTGTGCCCCCCTCCAGCCTGCCCACTGGTGGGGTGGGGTGAGAAGCAGAAAAAGCCTTGACCTTGTGTAAGCCTTGCTCAGCAAGAACTAAAACATCCCTGTATTGTCAACACTGAGTTCAGCACAAATCCAAAACATAGCCTCATAGTAGCTACTATGAAGAAAATTGATTCTATCCCAGCCAAAACCAGCACAGGTGGTGACTCAACTTTCAAATGCAGCGTGCTGGGATATTATCCAAGCTGGACAAAACACAACTTGGCCAGGATTTCAAAGAAGCTCAAAAAAACCCATGGTAAACATGCAGTTATGGACTGTGTTTGCTTGTGACTGAGTTAAACTAAAAGTCTTTTTTTCCTCTTGAAATTAGTTTTTCCCAAATTGAATTTCCCTTTTAGGTTTCTTTTACCACTTTTACCATTCTTAATGTCTGTGCCAGTATTCAAGACACTGGAGAGAAGTGTCGTATGTTTTTTTTTACCTGAAGCTGAGCCACTGTATCTTAGAAACCAGTAAGTGAAAGGTGAGTCATATAAGAGAACAAGATATGGACAGTAAAGAATACAATACGTTGGAAGATGTCTACTTAATCATAATAGATTCACATCCACCAACTCTCCTTCTGCAACCCTGCGGCTAGTAAATGTCACAAGTGTAGCAAAACTTGCAAGAGAAAGAATACAGAGATTTTATCTTTTAAATATAATTCTGAGTCTAATAATGTAATTAGGAATATCTTAAAAGACAGTATATTTTTAAGTACTAGTGATTTTTTCAATCAGTACAGGAAAATGAAAAAAAACTTGAAGGTATTTTTCTGTAGTTTAGGATGTCACTGAGACTTTTTTTAAATTTTTTTTTTCCCCTTTGCGATTCTGATCAGATGGCACAACAGAAAAACCAGAAGGGATATGTCTTTAGTTTGTATAAGCTAAAAAGAATAAAGTTATCGGTTGTTTTGATTCTAAATAGCACCCTTGTTAACATACTGTAATTTTTTGCATCACAACAGTGTGTTAAGAGACAGGCATGCTTTTAAACAGAGCTATTGGAATGATCATTTTTTAGCAAAATGTCTTGCTGCAGAGGAATTTCTTCAGAATTTTCATACTTTTTCATAAGTCCTACAGACACTCACCTGAATATATCTGCAGACCTATTATTTGTAGTTGTTCCAATGATAGTGTGATGTCTAGTTAATCAAATCCAACTCACAACACGCTTTAAATCAGTGTTTCCACCTGCATATTTCGAGTATTTTAGTGCTAATAAAAGCAAAGGTTTGGCATAACTGAGACTGAACAGTTTTCAGACACTGATACCTGCTTTTCCAGTCATGGTGCATTACAGCTTTAAAGGTTAATGTAAAAGCCTGACATGTCATGATGGAATTTGTGAATATTTAAAACTTTTTTTCCTTACTGAGCACCTGGCAGCAACTTAAGCTTTAGATGTCTCTTTCAAATGTATTGGATATATATCTGATGACTTTCAAACAATTCAAAAATGTTAACAGGAGTTTTCAATGAAATACTGATAAGCAAGTGGGAACAGAAAATCCTAAATGCATTTCAAAAATTTATGGAATCTTACTATATCTAGGATACAATACAGGCAAGGGGAAAAAATAAAAAGTACTTTCAAAAGGATGACTGTAGTTCATGAGTTATCTTCATGAACTCAGCAGAAGTTATCCTCCCAGTCCTCAGTTGTTTCAAATCCTGCAGAAAACTGTCACTTCTGTTGTTTCTACCTTGCAATATCAAATAAGTGTAGATTTAAAGAGTACAAACTATTCTTAGTTGTGCAAATACTTGTGGATTTTTTTCAGAGTAGTATCAAAACTAAAAATATGGTAAAAATTGTGAGGGTTTTTTTTTTTTTGATGAAATATGAAATTATTAAAAGGTTGTTTGGAGTTTGTTTTTTAGGCTAACCAGGAAGTTTCCTTTGACCTGACTTACCTGTCAGAAACGAACCCCTTCTCTGTGAGTTGATTTCTTCACATAGGTTTTAAAGTGTGCAGAGGGACCAAGTAGGAAAGGTACACTGGAGTACAAAATGGTTGTTTAGTGTGAGAAATGCAATAAGAAACTAGTACTGGCAAAGCTAGTAGGCTGAGCATTTCTGTGATCATGTGTGAAGGGATTGGCATCCACTGCTCCTTGGAACAGATGAATGTCAATATAGTTGAGTTGCTCTTTTCCAGTTGTCTGCTTTTCTTCCTTAGGAGTTTTCTACTCTTCCTTGTGAAAATTTTTCTTGAGCAACTAAACAATATGTTCTCAGTAGCCGCACTCTTCTGTTTGGTTTTAGTGCTTTTATCTTGTATTCCCTTAGATCACACATCCTCTCATACCTTAACATTTTTCTTGGCAAAAGTGAGTCAAGGTCGCATACCTGTGCTGCACCAAACCGGGCCTACATTTGCAGGCAGCTGAATCTCTGGGTTGAGGGTTATGAGAATGCTTCATTTATCAAAAAAAGAAGAGAAAATGTTTTTGCTTAAACATCTCAGGAGCAAGCTTTTCACTGAACTTGGCATATAATTTGCAGTAGTACTTTGAATTCCCCTCCTCTTCAGCAAAAATACTATTTTGTTCAAAATGCTTCAGCCACTCTGTTGCTCTCTGAAGTAATGGGAGAAGTAATTTTCTTTACTTGTATCTCATAATTATCTATTTTGTGTAGCTGAAAGAAACAAAATGTTGAAAAGAAAAGTCCAGGTTTTCAGAATTGGTCTCTGACTTGGAATGCTTGCTTTCAGATCAGTCACAGCACTTTCTGGCCTGTGTGCGAGTGGTTTTGTTCTGAGCAGCAGGTTAATACAACATCATGAAAACCTCCATTTGGTGCAGGACCATGGTAGACATCCATATATGGAAGCTTTGCCAAACAAGTCTCCCTCAGCTGGCTCCTTGAGGTTAATTTCAAAAGTGCTGATTAAATGCTGTATAAATCTGTAGTTTCAAGTTGCTCACAGCCCATGAAAACCTTGAAGGTACTTGGGTTACATGCATAAAAACATAGCTATATCTGAATTGGAAAGTTTGTATTTAAAGCTATTCAACTAAACCAGCTGGAAAAAGTATTCTACTTCAGGACTTTTGATCCCTATAGCCATCTGATATTAGCACAGAAGTTATCTTACATAGAAATATCTTTGTGAAAGATGGACAATGACTGCTGACTTTATTTTACTCCAGATTTAATTGCCTGTCGTGTTTTGAAGGAACGGAGGTGCTCTGTAGAGCTGACCCATTAATGTCAGGGATATCACTTTTCCTAAGATAAAAATTGGCTCCAGAATTGTATCTTCTGCATCTTCGTCCTTCAATGTATCTCTGTCTTGGATTTGCATATAGATTGTGACTCATGGAAAAAGGTCAGCAGAGACAGAGATGAGGCTTCCGTTTCCATGTTAGTGTTTAATCTGTAAACAGAAGGAGAAATGCATCAGTTGAAGCCTGTCTAGTTTACTGGAACTGGTATTTTACTCCACCCTAAAAAATGCCAAACACACACACCTGTTAGCCGCTTTCCATGTGAAGACCATTATGTCCAAATTCTTTAGTAGATGTTTGGCATAATTTTATGCTAACATGCAAGATGGTTTTGGTTTTTTATTTTATTGTTTTATCTTTGTGAATGGGGTTTATTTAGTGTAATGGCCTCGCCATCTCTAAATGGCAGAATGTAGTTCCTTTGGAAAGTCATGCTTTGAGATGTTTGGTTCATTTCAACTACAGTCAAAAATAATTGGAATGTCTATCTCCCATTTCAGTGTTTATGAAGGGATGCTGGTTTTCCTTGGTAAGACTATTAAATTTGTTATGATCTTCCACAGAAAAAGTTAGTAAGTAGCCTGGAAGTGTGCATAAAAAATTAATGTTTGCCATCCAATGTTATTTTGTGTGAACTGTTAGCTCTCGGGATGTGCCAAATGAAATCAACAACCCAATGTAATACTTGATTACTATACATGTTTTTCTTCTAGAAATAAGGCAGTTATTTAGTGGGCTTACTAGGCAACTAACAGATTAAGTAGGCTTAGTCATTCCACAGCTCTGAAATTCTTTGCTTCAGAAATGAAATAGTTGCTTATTGCAGCTGAACTGTGAGGGTGGGTGAATGGAATGGAATGTTTGGCCAGGTGCTGGAGAATGGTCCTCAGAAATCTTTATTTAGGAATCATTTAGGTTTCAATTATGCTAGTGACTATTAAAACACCGATAAGCTTTCTGCTACATAGACATGTTACCTGAAGTAGAAGACTTGACAGAATCAACATCATGAAGAATTACTGTAATATGAGTGTATTAGTTAAAGAGGAGTTGAAAGAAACTGCTGAATTGTTCAGCTTCATGGGCCCAGGGATGCTTGGGATAAATCAAGATGTCCTTTGGCATTCTTATGCTGCTTAACACGCTACATAATGCAGTTTGTTTCTGACTTTACAGCCATTTGCAATAGGTTAAAACTACCCTTCACTGATCTCGTATAACTTGGTTTGTGAGTTTGACACAACTGCTTAGCTTTCTAGAGTTCTTCTCATACCAAATTCTCTCTTTTAAAAATTCACCTTGCTCCATGTATTTGGCTTCTTGAGACCAATTTTCATCCTGACCAGCCATCAGAGTGATTACTTTTCTAGAAGCTAAATGGAAATAGGAAAATAATACTTTCATAGTGGCTGGTTTAATAGTGTTTCCCTTGAAATAGCATTTCCAATGTTTACCAAGTCCTAAACAATGAACAGGAGTCTTTGGGGATCTATTTTCAGGGCGGGGGGAGATTTTGTGGAATCTTTGAGGAAAAGTCACACCTTTGTAGTCTAGAGAGATATTTCTAATGAGCTAGATTTGTCTGAGTCTCATTTTTATCTGCATGTCGTGAGCTTCATGAATGTGTTTTTTTGATAATTGCTTTGTTAGTCCTCTGACACAGAGTGACAGTACTTTTCAGTGCCTGACAGCCAAATCTATTGGCATACGACAGTCCTCGTAGATAGTGAGGGGTTTTCTTTCTGGCTGGTGACAGTAAGAGCTTCCAATTTGACAGAGGGGGGCTAAGACATCTTTACAAGTGAGAAGGAAGCTGAGAGAGGATGAGGAGGTTCTCTGTCAAAATAAAAGCATTCATTTAGTTCATCCTTCTTGCATAATGAAATAAACAGGAAATGTGATAGCTACATGTTAAAACATAGTTTTATTTATGTGTTGCTTATAGAAAATCTCATCACTTAGCTTACTGAGGGTCCTCATGACTTGAAAGTTTTAGCAGTAAATGTAACAAATAGTTTTTCTTTTAGTAAGGTGATGGGTGGTTTGATGTAAAACAAGTATATCTGCATTTAGAGAGTATTGCAATACCCTCCAAGAACAGATGTGTTCATTATCTTTTCCCCAAAAGTAATTAGTGTGGAATATTTATGTATTTAGGGTTTTTTTGTATACATTGTATACGTTCAATTTTTTTTAAAGTTAAAATAGAGATGAGTTTAAGAGCCATAAATGTTTTACAGTATCTCAAGTGATTTTCTGCTTTCATTTTATGCTTTGGAAACTTTCCCACTAGAAAATGATAGGTTGATTAGTCAAAATTTCTGTAACAAATTAAATACATGCTAAGAAATTGGGTAGGCAGTAGGCAAAAGGATGCCTACACTAATACAGAGCTTGCTGTATCCATGTGGATGATACTAACTGGCAAAGTTAACTTACTCTCTTTGGAAGAAGAGAGTTGAACTAAAACAACAAACAATGAATACCCAAACAAACCCCTTGCTGAGCTTACTCAGTTGGCAGTTAATTGCCTATCAGGAATAACTGTTCAAAGAATCAGAAGATGAGTGGTTTATGTGATCAAAGAGAGGTAGGTTATTTTGGATGAATCTGGTTGATTACTGGCTATTTTTTCTGTTCCTGGATGTTCTGCTTTGGATTTTTATATGAATGTCTCTACTGATTTGTCTTTGCAACTGGATTCCATTGCATTAAGATTTCATTTGTATTTGTTGCTTCCATTCGTGGTTGTTCTCTCTTCTTGCCAAAATGCAAGAATTTAGACCTGTTTGGGAGACTGTTTACAGCTTGAGCTATTGCCGCACTCTAAGACCCAAGAATATTTCTCAAATACTGTCTATATGTGGTGGTACACTCAAAGGTACACTTGGCAGCGTGCGTTTCATCAAGTCGTTCTGGTACACATACCCTTATCATTAGTCCAAAAACATTGCAGGGATCACTTCTATTCCAGTGTTAACTAATGAATTACTGTTCACAAAGGACAGTGACAAGTTACAAGGACACTTCACCCGCAATACTTGCTGAACCACATTATATATCCTTTTACTTCTAATGAAGACACTTCTGAAAAAAGTTGGTATGTCTTTAGCCTGTGCAATACAGCAGTTTTACAATATTCCTGTATTGCAAATGAATGCTTTTCTGAAATCAGTTCTATAATAAATTTATTTGTGTGCCTACAATAAGGCCTGATAACACTGACTTTTTCCTGTCTGACTTGGGTGCTGTCATTGCTCACAGACACCTAGTCTTTAAAAACTTCCAGTGTTATCAGCCTTCATGGTATTTTTCAGCTCTGAATTTCACACCACAGTTCTTAAGACACCTACATCAAGTATGCAGGAGAGGCTTATTGGTAGGGAATTTTAAGTCAGACTTTTTGCATCATTTTCTAAAACCTGTTTTGGCTGAGTTAATACTGATCTTAACTTTGAAAACCTAGCCCATTCCAAGAAAATAACGGGTGATTTGAAAACTGAAATTTAGGAGGATAGGATTCTGGATCTGCTCCGTTCTTTGCTATTTTGAAACACCTGAAAATTTTGAAGTACATGTAGACTTCAAATGAAAACGTCCTACTATTTTTCTGTTATCCCACGCTGCCATCTTAAATATTTATCATTTTCCACAGTTGCATCCATTTTGGTGTCTTCCTCAACCCATGGCTCCCACTTTTCCTTTTGTTTCCCATTTTATTTCAAGTTTAGTGAAGTATCACAGGTTGGTCTGCCAGTTGCAGTTATTTTCAATAACAAACTAGTTTTTCTTGAAATTAGTGGAAATATTAATTGGTAAATGATAGTAGAGCATGGCCTAGTATTTTAAACAAATAAATCAGATTGCAGAGAACATAAACCAGCTTATAGTGATTCAAAAGGCAAGAATAACACATTTTAGAGACTGTCACAGTGACAGATTCATAAAATGTACAATCTTCCTAAAAAAAAATAAATCATCTTTTGTGTGCTGACAGCACACAAGTTTAAAACAGGCTTAATTTTTTGTTGCTCTCATTTATGTAATTAAGTCTTTAGACTGAATCATTCTAAAGAATTTTTTGTTATTTAATCTTCTGTATCGTTTCTGTCTGTTCCCAAGACATCTTCACTTGAAATGTAACATTTCGTAGGATTGAATGAAAATCCCTTAGAACGGTGTAATCTTTCCAGGTGGTTTGCTTAGGTTTTTTTGAAAACAAGAATTTAGTTCACTAGTGGGTTTTGAAAGTGCTGTTGTGCAAGTTGATTATTCTTAATGTTCTTAGGCTTACTTGGGTTACATACAATTACATGGGATACTGTGGAAAATGTGTGATTTCATCTGTGCCGCTTGAAAGAAATTGACTTATTCTCTCTCTTCTTTTGTTTTCATTAACCATGTAACACTGACAAAGATTTGGAGCCTTGAAAAGTCCAACACATTCTGTCTTTGACAGTGCTGTTTAATTTTAATTGTATTTTAAGAAAGAAGGGGCCCTAAAGCATCTTGCATTATGCATTATATCAATTATCTTGGCGGAAGAAACACACAAAATACATTTAATTATAGGTCATAACCCAGCAAATCATAAAAATCCTGTTCTGAAGTAAATAGTTGCCCCTAATTAGCTTTCCTGTTTGCCAGTACTAGAAGAAATTCAATTTATATCTTGCTAATATTGGTTATTTTAAGTGATATAACTCATTTTAAAAAGAGTTGAATCCAGAAGGCATAAAATACTGACAAGTCCAGTCACTAAGTAGTTTTCTAATATTAAAGGATATATAAATGGAAATCAATTTTCAGTAGCTTTAAATACAGTGTGCTGAGGTTGATGGTATTTTACTTTAAATTGAACTTGTGTTTAACCTTGCTTAAAATTCAGCAATGAATATGCTATTTCAAGTTTTGGTTTTTTGGTATTTGGGTTTTTTTGGATTGATGTTTCCAAGAAGTTTACATACTGTTGTGGAAGTTTAGGAGTAGCAAAACTTAGATATTTAATCAAGGACTGAAGGTGGTAAGGCAGTATTCATAATTGGGTATGAGACCTTTGACAGATTAAATCACAAGGGTCTAAAGCACAAAAGAAGAACAAATTCTGCACTGCATATCAGGGCAGTGGTTTGGTAAACAGTGTGGGGAAAATCCTAACTAATGATCATGATGTTTCACTCACTTTGCATGAACAGGGTTTCTTGAGTCGTCTTTTTTTTTTTTTTTTTTTTTTCTTCTGCGGAGCAACTTTTGGAAGTGCTGAACTGGCTTACTGTCTGGTGTGATTGTCCAACTGTTTAATTGCAAATGAGAATTGCTGATATAAAGCTAGTGTGAGTGAAAGGACGCACATAAAGTACACTTAGGAGAACATACAGGTGCATTGTTAAATAAAACTTATTCCTGTTAGAAAAAAAAAATACTAACTTGCATACTGATCAAAAGCTTGAAATGGCTAACATTAGTTCCTGGTTCCTCCGGATTTCCTGAAGTGTTATCTTGTGCTCAGTGTTGCACTCATGCTACATAAAGACCAGACCGCAGCATTCATATTTCTTCAAATAATTACTTCATTTACCAGTCATTCTACAATAGTTTATCTGAATTGGTCTGTAAACATTCACAGCTGGTAAAATATAAGAACTATTTGGCTTTCATTTTGGTTGCAGTTGGATATAATGTAACTGTATATACGAGAAAGATGATAGTGCTCAAGAATCTGTCTGAGGTAGTTATATTGGGCTACATTGTGGTCCCAACAGCAAGCAATGAGGATTAGAATTTCTATTTCAGGGTTTGAAGTAGAAGCCCCTTGGTTTTCATAGTGGCTGCTTTTCTCTTCCCCTCCCTCTCCCCATTGGAAGTTGTAATTTCCTTTGTTCTCTTTCAGGGTTGCTTATTCAAGACAGTCACCAGCATTTACACTAATTTATAAGAATATGTAGAAGTTTATTGCTGCTTTAACTAGCAAAGAAGAGAGGATAGCATAGAGGGACACTGTCAAATTAATAAAGGAAATCATTATGTAATAAAACCTAAATATTAATCACAAATCAGTCCTCCTTTGCTCACCCTTTCCTTTATGTTAAATAGCAATCAGAATATAGCGGAGTATAATTGTTCTTAAATTTTTTTGGTACTATGTGGTAAAGGTCAGAAACAAGAAACAGGATGAAAAGTTGAATAATTGTTATTGTGAAGTAAAATACAGCACACATACATACCGATATATGTATACAACATATGTATATGCAACACTTTGGGCGAGGCAATAGGTAGTGGTAACATGACCACCTTTTTTCAAATAGCAAAAGCATTTTAAAAACAAGAAATGGAAAGCTTCCTTTGTCATAGCACAAGAAGGGAATGTGAGTAGGGGCATGGTAGTGAATTAATATTTGTGTAGAAAGTTCTGTCAGATCTGTTGAGTCATGGAGCGCCCTTTTCAAACTAATGTATATCTTTTAAAGCACACTAGTGTATATATCCTGTAGTACACTCTTGATCTCTTTTATTTTCCAAGGGCTGTTTGAACTGTAAGCTCTATGAATCAGCTAGGTAACTTGTATAACAGAAATAAAGTAACTACCTAAATCAGTACATAATAAAATCAAGTCCAGTGTAGCCTGAGGTAGAATGATAACATATTATCAGGTGCAGTTCACAGATATGAGAAAATACCTTTAGCTTAATAAAACATGTAATCATAACTAATCCCTTCCAATATCTGAGTGGGAGTAAATACTTCATACCAATTTCTCGTGATGCACTTTTTGGTTTTCATTGGTGTTGCTGCAGATTCATATAGATTTATTTAGGATTTTTCTATTTTGAGCCTACTCTGTGAGTTCAGCAAGATCAGTGAAAGCCATTTCATGAATTGAAGCCTCTGTGTAGTTAGATGGTGACATGAGAAGAGGCAGAAAGTCCATCAGAATTGGTGAATGAAAATGCGAGGCAAAAAAAAAAAAAAATCTTTCCTGAAATAGTATTTCACATAAAATGCTTATAATAGAAATAAATTAAAGTGTAGGTTTGCTTCTGCAGTCCATATTTACTGTCCAGATTTGCTCCTAAGCAGTATTGACACTCTGTGTGCAATACACAAGGCCACACTTAATGACGGTTTGGAATATTTTAGGGTAGTGTTTTAAAAAACTCAAAGCAGCCCAACTGCAGTCTTACTGAAGCTGAAAGAAGTTTTATAAAAGATGTAAAGTTGCTTAGTTTGCTAGTGCTGAGTGCTTTTGTAAGGTGACCGCTAGTGCTATAGTCTGGGTTTGAAAATAATCCAGGTTTTGTTCTTGAAATTTACTTTAGCATTTATTCTAACGGGTAACCTTTAGGGTTACTAGTCTGTATGCACTCAGTATTCTGAACTGTCCTGAAAATCTACACTCTGCTTTTGTCCATAGATAAAATTATTTGAAAATCTGTGGTTTAATGTGGTCTGGGGGTGGGTGGGGGTGGGGGTGGTTTTGGTTATTGTTTTTAAGGTTTGACCTGAGCATGTGTGACATTTCATACCATTTTCCTAAAGCTCCAAGATTTGTTGTTCTCAGATAAGCTCCAGGTAAGGTGTAATCATCTAGCTATGACAGCATAACAAAGGGAAGTTGTCCATTGTTCTGCCTTCCAAAGAGACATCTGGAATAGAGAAGGTAAAATCTTTACTAGTGCTCTGGAAGGGCAAAGAAATTTTTCAAATATTCTAGCTAAATATCCCACAGAAAAGTGCTATATAGATAAGTAGTAAATATTTTGTCTCTGTACAGTTAATACTGCCATGCTCATCAGTTGTTGAATCTAGAATTAGTTTCCAGTTTTATCCTGTTTCTGTCTATATGAAGCATCTAGATGTTGTGGTGATTAAGAGGCTTATAAATACTTGCATTGGGGATGTAGATAACAGAATAGAATCTGGAGGAGAATCTAAAAAATACTGTTCTATTTCTTAGTGGAAACAGAAGGTGAGTTCAATGTCTCTTATTGGAGAAAAAAAAGATGGGAAAGTTCAAGATGAGAAATTACAGGGCAGTGAACATGAAGTGATAAATCAACCCTTACAGGATTTATAGCTACTTCCTTAGGAAAGAAATCTATGTTAATCCATATAGGGAATCCAGTATCAAGGGACTGGAACAATCAGAAACAGGTCAGAGAGATATCACCATCTTTAACATGGATTAAAAACTGGAGACATGACTACTACTGTTCAAGTATCTTTTCAATTTGATGTCTAGAGAGGTATTGTCACCTTGAAGACAGTAGATTCATAACTAAAATAGATGATCAGAATATTTACTACAAGGTTTCTGAGACTTCCAAAATAACGTGAGGGAGAGACTATGTAAAGTTATGTTGCTGTAAGAGAATGATTCCAAGAGCAACATATAGTTGATTGATAATGAAGTAGGTTCATTCACTCTTGGAACAAGTTAGATCATTCAACACTTCATACTGAATAAAATAGTAATGTTGCTACGTGGAGCTAGGACTCACTAGGAAACACCGTGTTGCAATTGTACAGAAATGCGGAGGAGAAAGCATGGCAAAAGGTGTATATGCAAGTTACTTAACATGTTTTAGTAATTGTATTTTTAAATAGATAAGGGAAAATGAGTAGGAATGATATGGAAGTTAAAGCAAGAAAGCATGGCTAAGCAATGTTATTTAGTGCTGATCTGCTTTGAAAGCCTGTTGTATAATGGTAATGAGAACAGGAAGGGGTTGTCTGTTGAGAGGGAGGACTAGATTCAAACCCTTTGTAGGCAATTATGAATTTGTTAAACTTTGAATGGAGTCTTTTGAGTTTCAGATTTAAAAAGATAAAAATAATTTAAAAAAAATGCTCATGGCCTCATTATGTTAATAGGGTAAGTGATGATCTTGGACACGAAAGCAGAGCAATAGTTTGTCATAAGTTCATGAACCTGGATGGGTACTGCCTCCCTAAGTAGACACTAAACTTCACAGATTCCAGCTTTCCCTGTGAAATGGGGTAAAGACAGTTATTGCAGGCAGTAGGTGATAATACATGGGATATGATATCTCTAGCTAGATCTATAAGATTATTTTTCATATTTGCATATTTGAAGTCTTCCTCATACCATTTTCCTTTTTTGTAGCAAACAGCCTTTTACATTGGACACTACATCCTGGAGACTATAGTAAAATAGTTTCATATTCCCAGGTCTTTGCAGAAAAAGACCCATCTCCTAAAATGGTGGAGTTGTTTGGTGGAGTCTCATGGGAAAAAAAAATCACACATAATTGTACCAGTTGTGTTGTGGCTTAACCCCAGCCAGCAACTAAGCACCACACAGCTGCTCACTCACATCCCCCCCACCCAGTGGGATGGGGGAGAGAATTGGAAAATAAAGTAAAGCTCATGGGTTGAGATAAGAACAGTTTCATAGAACAGAAAGGAAGAAAATAATGATGATAACAATAATAAAATGATAATAAAAGGACTGGAATAAACAAGAAAAGTGATGCACAATGCAATTGCTTACCATGTGCTGACCGATGCCTGAGCCGTGCCCCCTCTCCATCCCACCCCCCCCCAAGCTGGGCATCATGTCCCATGGTATGGGATACCCCTTTGGCCAGTTTGGGTCTGCTGTTCCAGCTGTCTCCACTCCCACCTTTCCTGTGCCCCTCCAGCCTTCTTGCTGGCTGGGCATGAGAAGCTGAAAAGTCCTTGACTGAGTCTAA
>JAVKLA010000042.1:6144355-6158743 GCA_034782735.1 Sagittarius serpentarius | reverse complement strand
TCATACCGAACTGAAAACACAGCACTGTACCAGCTACTAGGAAGACAATTAACTCTATCCCAGCCGAAACCAGGACAAGTTATTTTGTGAAAGAGATAAATGAAAACTATGAAATAAAGACAATCACGTTTGGTTTTTTTCTTTTGTTTTACTTCTGAAGTGAATGGAAGTGAATTAAGAGTTAATTTAGGGTAAGACTAAAATCACTCATAATAAGGGAGGAGGGGAAGGAACCAGAGACCTCTTCAGTAGCATATTCTAGGTTGAAATCAGGAAATTATTTAAGAAAAACATTATTAAAAAGGAAAGAGGAGTAAAGTACAGCCTTACTCTATATGAACATTTAGTGCTAATCGTAGAATATTAGTAACAGGGTACTGCCAGACATTTTAAAATCTCCACATCTAAGACAACACACGGACCATTTTGTTTTGCAGATTTGTGTTCAAAATACCTGAGAAGCTGTGTTAGATACTGATAGGATTCAGAATTTGCAGCCTAAAGGGAATTACAAATGATAATACAAAATTTGTTAGGCACAAATAGATAAGTATTTCAGAGTGCTGTGGAACTAAGAATTTTCTGACCTGGAGCGAATGTCCTTCAGAGAAGGCAAATGCTACCTTTAGAACAAGACCAAAGTATGATTTTAATCAAAAGACAAAAAGAATTACTGTTTTACAGAAATCTTTGAATGTACTTAAATGATGATAACCCATTGAGTTTCCAGCTCATGATCCTGGTTATGTTATGTATTGAAGATCTTATGAGTTCTCCAAATGTGTTATTTGTTATCACTATTTATCCTCAGGTTCATATCCTGTGTGGGCTGTAGAAAATCAGTCAATTAGTAGTGGTAGGTGGGTAGATGTCTCGGGGATTAAGGCACTCTGATATCTATTTGTTAATCATGCAAATAAATAAGGAAAGGCAGATGCCAGGATCTGTTGTTACCTAGATACCAGGGACTGTGACTCAGAAGCTTTTGATCTTTTATCACTACATAGAAGTTTTTTCTCTGAGTCTGAAAATAACTACTTTTCACTTCTAATATTTTATTGGATGTTTTTTTCTGACAGGAATTAAAGAAGAGAGTAACTTGTATTGTTTGTGCACGTATATGACCACTTTAATCATATTTTAAAAGCGGATTTTTTTGAGAGTTTCTCAGTTCTTACATTTTTAATCCCTGCTTAAAATGGGATTTTTGTCAAACAAGAATAAACTTAAGTAAAACCTGTTTGTGTATTTGGTCAACATCCCATTGTTAAGCTTGGTTCTTCCCAAGAAAATATCACTGTAATCTCTGTAGCAAGCAGCTGTGATTATTGCATATTAAGGATAAGGAGAAAAATTTATGAGGTAAACTTAAGAAGTACAGCCATATCTTCTACTGCAAGTTTTTGTTTTTTCTCACTGACTGTAAAGAATACAATTAGAGGTGAAGAAGCATAAAAGGGTGCAAAAACTGAAAAACACTGGTGGAAGATAATAAATACTGGAATTAATATGGTTTATGTGCCTTGAGTTAGGTTGCCTTGTATAAATGTGTCCTGGGTTCAGCCAGGATAGAATTAATTTTCACAGGAAAGATTGGGAGGGGGGCACAGCCAGGACAGCTGACCCAAACTAGCCAAGGGGGTATTCCATACCATGCGTCCTCATGCTCAGTATATATATTGGGGTAGGTAGCCTGGCAAGTTTTCTTTTTCTTTGGTGGTGGAGCATTAGGTTCTGGGTGGTGAGCAATGTATTGTGTATCACTCATTTTGTATTTTGGTTTATTTGTACTATTGTTACTATTGTAACTTCTCGTTGTGTTGTCCCAGTAAACTGTCCTTACCTCAAGCCCCGAGGTTCTGCCTTTCTTTGTCTGCTCCCTGGTTCTCCTCCCCACCTCTCGCCTCGGAGCGGGGCTGGGGGGAGCAGTGAGTGAGGGGCTGCGTGGTGCTTTGTGATCGGCTGGGCTCAAAGCACGACAAAAAGGTGTGTCATTTTTGTCTTCAGTATTGAAGTCCCCTCCTCCTGAAAGGATCAATGTCTTGTTTCTTTGTTAGTATTGTTTTCTCAAACAGTTATTTCAGGGTTTAAAAAACATTTTTGCATAAAAATTAAAAGAGAAATTGGAGCCAGATGCAGGAATTCAGTATGGAAAATATTAACCTGGACTGTCAAACTAAGCTTACAGAAACAATGTTGCATGATAGACAATATAAAAAAAAAAAAATTCAAAATAAGCTGTAGAGCTGATGATGTCTGGTATCTTGGGAATTCTTCTTAGGGCTACCAGTTAAAAGTGGTTTCCACTGGAAATGTGAGAAATCCCTTCCCAATACAGAAAAGAAAGTGGTGAGCAGAAATAGAGAAAACCTCTTGGAACCCAGAAGAATACCACAGTTAGGAAATGTGACATTTGTATGCAGTCTTGATCATTTTTTAATTTTTCTTTTTTTAGTCTATTAGGGGTTTGTGTTCTTTGAATTCTGTAAGGGTTTTTGTTCTCTTAAAGTTTGTTCAGTACATAGATTGAAGGTATGTGTGTATATATAGCTGTAATAAAGCTAATTTTTAATGACATGGTTCCATTTGTGTTAAAAAATGAAAGAGAATGTGTTTGTAGTAGGGATATAGGAATAACATTGTTCTGATAGTGTAGATTGTCTGTCACAACAATAGAGATAAGGTGAAATACCTTTCAATGAAGGATGGAATGCAAAAAACAAACATGGGAGACAACTTAGTTCTGAGTTTAGAGTGGGTGTTTGGTGTTTTGTTTTTTTTTTATTGTGAAGCAAGAAAAGAGGCATCCCAAAGTAATGCTGGGAAGTTTCATGCCATATGGTCTATATGTGCCAGAATTTACTTTTTCTTTATGAAGACCAACGATGGTGTATTTCTAAAGCTTTTTTGTTTTTTGTTTTAAATCTCAGTGCACACTATCACAGTACACAGGCCTCTGAAGAGGTGTGGAAAAAAAGAATCAGGAAATGACCTCCTCTGTTTCAGTTCAATAACGTTAGGAATTTGAAGCTTATTATATTGAGACATTTAAGGATGGGAAACAAAGAAAAAGGGCTACTCCTGCTTATTTACTGATGATTTATTTGTCATTTCTCTCCCCAAAAAAGGCTACACATACAGCTGTAAAACTGCCTGTGAAGTCAAAACTGTCCAAAAACCTGGGGAATTCTTATTTTATGTCTAGGAACTGTGAATGGAGGAAACTGTGAGGAGAAGGAGAGATCTGTTTTATTTCAACTGGAAGCTGTTACATTGTTGTGGAATGTTAAAAGTAATTGGTTTTAAAAAGATGGGAGGGGAGGGTGAGTACAAACTTGTACTGGTATTTCTGTTCTCGTTTGCATCTAGCCACCTATATGGGTAGGTCAGTGCCTGCTAATTTATTTCTTAGATGAGTAATTCCAGACAGTTAAACTACTGGACTGAGATCAGCTGAATTCAAATTAGACAGTCTTTTCCGTATTTTTTCAATATAGAGTATAATAAAAGTTGACAGATATGTCTTATTCTTATTTTCCCATGATTCCTAAGGCTTGGCAACTTAATACTGGAACATTTAGGGGTTGAGAGAAGTAGCTAATAAAATAATCCTGTCGCACATTTTGTATTTTTTGCTAGTGTATTTATATATGTATACATCAGATATGTAAAGGGAAGTCATATATCCGGTCCTACTGTTTATTTAAATTCTTTGCAGTTCTTAATGTCATTTTGAAAGGGCTGAGAAAAGGTTTTCTTTATGTTTAGCTCTACTTAAGATGCCACTTAGGATGGCCAGTGAAATGCATGCTGAATGACAAATAAAAGTTGGTGTGCTATGAAGAGAAACATGTTAGCTAAACAAATCCAGATTCTGATAGAAGCAGAAAAAAAAAAAAAAAAAGTTGTAGTGAAAAGTTGTATATTAGGGTCTAAACACTTCTAATCATTAGTCTGAATACTTCTCCTCCCTTAGATCACCAGGTGGATGTCTAATTTCTATAACTGCTTTTATAATTATTTTTTAGAGAACATGGTCTTTTATGTACAGATGCAATAGAAGACATTTAGCTCAGTCAGCAAAATCACCTATTTTGTAATTATCCCATTTTCATTTTATATAAACTTAACCTTCATTTCATACAAGATGTAGGTTCAATAGCTACTGTTCTGTTTAGGGCATAAGGCAAAGAAATGTTATTTAACTGTGAAAATAAGTCTGTGAATCTTGCAACTCCTTTTTTTCCTTAGAAAACAGCAAGGATTATTTCTATCAGGAAAAAAAATACATAGCTCTGTAATGGATGTTCTTTAAGGGACAGTGTTCTACAACTGTAGAGCATTATAAGTAAAGATTTATTTTTTTTTCTGTGATACCTTAAATATAAGGTGTAATGCAGAACTGAAAATAAATTCTAAAGGTGCAAGATTTTTTTGGTTGGAAGACATCTGAAAAGATGGTAGTTTAAGTCCATTCTGTCTTATGTTTGTGGTTAAAGAACTTACCAGTGTGTTTTGAGATTTTTCTTCTTCCTTTTTTTTTTTTTTTTTTTTTTTGTCATCTGTCATGTTATGCCCTTCTGTGATTCCTTTCAGCTTTTCGTTAGTGTTAGGTTTAATTGTCCCCATCTTCCATAAAAGGTGAGTTTCTTAAACTCTGGTCTTTTTGCTCCTTGACCCAAAATATATGATTATATCAAGGAGGCTTATTTATATGCTAGCATTAAACAGAAAAGCATGACTGAGTTATATTGGGTTTTTTCGGCTTAGCTGTAGTTGTCAAGTTGAACAATGCTTTTGTTTTCTGAGCTACCTTGTACCTTGTTTTGACATACAGTATCATTGAAACATTTAGACCCACTCAGTGACCCAATTAGGGTTTTGAATGTCACCATGGAGTGTTATACAATTGCACACCCTAATGGTGCTTCTCATATTTTATAGACTTGTCTCTTTATAGAATTCTGGTTTTTTTGCACTGCTGCTTCCATTTGTGACCCTAGGAGACCACTGATGGTAACAGTTAAACCACTGGCAATAGGAATTGTCTCCATTGACATGAAAGCTGTTTCTGGATTGCCAACCAACAGGAACTTCTTCTTCCATTAATGGTGGCATTTTGTATCAGTGTTACCTCCTCCACGGGATAAAACAAAAGGGTAGTGTGAAAAGGAAGTAATTACAGCATAATTAAACTGATTTATGTGTTGTTAGGAAGAAACTGGGTTTCAAAAGAAAGAATAGCTTTAAAAATAACACAGTGAATTTAACTGGAGAATCTCTTT
Source organism: Sagittarius serpentarius (assembly GCA_034782735.1). Classification (NCBI taxonomy): domain Eukaryota; kingdom Metazoa; phylum Chordata; class Aves; order Accipitriformes; family Sagittariidae; genus Sagittarius; species Sagittarius serpentarius. The sequence goes on along the minus strand of JAVKLA010000042.1, from coordinate 6,153,458 downwards.
AAGTAATTGTCTCTGAAAGCTGCAGCAAGTAAGTACTTTTGGATCAAAACACTGTTTGCAAAATATCACCGACTTACCTGTGCTTACCAAAAGAATCCAATCTGAAGTATAGTGAACTCTGTGTGTGTTTACTTCAGTAAATGCTATTTGGTCATTCAGATTAACTAGGGGAAAAGATGGAGACCTTTTCTCTTTCATTGAGTAGAATTTCCAGTTAACACTTGTAAGATGGTCAAGCATGGGTTCCCTTTTTACATCCTGAAAAGGTAAATTTTATGGAGAGATTAACAAGATGGGTTGGACTTTTCAACCAGCTTAGTTGTGAGTCTTTTATGTTAAATCTTAGAGAATGCAAAATATTTTCTTGGAAGTTGCTGATTGTGCATTTTAGTTCATTTCACAACATGTAAGTTTGAAGACTGTAAGAACATGACCCTTCTAATGTGGGGGAAAATGAAGAATACTCCAGTGAATCTTCAGTATGTGTTTGTCAGTTGGGATAGTACTCTGTTTTGTCAGTATGCTGCAGGGCCATCTACAAGCTTCTTTACAGAATATTTCCCTTGCTCTCTTATTCTAAGCACTGTGTAAGAGAATCTTCAAATTTTGATGGAGATGTCAGGGAAAGTGGAGTGGCAGCTGTCTCCAAGAGATTTTTTAAAATTATTATTACTATTTTTTTTATGTCCACAAGATTAGCAGTTGATTATATGAAAGTCATTAATAATATAGTGCAATGCATTAGCTACATTTGTTAAACCCACTTAGTACCTGCTCTGCGAAAAAGTGTTTCATGTTGTTAGTCCACACTGGGGCCCTGGACACAGTAATTAGATACCAATGTACTTTGCAAATCACTCGTGAAAATTCTTAAAGTAAGCTGAAGTAGCTGCAGAGGGATACTTCTTCTATGTCTGCCTTTCTGTATTTTTATTTCACTCTTCATGCTTCTACAGATGATTGGCTTCCTTCTTTCTCTTTGATGTGTATTAAATCAGCCCATTTCTGACTGATGAATGGAGAAAGCTGGAGCCCATGGTGACTGCAGCATCAGACTGCTAAGTACATGCTCATTGCTTAAGTGTTTTGGAATACATCTTATTCTCTGAGGCAACCAGAGACGTGTTTTTACATACTGTCAAGCCAAGTTACTTGAGGAAGTGCAGGGCATAGAGTCTAGCTGCTAATGTACAGTCTGTTGAGCAAGGGGTGAGCTGGCCTTACCTCCTCACTCCTGGACAGCTTTAACTTCATGTACATTGAATGGACAGTTTAGTGCTGGGCTGATGCTGATCTACGGATTTGCTCTCTTATTGTCCTTTGGTACTTGGGTGGGAGTTTTTTCGGGGGGGGGTGGGTAGAGTGGCATTTCCCCCCTCCCTGAGGTTTAAGAAGCTTCCTAGTCCTCATCAACAGGATTCTGTCTAAGGTGAGAAGAACTAGAGAGTAACAAAATTAAAGGGATATAAATTCCCCTGCACACACCCACACCAAAACGTATTTTTAGGCCAACAAAAAAAATTGATACTGAATATATTCAATTACTTAATCCACAGAAATAGAACATATTTTATTTCTAAAGAATAAAACAATTGTATTTTTGATGGAGCAAAACCAAAAACATAAATGTTTTCACTTTACATAATGTTGAATAAAAGAACTGAATCCTAAGCAAAACTAGTTTTCTGTTAAAATTCTCTTCCTTGTTAGCCATTCAACCATTTAAAAAAAAAAAAAAATTCCAATCTGTCTATAACCTGCCAATCTTTTTTTTTTTTTTCCTACCCATCCTAGGAGCTGTGACAAAGAAATTGTCTTTCCCAGTAAGTTGAAATGTTTTTAATGACAGAAAACCTGATAATTTTAATTCTTCTTAATAGAAGAATCCATAAGATTAAGCTTCATTTTTTTAGATTTCAAAAAGCATAAAACTTACTATCAGTTTCCTAATCTGTGAGATTACTCAAAAGTTGTATTCTCTGATCCTTCTGGTCTAATACAACACCTAGGGAATGCCTTAGCTACTATTATAGAGGTGAAACCAAAGTGTCATAAATATATTTATACTTTTAAGAATTCTGCTTCTTTGGTTGACAGCCTTTCTTTACGAAGTGTAACTTGTCACTGGGCTAAGCTTAAAGGAGTGCATCCAGTTTAAGTTCAAAACAGTACGAAGCTAACAAAATTCAGGATGAGTATGGGGGGGGGCTGTGTGTGCACGTGGAGGTATTTGTGGGTTTTGGTTTGTTTTTTAACAAATATACTGTTCAGAGCTTAGACCAGTACTGCTTTCTTTGTTAATTTCTTGAGAAATACTGGACAGGATCCATATCTGGATAATAGCTTTGTGCTTTCAGCCAGGCTTCATTTGAAATGCTTAACAGAAAGTACCAGCTATTTACAAGAAGTCGTCCGTGTTTTCTTACCCAACAGGTGCAGTGGCTTTTTTATAAATGAAGGAATGTTTATCTGAAGTAAATGGAGTGCAGACCCAAAATTGTTTGGGTTCATTTAATACTGCCTATGTGACCAATACTAACTTTGATAATAGAGCTCTTGCAAATGACTCAAATACAGATTTGTGGTTTTATTTACATACAAATGTTAATTAACATTTTAAAGAAAATCAGTTTTCCTTTTTTTAATGCTGTCTTCTATTCTTTATCCTAAAGTAAAGAATAGTGGAGGGATTTTTTTTTTTTTTTTTGAGAAGATAATCTTCAACAAATTATCTAAACACTCCTGTAAAACTTTCAAATACGAGAACGTTATCTTTCTGGAGGTGGGATTTTTGTGTGTGTGTGCGCGGTAGCAGGCAAGAAACAATGTAGTATTTTGAAATGCAGGAGAAAAAGAATGTCTCTGAAAAGCATGGAGAAATCAAGGATAATACAAAATTATTCACAGTTCTATAGTAAACCATATAATTAAATATTTAAAAAGCAATGTTGTTACAGTATGATAAAGCAAGTAGTGAAGACATTGGGACTTAAACGGTCACACGGCCTATTGTGCAAAAAGTAACTGCCAAAGATTTTTTGTATTGCTAATGTATATTAATTGCTATGTAACTGTATACTTTTTATATTTTTTCCTGCAGCTTAGGGCATTCAAATACTTGCATCTTTAATGTGAATATTTTTGTTTGAGGAGAACAATGTAACTCTGTGGGCAATTTTTATGCTGTAATATAGCGGGGAGAACAAAAGGAAAAAAAACCAAACAAAACCAAAACCACTGAAAAAAACCCTATATACTATTCAGAACGCTTTTAACAACAAATTTGGCCTGAAAACATTAATGTCAGGTTTAAATCTCATGCAAATAAAAGAACGCATTTATAAATCCCTCAAGAATCTTTATTTTAACAAAAATGTTCAAAAAATTTTGGTTTGAAGGCCAATATAGTAATCCCTTTTATGCAGCACCAATAAAGATTATGTGATCCTAGGGGAACTAACCTGTTATAGTCAACAGGCCTTTCTCTATCACTGCTTGCTTCCCTCATCTGAAAGATGTTCAACATCCTTCAATTCCAGGGCTGAATGGTGACATGCCGTCATTGTCATTGTATTCCATCATATATTTAAAAGAACAGGACACTTGTGATAGCATTATATCTATTTAGTTTTATGTAATGATCACATTGTTTACTATATATTCCACTTGTTATCTTAAAGGATTTTTTTTTTTTACACTTCTATCCTATACAAAGGTTTCTTTGGCATTTCTGAAGGGTTCTACAGCTGCACTGTAAGATTTTTAAAAAGCTCACTTGAAGGTCCTGTCACACATTTAAATTATGCTAAGATATTTCTGTTGAAGTACACAACCATAATGATTTTGTGAAGCTCTTCTCATTAATGAAAAGTGAAAGCTGCTGCATTTTGAATATCTTAAATAGGGCTTAAATAGTCCCCTAATTGTTATATATGTCTGGTAATAGTGCCATGTAGAACTATACCTGCAGAAGAGTGCCAAACATCATTTAATTCCTAATTGTGCAGCACTCATGTCAAACTGATCTTCATATTTCAACCTTTTATTTCTTTTGGCACACATAGGCCTTTTCCATTTGACGTCTGATTTCTTGTCAGTTGTTCTGTGTAGTAAGTGTGTACTTTAATATGGGATGACTCTGTTGAGTTAGCCCTCCTGTTAACTTAAGCCCTATGAACTACTTTTCTGTAGCATGTCTTATCTTGCAGTCTTTTCTAATGTTTATTTGGAGAGCAGACTATTTATAGAAATCTGTGACTAATCTTTCCAGTTTCTAGAAGTCCGTAATCTTCAGACTACTACTTTACTTCCAGACTTGTATTTATTGCCTGGAAAGAGAGAGTGGTATGCAGAAGGAGTGGATAGGAATGGGCCTGCAAATACTGGTTGTCTGTAGTGTTCAATTTAGATGGCCTTATTTACACCAGTCACTGATCTAAAAAGTACAGGATGTCCAGCATATGTTCAAAATTATCAAGCATGCAAGTATCATACAGTGGTATTACATAATAAATGTTCCAGCTATGTAGCTTTCCACACAGAATTAAGATGGGGGAAAAGTTTAGTACTTCATGAAGTACATTTCATAAAGAAGTGTTGTGATCTTGTACTGCCTGCTGGGGAGTTTTGCCTGAATTATGAAGAGAGTCTGGCCCAAGTAGAATGCACTGGGAAATGGTTAGACATTAACGATTTCATATTATTTAGTGTGAGCTGAGAAATGCTCCATAATTACTGACAGGTGGTCTAGAATTGGACACTGAAATTGCCTACGTAATTGTAGATTGATGATATTTTATGTGTATCCATTTTGATTTTAACATCAATTCACTAGTCATCACATAATTACATATAAAAAGACTTTACAAGATACCTGTTATTTCCTGAGGATCCATTACAGTCCATCAGACAAAATATCAGTTCTGGTTTTTAAACTACATATTATAATATAAGGATTTTCAAAATAAGGGTTATTTACCCAATAGACTGTAAAGCTTTCTTTGGAATCATTGTAAATAGATACTTTGCTCCTGGTTAGGGAATTCTGAGATAGCATATTATAAGCTGCAGTGAGTTGTTCCCATGAAAAAAAAATGCGATATCCTTGGGGTTGGGGAAGCTTCAGTTAATGCAGGATTCACTTTGATTTATGTCAATAATCTAAAATACAGAGCACCTGCAGCCAGATCACAATCCTGCATGTGAAGAATTTCACTAAATGCAGTGGAATTAATGGTCCTGAAAGTTGAGCGCAACCAGGAAGGTCCAACAAAAGACCAGGGCATATAATCTCAGAATGTCTTCAAGGCTGACTTTCAAATCTCAGACTAGCAGCTATATATAGGTACCTTTGGGAGTTGTTGGAAATTAAGTATACACTCTTGAGCAGTTGAGAATGGCTAAATTAGGCAGACTGCTGTTTTAAGTTGCCTCCTGGGGAAACCTCCCTTTCTGCTTTGACTGTAGGGGCAATCTACAAATTCATGTCCCTGTGCTAAACTTAGCTTGATAATATTTGTCTTCTTGCTAGATACACTTCATGTTACTTAAAGGTATATGAGTGGATATTTTTGCAGGTATATCAAGGATCTTATCTTTGTAGGTACCTTTGTTTTCCTGCACTTTGCATTTTCAAAACAATTACAGTTTTAACAGAAGAATGTTTTTCTTGATGACGTACTATAAATGCATAATCTATTGATAAGAATGATGATTTGCAAAATTCCTTCAGTAAAAAGGAAGACTTTTTGTTTGTTTGTTTGTTTGTTTGTTTCAGTGTCACCAATAATGCTAAAGCAGATTATGCCCTGGGGGAAAGAAGCAACTGACATACTAGTTTGTATTTTCTAGGTGCCTTAAGGGAATTAATACTTGTCTTTCTAGTTTTTGCAAGCCAGAATTTGCACTGGAATTTTACTGGGTTTTGTATATTTAATGCTCATCATTAGAGTAATTTTGTGTGAAGTATGTGAGTACATAATCTTACTTTAGCCTTTATCACAATGGAATAAATTATGGCTGGAGTGTATTCCGTAGTGGCAAGTCCAGAACAGGACTAAGTTCTACCTGCCCTAGGACTTTGTGTCTTACTTGAGAATCTGTCTTAGAATTTGGACTTTGTAAGCTTTCTGTGGTGGAAGGGTTCTAAATACTTATTTAGGACAAAAATTTCTCTTGCTCTAGTTTCATGGACCCAATTTCAGTCATAGTTGTACTAACTTTAGGTTGATTTAGCTTACTATCAAGGAAAGAGAAGTGGGAATTATTTCCCACTTCTAAAAAAATGAGTAGAAACTTTCCTACATCAAACCAGAAACAAATATTTTTTGGATACAGTGTATGTTAAAAAAAAAAAATAGACTGAATTTTATGAGCAAATGATTCTGCAGTGATCAAACTATGAAGAATCTGTCCTTTGACTCTGAGATTTGGTTTTCTAAAAGTTTGCTGCATCTTTGAAACTGTTAATAGAGAATGTATAATTAACTTCCCAGCGCTACAGAAGCCTTAGTTAATGCGTCACAAAAATACTCTTTATTTTCTCAAATATAGGCTTTGTCACCAGCGTAAGTGGCGTTGTGCAAATACTGATTTTTTTGTTTGTTTGTTATTTACCCTGGTGGTACACTGCAACCAAAGCAATCGTGACTGTTTTACAAATATGTAGGGACAGATAGTGTCATTCATGTAGTAAACTAACCCTGGTGGCTTATAGATGGGGTGGTCCAGATCCTTTGTGCCCTACAACAACGGTGAGCGACCTTGTGCCTCAGGTAGTCTTGGCCTCTCCTAGTACTGTGCTGTCTGCTACCATCCTGAGATTGAACCATAGTGCTTTCATCTGCTTCCCTGGGGAAATGGGGGCAGGTATTGGAAAAGAATCCTACAGGGGTTTGTATGGCAGGACAGATGCTCTGCAAGCCCTGTGCTGAGGCAAATAATCCTTATGCTGAAGTACTCCAAGTGAAGAGTAGAGTTTGTCCCACTTTAAGCATGTGGACTGATGATGATCAAAATAAATGTCAATTGAAAAAGTTTTTCGAGAATTTGTAGAAAATCTAAGAAACTGACAAGATTGGTGTCAAAGTTACAGAACATGATATTACCCGATATGGCATTCCCTTTTATATGTGGTAATTCGATTTGTTGAATGAATTGGAAAAGACTGTGTTTTAATTTTAATGAGTCAGTATGAAGTTGAAATAACTTGCCAACACATTCATGCGTTTCAGTTGTTTTTTACACTGCATTTTCATGAGGGGAAATTGCAAATAGTAAATGTCAAGGATTCACTTGGGGCATTACAATTTGAGGCATGAAGCTAATACATATTTGTCTTATTACTGTCACCAGATTAAAGTTAGTCCATGGATGGCAAGAGCTCATAACTCATAGGAGACATAGTTACAAATGACCTGTGGGAGGTTGCACATACCACAACTTCCTAAATTCATATAACAAACGTGTCATTAATAAGAAATGAGGGAGATGTTGTTCATCATCTTTCAAAAAGCTGGTTTCCGCTGAAAAAGAGGTGAAAGGTTTTTTTTTTTTATTTCCAAGTCTCAACGGATCGCATCTTTGTCAATTATAGTGTATGGGAGTAGGAGGGCAATGCAATCCTTCTGGATACTTACTTAAGTCACATGTTATCATGCTATATTAATACAACTAACCCATTGTGCTATATAATTTGCCTGTTGATATTTTGCTTAAGTATTTCTAGAGCACTGAGGGGCAATGAGTATTGTATAGGGGCTTTTAAATATGATTTATATGCAGAGATTTTTATCCTCTTCCTTGTTTTCACTCCGATTGAGGTCTCCAACGTAGAAGTCGCTATAGTAGTTCACGGAGGGTAAATCTCAGCAGCACAATGTGTGTTGCTACTGTGTTAGCTTAATCAAGTTAACACAGGGACTGAAAAGCCTTCTTAAGATGTAGCTGTATGTCTGAAATCAACTGGATATAACTTTAACTGAATTTACCCAGTCTTTCACATAGTTGTTAAATGATGTTAAATGTTTTGCATATTTAGGATAGCCTGTTAAGATGTAGGATAATATAACCAAGATACATTTGCTTTGCCTATTAAGACAATGTGGGTTTTGGACTTTTTTGATTATATATAATGTGCTGTAGATAACCATCTACTTAAAAGGATGTTTAGAAGTTACCATTCAGTGTGTACATCTGCACACTTTAGCTGTCTGCCTATTGAATGGTGAAAGCTACAGTTAATGTATTAAATCATCTGTCTGACAACTGCATTGTCTTTCTCAGTAATTGTAGGTGCAATTTCAGGTGTCAGCTTTGATTCATAAAGCCACACGTGGTTTGATTCATAAAGCCATAGATGGGTATCTGGTAGACTGCTGCTCTTCCTGTTTGTAAGAAAGGCGTAACACCAGGGGATCGATTCATATCTTCAGTCACCTGGAGTGCAAAGGATTGCGAAAGTTGACAAAAGTGATGTTTGATGGGAGGATTTGTAATAAGCATACATATGAATAAATACTATTCACTGTCAGAGTAGCAGATATAAGCCAAGTGTTTTAGCTCATTAGTTTAAAGTTGATTGTTTTCTGTGTGTCTGACCAAAGTGAATCCCAGCAGTTCAAGGAATCACAGAGGTTACTAAATGAGAAACTGTTGAGGACTGGAAAATATATTGTGCACTTTTTCCGCAGAAAAAATCTTCTCCTCTCTGATAATGTAGTCCAAAACCATGTCTTTGATGTGAGGTGTTTATATAAGAAAGAAGTAACAATGATTAGAAAGATTTGGGAGTGAAGTTTATAGTTCTGTAAAGCAGTTGTTAAAAACAAAGCCCTGGAGAAATTTCATTGCATACACAGAGATTTGCATCAAACATAGTACTGAAATACATGAAATGGCATTTCTCTCTGCCTACCAGGTTGTGACGGGTTGACCCTGGCTGGATGCCAGGTACCCACCAAAGCCGCTTTCTCACTCCCCCTCCTTAATTAAACAGGAGAGGGAGAATATAACGAAAGACTTGTGGATCGAGATAAGGACAGGGAGCGATCACTTAACCAATTACTGTCACGGGCAAAACAGACTCGGTTGGGGAAAAATAAAT
>JAVKLA010000042.1:6129997-6141785 GCA_034782735.1 Sagittarius serpentarius | reverse complement strand
CCTGTGCCCCTCCAGCCTTCTTGCTGGCTGGGCAGGAGAAGCTGAAAAGTCCTTGACTGAGTCTAAACAGGACTTGGCAACAACTGAAAACATCAGGGTGTTATCAACATTCTTCTCATACTAAACCCAAAACATAACACTATACCAGCTACTAGGAAGAAAGTTAACTGTATCCCAGCCAAAACCAGGACAGTATGTTAGCTGGAAAAACAAATTTTATTTTATAAAATAAGGAACTGAAAATAAGCATGTAAATTTTCTGCTTTTTCTAACCTTTGGTGTATGTGTGTGTCAAACCAAACTTTGTAAATTTCCATGCAAATCCAAACCAATTCTCATTCAATTGAAAATTCATGATACTTAATACAAATCTTAATAATAATTCTCAGTAATACAGGAGATTTCACTTACAGCTGCATCAGAAAAGTCTGTGTTACATATTTGTAATGTTAACTGTGAATGCTTCAGATCATGAGAAGGAATGTGGGTGTCAGCCTATTTAGATAGAAAATTGGAGTAGGAAGGAGGTAGCCTATGTAAGTAGGGAACAGTCATTTCCTGCAGTATTGTAGGTCTTTGTGATCTCTGTAATCTGGTTTTTGGATCTTCTGGTAGGGATGTCAAAGCCTATTACAAGGTAGGAATCCAAAATTCCCAGTATTCTAGAACTGAACAGAGCCTGTGATTTTAAGATGTGAAGTAAAATACAAGTGCTTCCCCAACTTCTGTTTCTATATAAATCCAAAAGAAAACATTTTGTTGATTTATTTTTTTACAATTCATTACACTTATCATATTAATGAAGACTGCCAGGTGTGTTTGTGGAGAGGGTAAAACCCATCTTGGACTCTTGAGATTCCAGAGCAATTAGTCTCTTACTTCTGTCTTACCATAAAATCTTTAAGGGGCCTGTAAATACCTTCAGTTTCTTTCAGGTCATGCTTCTTCCTAATTTTCCTAGTGCACTGGGAAAGGATAACTTGTACTAGAGAAAATAAAATTGTGAAATTTTCCTTTTACAGTAGTAGTCAAAATGATCGATTCAATCCTGAAGAAGCTGTGAAGAAGCATTGTAAATTCCACCAGTGCTCCCTCATGAATACAATCAGCATGCAGAGCTTATAGAAAAAAGGTTAACAGTATAAAGTCTGTCCAAATTTTTTTTTTAAGAATGTGGAAACAGTACAAGGATGTCCAAGTTTCTTCAATGTTCTTCAATTCTGTTAGTAGGAATCATACTGTGGAACTGGAGAGATCTTGATTCATCACCAAGTAGACGTCCAGCAACTCCCCATTATTGCACTGAGATTGAACTAATGAAAAATGTTTTGCCAGACTGTATCAAAGTGCTGGTATATCTTCTATGGTAAGATACTAATTTTGAGAAAGATGGCCTTCTACATTCCTGTAGGTTTTGTAAAATCTTATAACTCACAGAAAATACAAAGATAAATGGCCTAACACCTGGTAAAAGAAGGCTGACAAGTAGAAAGTTGAATGTCATGCTTTCTGTAATTAATTCTTTCTTCTTGTTTTGTAATGTTGCTTCCTAATGAAAGTGTGGACAGAGGATCAGTCATTCTACTTTTTTCAGGAAGATAATGTAATAAAATAACTGTAGGGTGATAAGTGAAATATTGTAGCAAAGAAAATCAGTCTAACATTTTCCTCTCTCCAATTGTCCGTCTGCCGAGTATGTATCAATACTAGGAGACATAGTGGCTAGTTTCTTAATTCACGTGCGCAGCTAAAAATAGCTTTCTTGTATGATTATTTTGGTAAGTAAAATGCAGTGTTCTTTCCAACTATCAGTAATTTGAGTCTTTTATTTTTGGGTGATATGCAAATGTATCCCTAGGAAACTTCTTAGGAAATAGTTCTCCTTCCTACCTACAAGACAATTTCAATCTAATACTTGTAAGCCACACACACTGTACTACTATTGCCAGTTTTGCATGTAAATTGAAAACTCTTAATTGAGTATTTTTGTTGCTGAGGAAAGGCACCATTGGCCAATCCATATTTTATTGACTCTACTTGTTATAAGAGTAGTCTCAGATCGATGAGTCACTATTCATTTCATTTGATGCTTTGCATGTATGTACTTTTTTGCCATGTTATCTGTCAGCTAAAAATAACTGCCTTGCAGAAATGACAGAACAAATTTTATGAAGAAATAATAAAATCTACTGCTGTGAACATGTCACTTCAGGCAAAAACAGTTGCTTATGCTGGCTGGAATTTTACTCTGATGTCTTTAAATAACTTCATTAGTCAATAAGATATGATTTAATTATTTAAATGACAAAAAAGATGAAATTTTGGTATTTACATCTACCCACTGTTTACTCTTTTTAGAGTATTTCTTTATATTAGAGCTGCAAACACTTGCAAAACCCCATCTGGATGGCAAAATATCCTTTTGTTTACAAAAACAGAAGCTTTTAGCCACTGCAAGCTCTTGAATGTTTCCTACCGGGATCCCAGGCTAACATTTTTTGCCAGCAGGCACCGCTTTCAGCTCATGGGAACCTGCTGTCACCAACAGAGGTTTTCGCTCGTGTCTTTCCTTTTTATTGCAGCATCTGAGGTGACTGAACATTAGGAGAGCCCCACTTTTTGTCTTTCTGAAAAGCAGTCTGCTGTACACTGTGCACATTTTCTGCTTGGACTGGCATCTTTCAGTCTTTTAGTATCAACCTCCACCCAGCAAATACCTATTTCTCTTCAGTGAAATTTCATCAGCTCAGTATCAGTTCAGATAGTCTGTCTTAGAGTATGAGCTCAAACAACTTTTAGAACATGTCTGTCTATGATGTCAACACAATATACTTGGGTGGCTGCATGGTAATCTGAGCTCAATTTATTTACAGAAGCTATGCGCAGTGGGCAGAGTATGTAAGGGAGCTTGTTTGCAGGAATTATAATCTTTGCCTGTTTCAGTGAGCCAGTTCAGCTGCTACATTATGATGCTTATACTTCCCTGTTGAGCAAAAAGTTGAAATGGTAGAGAGTTTGGGAGGTGGGAGGGGGAAGAGGAAGTGCTATGGCAAATTGACCATGAAAAAAACAGATTTACTATTTTCTCCTGGGTTTTTGATTATCCTAAAAACTGTCAGAAAATTGAATTGCTTTTCTCCTACCCAAATTATTCTCTGTTATTGGGATACTTGCCAGACTGATTTTTATCTTTTTTTTTTTTTTGAAAGAAAATCTTAACTGAGGTAGAAACGGCAGATTTTGAAAATGACAATGTATGCCTCAGTTACACTGAGTGCATGAAGAGAAAATTATGAGAAGGTATTATTTCACATCTTCATTACCATCTTTATCATACGTCTCTTAATTTAGTCTGTATTGTACAAGGGAGATAATAACAATGACAGTGTGGTTTTACACGTGATATTTTCTCACGGAAAGCAATGAAAGCACATTAGTTTTAGTCCTCTTAAATAATTTGATTAAAGTTGCCGGGGGAGGAGAACATCAAACTACCCCACTCCTACCAGTTTGATGCCAGTGCCAGCAATAGATGCCCAGAGCCTGGAAGAGGGATCATAGGTCAGCAGGACAGCACCTGAAAAGCAGCACAAAGGAATTCCAGCCAGTAAATCAGCTTCATTGGGAGGCCATCTTAAATGCCTCTAAGCAAATGCACTTAGCCTGGGGAATAAAGAAGAGGAGTTAGAGGTGTGCACATGCCTGCAGGGCTATGATCTTATTGGCATCACGGAGACGTGGTGGGATGGCTGCTGTGACTGGAGTGTTGAAATGGAAGGATACAGGCTCTTTAGGAAGGACAGGCAGGGGAGACTTTTTCCACTGTGGGGATCTCCCCATTTCCCTTTGTGAAATGGTCCTTATATTGTAAACTCACATTGGGCAACAGTTTTTTCTAGTTAATAGAACCTGCTTTCCTTCAAAGGGCACTTTCAAAGAGCACTTTCAGGTAGCATCTAGTTCTTTACCTACCTTCTCTTCTCAAACACCACTTTCAAAAGTTTCGTATTAAACCACCTTTTCTTTTTTTCCCCACTCACTTTGACCACATTGTGACAGACCGCTGGGTTGTGAACCAATATAACTGAAGCATATCCGATTTTTAGCAGTCTCCCTTCCCAAGGCTGTTTTCCCTGTTTTGGAACCTCTCTGTTCTTCCCAGGAAGAAGATGCTTCTGCAAAGGACAGCATCACTGTGGGTGTTAGAAGCCATAGAAGCTAGTTTCATCTCATCTAATTGAAGAGATATGTTTTAGCAAGAGGTGTAGTAGGGTCAAAAGAATTGCTATAGTTGTAAAGTTGTAGCAGTCTGTGTCGAGACTTCTTACTTTTCTTTAAACCTCAAGTTTCCAGAATGCAGCAAGTGATGAATCGGGCATATTGAGCTGTTCTCCTAGTGACCTGGAACAGAAACACATCCCTGTAATAATACTTTTCCTTGACCGTGCTAGTGTTTAGTAGCATCAGTCATGAAACACTATTACCTTAAACACCCTGGAAGAAACAGACTATATAGCACTAGCTGGACAATTTGTCTGTCCCCATCAATGCAGACTTATGGGTTGCTTAAATAGCCTTGTTCCTGGAACAAATAAGTTACTGATAGAAAAGCAATTAGCTCAATTTTAAACATAGTTATCACTTTGAGGGGGGGAACTACCAGTGCTCTGAACAAACTTTTATTCAAATGCATTAGGTAATGCAAATCTGGGTAACATCTAGACCCTGGTTGAACACATCACTGAGAATTCAGATAGTTTTACAGTCTTCAAAGAATTGTACTCTTTCCCATTAAAGAGGAAAATTTCCTTTTGGTTGTATTCCTACAGATAGATCATGTAAGACCAAGAAGTTATCACTGTGCACCCAGCAGTACATTTAATGTAGTAACTGATTATTTATTTATAATGATGAAATAGTGGAATTCAGGTAATTTTTTTTTGATCTGGATATACTGACCAGTCAAATACGTGATATTGCTGGTCCACTGTCTTCCTGATAGAATACAGAGTCTGGGCTCTTTAGATTCATCCTTTGGATAGCTTCCATCATTCCATCTTTCTTTAGAATGAAAAGCAGGAACTTGCATAGTTCCTAAAGATTTAAAAATTATTGCATTCGTACTCTCTGTCACTGTGAGATAGGGGATCATTACAACTAAGCTTTTCTTCCATACTGCGTATTGTGAGAAGCTTCAACTAATTCCTTGTAGTTCTCTCTGTTTCTCTTTTTTGAAAAGCTGGGGCAAGAGGAATTGTGATTTCATCTTCTGATTATCCTGTGGTCATCCCTATGAGATTAAAAGGACATTGCATAATAAAGTAACTGCTATAGACCTGTTTCTTTTTTTTTACTTCTACTTTGAATAAGCTGGTACTTCAAAGGGTACACCATCTGCCTCATTTCAGAGATACTCACTTCAAAGCTAGCCATATTTAACAAAAAGGCAGGTAGTAAAGACCCTGTAACACCCCTTTCAATTCCAAAAGGGAAGGAAAAAGCCCAACAACACTCTCTGCTTGAGTAGTTAGATTCTTTATTAGAATCATGAAGCGTGTAGTACAGTGATATTTTTTTAATAATAGAAAAGAAGATAAGCAGTTTCATCTTCTTGTCCAACAGATCATTTCTTTGATCAGTTCTCTAGGCATATTCTTTGTCCAGAAACAAAGCATTATCAAGGAAAAGGTTTCTTCCTAGAAACTACAGAAGGTGTTTAAATATATGTGTTTAACTTCAGACTCCTTCCTGATACATGAGCTGCAGTTGATAGAACTGTGTGTGGTTTTATGCCTAGCTCAAAATAGTTCGGGCTCATGATTTTAATTGCCATTTTCGCACTGATAGAAATCAGCCCTGATTCTGTGTGGGGCACATTACAAGTGCAAGTACTTTAGTGTTGTCTTTGGCCCAGGAGACTTGCTTTCTGTAGATGGGTCTTAGTTAAGTCACCAACCCAAAGTATTGATGAATTATCTACAAAGTAGATTGTGTAAGAGAATGCACTGTGTTTGCATTAAAGTGTCAGTACATCTCATTGAGATATCCTTAAATGTATCTTTCATTACTCATGACAATGAGTAATCACATAGTATAGTTGTTTGCATTTTAACTCTAGATCACGTAGTATAATATTGCAATGCTGAGGATACCGGTGGTGTTTTTTTCTTTCAGCAGATTTGACATAATGTTATTTATTTAGTGGTTGCAATAGCAGTTTAGTCTATTCTTGTCTGGCTTTTTTTGTTAGTTGTAGTGGATCCTTCCATATTTTTAGGATTTATACAGGAGAGTTTTCTGCTTCCTGTGTAGTCCAAATGCTGCTGTCGGGGCTAAATCAGCTTATTTGCAGTCTTCTCATGCAGTGTAATGTCATGCTACCAATCTGATCCTGCTAATATCTAGTGTTAGAACCACACTTCTAGAAAATTTTGGTAATTGACTGGCACTCCCAAGTCTGAGTTTTACTTGGATAACAGAAATAAGAATTAAGTCAATCCATGGTAAAGATTCCCAGCATCTTTCCTTGTCTCCTGAGATTATTGTATTTATTGGCAGTTAGGATAAACTATAGTGTTTAATTCGGAGGTTCCCTTATTTGATTAATACACCTTGCAAATGGCAAACACTCTTTACTTCTCATTGGAAAATGTGATTTTAGAAAAGTGGTGCTTTATGTGTATTTTCATTTTATCATCAACACTGCAATAACTCTAAAAGGGGCCTGCAATTTGTAACCACTTATGGGATTCAGCTTGCATCTTGGTTTAATTTTTTCTGGACTTCTACCAATTTTTTCTATAGATATGAAAAAGGATTGAGAAAATAGAGTGAAGAAGTTGGACTAGGAGAGAGCTCAAATGAGACTGATATAAGGAAGAAATACAGAATGAGTTTTCTGAGTAAGCAATGCAATTGCTGAATTTGTGCATGTGAAATTTCCATAAGAAAATGTGTCATTCCAGAAACAAATTCACCACTTCTCTTAAATTGGCTATTTTGGCAATCATGTCAGAAATCCTGAAAAACAAATATTCTGTCCTTCTTCACATTTTCTGTTAATGGCATTTTCCCATGACTTTGCTATGCAATTCAGTATCATTTCATAGTCCTTTTGATTTGAAACATCTTACTAGGTTTAACCGGGATCTTTTTACTGTGATTTAAGGCAGGCCATAATTATCAGGACATGAATGAATGTGCCTGATGGCTATCCAATGGATTTTTCACCACTCTTACAGTGCTTTCATATAGCCCATGTTTTTCCAGCTTGTGCGAGACAATCTTGCTAGATAGTGTCAAGAGGTTTACTAAAGTCAAGATATGACATTTCCCACTTTCCTCTTAGCTACCAGGTTTGTATTGAAGGAAGTTAGATTGATCTGTCAAACAACTGATTTGCTCTTGACAAACCCATGTTGATGGTTATTCATATCATGGTTATTCTCCAACTGCTTATAAATAGTCAGTTTAATGTATTTGTTCCACAAGTTTGCCCAGGGCTGAAATGAAGCTGACTGGTCTGTAATTCTGACTCTTCTTTGCTTTCCTAGCCACCTTGTACAAACCCTAATCTCTCTAAAGACAGGCAATATCTGTTTAAAAAAAACACAAGTCTCTCAGGGAAGGTCCCTAAGAACATGTTAACCAGGTGATTTCTGTCAGGACTGAAAACTGAGAGGGTGTCCTCTTAACAGCCATAAACATCCAGCGGTACTGGTTTCCAAGTTGCATTTGCCACTTCAGCAATGCTTGTGTATTGGTACAAAAAGGTTATTTCTGAATGCATCATTTATTAAAAGGTGTGTTTTCCGCAAGGTGATGTTAAAGACTGTAGAATGCTGAGGAGTTCTAGAAGGTCGGTGAAGAAAGTCCAACCTGCAAGTTTCTGCAGCCACTATGTAACTCTCTAAATGTTCTTACTAATGGGAGTATACCCATACTGAGAAGAATTACTATGTACAAGTGTGATGTTCCAGGGAGAGAACTGGCAAAAGGGCTGCAGGTTCTTACACTGGCTTAGCTCAAGCAAGCTAAATATCTCCTTGGCTCAGTTTCAGTGAAGTTACAGCAGATAAAAAGTCTGTCTGCCCTAGTGTAGCAATGTGTTCATATAGTTTCATACTTCAGAGGTTATTCCACACTGTATAAGACTTACAGTATAAGAGCAAGCACCGTGAGAGACTTGAATGCAGTAAATAACTCTTCTAAACAATTTCTTCTGTAGTTCATGTTCAGCAGTGTCATCTAGACAGACGGAGATATGTACGTGTGTTGTTTCTGATTGTCAGCCTGCTCCTGAAAACTAATGTCTGTGTGAAAGAAGGGCCAACTAGCAGAAATGATTAGCAAGTAAGGGCAGATTGTGTTCATTACCTGTTCTGAGATTTCAAAGGGTGCTTCAGTTGAACAGGAGTATAGTGAAAAACTAAGAGCTTAGCATCTCTCCATGCATCAGTCTAGACCATGCAGTCAAGAATATTTGCTATTTGTATTATACTTCAGTCATTTTCCACAAAATGGAAAAGTCAGAGGGTCAACGGCAGTAGACTCTATTTTAATTATACATTGAAATTCAGGAGAGCACTGATAATTCTTTGGATGGTTTTTGAGATGTCACAGGAGAATCAGGTCAACTTCAAGAACTGCAAAAGAAGCAAGGAGGCACAACATTCTATACATGTCCTCCAATTTTTGTTCCCTAAAATTAGATATATTCTTGTCAAGGGTTATTTTCCAGGTTCCGCTGAGTCATTGAAGAGATGGAGGCATTTGTTCTGTCCGCCTGTACTTCAAGTCACTTATCAGCAGGAGAACTGAAATGTTGCTTACAATATATGAAAATCAATTTGTAGGAATATCACCTGTTAGACATCCTTTGAAACCAGCATGCATAACATTCTGTCCTTCTTTTGAATCTGTTGGACTTCTTCTATCACTTGTGTTGGGGCTAGAGTTTCACATTCCAGGTTTAGAAACCTCACTTTCTTATTCCAGAGAGAAAAATATTATACCCTGTGACTGTGTGATGCATAGTTTTAGGGAGGTCTCATTTCCTTTAAACTTAGTTGTGGAATGAAGGAAAATTCATGCTGTACATATCTTAAAGATGTCTTCTGTATTAACTAATCATGTTCCATAATTATTTTAAGGAGTTTGGGTATTGTGTAAGAGATTACTTGGTATGTTTCTCCACATGCTTCAAAAAGATGCACAATTGCTCCTGCTATTGCCATTGTGAAATGTGGGATTTTCTGTGTTGTAGGTGGTATTGTGTATTTGATTTCTTCCTGTGTATTAAACTTCTGTGATCTCTCCCCTGTAGAGCAGATGACCTCAAGTTCCCTTGAGGATGCTCTCTGATTCTTTAAAGTAAATCACATTTAAATCTGAAGTAAAATCCACACCAAAGAGACTAAAAATGATAGGGGGAAGAAGGCCATAAAGAGGGAAAATGTGGCAAAAAAAATCTGGAAAATAAATATCTTAGTTCTTATTTGAAAAGCTTCAGTTACCCAGTGAGATGAAAGCTGCTGAATTTGTAGCAATAGAAATATTAAGAAAAATTAAGCAAAGTTATCCTTGCACTGATATCCATATCTTATACTAAATGTTTCTTCCTTCTATTTCATCTGAGGAACAATTCTGTGCTTTATCAGTGCAAGCACAGCTTTTGAAAGCAAATCAAGTTGTAACAGTTTGCACCAGTTGATCACAACACACAGAATTACATGTATTGATTACTGAAAACCCTATATTTTCAAATTCTGGAAAATCTACAAAGCATAAAATCTCCTCACTACCAAACTCAGATATATTTAAAAGTAACTATATGTCTTAGAAGAAGAAAATTAGTTATGGAGGAAGGTATGTTCAGGCTATGCTAGGAAAGAAACTATGAACCAAGAAATAACAGCAGATACTTTCAGTTTTGCTGCCCTTAGGATGTGTAAACTTTGGCATTTTTGCAGAGGCAGTACTGCTTTTTTACCTAATAAGAAAATATTCTCGTCTTTGTACACTGATAAATGATACCTTTTATATCTAAATAAGGTTAATGGAAATGGTATATCACTAATGGCAATGAACACGTTATGGGATAACTATTCCCAGTTTATTGCAAGGAATGTAATTGCAGTGTATCATTATGAGCAGATACATTTTTTTGAGAGGGAGAAATACTGCTGTGTTTTCTGAACAACAGAGGAAGTTTAAAACTAATAAGAGAAATCTGAAATAGGAAGTATAAACTTGGAAGGAAAATGTCCTTTCCTGGGTCAGCAATATCTCCTAAAGAAGGAATGGTTGAAGTGGGAGTACATTGTTCCATTGAGGTCATGCTTCCTGTCTAAAAGTCTCTTGAATAAATCAGATCGCATTTCTGTAGAGTGATACCATACACTAAGCTGGTAACATATGTATTTAGTACCTGGAAGTCTTTTACAAATGTGAAAGTCGCATTCAGCTCACTGGATGTTCTGGAGTATGAGTGAGAGTTCTTTAACTAACAAAAGTAGTAAGGGTCATGTCTTCATTTTTATGCTATGTTTATCCCCAGGCAATTTATAAGTACTGCAAAAGATGTGAATCCTTCTTTGACATAAGAGACAGGATAAATGAAACATCCCCCATCACCACTGAAATATAAAGTTTCAGTAACTTCCAGACAAAACTCTTTGTAGTTACATTCATATAATGAACTGAAGCCAGTAATGCACAGAAGAGATTTTCTTGGTTATTGGCTTTTGTGTTAAGCTGGCTTTAGGTGGTTATTAAAAATACCACACCTATGTTATAACTGCACAAGAATTTTAACGGCGACTACCTGCTCTATTACAGGAATTTGTCCAAAGAACTTATAAAATTTCAGGGTCTTGAAGCTCCCTCATGTATTCACAGCTGACTATTGTTACTGTTGCCTGTGAAACAGCTTAGATGATGGAATATTTGAGTCAACGGTTTCCCCACATCTTGGTTCTGTTCCAAGTGATGATGCTAATAGCAGACATACTTACCAGTGTTAGGCTATACAGTTTTTCTGTTGTTTTATTTTCTGTGAAGCATATTTACATACTGAACCTATGAATAAGGGCCTCGAACTGAACTTGTTTCAACTTCAAGATGTTAAACATATTGTTTTGTTTATTATTACTGCCATTAGGGATACATTTTGAGCAGGAAAACAAAATCTGCTTTTGAAAACTATTTTATAAAAACAAATAATTCAGTTGTCCACTTACTAGGACTGGTCTTCATCTTTTGGAGTATTGAGATACTTTGATTATTTATTACAACATGTATGGCCATCCTACCATAGAAATATAAAAGAAAAACCCCAAAGCCATACATTTCCTCTCTGGGTATCGGGTAGATTCAATGTAATGCCCTGTAAACTATTTCAGAATGCTCCCTGCAAAATCTTAGTGTGACAAGGTGTCAGTTTTGACAGATCAGGGGTGAAGATTGCACGGAGTTGAATTAATAAAGGTCAGAATCGTCAACAGGAAGAGATGCCTGGTGGCATGTCAGCAAGCACTCATACGTAGTATCTGTAATGAAACTGCTGCTACAGGCTAGAAAATGTAGAGTTTGGGGAAGGTCTAGGTCTTCTGAAATGCTTAAATATATTTTGAAATTTTATAGATATTTCCAAAATGAGTGAGTTCTAATGGTTTAGGTAAAGTAAAAGCAAGTCAAATGCTTTGACACTTGAAAAATCTGTTTTTTCTGTTTAAAATGCCCGTGGGGGGGGGGGGGGGGGGGGGGGGGGGGGGGGGGGGGGGGGGGG
>JAVKLA010000042.1:6111536-6124675 GCA_034782735.1 Sagittarius serpentarius | reverse complement strand
TTGTTATTAGTGTCATTGTTAGTTTCTTCCTTTCCATTCTATTAAACTGTTCTTATCTCAACCCACGAGCTTTACTTCATTTCCTGATTCTTTCCCCCATCCCACTGGGTGGGGGGGAAGTGAGTGAGCGGCTGTGTGGGACTGAGTTGCTGGCTGGGGTTAAACCACGACAGTACTGCAAATGTGTAGTAAAGTCTTTCAGACTTTCAGAAATGAGTAAGATGATGCATGCCAAAATTGTCGGTAACCTTTCAGTGCATAATAAACCATAAGGATTTTAAAGTGTTTGTCATCTTTATCTAGTAGGTAAAAATGGCAGATTAAGGGCTTTAATTTGTGCTATCTGAACTTAGAATAAGAACATGGCAGGTTTTCCTGAAGCTTTCTGCTTACATAGAGGAATTTCACCATAGAGGCAATGTTCTTGAAATAAATAAATAAATGTGTTGGGTTTTTTTAAAATGGAAGATTATCTCCACTCTACATTTAACACAGAGTTGTTAGCTGTGTAAGAAGTTGAAAAGTCAGAGTGAGTATACATAGCAGCTACACTATCATATGATTGGAAATGTTTAAGGAACCAGTTTTTTCTACTGTGAAGGAACTACCTCTTCGTTGCTTTGAAGATGTGTGCAAACCCTATGAATCATGTTGGGTTTTTAATCTAGGAATATAGCACTAGGGACGTTGATCATATGTTCGTTTGTCTCCAGTTATACAGAAAACCCACAAATACTTACTATGACTTGTAATGACTTCAGTATGATCATGGTCATTACAGCTTCCAGATTATCTGTAAGATACAATTTAGATAGGAATGTGAGAGTTTGGATAGCCTAAAATTACGAAGTGGGGGATTGTGTGTGTGTGTGGCGTTTATTGGTTTTGTTTTGTAAATTAAACCTTAGCACAATTGTGACTGGTTTTGCTCCACTTGGCTGTTCAAGGCTTCTGTGTGCTGGGTGCTAGAACTAAGGAAAAAATGTCTCCTTCAGCTCTTACTTTGTCCACCTGGCATTTCAGCAGAATAGAAAACTGGTGGAACAGTTTAATTCAAATGCAGACAAGGAGAGTAGCTGAGAGGAGCAGGAGGTTGAATGGGGGGATATGTTGAGGGAACAGGGACAAAGACTTCAGAGAAGAGGAATAAGGGGAAATCAGAAAGGAGAATACACAAAGAACAGCACAGGCAGACTTGCTTTTCAGGCTTTTGGTTTCTTACAAGACCAGCTCATTTATTAGGAATGTTTTCGTGTTTCCAAAGCCATTGGTTTCAGCTGAGCAGTGCATTTTGTACTGGATTTTCACCCTTATTTCAGACCGAGAGGGAAGAAAGCAGATAGTTGAAATTTTGTTTCTCAGGCTGGTTTGTCTCTGCTGATGAACCAAAGTAATTATCAATATCGTTCTGCAGAGAATTTTTTTTTATTTGGAGACGTGCTTGTATTAAATCCAGGGGGAGAGGGGGGCGTGGAATTAAAAAAGACTGATTGAAAAGAACATATAAATCATTAAGATTCCAGTGTCAGATATTCAGAGGATTCTTCCTTATAGCTATGCGTTACAAAGCAGTTCTTATTTAACATTTTTTTTTGCCCTTATCCTTTTTCACTGGATGAAGTGAATAGGCTGTATTTCTAATTTATTTTTCCAATATCACCAGCTTAAGATTGCAGAGACACTTTAAACTCCTTTTGATGATTGATTTTAGATTTTGCATCTTTAAACTGTCTCCTTTGTTTTCCTAGTCCTCATGATCTGTGAGAGTGTCAGAACCACAGAGTGTGGATGACTGTCTTTATCTGGTGGTGTTTAGATTGTCCTTCTGGTCATTACAAGGAGAGTAGAGCCTATCCATTAAGTGCTTCTCAATGTGGGGAAAGTTGAAAGAAGTTGAAGGGTGAGCAGAACATTAAGCTTGTTTTACAGAACAGTTACATGGGTGAACACTGTGGAATTTGAGTTTTCCACAAAAAGGTGACAGAAAATTTGCTTTTTTATGAAAATTAGGTCATTTCATGGGGAAAATGGAGATTTCTGTTTCTATAATCATAGTGTTAGGCACTGTTAAAGATAAATACAAGCTCATCTTTCAGTCTCCAGTCATCAATGTATATTACCAGTGACTAGTGTAATGTATTCTTTCTTACTGACTTTGTCTTTGCATTCCAAACTCATTTTCTGTGCCAGGTGAAGTGCTGAGGAACAACTGCCTTTCCCTAGAAACTCTCCTTTCTTTCTGTTTTCTATAGTCTCCCATTCTTCTGTTGCTGTAAAGAGAGCAAAAGACTACTTCTGATCCAAAAAGAAAAGTTGATTAATTCATTTCTGCACCTGTGAACGTATAGTTTAAGCCCTCATCCTGACATTGGAATGATTCCAGTAATTTTACAACGTATTTAAACAGTAGTATTTATTTAAATGCTACTAGTATTTATTTAAATATTTGAAATGTAGTAACATTTTTTTTCTATGGATGATACTATCCTAGGTATTCTGTTTAATTCTTTCCCTACATTATCACAAACCTGAATATAGCCTCTTCAAAGAGATGAAGTTATAGTAAAAGTAAAAAGTTTTATTTAGATTAAGGTCCATTTTATCTCTTATTTAAATTGTCTTACAACTTAATAGTAATTTTATGCTTTAATACTTCTGAAAAAATACACTCGATTATATAGCTTTACTCTCAACCCTCTGTAGAAATCAAAAGCAAGGAATGCTACAGGCTGGAAACAAAGCAAAATAGTTTCTAAAGATTTCCCTTTTTAGTTAAACATTGCTCAGTGGACAGTACTCTGCACATACTAGTCGCAAGAGCAGTAGCTATTTTCCAGAATATGTATTAAGCCAGTTCTCAATAACAAGGTTTTAAAATATTCAAGTTTACTCTATAGTTACACTGCTAAGTAAGCAATCCATTCAAGTGTAAGCTGCAGGGAAGGAAAACAGGAAAACACAATTTCTGAAAGGTTTCTACTTCATAGGTCACCATCTCTTACTTTAAGATCACTCATAGCACTGTGCAGGAATTGAAAATTCTCCCACAGTTTGTGGATGGTATTTGGTAAGCTGCTTTGTTAAAGATTACTGATGCAGTATTGGACAGTAAAGAAAGCAGAGGATTTATGAGAAGCTGCTTTTCTACAACTGCTCAGAGTTTGAGAGAGAATCAAAATGGGACAGAGCCCACAGATATTAAAAGTTCAGTCTTGGAGAGATATTTTTAAAGAGGTATGGAGGTCAGATGTATGGATCCAGTAGGAAGTTTAAATCCAAAAAGCTTACTGCTAGGGAAGGAAGCCTTTCAGGTGGGGCAGGTTACTGCAGACTGGAAGGTATGGGGTTTAGTCTCATTTCTTTTCTCCGTGTTCTGTTTCTAATGGGGAAGGTGGTGGAATGGGCTTGAAAGAGGTAATGCTCTGAGTCTGTGATGTTTTGTCACAGTTTACTATCCACCATGGTCTCCTAAGAATGCAAGTCTTCGTTCATTAGACCTGAGGAAGCCTTATTGATACATAGAGTTTGCGGTACCATGTTCAGATGAAGTGGAAGAATTGCAGAATACTGCTCTCTGGTAGACACATAGAGTGCACTGGAAAAGCACAGAGTAGAGAGAAGGGGCAGCTTTTATCCTTGACAAGCATAAATAAGGTGATCATTGTTCTTGGTCAAAATATTTGCAAATGAAAAAGGCATTTTGGAGGATAGGATCATTCCCAATCAGCATTGTCAAGGTTTGCAAATATCCACATTCAAGAACTGGGGCAGGAAGTATGTATATCTTCTGCATTTTGAAAAATCCATAAGGTACCTTAAAAAAAAGGTACTTCTAGGTTGGTTTTGTACTCCCCTTTCCTATCGAGGACAAAACTTAAGTGGTGTAGACGGATCCCTTATATTGCATTGCTTTGTTTTCCAATATAGTATCACAACATACTGCTACAATGAAAAGACTATTCACTGTGAAAATTAAAAGTTGGATTGTGTCCATAATACTAAAAACTGAATACTGAATGATGAAAGAGTTGTGTGTGTAATACATTGCACTGGTAATCAGGAACTGAAAGTAGTTTTGTCTGCAGTTCATCAGGAAGCTTTTTTTTTTTTTTTACACTTTCCTTTGAAATTCCTCTCTCTCCTCAGGTTTTTTTGACATTCTCTGATGCAACTGGGGAGTCTGTTTGGTTTGTCTAAATCAGTTATAAAGAATGGGTTGATGTGTAATTTGAGGATGGAAATGTGTATGTGTCTTTCCAGATCTGAAGAATTACTATCTTTCATGTTAAAAGGTCTGTGTCATCTGGCATTATTTATCTGTTGTAGTAACAAATGTAATAGTATGCATGTTCTTATTTTTTTAATCTTGGTCATTAAGATTGTTCTTTTTTGCTTCAGTATTTTATTTATTTGTGTAAATATACAAATAACAGGAAATCAGCTTATTCCACATTGAAGGTTTTTTTACTAGTTGGTATTGTGTGTGCTGGGCTTGTAATTTTTACCCTTCTTATGAAGAAGTAGAATGAATCTGAGGCATGGCTAAAGGAAATTATGCCTTTAACTGTATACAGTTCATTGGAATATAGTAAGTCGCTGAAGTTTTCAGCCATTAGTTATAATGAACTTTCCTCACCTTAGTTAACCATTTGTATTAACGTGATGCTTCATGTTAAAACCTGATCATAGTATTAGAGTCAGAATCCTTTAGTGTGATTTTGCTTGCAGCTGGTAAATACAAACAGACTTGGTTCTAGGTATTAATAGATAAATGTGCAGTAACATTAGCCAATTTAATATGTGTCTCTATTAAAATATTGTCTTTAAACATTATTTCTACTGTTATTTTCATACATGAGAAATGTATTATGTAAAAGCAAAACTTAAAGAACACTTAAATGTAGACCCTTAAGTGACCTCATCTTTCAAATGCCCGTCGATGACATAGCCCTTAATTAGTTCATAACTCTGGCTATTGTCACGTGATATTGGAACATTCTGTGACACAAGACGGTGTTTCAGGTGGCAGTAAATCTTTCTCATCTCTCCTGTTAAATCTGTGCGTTACCTAAAATATTTGTACCCACACTGCAGACATGTTGGTGTAGCCATTGTAAGGCAAAAGCATGAAAAAATTTCTACCTGGAAACGTGTTATTAGGATAGTCTACCTGGTCTAATAAAACTACATTCTCAGAAAAGTTTGTGATTCAGCTATGCAGTTACAGTTAACAAAAGATGATTGCTATGTGCAATACTAGCTCTGTGCAAACACAAACAGAAATAAGTCAAGTTTACTCTGTAAACTGGTAGCATAAATACATTTGCTGTGCACTAATATGTTTATATTACCCTTAAAAAAATTTTTTCCAGGCATGGTTGCATACTGCAGTTATAAGAGCTATTGACAATCTACTAGTGATTGCTCCTGTTGCTAGAATTCACAGCAAGACAATCACCATCAGTTCGTGAATGGCAGATGTTGATTTATTGAGGGACTTCATGAACCTAACAGTAATGTGAATTTTCCTACACTCCATATTTTCTGTAATAATTTTAGTAATGTGTCATGCGACTAAGGACAAATAGTGCTCATTTGATAGTTTTAAAATGAGATGGCATAAAATACCATCAATATCATGTTAAGTTTAACCATCCTCACTATGTCATTTCCTAGACAGTTTGTTCTCTTTCTTAATTCTGTCTTTCTTTCACATTCAACGTAATCAGACCTTCATTATCTGGAGGCAAATTTAAAACTTTTCTGCCAAAATTCATTGTAAGGCGCAGGCAAGTGCTGTGGTGATATACAGACTTAAGACTGTAAGTCAAGTATTAAAAAAACAACACTATTTGCTATTATATCAGCTAGCGGTAATCACTAATCCTTAGTGTAGTTCACGTAAAATCATTTCAGTGACATTAAGCTCTTATTTAAACACTTTAAGTTCATAGAAAAATGAAGCCCTGAAAATTACTAAAAAATTTTCCTTTTTCTCTTCCTGCATTATGGATTTTAAAACTGACTTAAGACAGACTGAAGATTGTGAGGAGCTCTTCCTCGTAATGGAGGGTCAACAATGTGGACTATGTTTTTTGCTCATCTGTTTAAAGAAAGCATCTCTCCATAGATCCCAGGCTGTAGTAACAGATTCTGTTGAAGAATCTTTAAGCCACTTGCATACAGGCTGTTTTTCATTTTTAAAATAAGTTGTTATTGCAAGAAAATACACTACCTTAATGCAGATGAAACTACATTGATGGGTGTTAGTAATTATGTATACATATTTAGTATCAGGATACTATTCCATTGTTCACTTGCACCCAGATATGAGACGACTGATTGAGCTTTTCTAGCAGCATGTCTGTAGCTGGGACATACAGAAATTATGCACATATTCAGGTAAATAAAAGGATGCAAAACTTATACAAAATAATTTTGATTTTTTTTTTTCTTAACACTAACCATCAATCACATATCTCAAAATATTTTTCTGTGTTTTAACAGAAGAATAGTTGAATTAACTTTCTGATTATTTTAACTACTACTGTCAGCTTTGCTTTCTCCAATAGCCATAGTTCTAGGTAAAGCTACATTAGAACAATCTCCATTTTGGGGGAGATGGATTGGGAACAGGGCAGGGAAAAGGCAAAGAATTTGAACACTAAGGAGATTAATGGTAAGAGTGGAAAAGACTTGAGCTAAATGAAAGTATGTGTGTGAACCTGAGAGTTGTACAACTAAGGTCAAAGAAGGCGGCACTTCTTATCAGACTAAGGAATGAAGTGATATTTCTGTGTTATACAGTTTCTTATCAGACTAAGGAATGAAGTGATATTTCTGTGTTATACAGTTACAATATTTGAAAAATCATTTTCATATAATTTCACCTGTGGGACTGGGGATCTTAAATTGTCACTCACTGCCAATGTGTTGATCTGCTGTCTTATAACTCTTTCAAGCACATGAATTCCTTCTCTTGTTTAAATGATAAAATGAGTTGTGCAGTAATTGAGTTTATAGAAAGGGAATTAAAATCAAATGTAGGAAACCTCTCTGAAGTACAACTATATTTTGGAGGATGGAGGAAAAATAGCCTGACAACTAAGAGAAGACAGGGACCAAAACTACTACCAATACAACAGTATTGAGTTTTTAATTCTTCATAATTTTGTCTGGATCTACTTCTGAGTGAGGTGAGATAGCATATAAAGTATAAAACTTAAGATATGCACGGATATGGATATGATGATTGACAGCCATCCTCAGCATTCAGAAACCTTTTGTGTTTTACAGCAGCTTCTTGATTTAGTGCTCTAGCAACTTCTAAATGTTCACTACTTTTAATTCAGTTATCATAAAGAATTAGGCAAAAAGTTTGCACAACACGTCTCTCAGAGATGATATTACCTGTGGTAAATAGATAATTTCAAGTCATACCCAAAAGTTAAGTTGAATAGTTTTAATAAAAATATTCAGGAAAGGTATACTGAATATTGATAGCTGTTAATAATAGGACTAATTCATAGATCAGAGTTACAACCTAAGAATGGAAAATTAAAAAGCTTAGAACCTCAAGGGCACTTTCACAGCATGACTAAATAGAGCACTGGTTAGGAAGGAGCAGCACTGATGCAAACAGGTTAAATTAGGTCAATGTAGGGACAGAAAAATTATTGTTAGTGATACAGTAATTAAAAAATAATAATAATAAAAATTCAATATATATAAATGCATAGATTAAAAGACCAGCCTTTTTCAGTATCTGCAAACATTTTAATACCATATTCTCTCTTCAACAGTAACTTGCACAGAATGCTTAAGAGGAGAGTATTTAAAATGCTTACAGAGGTAATTTTCTAGGCAATTGTACCAGCCTCCACCAATCTGTGGCCGAACGGATTCCTGAACAAGAGGTTTTAGGTCTGTCATATGCTTAATACTGCTGGTAGATACACTGTGCTTACCTTTGCTCTGTCTCTAGTTAGCTAGTTACTACAGAGTATTTGTAAAATGCCATGATTTCTCCTTAATGACAGATTTGTCCCATATTCTTCCAGAAGTGGAAAAATCATTTGAAGATGACAGACTGGCCATTCTAGTGCCCTTCCTCTTTCTCCCCTTAGATAAACATGAAAATTTCTGTTGTTTCATTTTTATTTGGTAATCTAAATATCACTTGGAAATTATTGGACTGTAATTATTGTTTGTAACTTCCTCAAAGGTTCCCTTTTTTTTTTCCCTTTAGTTGCAGTTGTAAATGGTACTCAGCTGACAATCCTTTTGTATTTCAATTTTATCAGAACATTTTAATGGTTTAAAAGGTTGACAAGGATTAATTCCCAATTAGGTATTCCGATAGCCAAAAAAAAAGAGAAAGGAGTGGAGTCAGACAACCCCTGTGGCCATACTTTTTACATTTGAAGAGATACTGAGTTAATAATGTTTTGCCATCTCATCAGACTTTTGAACTCCTGTGCCTGATACTACATCATTTAGCCAGCTTGCACAGAATGCCTTACCGCAAAACTTCCATTTTGAATAGGTCATCGTCATTACTCTTTGCTGTCCATTTACAGTAGCTAATGCAGCTATTGTGTTATAATAAAAAAAAAAAAAAAATTCCTTGCACTCCGCCCAAAATGGCAGTGCTATTAAAGCAATGCCATATGCCATTATTATTTTGAATCAAAAATCATATTCACTGCACAATGTTTAAACAGAAGACTGTAAAATTATCTTGTGGTATTGAGCAAGGCTGCTGGCAAGGCGCTCTGACCCATCTGGAGTGCTGCAGGCTCATTCAAAGCTGGGTTCCAAGCTTTCAGTGAAAAACAGGAGGAAGAGGGGTCTGGGAATGATTTGTGTACAACAGTGAATCACAGTAAATACAGATGCGGTATATATCAAGTATAGTAGAGATATGTTACACAAGCAAGAAAGCATTCAGAGAGCAAAGGTCTGTAGGTTAGAAACATCTTTGGACTTCCAAAAGGTTATTTTAGTTCTTTTTCCTCTTTGGGTTAGGGGCAGGATGGTAATATTTTCTTGATTTTTCTAAATAAATTCTTCTTTATAACCATATGGGGGGGTTCTGCTTTTGTTTTTTAAACAGCTTCTTTCTGCTGTTATCTTCAGGCCTACCATGTTTAAGAGTATTGATTGAAGTTTTTTAATTTGTTTTTTTCATAGGCAAGAGCTTTGGCTCTAAGTTGGTAAATTGGAAGTATGAAGTATTTTATCTTAATAAGGACGAACTTAAAGCATCTCTTCAATTCGTGTTGCTGTGGGTTAAAAGTGGGCAATATCCAGTCCACCTGTTTGTTTTTTTTTTTTTGTTGGGTTTTTTTCCTTTGGTTTCCAGCAAAGTCACTACACTATCTTTAAACTAGGTCTTGTTTCTGTTGTGACAATACAGGCCCCACTGCTTCCTATCCTCAGATAGGTAATCCAGAAAACCTTGCTCTTGTGAGAAACAATCTTAATCTACCATATATATATAGGAGCATTAGGGGAACTCCCCCTTGTATGGTGCTATCCTTCATGGGTTAGCGTGCCTCATTTCCTTTCTCTGTTGAGATTCTGGGGTGTGGGATGCCCTCCACAGAGTGGGCACCTAACACTCTCATCTCACCAGCTGGTTTCTCCTGCATTTTAGGTTTCTGCATTCTGTTTTCTGTTTTCGTTCTAAAATGAGAAAAGATCATTCAGTCTTTGAAAAGGTAGATCTTACCTCAAGGATGTCCTGGTCGGGGGCAGGGAACGTATAACCTTAGAGAAGTTTCACTGGCAGCTCAGGGGTCTTGTTATTCTGGACAGTTTGCAACCAGACTTCTACAAAAAGCTGGCAAGGGTTTGAAAGGTAAGCAGGCAGCTTATTCAAGAAGAGATTTGAGAAGGGAAAGATCTAAGGTTCTGCTCTCAAACATTGCGAAGTGAAGCAACTGGTTGAGCTTTGCTCCTTTTCGTGTTGCTCTGTTTCACAAGAGGAAGGAGACGATAATCAACAGTAGGCCTGAAGCAGCTGAAGAAAAGGACCTGTGGGGAGAATATACCTATGGGTATATTCTGGTTTTGTTGGGATGTGTGGATTTGGACACCGATGCACAGCTTTAGTCCTTCAATGTTGTAAACTGGGTTTACACATGCATTCTGTGTTTGATCTGAGCATTCTGACTGACTTTTCAAGGGCTTTGATATGTAAACACAACTTTTTTTTTTAATTGAGAAAACATTCTTTAGGCTGTTGTAACTGCTTTTCACAAGTTGTAGCATCAATAAACCAAATCTAGCCGCCTTCTTGATTTTTACAGGTTTTGCACTTGACATTAACTATATATATGGCAAAATCAGTATAACGGTACTTTGACTACACCTCATTCCACTTCCCACATGTTTCATTAATGCTAGAAGAGCTTCCCATTTAGGCTGCTTGTCACACACTTGCTGACAATGTTTGTGTGAGCTTGTACATTAATTAGTACTGGCAGGTATAAGGAGGCTACAGGAGAGGAGACATGACCCAAAAATATGTTTAAGTCATGTTCTCTCCTGAGATGCCTGTTCTTGCAAAGTATATCTTAATAACATCTGTGTCTAATGCCATGGCTTATCCCCAAACTCAGTGGGTTCAAGCAGGAGGATTAATAGTGATTATTTCACCACTACAGTAGGAATTTCTGGTTACCTAACAGCTTTTACTTTACCTTCCTGTATTCATTCCTTTAAACTCTCTGTTTTAGTACCTCTTTGGTTCATTGGAATTCTCCCTTACAACCGTGAATGCTGTAACCATAGCTGTCATTTTCTTTCCCTCAGTGCTTTTGGAAAAGCAGGTTTACTCTATCTGCTTAAGCGGTGAGTAGCTGATGGCCTGAAAATGTGAGCATCACTGATGCTGCACCTAAAAGAAACAAAAGTTTAAAAAAAAAAAAAATTATGGTTCTTCGTTCTTTTGATGGCTTCTAGTCCTAGCCATGGACATAGCGGTCACATACAGACTGGCAGTTCATTCCAAATAAAAGAAATCCCTTGGAACTTAATCATAAGCCTTAACTGTTTGAAAAGGTACTTTCTTCTCAGAAAGATACTTTCTTCTCTTGCAACATGTTTGCATTTCTTGGATCTGAAGATTAGCAGAAACTGAAATAACAAAACACCACAATAAAGGGATAACCCTGAACAGACATTAGTTATAGAATGGCATCAGGGATTCCATACAGTGATGTAATATCATGGGATGTAAAAAAAAAAAAAAGTGACTAAATATGATACAAAACAACTTTATAAAGCTTTTGCTGTTGTTTCTATTGTAGCGTAGCTCCTCCAAAACTACCCAGAACAATCCCAACACTTGGAGAAGATCAATATTGTGTAGAAGCTATTTCTGTCCTCATCAGAACACAAATCATTGCCACA
Source organism: Sagittarius serpentarius (assembly GCA_034782735.1). NCBI lineage: Eukaryota > Metazoa > Chordata > Aves > Accipitriformes > Sagittariidae > Sagittarius > Sagittarius serpentarius. Next base: position 6,113,257 of record JAVKLA010000042.1, on the reverse strand, counting down.
GCCTTTACTGAATGAATATCTAAGGGATTCCATATTACAAATGACTCTACTCATATGCTATCTCTGTAACAAAAACCTCCCGTAATATTGTCAGGTCTGTTAGACAAAGCTGGAGACTATATGACTTCAGCCTTAGGGGTTTGGTAATTTAAAAATCATTTGTGGCATTTCGCTTTTGAGATGAGAAGCATTTTTATCTCTTAGTTAGACTTTCAGTCCTGTTTTCCTTTATTTTTTTTCTAAAATCCTTTTTTTGTCTTTGCTTTGCTACATGAAAGAATTGATGTAAGTAATAAACCTGACCTAGTTCTAGTCTTAAAACTGCAACTGACAGTAACTTGTTAGGGAGTTTGATCTCCTGTGAACTAATCAAGGCTTAGGTGGTAGCCTCTATAGGAAGTAGATGGTTTCATAAAAATTCCTCAACAGGTAACTTTATAAATTGGAATGAAAAGTCATAAGAAGAATGCCAGCAGAAATGCTTTCTTAGATCGCAGGAAACTGATATCTTTCTGACATACAAAATGACACACAGTGGAAATACATCAGAGGCACAGGTATCTTTCAGTTTCTTAGTGGAAAAACAGAAATAATTATCAGCTTCAAATTATCAGTGATCCAGAAGAGGCTGTATAGGAGTTTGTCTTGCAGTTCTTACAGGCCAGGGAGCAGGGGGAGAATACAGCTCACAACATACTCAATGACTAAAGCTCACATCAAGAATGAAGATAATTTAATTGGCAAGTTTCAACACCTGACACGTCCTTTCTAAAACAGGAAGAACTGCTGCAATGAAAGTGCTTCTGTCATTTGTAAGGAGTTCACCTGCTAACTATATTGACCAGTGAACTAAGCAGCTCGCTGTCTTGTCTGTTGAATTATGATTAAAAGTGAAACATGAAATTCTAGAGATAAAAAACAACATATAATATTGGCACTGGAGATACATTTCAGTTACCTAGTGCTGTGTATAGCAATCATGACACTCGAACACTGCAGCCTGAAGCAGTTACTAAAAGAGTACATAAAATATTTGCATGTCTGGGGACTAAAATAGTTGTTAAATGGAAGTCATTAAATATGTTATGTGATGTACTCTACCATGATCCTGATCTTGCTAATGCTTATATCCACAGATGACTCATTTCTCCAAAGCAAGTGTATTCAAATTCAAATTGGCATATAGCAGTTTGCAAGGTTGGGGGGCATGACGTTGATGACTATTGGGCTAAGGCCATGTCTGCTTCTGAAAAAGGCTTCTGAAAAAGGCTGTACACGCTTGAAATAGTCAGAAAAGGACTTGATTGTGGGAGTACAAAGGTAGGCGTTTATGCTTCTCTGCCTTCCTGAGCATACAGGGAGTGGAGAGGAGACAGTGCCAGTTCTTTGCATGCCTGAGTGAATGAAGATGCATTTCTGTGTCATCTCACATATACTTTACCTGGTGAAAGTGCTAGATGTGAGCAAAGCAACAGTTACAGGGCTGTGGCAGATTTCTTCCACTGTGAAGGAGAAGAACTGTAGAGTCATTATGTCCAATTAAAAAAAAATTAAATCTCTGTAGTCTGAGCCTAATCCATGCTTTCCCTGGGCTACTGCTGAGAAGGGGACAACTCCAACTCAGCTCCTATCTCGTGTTTTGTGTATGGTTGTCGTGGTTTAACCCCAGCCAGCAACACAGCACCACGCAGCCGCTCACTCGCTCCCCCCCCACCCAGTGG
>JAVKLA010000042.1:6093202-6111436 GCA_034782735.1 Sagittarius serpentarius | reverse complement strand
ACCACACTGAAAACACAGCACTGTACCAGCTACTAGGAAGACAATTAACTCTATCCCAGCCGAAACCAGGACAATGGTTTAGTTTGAACATCAAATTTTGACCAACACAACAATGGTATGAAATTCTGAAATTTGGAGAAGTTTATTAGGGGAAAAAGTACATTTAGATGTTTACTTCCTAAGTTTTCTGAATGGTGTAATAAACTTACATATGTGCACCGCAACTGGGCCTTACCTGAAGCTCATTGTAATCAGAGAAGAGATTACTGTTGGCTACAGCGCTCTTTAGAGCAGGCCTCGTTTGATCAGTGGATAATAGCTTCCATGTTACTTCATTTCTTGTCCTTTGTATGGAAGTTACAGCTAATGCATCATAAAGTACTAAACTTTCGCTCAGTGAAAATGCCACAAACCAGAAGAAAATCACGGATAAATAATACAAACTTTGGAATGAAGACTTTCATCTGCATCTGAATATTTTTGTTATCAAGAATCATGACTTTTTTGTACCCTGAAATACATGCCAGATAAAAAGTTACAGAGAATACATTCATTCTCTATGGCGTTTATTTATACAATAATGCACACAAAGCAATCTTTAACTATCACTGTATAGGATATCAAGTTATCTTTAATTATCACTACAGAATGGTTGCAAAATCAAATACTGTTGGCAATCAACATTCATTATACAATAGCATGATTGCATCTGTTCATATTACTAGATAAGCAGGGAAAATCAAAACAGTGTCTGGTTTATCCACTAAAACTCTCTGAGCAAAATATTGTATCTAACTCTCTTAATATCTCTCAGTGACTTTGATCTGATTAAAGTCCAAAGACGCATAACCACAGATGCAAATTTTCTAGTGCCTCAGAAATTAAGTACTGTTATATTTCAGCAGACTGAATAGCTGGAACCGTACTCCAGCTGACATGATTATAGGCACAGTATAAACTTATGATAGAGAGCTGTCTAAATCTCTGAGGCCGCAGGTGCAGGATTATGGTAAACCCCATTGAAACATACAGTATTCTGCCTAAATGCATGAGTACAAAATTAATTAGGCAGTTGATCACATAATAAAAGTATGATGGATAATCTAATGGAAACTACCAGCTCAAAGTCAATAACAAACTGGATTCTTTTATTAGATGCAGCTGATTTTCAATTCCTCTATTTACAGGATTTTGTGCTTAATAGAAGATAAGAAAAAAAAAAGTTGTGGGGGTTTTGTTTTTTTTTTTTTTGAAAATGAGAACTCAGTTACAGTATTTATCTCTGTTGGAAACTATAATGTGTAAGCAATGTAGAATTTGTAGACAGACATATCTGCAAGTAATTCTCTAAGATACTTGGCTGAAAAGCACATCAAAGCATGGTGAAATAATGAGACAGGCTCCAGCTGTTGGATTCCAACAGCTTTTGATTTGTGCTCTAGTAGAAGCTCCAGGTTTTGATTCTTTGTTGATTATTTCCATGGTACTGGAGATGATTTGTGCATTATTTAAAAAATAGGCAGTAGATAGCAAATAAGGGTGAGTTTGCAAACCGCATCAGAAAGTACATTTTGCTTCCTGATATAAATTATTGCTTCCTATTCCTATGCTCTCCATAACCAGCTGTCCTGGTTAAAAAAGACCTAACAACATATATATGTAGAAGAATTTATGAAAACAATCACTAGGGTCATCAGAAAATGGTGTGAGCAAAAACTCCAGGGATGTCAGTGTTCAGGTAGCTTTGCTACTTTCTGTATAGAGAGGCTATTGCAGAAATTGTTTTTTCAGAGCCTTTGCAGGGCATATCTTATCACGAGTCTGATATTGTCAAGGAATTACTTACTGGTAGTAAGCAAGTACCATGAAAGAACTTTGGAGGCCTTGTGGAGGACGTGAGTTTAGAGTCATATACATTCATCATATTGCTATGTGATTGTACTGATGTCGCTGCAGATAAAGGTCGTGCTCTGGAGGGAATTCCAAAAAGTCTGATTCTGAACTGCAGTCTTCCTGATTTTTCTTTAGAATGACAGAATAAAAATTAGAACACTTCAGAGAAAGCATTGTGTTTCAGTTTTTCCCTGGATTAAGGTTTACATCTGTTTGTATTCTAAAATTTAGAGGTAATTTATAATTTGGTGATGCATTATATAAAGGCTGTTGCTGTTGCTTGTTACCAGAATGTCAAAGTTCAACCAGCTGTGCTGGAAAATGCTTGTGTAATAATGTACCATGATTTTTTTAAAGTTTACTCTTTTTCTGGTGCAGATCAGAATGATAATTCGGTATCTGAATGTACAATTGCTTGGGTGTTTCCCTGTGGTTTAGTCAAAGCCTGTGGTCTCAAAAATGTATTTAGAAAAAAATATATATCCTTTGTTTTTAATGTAATCTGATGTTTCTGTTGAACTGGATTTCTTATTAGAGCAGGTTTTCTCATAAGTCTTGAACTTCTGTCTTTACTGACACGATGAAATCAATGCAGGCAAACTTTGCATCTACAGATGCCATTTAACAGTAGGACATGGCTATATTTAATATGCCTGTCTCAAACATTCACTTCATATCAAGTCCGTTGTAATTTCAGTATAAAATATAGAAGCAGTCCGAGGAGTAGAAGTCAAATCACACATCCTACTGAATCTTGCATTTCTTGTAGCAGTCTGGAATACCTTCAGTTTCAAGGACTGAAAGAGTTCACCATCAGAATAGCTCATACCCCTTTTAGTTCATTCGGCAGGGAGCAGATACCTGGAGTTTGAATCTGGTCAGTCTAAACAAATGATTTAATCGAGGCATCCAATGCCCTCTGTGTGTGTACTAACTGCTAACTAGGCTGTGTTATTCTCAGGGTATTCTCTGGCTGTGCATTAAAAAAAATGCTGACTGCTGAAATATTTTGTCTGGAGCTCTGACTGAAGCCTATGCTGAAAGTAACTATCGGATTGATCTTCTGAGATTCCTTGATAGAGAAATCCTTAATTTCTGCTTGGTTTAGACCTTTACGAAATTTGAAACTATACAGTCCTGCCCAAACCTCGAGAATTAGTGACACAGAAGTATGTGCTTAAAACCTTGGGAAAACTTGAAAATAAAAGACGCATGGAGTTTAGAGCTAAGCAGGTGTTTTCAAGACTAGTAGATGAAAGTTAGGAACATACATCTGTTGCAGATGTCTCTCTGCTTTGAGAAGTCTTTGAACAGTGTTTTGTAAATATGTTAATCATATCAAAGAGAAGATGATGAAATCTACACCTTGCAATCTTGATGTTCTTTAGTTTCCATGTGTAATAATTATTTATTATTACCTTCTGTTCTAAATGTCTGACTTGAGTATTCTAGAAAGAAGCCTCCATTTGATAGTAGGGCTTGTCTGTTTTTAGTTTTATTTATTTTCTTTTAATCTTGGTATATATAGGCATAGATAGCTTGTGTGAGAAGCAGCAATACCCTGCACACTTGTAATTAGTGGTGTGCTAAGTCCATTTTGGTACTAACGCTTGTCAGAATGGATTTCTAAGCACTGTCACATTGTACTGAACATTAAGATTCAAATAATGAGCATGCTATTGCAGTAAGCCTACTGAGCACTTTGGATGCTAATCTATGTATCCATTTTTTGTTTTCTAAACTAGTCTTTGGTTTGATTTTTGCAGATGTAGTTCATCACTTCCATACACGGTGTTCAAATGATAGTACCTATTCAGTTTTCATAGTACCTATGAAAACAGTGACTAAAACATTAAGGTACATGCCATCTCAGAATATGGTAAATGCAAGGTGAGGTGATTAATATGTAATCAAACATCATTGCAGTAACAGAATGTCATTTTAAAGATCAAAGTATTTATCAGGAGAAAACAAAAAAAACCAAACGGGTGTGCTAGTTAAATAAGAAAGCAATAAACTGTTTTTTATTTTAAAAAAAGCCAAATTAATCAGATTTATGCTTTATCTTTAATAATTCAAAGCAACAAATCTGTGAAGATTTGTGTTCTCAAAGTGGTTAACTAGTCAGTAATATCAGCTACAATACTCCCATTTAAAAAATGACCTTTTAAAGATGCTCTATAAAATTAAATTTTAATGGGCGGTAATAAATGGTGATACTTCCATAGGAGGAAATGCAATACTAGCCTGAAGGTTTTGCCATATGCCATCAGTTTCAGTATCGTGTTATGTATCATCTTTCATTATTTTCAGGCATAGGGAGTATGATGATAATACAGTGCTTTAAAGAAATGAAAACACTTTTAATAGTATACTTAGTCTAAGCTACCTTCTTTGCTGAGTGATGGTGTTCCTATTGCTTTCATGATACTTTTTCTGAGAAGTACTACTTTATTTTTTTTTTTAATAGGACAGTATGCCATTTTAAGGTTCTTACATTTTCCTTGTAACTAATTGAACAAGAGTTGACTAGTTGAAGACTCATTTTGGATGAGCAGTATCAAAACATAGGTGTGTACTGTTGAGAAAGAATTGTACTGTCTTTCCCGAATGGGGAAGGAGAAACTTAAAAGCTAGTGACCCTTCAAGGATTCAGGGGAAAAAAAAAAAAAGTTTCATGAGGAGCATGAAGAGAGCAGAAGGGGAAGCAAAGAGAGAAGAGGGGAAAGGAGTGCCAACTTGCATCATTAAACTGGTAAATGGAACTAGAATATCAGCCTCCCTGCTATCAGCAATGATTGGAATTAATCCAGGAATTTAGAATGGGTCTGTAAATGTGTCTTCAGTTGTAGCCTTTGGCATAGATTTATATTATCAATCCCTTGGGCACTGGATTTCATTTCCCCATTTGCTAAATGAGAACAATTTATCCTAAATCAACGATAATCAGAGTAAACATTATTATTAATTTATTGTTTCCAGACTAGGAAAAAAACAGTAAAATGAAGCTCCCTTCTTTTATCAGTGCTTTCCCTACCCCTTTTGCCCTGAGGATCCTATTAGCAGAAAGCTGAGCAACTCTGTTTCATCAGAAATAAATTATGCCTCACTTTTTTAATGTAAGTACTGAAGGGTTGTAAAGATTAGAAATACTTTTGAATCCACTATCACTTGATGTTATTTTCCTTGATGTTCTGAGCTTTTTTAGGGGAATGAAACAACGTGTTCTTTTGAAAGCAAAGAGCAGAGTTGCTTTAAAAGAACACCAGCACAGATTTTGGTTGATGTACAAAATAATTCAAAATCTGTACAGAAATATTAAAGTAATGTATAGGCAGTCTGAAAGAAAGCTGTCAGAATTTCTGGCATGTATAAGAGGCAGAATGTTTGCAGGGCAAATAGGTGGCAGAGCTAGTCACTCTCATTTTTTAAATGATTAGAAAACTGTAATTCCCCAGAAACAGTAGGCTAATTCTCGCTTTCTTCACAAAGGAGCGAAGGATGAAAAAACACCTTTAATTAATAAACACTACTGGCACTACTTTGGTAACAAGCTGCTATAAATGAAACTCTTAATTGCCTCAGAATGGAGTATTGTATACAAATTCATTTTACTCTAAGTGCTGTTCTTTGCTGTTTTATAGTTTTGTAGGAAATAAAAGTAGCTTTGCCAGGTTCCTTGTCACTGAAAGTAGTTCCTGTCAGCTCTCGATTTGTGGGGAGCACTGAGGTTAAAAAGCAACCCAAAACATTCCCTTAAGCACCCATGATAGCTAGAATAGATAGCTCTCAGTGCAATCTAAATCCAAGCTAAATTAAGCTGTCTGTGAAGCTTTTGTTAATGAACTTATGCTTGAAATTTTGCAACGAAATTGTATGATGAAAGAAAATAGGAAAAAAAAAAAGTGGAATTGTAAAAGAAATATATGAGGACAGTGTATATGTATATTTGTGTACATATATTTGACATTTTGGCACAAACTGTGGAAAAATATTTTGGAATTTTCTATAAAGCTAAGTAGATTTTTTTTTTTTCTTCCTGTGCGAAGTGTTCTGAGATTATTTTTTTTTTTTTAAATTCAGTCTTCAAATTAATTTCTTTTGGCTATAACTGTCAGAAACTCCTTGAGTTAGGCAGGAGCTGCATCTTCTACATTTGTGAAGAAAGCACCAGAGAAACATAAGTGGCATAAGAGTATTTTGAGTATGTGCAGCCACGACCCTTTGGTATTTGAATTCTCTGAACTCTGAATATTTCCAATATTAGGAATTAGGGAAATACAAAATTGTAGATAGCTGTAATTTGTGAGGCACACCTGCATTGAGACCATAAGGAAAAGACGTGGATGAATCTGTACTTCAGGACTAGAGAAACTTAATAAAGAGGACTGGAGAAAGAGATGTTTTCTTACACAGACATGTTCAAATCTATTGAAGCAATTTTGGTTATGGGAAAACTTTTAGCAAGTTGTAGAACACAGTTTAACACTTTTTTTTTACTACGTCGTCTTTTAAATGCATGTGAGAAATGCTGAATTTGGGATATTTATATCAACTTAAACTTGACCCTCACACCTGAAATAAGCATTCCTGCTTTCTTCTTTTTTAGAATTACTGGATGAGTGAATAGTCACCAGTCTTGAAGAGAGCAGAAGAGAAAACTGGTAAGTAGTAAGACACTTATTTTTTAATCTAGAGTGAAGAATATATATTGTGAAGGAAAAAATGTTTGGCATTGTTGTACTTGCTTGGTTTGATGGTCTAAACAGTTCAGCAAAAAATTATTTTTTGCTGCTTAGCATAGTGCCTTTGTGATGTGCTCCATTCACACACAGACGTGAGGATTCTTGGTGCGTTTTGTTGAGGATTTTTTCTGTGTGGAGGTTGCTTTTAGATGCAAAATGCATTATGAAGTTCAGCCTTTGCAGAAGAGAGGCCCTTACACTTAGTAATAACAATCTTTACCACGTTGGTTTATACTGGGATCAACAAATATAAAGATGTAGCGCTATTGATTTTTTCCAAACTCTTGGATGAAACGGAATTAAAAAAAAGAACAGAATGTAAGGACACTTGTAATTTTAAATTTATTGGCTGAGGTTATGAATGTTCGTCTGGCACAGAGCACATCCTTGCCAGCCCAAGGGATCCAGTATCTTCTTGTTTGTAGATGTCACCCATTAAGAGTATTTCCTAGTAACAAGACTGGACAGCGGAGACCTAGGATCCCAGGCAAATCCCCACCTCTTGCACCTCCCTTTGGGTGCAATCTAATTGCTCTAAAGTCAGTGCACATATTTGAAGAGTAATGCTCATTCCTGTTCCAAATGAAGTGTTTTGTACAAAATAAAGCAGATGCAGCCCCTCTGAATTCCCACAACAGGTGGAACAAGGAGCTGTACTGCAGAATATTCCAAAATGGTTAAGAGTTATGACAGCTTTGGCTTTAATTCCTACTTTCAGGTAGGCAGAGAGGAGCTTAAAAATTCATTCTCTGATCACCTGGAAGTGGCTTTTTGACCCTTAGCGTTACAAGGTCAGATGAGTGCACCCCAGTGGATAGGTTTCTATTTGTACAAAATACTTAATATTTGCTAATAATAAGAAAATAAATGAATGTGACACTCTACTCTCTGATAGTTAGGACACAAACTTCTGGAATGTGAGAAAACAGATGAAAAACCATTCAGGTCAGAAGATTGTGACCTTTCTTTCTCATGTTTGCCTTTGGAAAACAGCATGTTTGAAACATCAAGAAAGTGCGAATGCCATTTCCTATGTTTATTATTCCATGCCTAACCTTTGAAGTTCATATTTTTGTTCTTTTTTTTTTTTCTTTTTCTAATGTTTCTAAAATTTATCTGGTAGTGTGTTAGCTGTTGAAAGCATGATCTATCATATCAAAACTAATTAAAAGGAAAAGCAACACAAAAGCTATATTGAAATGAACACGTGAATATCTTGGCAGAGATATCTTAAAGTGCAGTTTCAAGACTGGCATAGACCATTTGGAGCCTGTGCTGCAGTCAGAATGGCAGCTTTGATTTCCTCACCTCTGATCCCATATTCCTTCTCCCTACTTACACTGGCAATTGCAAGGGTGCAGTAGCCCACTCAGAGGAAGAAAAAAACCCACCAACAAAAAAACCAAACTGCTGCCCCTGCTGTGCTAAGACAGCTCTGTCATTCAGAAACGGTAAGAAAAAAATCTTCCCTTTAGGAGTAGGTTTGAGTTTGATGTTACTGTGCAGTTCTGCGTTGAATATTGCCAGTGCAAGAGGGAGACAGAGAGGTATGGAGTAACAGATGAACAGCAGCTCCCAAAAGTGCTCTGAAGTCAACAAAATACAAAGAACTTCTCTGTGAGTTAGAATAAACTTTGAATTACGGTATAAATGTTAGTTCATAAGCCTCTATGATTCAGCTTCCTATAATATACAATTTTAGTTTTATCTTTATTCAGAGTCCAGCAGTAGGTGTAACTGGTATAAATGGTGATCCTTCTATGATGAGTGGCACTTACTAAGTACTGCAGATATCATTAGGTGCAACTTCACCTGTCAGTCACCTAATAAGGTAAATTAGTGTCATAAAGGTGGCTTGAGGCTTCTAGCAATCCTCACATTTACTGTTTTGCAAGTAGAATAAAAAAGTACAGTTCAGATAGTTTATTAACATTTCAGATTTGACTTGCACTTTGGACATTCATTTCTCTGATGCTTACATTTAAATACATTTGCATATAAAGAAATTTAGTATTGTCATTGTGATGTTAATACAAATGCTTTTTCTGAAGAAGTCCAGGAGCAGCACAAAACTCCAAGAGCTGCATATTTAAAAATAAACAAGCAAGGTGATAATTACTAACTACAGAGATAGTGTTTCTTGGTGCCTAGCAGACAAAAGTTTGCAATCCAGAAAACGTACATAACCATTTATGTTATTCAAGGTCATTACAGTAAAGATAGCAAGTAAATTTCAGAGTTATCTTTAAGATTATTAGGACTGTTGGAAAATCAAGCCCTGACATTATCTACGTAAGGAATAAAATATGGTTAAATATGAGCTTAGACAGGTTTGTGACAGATAGTTCTTTTAAGATAGTTTTTCATTAAATAACTCTTCTGTTGATTGATGAATCAAAGATAAACTGAGAAATAAATATATATACGTGTATATTACAGAATATTTGCCATTACTTGATTCCATGAAAAGCAGAAATCTAAAAAAGAAACATTCGGGGAATTATCTGCTTTGCAAGTGACTGTAGTCTAAAGGACTAGTTAGAGACTTCATCCAGAATTAGAGGAAGAAAGAAATGTAATAATTTTAAAAGAAAAATCTCCTTTTGTGAACATACACCTCTTACTGTGGCCTTTTCTCCAGTATAGTCAATGGCAAAAAGCATATATTACTAATCTACAATTTATTAGTTTTAATTATTAGTTGGTAAGACCCATCAAACTTGTGAGGAGTTCTGTTGTCAGGAATTTTACAGTACAAGATCCACAGTTATTTACAGCTGAATCATTGGCAATGCATATCAATCAAGTTTCAATATAATGCTGGTGATAAAATTTTAGAGTGAAAGAGAAGAATATTTCAGCTTAAAGAATGTAGTGGACTAACCTAAACAAGGTGTAAAATAAATGCTTCCCACATCACAGATAACACTTGTGATTAATGTAGGTAGAACAGTTTCATTGTGTGATGTTATGCGTCACAGTCACAAATGCGTGGAAAGTAGTCCTTTTAAAGAGCTATGGCTGATTTTGCTTGTAACAAAGAGCATAAATGAAAAAGGATTAATAAAATATCTTTCACTACAATTATAAATCAAAATAAGAGATGCATTAAAAAAGTAACAGAACATTGTCTGGAAATCACATACTATACAGGAACGTCTTCCCCATTCAGTTTCCGAGAAGAGGATTTCCATTAGTTACTGCAGAGTTACAGAACATTAAATATCCAACAGAAATGTTGCACTGTCCTTCTGCTTAAGAAGTTTTCCTGGCATGGGAAACTGATTTACAATTTTATGGGGAAGATGGAGTGTGGTGTGTATTTGCATGAGGTGCAGTAATTTAGATTTCCATAAACTTGGTTTGGAGATGTTACTTGTTCAGTTCAAGCTGGGCAGCTGTTGGAAGGCAAGTGAAAATACAGATGCAAGGGAAATCAGTATATACCAAACTGAACAAATAAAATAATATATTGGTAAAAAGAGGATGAAAACATGAGAATATTTCAGGTTTGATTTTCAGTCCTTGCTGAAATAATTTGGAGGAAATTCTAAGGTAACCTGTAAATAAAGAATTCTTATTGTTGCAATGACACTATTTTAGCAGAAGCGCAGGGACTGCTACTTGCTTCCTGAAGTGATACAACCGAAGTTACATAATGAAATGCTTACTTTGTATTAGCTTTCTGAAAATAGCTTGGGACTTTCCTATGTGTGTTTTTTCCACACAAAGTGAGAAGGCTGTTCAAATGCAAAGGTGTAATTGACTGTCTATTGGAAGTCACAGTTCTGTGCAATAATATGTAGCTTATAAATTATAGTTAGCTGTATTGGAACCATATAATAATCCAACAGTGATAGGCAGCTGTAGTTTGGGCACGTTTTAAGGTACAAGTACTGCACTCTGACTTTGTAACTAGGAACACTGGAAAATATTTCAGATGCACTTGAATTTAAGTGTATTTAAGATGCCAAATCCCAAGACTGAGTGCTGTGAATATACTGCAGGATGAAAGTCTTGATTTCCTGAATAGCTCTAGATTTTTGTTCCATTTCTAAACTTCAAGCTTTAAACAAATAGCTACTTCTTAGTATTATGAACTTAGAATCTTGTGTGTGTGAAATACCCAGTGTTACATAAGAAGTGAGAAACATAACCTAACTTAATCACTTATTGTGCTATTCCCTTTGCATTTCAGCATGGAGAAAATTTTTATGTCTGTACCAGTAGAAATTACTATTTGATATCAAAAACCTGGTTGTATTAGGTGCTGTATATACACACAGAATAAAAGTTTTCTATCTAGAAGGATTCAATCTGTAGACAGACAACAGATTATGCTGTTACCATGCTTAATATTATGGAAGTTTTTGGAGTTGCATGGTTTTTAAAGATATGTGTAATGAAATGGGTTTACTATTTTGGATTCTCGGTCTTTAAGTAACAAGAAAGCTTATATACTCCAGATTTGGAGGCTTTAAATACACAGGAATATTTTATATTGCTGGGGTAATTGAAACAACTTACTATTCCCTCTTGATAAAAAGAAAAATAATTGTGTGATATCAGGAATTGTTTTCCAATAGCTATTTTCACACACACTAGTCATTGCTAGAAGTTGATTTTCTGTGTAAAAGCAGGAATGGGGAATGGAGGACAGAAAGGAAAATGGGTTTTAGGGAAAAAGAATGGTATCCTAGCTGACTGCATCATGCATGACAAGGGCATGATAGCACATCATGACAAGGAGTTGGAGAAAAGTGGAGGAATTTAGTGTAATCATATGTTTAGAGAAACATAATGAGTAAAAGGACTAATGAATTCAGGTAATAGGAGTTTGTCTCCTGTGCTTGTCAGGGTCCTGTAACTGAGTAAGCATCATTTTGCTATATAATAATAATACATCTTCTACTTTATGCTTTCTGTCTTAACGATTTTAAAGTACACGCTTATCAGGTCAAAAGCTAATGCATATTGTGTGTGTGAACAGTAACCTATTACAGTGAATGTATTTATCTTAGTTGCTTAAATAGCTCCAGTGCCATATATTCCTAATCATTGCTAGTGACTTTTGGCACTTGTAGTGTAACCACTACGTAATAACAGCCATAGAATTTGGTGTATGTATAACACAAATATGCCTTCTGTGTATCTGATATCTGTCTGAGATGAATAGTGTGCTTTCCTTGTAAATAGTTTTGCTGAAACTGTACTATCATTTGAACACCATATTTACACTCATATTATTTTGCTATAATCTAAAAACTTTTTATGAAAAGTGTGTGCATGTGGAGGTGCTGTTGTCAGTAACACTGAGTAGCATTGTTGAGACATTCTCTTCCTATTCCAACCTCTCCGTAGAAAATCACTTTTTACACTAGGTCTAACAGTGAAAATAGAGCATTTTCAAAATTCTCTTAAAAATGTGGATTAAATACTGGAAAACTAAACCTATCAGTTAAACAAGCCTGTATAGCATATTCCTTAAAAATTTAAATGTTACTTTGGAGCATGAGCACAGGATCTAGATTCTCCAGTTAAGGAAGCGGTTTATCTCAAAAAATTTCTTCTGCCAAAAGCTTCTTCAGAACAGTTCTAATACTTTCTGTCTTGCAAGAAATATAATGAACAACCAAGCCATATTTGAATTTTTCTCCTCTAAACCTGAACATTATAAAGGAAGTACAGTCAAATGGAACTGAATTTTTTGAACTTTCCTCTTGTTCTGTTAGTGCAGGCTCAGAATGTTTGAGAGAACACAAACATGTTTCTTTTGCAGTTTCATTGAATCTATTTTCACTTTTTTGCCAGTTCGATATGGATATTTGAGAATTTTTTAACATCAACTTTTCTTTCCTTTTTAACTCTCCCTTTCTTTCCAGCTATGCTCACTTATTTTATATATATCATTTCACACTCATATTTTTAACCTTCTCCAGCAGGAAAAATCAGCTAGTAGGACTGATGTTTGCTTTCTGAAACTTGTTTTTAATTTCATCTCTGTTTTCCTATGGCGGGGGGGAAAGAAGGGAAATGCAGATTGCAGAACTGGAAAAGTTAGGATTTTACTTCTACTACATAACAAAATGCTTGGCATGGGCAGGATGGGGCCAAATCCAGATTCCATTTTTCTGAAAAAAGAACGTTGTCACCAAATCTCTATTTCAGAAAAAAAGCAATTGTTTCTTTCTTAGAAAAGAACATTTAATAATAAGAATTGTTTGTCTCAGTGATCCCAGTGTGTAAGAAGTGGTTGGACTCATGTTTTGATTGTTTTAGAGTGAAAATTCAGCTCTTAAAATTTAATTTCTACTTCTGCGTTTAAAGCAAGTCCATTATGATTCCGCAGTGCAACTTTCGACGTAACATAGGCAACAGCTAGTAGTTCATATGGAATGGAATTAATTTTTGCCTAATGTCTTTTTACCTTTATTATGTTAATTTGTCTATCACTCATACTGAATAATTTTGACAATATAAATGCTAAAACTCAAACCAGGATTCTGCTTCTCCAGATATATTGGTATATACATAGATTAATTACTGTTACTGAGAAATTATTTTTATGGGTTTTCAAATTTGAGAAGAAATAGTTTTTCAGATTAAGGAGAAAACATATAAAATACAACACCTGCTGTGATATCATTTGCCCTTTACATGAAGTCTTCCCTAGTTTAATCAGAAAAGGTCCTACTAAACTTCCTGTGCATGCTAAGTATCACATTCTCTGCAAAAACAGTGGAAGCGATAACTAGAAAAACTGCTCCTTGTTCCTGCTTCTCATGCCTGTTCCTGTTATCTCTTGACCTTTCCTCAGTTCTTTGTCTCCATATCATTTCTCTGGTGTTTTTGAGCAAAGTAGCCTGCAGAGATTGTGATTTCCATTCCAAATTAGAGGAAACCAGCAGCGGAAGGTAGAGCAAAGCCATCTTTGCGAAGCCCTTTGAGGATCAGAGCAGGGACCAGTGTAGCATTAGCAGCAGCATGTCTGTGGCAGTCTCCTGCTTGCCCATTACAGGCCCTGGACGGATGAGCAAAGTTTTTGGTTATAGTCAGCGCATCTATCTTCCTTAAGTATTAGTTGTTGAAACAGAATGTAATGTAGAACTTCTGCAGCTTCACTGGAGTACAGCACCCAGGTATCATATGGAATTACATAAACTTAGGGTATAAGATTTTAGTAGTAGTTTCTTATTAAAAGTCCCTATCTCTTGCCTGTGAACAATCCACAAAATTGTTGTACTCCTACGCAGGTGTTCACTTGCACTACTGGGCGTTATCCATGAAATGCAAATGCTTACTGAACTGTCATTCCATATAATTTATTCAAAATGCTTATCAGCAGAACGAAGTATTTGTTCTGAAAAGTTAAAACCAAACTAATACTTAGAGCTTGGTGACATAACAAATGTTTACATGCAGTTGTGTACTGAATGCTTCCAATAGAGAGTAGACTTCAAGCAAACACTTTTACAGCAAATTTCAGACATTTTTGTTAGTCATTGCTGTTGGCAATTTCATAGTCTTGGTAACAAGACTTATAGCAGACAAGACTAACTCAGATGTTCTCTCAGTGACAAAGACAACCATTCCTTTCCAATAGCACCTGACCCACTACCTGTGCTAGCATCAGAAGCAAAGGGAGAAGACGTCATTTCAGACATACAAGGTAGCAGACTGGATCACGGGGGAATGGCAAGCCGCCTTGCCCTGCCTTCCTAAATAGCTCATCACCTTTGGGTAGGCCTGTCCCTGTGGCTGTTTCACAGTCCCAGTTTCATTTCATATTCATTTGATGCCAGTATATGACTATTTGCATGCAGTTTCCCTCCCCCTTTGTTTTATTCCCTCTAATCAGCTTGCTCCAATATACACATCGTTTCTCTAGGCAATGTATTATCTTCTTTAGGCTGTCTTACATTCTTTCTGATTGAAGCTCTTCCTGTTTCACGCAGTGTATTACTGTTCCTTACCATCTATAATACATTGTAACCATAGATACCATGCACGATTCAAACATGAATCTTCAAGGCTCCACATTTTCTCTTGTAAATATTTTGATGAAAAGGGTGATTATATTTCAGATCAAGGCTTCAACAGAATATTAGTTAAATACATTGATTAAGAGAATTAAAAGTACATGTTCAGCAGTGCGTATCCGTAAGAGTACAGGATGAAGTTGAATCTGAGAGTCATGCAACAACTACTGCATGTCAGCACGAAGTGCTACTGAAAGGTACTTTATTTTTGTATTAGTGATCTCTCAAGGCCTGATCCAAAGTCAATTGCAATGAAGGTAAGACTTTCCATTGATTTTAATTTGCCTTGGAACACAGATCTTTTATAGTTTTAATTAATAGCTTCAAAATTGTGTTTTATGTAATTTGTAAAGTGCACAGGATGAATATAAATGTAAAATATTATTATTCTCCATTCCAGACTTAGGCAGCATTCACATTGACTCTGAGGGTGTTCAGCCGCAGAAGTAATTGAACTGGGGTTTTTTAAGGGGGAAAAAAATCCCATGCTTATTATGAGAATATTTTTGATTTAATATTGTCCTTAACCTCATTAGGGAAATTTTTATAAGGATTCTTTAAAAGCAGAAGTTCTGACTCCGTATATGGCTGTTAAAATCATCGTACATTTTTAGGAGTAAATAAATTTAGGAGAGAAGAAATGCATAATGCAGCACCCTTTTATCAAGGGCATATACCATGCACCAGATGGAAAACAAACTGTGTTTACAACATTACCACTATCACCACTGACACTACTAGATGTACAATATGTTATAGCAGCAGCTCCATTAACCTTGCTAGTTCTTTGGAGTTGCCTGGTAGTTTGCCCAGTCTGTGTTTGTTGTCAGCAAATGGATCAAATTAGGAGATTTTCATTCTGTTTATTGACCTTTTCCCTCCTTCCTCAATTTAGGCCATAGTTCATTCAAAATTGTTCTACTATTGCTCTGTAAAATACTGCAAATAGGTATGTCTGGATATGTCTGCTACTACATATGTAAATTATACTGTCATACTTCAAAGGTGAAACTTCAGGAGAACAGTTGATAACAAATGTGCTGTAAAACCCCAAATTCTTACCTAGTTGATTGCCATGGTATGTAATGTGACTCGCCTAAGCTGTTGACCTTTACCTGCATTAGGACACACTGCTGTCTCTCAAGGCAGGCTTGCCCACAGGGTCTTTCACTTTTCAAATAAGAGCAGTTTTCACCACTCTTACTTATTTATTTAACGTTGTCATACTTATTTGTTTGAAGTTTTGGGGAGCAGGTGGGGATGTTTATGTTTTTTAAATGAGTTAACTAGAAGAGTGATTCTGTTGCCCTTCCCTCTCTGCCTTTGCTCCAGGCCAGTGAAAAGATGCTTAGTTTCTAACCTATGGCCTGTCTTGATGGAGGTACTTCACACCGTAATTCCATTATCAGTTCAATTCCACAGGAACCACTGCAGCCCCATATGTCACTAGGTATTGTTCCCACCCTGTGTATCTGCTACAGAAATTCACACACAGCCACGTGACAACCCTAGTCTGTGAACTGATCCTGCCCAAACATAAGTGTTTTCTGCTGCTGTGATTTTCAGCTACATACATTTCCTGCCTCACCCTGTGGCTGCAAGAGCCCTTGCATCACAAGGGAGAAACAGAACTAAGTGCCTTTTGGTGAGGAGAGGAGCAGAGTCACTCCTCTTCCTAATGGTGCTTGCCAGACTAAACTGATTGCGGACGAAGATGTTACGTTAGCTAGAAAATCTGAACGCCTTAGGAAGACATTTTCAATTAGGTTATCGTTTGGAATGAGGTGATATCCTCCACGTACCTACTGGAAGACACCTAAGCCATTTCTTGGCATTCTTTCTCTTCTTTTTTTTTTTTTTTTTCCTTCCTTGACAGTTCAGTTTATTAACATTATAAAGGAAACAAAGCTATAGGGGTAAGAAAATTATTTCCAAGTCTGAGACAGAAATAACCTGATACTGGCTTTGTGCAACCTCCTTTCCACTTCTTCCTGTTGTGTGAGTAGCACTGATCAGGCAGTTGTGATTGAGATCAACACTACTTGCCACAGCAAGCTGAATAACCTCCTGACCTTCAGTTCTATTGTGATACACAGGTTTCATTTACTCTGAGCTAAAAGCAACTTATACTGAAGGGAAAATAAGGCCTGCTTTTCAGTTTAGACAAGATTCAAGACATTCCATCAGGAATCGGGCAGACTGAAATGGTAGGGTTTTTTTCTAAAGTATAAAATATGGCAAATATAAAAGTTAGTTGTTTTGGTGGTACTCTTACATTCACCTACATCTTGCAAAGGAAAAGAAGTTGAGATTGCTGTATGAGGAATAAAGAAGAATAAAAAATTAAGACTTCAAAATTTTCTGCATCATAGGTGCAATATCCCCGTTCTGCTTAGATCATGTATCAACATATTCTGGTCTGTGTAAGGACAGCCACAGTAACACGTATGATTCTGAAAATTTATCCGCAGTTTAGTCTTTCAAATTTAAATAACACATAAACCAGTTTGAGAGTCCGACAGTCATAACAGCAATGATAGGGGTTATTTTCTCTATCCATGAGTACTATTTTTGCATCTTAATGCAAGGCTTCTCTTGCATTGGATCTGGAATTTTGTTGCGTAGGCTAAACCCATTTGGTAAAAGTCCTTTTGGCTTCAGACTAGTTCATGTTAGTTTAAGTGTGCAGCTTGATGTTTTCAGATGAGGTGTGATCTAATAACTGAAAAAAAAGTCCATAATAACCATCACTGTTAGTAGGAGCAGGAAGGTAATAGACATAAATGAGGATATATTGATTTATGGAATCAATAGTTTATCATTGTAATTGCAGTTATTTAAGTAACCAGGTTTGGTACTACCAAGAGATAAATTGTGACTATATGCTTCCCTGGTTTTAGCAAGGGACAGAATTTGGGATGTAGCTTATTCCAGTAGAAACTGATGCATACCTTACAGGCATATATAGAGGTGGTTCAAGAGCTCCCCTCCACCTCGTATTTCGCAGATGGCATGATGTTTTAGTCTATGGTACACAGACCACTAAGCTGAATTGTATGAATCTAAACATTCCTCTGTAATGCCTGTAGGCAACACA
The DNA here is from genome assembly GCA_034782735.1 of Sagittarius serpentarius. Lineage (NCBI taxonomy): Eukaryota > Metazoa > Chordata > Aves > Accipitriformes > Sagittariidae > Sagittarius > Sagittarius serpentarius. Next base: position 6,093,662 of record JAVKLA010000042.1, on the reverse strand, counting down.
TTCTTTCTGTAATGTACCTGCATACACAAGTGAGCAAAAGGATCCTTTATACTCAGTCAGGTTTAGTCTACGGGTGCTGTGGCGGGTTGACCCTGGCTGGACACCAGGTACCCACCAAAGCCGCTCTATCACTCCCCCTCCTCAACTAGACGAGGGAGAATATAATGAAAGACTTCTGGGTCGAGATAGGGACAGGGAGAGATCACTGAACCAATTACCGTCATGGGCAAAACAGACTTAGTTTGGGGGAAAAATGAGCTTAATTTATTACCAATCAAACCAGAGTAGAGTAATGAGAAAGAAAAACCAAATCTTAAACACCTTCCCCCCACCCCCCTTCTTCCCGGGCACACCTCCACTCCCGAATTCTTTATCAACTCCCGCCGAGTGGCACAGGGGGACGGGGAATGGGGATTATGGTCAGTTCATCACACGTTGTCTCTGCCGCTCCTTCCTCTTC
>JAVKLA010000042.1:6077552-6093102 GCA_034782735.1 Sagittarius serpentarius | reverse complement strand
GCGGAGATCTGCTCCAGCGTGGGCCTCCCCGGGCTGCAGGGGCACAGCCTGCCTCACCACGGTCTTCCCCACAGGCCGCAGGGGAATCTCTGCTCCGGTGCCTGGAGCACCTCCTGTCCCTCCTTCTGCACGGACCTGGGGGTCTGCGGAGATGTTTCTCTTACATGTTCTCACTCCTCTCCGGCTGCGGTTTCTGTGCCCCAGCACTTTTTTTCCTTCTCAGATATGTTATCCCAGAGGCACTACCACCGTCGCTGATGGGTTCAGCCTTGGCCAGCGGCGGGTCCATCTTAAAGCCAGCTGACATTGGCTATATCGAACACAGGGGAAGCTTCTAGCAACTTTTAAAGAAGCCGCCGCTGGGCCCCCCCCCCCCCCCCCCCGCTACCAAAACCTTGCTATGTAAAGCCATTGCAAGTGCCCTACTGGCAGTGTAATACTGTACCAAGAAAGTTAGAACAGCTTATGCAGCTTGTACTTCAGATAAAACTCAGGGTCAGTGCTAACATTATTCCAGTTTTGCCATTCTGGCATTTGATTGACAGACTTTGAAAGAATGCAGTATGTTGAGAGAAGACCTGTCCCTCTGTTGCCATACTAAATTAATCATTACACTGTATATTCCTAACGAAGGAAGGTGTATACTTTCCCAAGTGAAGGTGACTGCCTGAGTTTGATCTTCTCTTGAGAATCAGAGAAGATAAAGTGCCTAGCAGTTTTTTTTTTTCTAGTCTGTCTTAAACAAAATATTTAATAACAGCAATAAACATTATATACACCCTTCTTCATGGCTATTATTAGAATTATTACAGCAAGTATGCATTTTTTAAGATATTGGTTAAGATATTGGTATTATGCACATTTGTCTTCCCTATTTGCTTTTAACATGAGAAATAATATTTCTGCCCATATTTCATGTTATTCCTTCTTAATCTGTCATAACTATTTACAAAAATTTCGTTCTGCCAGAAAGTATCGTGCATAGGCACAGTGTATCTGCTGTCTATGAGGTTTCTTTTCATTTACTGCTGGAGTTGGCTTCTCTGCAGAACTGTCAAACTGGGTGAAGCCAAACAGTTGTGTGGAACAGTTGTGAAAGCCTCCATGCGAACTGTCACATTTACCTTTAACGGACTGCAGTACCAGGCTGAAATCTGGGATCTCCTGTTGCAGCAAAGTTGAAATAGTGCTTTTCTGGGTACCTGATGATAGAAGAGGTCACTTTTTAGAACAGCTTACCTCATAGTAAAGGGTTTAAGAGAAGCGCTGGTGAGTCATCATTCATTCGAGCCTGTTATAGACAGTTCTTTGTCTATAACACAACAACAGGGAAGCCCAAATTGATAGCTGAGTCCTACCGATCTCACATGTGTATTCATTCCTTCATGTACTTTGCCTGCAGTGTTTCTGAAAGATAAAATAGTGCTTGGGTGGATGAGGAGGAGTGGATAGTAGGAATTTTTTTTTTTTTTTTTAAACTGTTTGGACATAATGAGAAATAAGATATCTTAAAGTAGAATCTATTTGTTTCTCTTTTTCACTGACACTCCTGACAGGTTATTCTTTTAGAGGCTTCATTATGAGCACAGTTTTATGTATAATGCATGTGGGCAGGTATGTAAAGGAGCAACATAAGGGAGACAGTAAAAAAGGAGAGGGAAACTAACAGCTGCAGAGCAGATACCAGGCTTCTGTGAAAGAATCAGTCAGGACAGGAAGTGAGAATCTTTCTTAATAAGGAAAAAGAGCTGAGCAAGAGTACTTATGGACAAATAAAGAATGACTCTGGTTGCTCCATACAATTTGGTATTGTATCTTCGTAAGTCTCCTGCTCTTTCGGTCATGCATTAGAATAGTAAGCTTGCGTGCAGAGTATTTCGTTTAACTCAGAAGTTATTGCAGTTATGCTTGTGGGCATAGATCCAGAATCATGCAAAAAGGGCAACGGTGTATTGACTTCATTGTTGTCCTCTACTGGATCATGAGTAGAAGTTGCAGTACTAAATAATAGGCTGAAAATTATTGGTCACCTAATAACTGCAGCCATTTTTCTTTACCACACGCTGAGACCTTGCCCTTGTTCTTTATGCTTTTATAACATCTTGATTCCATTATTGGAATTCTGTCTTTATAGACATGGCACTGAAATCTATTCACTTCTTAGTAGCCTCTGCAATAAAGAATAAATTAGACCTGTTCTTCAAAAGATTCCTTGGCTCCCAGAGTGTTATGTATACACTATTGCTTTACAGTTCGGGGTGGTTTGGGCCTCAGGGGACGCTAATTTCTGCCAGACTTGTTACAACTTGTTATTCAATATCTTTACCAATGATCTGAGTCTTTTAATTGCTAATCAAGGTTGCAGTTGGCAGGTCTGAATAGCAACAGGGGCGAATAAAGACATGGACACAGAACTGTAGTGTAACTTAGTTAACCCAGCCAAAAGTACAATATTTCCTTCTAGGGAAAAGGAGTGTAGGTCACAATTACTGAGTAAGGAAATGTATCTTAGAACTAGTTGAGTGAAAATATATGGAGAAATCAGAAGATAGCAAAGGAAACAACATAATGGTGGAGTACAGTGTATTTTGATGCTGTCTGTGGGTCCCTGGAATGCAGATGCACAAAAATAGATACCTACTGAATGTAAATATGCCATAGCAATGCATGTAAGAATGAATCTGACCCATGGGTGATGCGTGAACAGAAAATGTGCATAAGAACATGTATGGATAGGAGTAAGAAGAAGGCACTGCATGTCCTTAAAATGGCATTAAAAGTGTTGCTATCATATATTGTTTCCAACTTTTATGTTTTCTTCAACATAAATGCTGAGAATTGGAAAAAAGTAAGAAAAGAGTTGAAGAATAACTTGAAGTCTGAATACATGCTGTTTATGAGTAGAAAGTAAAAAGAAAATGCTGTGTTACAGTGAGAAAATGTGTTCATGTGTTGTGGAAAGAATACAATTTTCAGAAAATTTAAACAAAATTATTTACCTTGTCATTCATACACAAAGTATGTTGAGAAAGGCTGTATTAGTAACTTCTGATGGCATTCATGAACAGTAAGAGTTAATTGCGGGGGGAGTGTGGGGACCAAAAGCAAAAACCCAAACACACAGGAGACCAAGAGAAGGAAAAGGGGAAAACTCTCCAGTGGCTAGCTGGGAAGAGAAATAAAAGCAACCCCAGACAAGTGTCATCGTCTGGGTGTTCTCTCCAGTTGCAGCAGGTGGTGATGGTGTGTACGACAATGACTTCCACCATTCTTTATCCCTACTACTGTACACTTAATATCAGGACCTGCGCAAACCCCATTGTTTATGCCTATTTGTGATGACCTTAGCATTGACTGGAGTTTGCACTATTAGTTGCTTTGAGTTTGAAGGAGCAGCCTGATGGCTTTGCCTCTGGTTAAGAACTCCCATGTGGGATAAATCCCAAGGGAATCAAAACCTTTAACTACAGCTATGAAATCAACACCTTTTCAGTACAGCTTGGAGTAAGATTTCTTGTATCAGATGAAGATTAAGGCAGGCGGGGGAATTCTGGCCAGCTCAATAGTAACATTTTACAGGATGAAGGATTTTCCTTGCAGATTGGAAAATTGTTTCTTCATGGGAAGTCCTACGCATCCTAACTAGACATATGTGAGCTTTCTAGGTAATTTAAAGCCAATCCTTAGATTTTATAGGCTGCAATACTTTTGCATTTTGAAATCAAATTCTTTTCACATTTGCAGAAATTAAAAGAAATTAGAATAATCTGTATCCTCTTTTCAGAAGATCTGAGTACTCATCTCTCTCACTGAAGTCCCTAATAATCATGAATCTTCATAAACCATAGATCAAAGGTATTTTAAAAGGTAAATTCTATAGGGCTCTCTTATTTCTACTGAGTTGTGCTGTTTTGCAGCTGAAAGTCTGCAGAAACTTCTGCAAGGCATTAACTAACTGAAGTAGAGAGCCTTGCACAAAGTAGTCTAACTTGTCACTAGTGGTTCTAGGCACTTCCTTAAAAGAAATAATGTTAATTACAAATAGATATGTATCTGGATTGTTTCTTCTGATTGTTTTGATTTTAAAAAGTTCAATCTCAAAATTTATATGGAAATAAGTATTTAGTCTTACTAAAATACAATTAGAGATACAGCTGTACTTACAAGACACAACTAATGACTGCTAGGGCTTTTCATGACTTCCCTTCGGTAGGCTTCAGAATGACCTTGTCAAAGTTAAAAGCTCATAACATTTATATTTTGGTTTTATGGCATTATGATTCTGCATAACAGTGCTAAAAACAAAAACACAGTATAATTATACTGTCAGTCAAGCCACCAGAAAAGGCATTTTTCCACCAGCTTTGCACCTACTAAACTGTAAATAATTTATAAAATTAGAAGTCATGACTAAGTGGAGGCATTTTGGGGCTAGTTAAGCACTTGTCATAGCTCTGTGGTTTAAGCGACCCCACACACTAAGCTCTGGTTGCTTACTTCTGTCCTGTGAGTGTGAAAATGGTCACTTGTTCTTGTATTGCTGTGCATGCCACCTAATAAAAATATCAAGCTGTCAAGAGAGTTATGGTGTACAGTGTATGTTGTAATGATGTTTTATTCATTTGAAATTCCAGCCCATTTAGTCTCATCCAACAAACAACAAGAATATTTTCTTCATTATCTCCAATTAATGTAAATGTCAAATGTTTGAATATATTATCACACGGATAATTCAGTACATTGGTTGATTTGCGGAGTATTTGAATTAAAGTGACAAAACAACAACAAAAAAGTAATCCAGACCACATGTGCTTTTCTGTTGTCATGTTGTTACAGAGATATTGAACTTGTTTCTGTGAGATCTCCTTTTTACTCTGGTAAACAAGTTTCTTAAAGCCTTTGAGTTTACCATCATTTATATCTAGTTTCTTAAAAAATTGTGTAATTATTTTGTATTCATTGTTAAACGAGGTTTTTTAGCTGTCCATTGTCTTCCCGTAACTATATATAAGATGTAAAAATTTAGTTGACGGATACTAATCTCTCATAATAGAGCAGTTCAGAGGGCAAAAGGCTGCTTTATAGATATATAAAAAATGATGTGTTTCAATAGGATGGAGACAATAAAATAATTATCAGATGTTTATCTTTCAATAACTCTCTCCCTTAACTTTTCTTGTGCTTATTTGTGACTTAGTCTGTGCCTGACTGCTCAATTATAATGTGGAAGTGAGTACTTCTCACCTATTTTTTAGTGCTGTCTTTACAGCTTAATTAAGCAATTTTATAGTAAGTGGGACTGAAACTCTTAAAAAACAGAAAACATTTCAAAGGCCTGAAACATAGGTCATAAAAGTAAATGATGCCTAAAACTGGGCTTCTTAATCTCAATTTAAAAAATTGAATAGAAGTTACTTTTATGGATGCAAATATACTGTAGTTGTCACTCAAAGTAATGAATAAACTATTCATTTTGTTTGTTTATTTGTTCTGGTTTATTATATGGTACTTTATTCATTAGTACATGTTGCTTTTGGTCCTGCTGCAATGTCATGCTGGAGACAGTGGGCCATATGTCCCACTGCAGCAACCGTTAGCTCAGGTCCAAGGAGCAGTATAAATGTGTCAGCTGACATTGTGCCTGGATGAGTAGGACTCTGCTGCTTCCAGGAGAACACTGCTAGGATGTTCTGCACATATCTAGGAGAGCACGTTTTGAGCACTAGAAACAACAAAAAATTATTGCAGTCACATCCTAATTACTTAGCACTTCTAAAACTCTTGTTTGGTTCGATCGGTAGATCACTTGGTTAGATCCTTATCAAGGTTTGGGAGCTATTTTCTTTATATCTTGGTCAGATTTTTTTTCTCTGATAGTTAAATTTTATGTGTACTTTATGAATGCACATAACAGTTTCAAATGGCCCTTTCTCACCATATATAGCACACAGAGAAAATACGAAGCAAAAATAACCCCAGAACCCACACAAACTACATCTCATCATCGCACTCTGCATGGAAGGAATCATGCGGTGGGGTCATCACACATTTTCCTCCAAGTTTTGCCTATGATCAAAATTTGCTGTCTTGATAACATTTGATAAGTTGAGTTTGTTGTCAATACTCATGCAGATTTCCATGGAAAGACATTAAGTGCTGGTGAAGAACTACAGAAATATCCAACTGTATTTCCCATCCTTCCCTCCTTGCCTTCACTTGTAAGAATTAAACATTGGTGATGTTTCACAAAAAAGAAATTGCCCTCCCTGCTGCTCAACTGTGTTTTTAGTAGAATTAATGCTTGTGTGTAAGTACAGCATATAAAAATTGTGATGTGCAATCCCATCCATTTCTGTTTCATGAAGAGTAGACCTGTATAGAAATTTAGTTACGAGAATGGGAGACAGGCTGATTTTGGAACAGAACAGTGGCTATGGGAAAGGCATGACTTCGCTTTTGTGTAGTTATATATTTATGCTCATGCAACATGCTGAGAATTCTGTACCTCTTCAGTCTGGTGAAGCCTACAGAGCTGCGAGTAGGAGATGCTGCTTGTAATTTTCTCCCTTACAAATAAACCAGAATGACTTACTTATTATTTTACAGTCACTGGAATTCCAAGGTTTTGCAAAAAGTGTCAGCCTCTTACTATCTACTTTTTTTCTAGTGGTCTTCCTCTAATTCTGGGCTGCATACTCTGCTCTGAGATTAGCATGTTAGAGTTTTAGAAATGAAGGAATTTTACATTTTCCCAGCATCATGGGAGAAAAATAATTAGGGAAGATGAGATTGTTCCAAGAGAACTGGATGGTCTGGAGTGCAGCAGATGTTGCAAGAGCATCTGGACTGCAGTTAGTTTAGCTTGTAATAGATGAAATTAGATGGAAAGTTGGGGCATAAATTCTAGGTCTTGGATTCAAAAGACGGCAAAAGTGGGTTAGTACCTCTGATTTAAAAGATAAAATAAAACTGAAATACTAGATACGGAGAAAGAGTGATAGAACTGTAGATAGGAAAATGCTTAGACTTTTTGCATACTTCATGTATGAGTTACCTGAGTGCTTGCAAGAAATAATAAAAGGTTAACGTTACTCGTTTTCTAAAGAAACTCCCCATCTCTGTGACCTGACTTTAAAGCTGCTTTTGTTATGCCTACAGTGGTTCAAATAACATTTCTGAATTTTTAGAGGTTGGTTTGATTTGTTTGGTTACCTTTGCATCATTGTAAACATTCAGAGAACCAAATAATGATCCAGCAAGGTATAAAGTAGTTGGCGGTATTAATAAAAGTAAGGGAGAAGGGACCTGAAGGGGAGCAGGGGGGGAGTATTCCTAGGAAGAGCATGCTTAAAGTTATTCCATTTCTATAGCTGAGGTCACAGGGGACTGTCTTGTGTGGTAAAGCTTTAATGCTTCATGATCACACAGAAAATTTAATCCCACTCTGGTTAAAAATGCCAGCTTCATGCCATTGCAGAGGGAAACATAGAGCTTATGAATTTGTAGAATAAATACAAGAAGAAAACAGTACAAAATGTGTTCATGCAGGCTAACAGATTTTTAGAATAAGTTCATAGTAAAAATATTGATAATAGCTGAAACTTAATGTGTAAAAATATGCAAATAGAGAAATGGGTTCAAGGTGTGAAAAGAACACACAATCTATTGTATAACTTATAAACCAGTCCTCATCAAAAGATAGCATTATACAATCCTACAGAGCCTCATTATGTGTGCAATATATGGAAGCCAATATACTCTAGCTGAAAGGGAAAGAAATTTAGATGCAATAGGCAAAATCAGAGGTAGCATAAACTGGAAATAATAAATGCATCTGTGCATGTGAGCAAAGCTTTGTGGGACAACAAGAATTGTAAGTTACAGAGGAGATGCTTTCTCTAACAGCTTCCTCTAATTTTATATCATGGTAAACTAAAAGTATAATGAATCTTAATTTTGTATCTGCAGACTATTCTGAATTACAGAGGAGGGAAGGAAGGCAGAAAATAACCTCAACCCTTTCCTTAATTCTTTGGGATCTTTTTTTTTTCCTCCTCTTGGAAGTTTCACTTAATTGGTTTCACTTTGGTTTTGCTGAAGTCTTGGCTTCTAACTTCTGTAACTCATAAAATCACTCCAGTATCGGGCACTGCCACAGTCTCTATGCATGCCTTCACTGCTGGGGAGGTGGGGGCACGAATGCGTGTAAGCCTTCTGCCCTGCTACCCTTTCCTGTCACCATATCTTGAGGTGCTTTATGGAATAAGAGTTATTTTATGACAGGAAAAGCAAAAATGCTTCCATTTCATGGTTGTTTTGAGTCATACTTTTATGTTCTATCCCTTTTATCCACGCTCTTCTGTGTCACTATCTTGGCAGTTGTTCTGCTTTGGGTCAGGCAAGCAATCTCAAGAGACTACAGTTCAAGTGTGCCTAAAAAAGGAAAAAAATGGGTCTTTTTAATATGAGTGAAAACCTTTCTCTTTTCTTTTTCTTTTTGCCTAATAAACTTTAAATCCAGGACATGACATGATTCAATTTCAAGTTTCACTGGGATTTTTTTTTTCTCAAAACAAATTAATTAACCTATCCCTAGTTGAAAGTTATTTGTTATTCCCAAATTCTCTATTGATTCTAAATGTCCGAATGATTTTCTCAGATTTCTTGGCAGTTAGGGATATGTGTAAATAATTGGTAATAAAAGGAAAAGATTGCAGTGGGTAATGGGAATTACATACCTTCCCTTTTCATTCAGAGAGTATATCGTAAAGAATATATTTAACTAGAGCTTTTGGAATACTCTCGTATACACCAAACAAGTTAATCTAATTTCTCCACAGTCATTATAACCAACTTTTATCAATGGGTTGAGTGAATAGTCATGACTACATCATAGCTGACATCTTTCCACACACAATAATGTAAATTTTGGAAGTTCATGGCTCAGAATGTACTCCATATAATTAAAATCTGATGGATATCAAAACTTCAACACATAGTAATTTGTTGTAATTATGGACTATCTTTTCAATGATATTTTTACATCTAATCAATGAATAGGGTCAATTACTTCTGATCATTTATAGCGCAACAGAGAAATGCAGATAAGGGAAAAATAAATAACATATTTGAAAATAATCTAACAAATTTTTAGTGTTCAGATTGTACTTTACCTGTGAGTAGCTGAAAAAAACCCAAACGCTGAACAAGAATAGGAAAAAACAAAGATACCTTAAAAATAGCTTTCCTTCTGTACTTTCCCAAGAAGAAATAGCAAGGAGTGTCCAACTCCAATGTATTTCAAGTAATTGATGAAGAACATTTTTCCTGGTGATTACTTTTAATGTCTATATCTCAGTGGATAATAATATTTGAGCCTCAGGCTGGGTAATCACATCTTCTGCTGTCTGCATTAGAAATAATGCTTAGATTCATGTGGTTAGCTCTATAGTCCTTGCTCTCTTTGTAACATTCTGCATCATAGCACAAATATATTTAAATAAGTATGGTTTATTTTGTATTTTTTCTGAAGTTTTTTTAGAGTAACTATACCTATCTATAAAGAGATAAACTAATCAGAACGTTGTATCTGGTGCTAAAAGGCAACAGAAGTGTGCGGGACTGGAGACAGATAAGCTTGTGCATCTTTGAGAATTTTTAAAGCCACCGTGTTTGCGGCTTTTTTTTTTTTTAAATAGAAAATTATTTCTGGCCTGCCTCTGAAAATGCTGCATTAATGAGATCACATGCAGCAGGAAGCTCAAATCTGAGCTGAAAAGCAGAAAGATGGTATGATTTGCTCAGAATTGTTTTAATGTCTTTTTCGTACTAATGGCTGAATGACTTCTTATAGAAAAGGGCCTCAACAGTGTATTTCTACAGCTATCTACTCTATAGCAAGGGCAGCTAGCAATCCGTTCAGTAATCTCTGCAAATTAGGACTGCTTTAGGGATGTGACATGTCCCAGTGGCCACCCCAGCAGATGAGAGCAGTCAGGAAGTAATACGCCTCTACCATTCAGGGTCAATGATTTATGACCCTAGAAATAACATAAAGGATAAGTGAAATCTGCCTTTCTAGATATCATAATAATAATAATAAAATGGACACTTTGCTTAATGTGAGTAGGTGTGCTTCTGATATCTGCAACACCTTCTAGGAGATGTAAGACCAGATTTATAGATGGACAATGATCAGCCTCTCAGGTTTTGAGTTAGTTTTTCTAAAGTAGAACATCCTTTTTCAGTTTGTGCAACTTAGGCAGCATGCAGCCACACATGGTTATGCACATACACATAGATAATATTGATAGGTGTGTTCTACTACTATGCTTGTAAAAAAATCTGTAACCAGTGTTCTGTTTATAAACCTGATAAAACATTGTAAAGTAAAAAGGTTTGCAACATGTAACAGTGGTGAGTTATGGGAGGTTCACGTATTGCGTTGCATGCTTACTGACATAAAAAAAAAAAACCTTGACACGTTAGCAGAGCCAACAGTGTTTGGATTCATCTGTTTTTTGGTGCTTTGGGAAGACTATAAATGAAGAGTTAATTGAACAACAACAAAATACATATCAAGACAATCCCACAACCCATTTTTCGATAATTGTTTCTTCTCTTAAGAGAACATTACCTCTCTCGCAGATGGTCAGAGTGATGCATTTGGGGAAATCAGCCAAACTTGGCTTTCTTCCTGGTCTCTCTGCTTAGTAAATGCAGCATTTAACCCCAGAAGTATTATTTAACTTTGCTCCAGATACCATTTTAATCAACAATACTAGGCTTCACAGTTGGAAAACTCCTTTTAAGGTCTCTGAACACAGTTTTGGTTTTTTTTAGTGTTTTGGACTTACGGAAACAAACTCTGCCAAAGTGAAGTTTGCTTAATTTCAAGTCACTTGATTCTGGAAATATGACTTGTAGAAAGGTTTAATGAATCATGTAAATGTCATATGACTAGGAAATTATCTTCTAACAATGAAAACACTGGTGTGAAGGAAAAAAGATTTACTCCCACCTCAAACATAGGAAGGAAGATATATTAAAAAGTTGAAAGAGGCGTGTGGAAGCTGAGTGATGGGACTGTTTAGCCGAGTTCTTTCTCTAATGCTAAAATCCAGGACTAAGTCTATGTTGTATTACCTTATGCTCATAATAATATTTTCTTATCAAGTGCCTTTGGTGTAACCTTGAATGTGCAAAAATGGTGAGGTGCTCAAGCACTACTAGGGTGGGATTGTATAAGGACAGCTTAATACTTCAAATGCGTCTGTGTGGTTACAGTGGGGAAACAGGAGTTGTACATGATTCAGGGTACCTGCTCCTCTCTGATCTCAGGTATAGTGATCCTCTTCAGTCCAAAGCATCCCAGTGGTCGGGGGCGGAGGGGCAAGTAGAGAGAAGGGAGGCATCCATCTTGTCCACAGCAAGTGGCGAGTCAGGCAGAATGAAGGGGTTTGACGTCTCTCTGTCTTTAACATTTGTGAAGGCTCAGAGCTTCCATGAAGATTGTACAAATACCATTTTCAGAACAGTATGAAACTGCAACTGAAATGACAACATTTGGTGATGACGGCTTGTTCAGTACAAGCTGATCTCTTGTAAGACGCATGGAAAATCATGCCGTCATTACTTTTGGAAAGAGCTTCTATGGTATTACAGATGATCTGTAGTTTTGGGTTTTTACCTCAGTGCTGTTCTGTACCTTGAAGAAAGAGTTTCTTCAGAAAGAAGTTTGCTCTTTTTCCAGTAACTGCTTTTGTGGAGATTATTCCCTTTCTCACTGTTTCTAGGTGAGCTGGACTTCCATGCTGCAGGGTGCTTTGGTTTTGGCTCCAAGCCCAGTATCTCAGCACATTCCTCTTAATGGAGTTGAATTTTTCTGTCTCTGCCTGCTTTTCTCTTTGCCGTCTGTCTTTTAGTCCAAGCAAAATTTTGTTTGTATGATAAGCATGAGCAGGCCAGCCCTCCTCTTGCACAGCTAGAAATTTCATTTACTTCCAACTCTGCTTTGCTTCCCCTCCATGGAGCTGAGATTAAGCTAGTTACCATACTGTCACACTGCAGCACAGGCAGGAGTAGGGAGGCTAGAAAGGCAGAAAATATTTTAGCAATAATTGAACAAGAAATTTTTTTTTAAGAAAGATTTTCTTCAGATAAAACTATATTTACTTCTTGGGAAAGGTAAATATGGATGATGTTTTTTAAGGTGCTAAAAAATGAACTGTTTAAAAAAAATCCCTTGCCAAGAAAGGGAATTATTTTTATTTTTTTTTAAAATGTGTTAACTAGCTCCTAATACTCAGTCAACTGCTAGATGCACTTAGGGCTACTTATATTAACTCTTTGAGAGTCTTCCAACACACCCATCATTTTTCCAGAAACCAAAAAATTCTATTTCCTCACAGACCTGTGTTCCCTTCTCAACAGCTCAAAGTGTGGACAAGTCTCCTTTACCAGAATACGTTGAAGCAACCTTTCCCACATGCCACATGTTATCGCTCCCTGACAGCTGACAGCAGAGCTTTTCATGTTTGTTCTCCTTAATCTATTTGAGTACAAAGATCTGGTTTAGTGAAAGTGAACTCTTTTTAAACTGCTTAAAATAACCTGCATGTTACAGATTAAGAGGTTATGGAACACACAGACAAGCAGTGCTCTGGCAAATACGAGGGAGGGTTGCTCTGATCTGGAGTGGCAAGGCAAGTGCCTGTCCCACTGGAAAAGCTGCTTGCATGGCTGCTCATCTGTTAACACCTGTGCTGGCAATTATCCAGTCGTTACCGGGGGAAGAGGCTGTTTGTTTATTTAGAAAGCAGAGAGAGTGTTATGAAAAAGGATCTTAGGTATAACTGTCCAGCAGCTGAAGCAATTAAATATAGATAGATATGTGGTAAAGGAAGTTTGTGCAGAATGCAAATGTAAATTTTGATAAGGCAACCAAATGTTAAAAAGAAATAGCCTATTTTAACAGATTAAAAATAAATGCCTCTATACAGAGATAATCCTTAAATGTTAAGTTTCATAGTTTAGTTTATTTCAGAGTAGCTGTAATATATTAACGCAGGAAAGTTTGTGATTTGTTCATAATGAACAATTTTGTTTTCTTTTAATTTTCAGTTTTCTATTAAAAAAAAAGAACAAAAAAAGAAACAAAACAGTTCTATCAAGTAATTGCTTTTATTCAGTTCCAATTATAATAATAACAATAGTGTTTAATGCCAACTTCCTAAAGGCCAGTATGATTTAGTCATTACCGATTTAGAGTAGTCACTCAGCTATCTATTTATTGTTTTATGCTAAGCACAAATGGTGTATCTTTGAACAAGAAAGATTACATGTGATGTCATTCCATACAGAGCTCTAAAACCCACTGAGATGTTAAGAGTTTAGTCCAAAACAGTAGCCTGCTGGAGTGTAAGTATTGTAAGTAGGCAAATGGAGCCCTGCCTTCTTCAAATGAGAATTGTGTGTCCCTGTCGCCTACTGCAGGACTCGTTAGGACTTAAAGCCCTAAGAGTTGGGAGGGAGCATTGTGAATGGCAGTGGGTAATTTTTTTCTAATCATACAGTTACTGGGAGTAACTCCTCTCAACCTCTTATGCCTCTGCAGGAAAGGGGATTGTGGAAGTGCTAACTAGCAGCTGGCAGAACCAATAGCATTCCTGAACTTGGAGTCAAAACAATGTGTCCAATTGGTATTGGTATCCCTTTGTGTTTTAGTGACTATTTAGTGACTACTAGGTAATTTCTTTGAGACATGGCCAGAAATGGGTAGAATGATGAGAGATCCAGTTCCATTGATCTGTGCATAGAAACATGGAGCTTCACTCATCTGTGCTGTCACAGGAGTTTCTTGTGTTGTCTCGCTTACATCTTCCCCAGAACTAGCTGTTATTTTGCCTCTGTATCACTCAGACTCTTAGAGGTCCTACCTCTACTAGGCCTAGGGAGTATTTCAGGCTCCTGCGGTAAGCAGTAGCTTCTAGTTCCAGTCCCTAGTGCTTTTAAAAGACAAGAAATAACTTTTTTTACTGGGATAAGGTGTAAAAATTAGGACCTTCATAATCAGAAACAATTTCATTGGGCTAAAAGTTTTAAAACAAAACTCATTGAGCTTAAGAAAGCTGAAGGCAGGCAGCTCTGTAAGAATTTGTTGTTTATTGTGTTTTTTTGGTCTTGGTAAAATGACTGGCTGAAATGGTTTCACCACATCAGATTGGCTTATTACTTTAAGAGGGTTTTACAAGTTTGTTCGTGCCATTGATAGCTTTATTATGGAGAACACATTTATGTTTGCCAATGGGAAAAAAAAACCACTAATTAACTAATTATACAGTTTCATTTCATTTAGATATCTTCTTCCTTTTCATACTAGGGACAGTTGAGTTCTCTTACGCTGAAACCATCATTTTTCAAAGAATAGCTCCGCTATAAGCAAGAATTTACCATGACTGGATTTTTATTCTGTGTACTCCAGATGCTGGAATTATGGGCAGACTGGATATGGATGAACAGTTTCTGAAATACAGACTCTCTACTTCTCTGGGGAAAGAAAAGACCCTAAGGACAAAATGGACTAAGGTTCACTGCGCATTGGTAGCAGACAGATCAGAGACTGAAATGCCACCTTCCTTAGGACCTAGCTCTAAGCAGAAGAAATGCGTACAGAAGTTAGGAACATGACTGGGGACCTCTTTTAAACTTTCTGATTTCTTTCCAATGAGGTGCAGAAAGTAATTGTAGGTTTAGTTAAAGTTGCACCTGTGAGCCTTGCATCCTGCGACATACCTCTTCTTTTAGAGGTTTGTCTACTCTACCTATCATCACTCAGGAGAGCGACAAAAAGACAAGTTTCAGAAACCAAGGAAGTTCTTGTATTCTCTCAAGGTTGAGTGTGGAGAAGAAAAAAAAGTGAAATGTGCAGTTCTCTTGCCTTTTTTCTGCATTTCACTTTTTTACAAAAATAATAGAATATTCGTAAAGAAATTTAACTCTTTAGAAGCTGCACAGCAAAGCACTTTAGCCTGACTACAATAACGTATAAAGTATGGAAAATCCCCTTTTTGTAAACACAGATTTTAATTAGGAAGAAGGTCTGCTTCAGACCCACACTGTTATTTCCAGGTCTGCACCTAGCCAGTAGTTTTAACTGGTCTAGAAGGAGTCAAGAACTTGGGATGATTTATCAGGATTAGGGAGGGGAAAAAAAGGGCAGGGGAAATAGTCAGATACATAGAGAGCAGTATTTTGTCAGCTGGGGAAATACAATTAATCCATTTGTCAGACAGCATATGTATAGAATCATAGAGTCATAGAATGGCTTGGGTTGGAAGGGACCTTAAAGATCATCTAGTCCAACCCCCCTGCCATGGGCCATCCCACTAGATCAGGCTGCCCAGGGCCTCATCCAACCTGGCCTTGAACACCTCCAGGTTGGGGCATCCGGCAGTGTGCGCTCGCAGCCCGGCAGGCCAACCAGATCCTGGGCTGCATCAAGAGAAGCATGGCCAGCAGGTCGAGGGAAGTGATTCTCCCCCTCTACTCC
>JAVKLA010000042.1:6054682-6069023 GCA_034782735.1 Sagittarius serpentarius | reverse complement strand
ACATGGTTTAGTGGGGGACTTGTCAGTGCTAGGTTAAATGATTGGACTAGATGATCTTACAGGTCTTTTCCAATCTATGCAATTCTGTGATTCCATGATTCTATGATTGGTGGCTGGACCCAGTCTTCAGAGGTCCTAGCTGTCCCTTGGCAAGCATGATATTCCAAAGCTCCCTGGTCATCTGTGAAGTGGAGGTCCAAGATGCTGCTCAGCTCTTTCAGCTATGTTGAATATGTAGTTAAGAGTAGAAAGCAGGTAAACACACATCTTGAAAATCCCCTGCTTCCTTGGAGAACTGGTGCAATGATGAAAGAGATGAAACATAAATGCTCTTAATTCTATTTTCTGAAAACAAAATCCCACATAAAGTTTATATTTTTTAATTAAATGAAAGCTGTCTCTACTACCAACCATAAAGCATCGTCCTTTCCTGAATATATGAAGAGCTACATTTAGAAAATTTGAAGAAGGAGGCAATGTTGAAGACATTACATTTCCCATTTTTGTTTGCTGTTAAAATACTTCAGAGGATCATTATGTTTTGTAGCTTATCTGTATATCAGTGTGCAAAATAAACTACTGCTCTTCAAATATAAATTTAAATTTATTGTTTTTCAGTGAGCAGTTTGTGCATACAGTGAGTAAAAAAACCTTCACAGAATACACAGATCTTGGCATTTTGGTTTGGAAAGCAAACGTAGAATTTCACTCATTTTCTCAGTCAGTGTCACAACCATTACATTATTTAAACATTTTATTTTTGTCTGTGAATATTGAGTTGCTTTGGCCATTTAGTAATGCAAAACAGATGAAACCCTTTAAGAATTTGCTGGCTGGCACAAAAGCTTTTATTCTTTTAAAAAAAAAGTTAATCTCTGGAAAATGTTACACTATTGACAAAGTTGCATGCAATAATTAAGAAATTTAAATGAGTCAGAGCTGTAACAATTGGGTATTATGGTTTCACAGGAAATAAGAGTTTCAGATATTAAATGTTCATATTGTGGCATGAAAAAATGCTTTGTGTCTTAAGAGTAGCTTATCTTCTAGTGGAATTAGCTCAAAACAATATGCATTGAATCTGATGTCTAGTTCCTTATTATTATTCAGAGATAGATGTCACTAGGGCTTTCTCCTCTAGCTGAGAGACAGGGCCTGTGCCAAATCTTTTAGACAATCAGGTCCCTTGGTCTGATGAGGTATTTATTTTAGCTCTGTAGCGCATACAGTCTCCAGACTATTTCAGAAACATTAGTGACTTTTCTTTGAAATATTGTGCACTAAAGGCCAAGTCCTTGTCTAAAATAAATAAAGATCAAAATTCCTGTTGATTCCATTTATGCTTGATAATTATGTTGATTCCATTTTAGGGATTTTTCCATTGCTCTCACAGAGACCAATGCAAGTCCCTTAGCAATTTTGCCCTATGCTTAAGTGAAAAGGTTTAAACTATTATGACTTCATTATGTGCTTTTACATAAGTGTTTCTGATTACTTGAAATAGAAGGGTAAGGCCAGAAGAAAAATTACCGTGGCTTACCTTCTTAGGTTTGGGTTTTGGTTTTTTTTCAGTAAAATCCAATATCATTAATTAAACTTTTTTTTATGTATCTCCTCCATTCATTACCTGTAGCACCTGCAGTATGAGCCATGGTGTCTGTTGTAATAAATGGCCCTATACAGCATGAGATTAAATTAAATTATTCTTGTGAGTATGGTTTTTGTGAGACTAATTGCGTAGGTCACGATCTTCCTTCGTCAGGGAACTCCAGCTAAGAATGTCTTTCTTCTGAGCCCTTTGAAATGCCCAATACACAACCCTTTAGTCTTTATTAACATTACCACGAAGTAATATATTGTCATACAGCAGATAGCCAAACTTGGCCAAGCACTGTATCAGAAAATAGCTTGTTACTAGGACAGAAAAAGTTGGTTATTAGTTACAAGGAAAGCTGGAGAACTCTTTTCTTAATATTGGCATAACAGGGTCAGGGGTTAAGAAAATACATTATGTGCCAATATAAGCAAGTGCAGCACTTCCCCTTTAAGAATTTTACACAATGGTATCTTGAAAGAGCAAGCATTTTCCAACTCATGTGCTACAAACTAAGAAGGCAAACTAAGCAAATGTAATTTAGAATTAACTGTATTAGATAGTCCACAAAAGTGTGAAAGGTGGCCTCTTATGGGCAGATCAAATTTGCAAAATTAAATTTAAAATTATTCACCTTTTGAATATACATATAAATATACATATATTCACTATAGCTGTAAAGTCTAGCATGACAATATATTACATATGTAACCTTGATTAAGTCAGATTGTCCTTTGCAGGGGGACAGCAAATGTTTCATTTTTTTTCCCTAAAACTGTAGTCCTTCCTGTTTAAATAATCCCCTGTCCCTGCATGAATGCCTGCACATTAATGTTTAAATCTGTTTAAATGTCAGTTATCTGGCATCAGAAAAAACATCATTAATGCCAGATATTAAGCAATTATCATGGCAGGGGAACTAAGGTTTACAAACACATTTCTGCATTCATTTATGATTTACTTGCGATCTTGATTTTGTGTGTATTAAAGCGTGAATTAAAATAGTTGACGAATACGCTGAGCATCGATTTGTTAATGGACAGAGCAAATAGACCTATCCCTTTTATTTTTAAAATATATAATTATAGTGAACGATATGATGCTTATGAAGCTGAGAAACTAATAGCTTGATTCTGATCTAGAGCAGACTTTACCCTCTTGGACCTGAAAGTTCTTGTCTGCAGTGCAGCTCTCCATTGCATATTCTGCACTCATCCTGTGATCGCAGCAAATGGAGCTAATAGATATGGTGTGTATAGACTAAGCAATAGGTAGATATGCTATGGCTAAAAACACTGCTGC
This sequence comes from Sagittarius serpentarius, assembly GCA_034782735.1. Classification (NCBI taxonomy): domain Eukaryota; kingdom Metazoa; phylum Chordata; class Aves; order Accipitriformes; family Sagittariidae; genus Sagittarius; species Sagittarius serpentarius. The sequence continues at coordinate 6,066,127 of JAVKLA010000042.1, read as the reverse complement.
ATAGATCTGTTCTCTGTGGTGCAGACAGTCATTGGGAAAGATTTACCATAATGCCTTGAAAGTACTTCTGTTTTCAGCCATGTCATTTTTGCTGCTCATGTTTCAGCCTTTTGGAGAATACAGGCTTTAGGCACAGTAAAATAAAGTGTGATGTGAAAAAACATGGGTTTAGGAGAGTGTAAAACTAATTTACATTTTTGACATTAGCTAGAATTTGAAGGTGATTGGTTGTCATACCGGAAGACAGCAAAACAAAAGTTAGATAAAAAGCAATGATGCTGTTAACTTCCCTTGTACTTTTAGTTACTCCTGTGATGCAACAGATTTTAACATGCCCAAGAATGATTTTCAGTTGTGGGTAGCCCTGCCACGTGTGTGGCAGGATTTCCTGAGGGAGTTCAGCTCCTACTGAAACCATTTGTTTTGGTGCCGGAATGAGAACTAAGCACTTTTGGAAATTTGAGATTTAACTTCTTTGTGTACAAAGATAATTATACCCCATGCTTTTTTTTATTAATTAGATTTTTTTATTGCAATTGCACTATGACTGCATCCTAATGTGGGGCTTAGACCAAGGCATAGCCCTGAGTCAGTGCTTTCCATCTAAGTCCTCAAGGCACTTTACAAAAGAGGTCAACATTTTGATCCCAGGGGGCAAAGGGAGCTTGTAATCCTGCAGGCAGCTGAGCCAATCTAATTAATTGCTGCTGCCTAACATGGGAGCTCCTGCTCCCGCCCCTCTTCCAGCCCCCGCTCCCTTGTGCTAGGTTTAACAGAGGAGTAGGAAATTGCCCTTTTGATATTGGGGTGAAGTGGGTTGACTTCAGCTTGTGGGATGACAGGAGACATATGGCGTTGGGAGCTGGGGAAGGGGGGCAGGAAATGCTGCAGCATAGAGTCCAGAGAGTTTAACATCAGTAAAATGCCTAGAGCTCACTTAATATTAAATTATCTAAAATATCCGGTTACTATTTCAAGGTTAAAGTCTACACACCCATACAGTGATGAAATTTTGTAGTTATTTATTGCCTAGGATTATTTTAATAAGAAATAACCTTATTTAGAAATAAAGTATTTCTTTGCAATTTGTGGATGCCTTAGGATCTGAAGTCACTGGCAATGTTTGATCATTCTTTATACAAAGACAGTAGAAACAAGTCATACAAGAAAACTGCTAAGCACAAAAGGCCTCTATTTCTGGTATTCCCAGATACTTTTAGTAAGTTTGCCTTAGCTGAGGTTTTAATTTAGCATTAACAAAGGATTTTGTGATGTTTTATATGCTGTAATCTAATATTCTGCCTGTGATTTCATTCAGAACTACTATACATTTAAATCTCAGTTTGGAAGCTAGATACCACAGGAGAATAGTCCTGGAAAAATCTAAATTATCAGTTATGAGCTGATCTAAAACTTACAGTATTGAAACATCTTTTGAAATATGCATTAGAGAATCTTTAAAGAGATCATACAAAATTCATCAAAACCTACTTTTCAGAAGCAGCTACTTTTTCATCAGGGTTTTACATGTCACTGGTTTTAGTTCCAAATTTTTCAGCATTTACATACAAACAAAATTCTGTATATACACATGCACACAGAGGAAGAGATGAGAGCTCATCTCTTGCCAAGTTGTATGTTAGAAAAGACAAAGCTACTGTAATACTCTTGAGTTACGGAAAACTGGGTAACAAATCTAAAGGAGAAGTGTCTGGAGTTTAGGGATTGCGCAGGAAACAATTTCTTCAATACCTAGTCAGTGTTTCATTAGCAGATGGGGCAAATACAGAAAAGAACTTTGCTAGTGGTCATCCATACTCAATGGGTACAAATACACTTTTCTACCTTGCATATATTTTTTATTTTTTAACTAGTCCCTTGGCTGGGAATCCTGTACAAGAGCGAGCTGCTCCTTCAGTCAAAACCTTGAGTATATAACGACATCTGACCTTACCAATGTTTATTATGATTTTGGAGTATTTGTGCATCTACTTTGCTCATTCTTGCATTTTACTTGTGTTGTGTCTGTACCTCTCTGTCTAATAATAAATAGACATCTTGTAGAATTACATCTCTCATCTGTTCCCATGTCTTTAGTTTGCCTGTCACAAAACTATAGCTTTGCTTCTCTGCATTCTGCGCTGAATGGTCGTTCCCTCTGCTGTTAATTTTGTAGAATGCATGGAGCAAGAGACTACCTAGACTGGTAGGTTATTACGACCTAATCAGGAAGCTGCATGAGAAACAGAAATTCCTAAAAGCTCTTATTGATACAGGAAATATGCTAACCACAAATAGAGGGAGAAGCAAAAATGAGTGAAACGTTGATTTGCCGTCTCCATGTTTCCCTAGATTTCACCAATCTCCACACTGCTTAGCAGTTCACATCTGCTGAGACTCCATGCTACTTCTGTCTACTCCCAACCTAACTGTGGCCCTTCAGCTGTGCAGATGTAGTAAATCCTACATCTGCTTTAAAAAGAAGGCCTGAGAGGGAAGTATGGTATAAAAATAATATTTTAAAGCCTCTTTTAAACCTTACTTTACAAATTATGTGCTAGCTATACTTAATTATCTTACATAAAATATCAAAAGTTTAGCTGCACGAAACTTGACAGTTATGTACTTTTCAAAGAGCCAGAGTGACCAGATACATATTTAAATAAACATGTCAGAACATAAACACCCTTCTCTAATTCATTGTCTCAAAGCAACCTGTGCAGCAGCCACACCGAACAGATCTACCTTGCAGCATGCCTTGAAGGTAAAGAGATAATGAAAATTTTGACCAGCCACTTTTTTCCAAATCATTGTAAAACTACTTTGACTCCTCTTCTTCCTCCCTAAGGCATTTAAATATCTCTCCAGTTAGTAATTATTCTATTTAATGTAATAAATCCCTTTCCACGTGTAGATTTAGATTTCTTTGCACAGCATGTGATTTTTATGTGAACCATATATTTTTAGAGCACCATGTCTAGTTTAGAAATAAAGTAGGAGTTTTGTCTCAGGTCAGTTCTGTACAGCATCAAGCGCAGGCAGCTGGTGGTCATAACTAACAAACTAGGAAGATGCCTGAAAAGTCCTCAGTCTTGGTTTGATAAAATCTCTGTGGATTCATTTGTATTGCCCTTCTTCCTGAGGCAATAAAGAAAGGGTGTTTTCAGACAGAGTATTTTAGTTAACGGAAGCATTCTGTGGCAGGTATGTGTATGGCAGAGAGTTGATTGCCACCTTGCTGACTTTGCCTTAGGAAGAGTAAGTGATTATTTTGGCACTGGCATCATTCTGAAAGATTGCAACATATTTTACTTTGTTAACCTTTCTTATTCTATTGGATTATTTTGTCGGAGTCAAGAGACTTAAGCTGATGATTTTTACTTCTGTGATTTGCCAGTCCTTATAACTGGTGGAGTGCCAGGTTTTCTCTGAGCTGTCACTGGGTGAGTGTGTTCCAGCTACATCCACCTGTTTATGCTCTGGCTGCCAGGAGAGTGATTGGTTGTCAATTTGGCATCTTTGCCAGCACTAAATCCACTCTTCTTTTTTTTTTTCTGGAGGAGGAAAGTACTTGGCATTGATAGCTTCACAATATTGTATTGTGAATTTTCACAGACATCAGGACAGGCACACAATACAATGGGTTGTTGAATTATCTTTTTTCACATGTTTTAGTGAACACATGGCTATTTTAGGTGGCACTTTTAACTGTAAAAGCAGCATATCACAGCTGAAGACACTCTGTGTTGCGTTAACTGGCTAAAGCTGTTTAGGGTAATCAATTTCTGTCTTCAATTCATCTTAATCTATGCCAGTGCTTAGCTCACCACAAAAACATTTGATCACATGCAGAGATTTTTTTCTTGTTTTATTTTACCCAGACACTAGTGTTAACAGAACTAAAATCAGTGGCTGATGAACACAAGTTTGTCTGCCACCCTTGTTATTAATGAATTGGTATGGAGTGAAATGGTTTTTTTTCCTTGATTGTGTAAACCTGAGAGAAAATAAACCCAATGAAATAAACAGTTTCTTCTAAGGCTTATCAGCCTACCACCGTGTGTCCATCAGCATTGTGATTTGATGTGAGCTATCTTAGTACCAATTTTGTTTGGATTTTCTCCCTTAAAAGACTTGATGTCCCTCTCAAGTTCTCTTTCAGATAGTTGTAGATTACTTCTATACCCAGTTCCTGGGGAATTTTGCTTGTCACAAATTTGTTTTACACTAGAAAGAAAAAAATTGCGCTGTGTGCAGGCTGTAGGTCTTGATAATGTGTAACACAATGAATTTCTTTGGCACAGTACACTTCTGTGTGCTCTTTCATCACAGGTGAAGTCAGGTAGCAGGCAGTGCAAGAGCCTTTTTTTCTGTCTTTATATTATTACTGGTGGGATAGGGAAAAAAAGAAAGGACCGAAGTGAGGGAATCATCTTAAAACAAACTGAAATTTCAGTACATACACGTTCCTGAAATTGACAGTCATTCTTTAACAAACAGTTCATTAGATCAGAGGTACATGGAATAGACAGTTAATTTCTTCTTTTAATTAAAATTCTGGAAAGCTTTCCCTTCCTGCAGGCTGTCCCAAGCATCCTGCTGTAGTACCTTTCTAAACAAGAGGAAAGAGCGCTGATGCTAAACAATGGATATATTCACAGTCTCAGAAGACATATTTCCTCCATGAACAGCAAAATGTCTATGTTATTTACCATACCGTATGACTCAAACTATAAACTTAGGCAAGGCTTGTAAATTGAGAATCTCCCGGTACAATGTAACAGAAATGTTGTAGTACAAACTGAACCATTTCTATTTCAGTCTTTAAAATATTTTTCATGATTGCTGGTACTCTCTAGGTTTGATGAAAAGTGAGGAATTCTGACCAAATTTAATCTTTCAAATACTTTTTTTTATTCTAATAGATAATATTCTCCAAAGTTATGCATTTTTCATAATTGAGCAACACAGAGGGCAAAGTTAAGGGCTGTAGTAGAGTCAGTGTTAGTCAGCTGCTAGGATGCGGACTGAAGAAGTACTATATGGCAGTTGAAATGGGTTGCACCTCTTACCATCTGCTTCTAAATAATTATCTTCCAGGAAACTTTAGACTTTTACTCTTACATTCCCTATCAGGAAGGAGGGCTTCTGGGAGTTCTAGAAGCTGTTGCTCTCAATACCTGGCAGTGTTTTTAACGGTGGAAAGGGAAATAATTTGTGTCCTTTCCAGCAATACGTTGGCTCATTTCAGGGAATTGGTTCTCTCTAACAATCTGGACCAGCCCTGGAGCTTGCTGGGCAATTTATACTGGGCCAAAGAAAGAAGTAGGGAAAGGGCTATCATGGGATGTTTTTTCACTAAGCTGTTCATATGTTCATGGTCTTCCTCTGCTGCCTTTACATTACTAATTTGTCATTGTTTGGTTAACTGGCTGATCTGTACCATTAGCATGACTTATAGGCTGTGTTCTTTAGTCTTCCAAGGTGGCATCTGACTGGAGCAGATGACAGCTCACTTCTAGCTCCAATACTTTGGTTTCATTCCCAGGTTTCATTCATAGAATTGCCTAGATTGGAAAAGACCTACAAGATCATCTAGTCCAATCATTTAATCTAGCACTGACAAGTCCCCCACTAAACCACGTCCCTAAGCACTACATCTACACAGCTTTTAAAAACATCCAGGGATGGGGCCTCCACCACTGCCCTGGGCAACCCGTTCCAGTGCCTAATGACCCATTCAGTAAAGAAATTCTTCCTAATATCCAGTCTAAACCTCCCCTGGAGCAACTTGAGGCTGTTTCCTCTTGTCCTATCATTTGTTACTTTCTGTCCAAACTAATGGACAGGAGTCATAAGAGTGAGTGGAGGAATGTCTCTGTCAGCATGGAAGGAACGTGCAGCCTGAGCTTATTCCACGCCTGAGAGCTGGGACTTTCTAGGCTTTGCAGTGCAGAGACAGCCAGAGAGGCTCGTCTCTGCCAGGTCCCAGTGTGTGTTTCTCTTCTTTTACTTTTCATCCCTGGTAAAGCCAAGCATTTTGGCTCAGCAGGGGCTTCTCGGTCTTTGTGGAATACTTCTGTTCTTCATAGTCGGGTATCCTTGATAGTGTTTGTTACTTAAGTTGTGGACTTAATGGTCTGTTATGCTTGAGTACTGATCTTGGTAAAGGAAGACACGTTCAAGTGTCGTCTGGTTTTTATAGAATCATTTAGGTTGGAAAGGACCTTTAAGATCATCGAGTCCAACCATCAACCTAACACTAGCAACTCCAAAGTTTCAGTACCAAATTTCATGACACATAACAGATCTTTAGCCCCTAAGTTTGAGGCTCTGTTCATGTGGACTCCTTAGTTTTGGAGGCCAGAAAAATAAGTCTCTCAGTACATGTTGAACTCTATAAGTTCTAGAATGACTAGTTAGTGCAGACTGCTACTCATAACTGTGTAGCAGCATACAGATGATTTACATGCTACAGCAGTGGATTGAAGGCTCAGACCTACCAGAATGCGGGAGAAGAAGAGAAAACATGACTTAGGTCAAATTGTCATTTTGTTTTGCACATCTTGAGGCTGTCTTTATGTTTGAGAACATGTCATTGATCAACAGGGCCAAGAGACAGAAAAGGAAACTGAAAGGATGCACAAAAAATGTCCCTAAGTGTTATTCATCATATAGTTTTTGTCTCATATCTGCATGACTGGAAGGATACAGTTACCTGTTGTAGAAACAACAAAGCAACTCTGCCATGTAATGGTAAAGCTGATATTCCCTGAAATAATTTATAACCTCATATTGAAATAAACTGAGTTGTTCCAACATTGTTCTTATCTCTAAGGATTATATTTTCTCACTCATTTGCTTTATTGGCATGTTGGTAGCATTTTCACATTTCTGTCACATAGATGCTTTTTTTTTCCAGACAAATACTATTGTAGTACAGGAAAACATCGCTTTCAACTTCAGAAAGGTGTGGGTTGTTGGGTTTTTTTTGTGGTATTGTAAATCTTTGATATATACCTTGTAACAGATGGTGAAAGATGTACTCTCAAGTTTCGCTGAGCAAATTGAAGCCAATATCAAAATTAACATTGTTCCACATTAGCACTATATCCAATGAATATTTTTGTTTAACACCTAGTAAGCTGAATGCAAGACAGAAGTATAATTTCTGAACGTGCAGAGCAAGCAGAAAGATTGTAGTTAGCAGACCACGGAGAGGCAAACCTTTAGGTTCCCACTGAGTATGTCAGCAGTACTGACTACAGTGCAAAAGGGGAAGGACAGGAGTTTGGTTTGCCATGATGCATTATGGTTCCAGCACTTCATGTCAACATTGTCTCTTTTCACTTCAGTTACCAGCCCTGGGTGTGCCCATGATGCAAGAGGTGCGCTATAAATGGTGTCTATCTTCCACAGCTTCGATGTGGAGTGACACAGTTCTAACATACCACTCATACCTCATGTCTCTCAAACAATGGAGGTGCAAGGCAAGTTTGCACCAAAGAGAAGCCCTCCTGCACATGCAATCACTAATGCAGATGCAGTCATCGAGACACTGTTGTGTTAAACCTGGCCTTTATATCGCCTCTATATGGATACCCAGAGGAAAATGTGTTACTGTGATGTGATGCCAGAAGGATCAGCCAGTCTTCTAAGGCATGTTTGGCTCGTATGCTTTCAAGTGTAGGCAAGTATTAAATTTTCATTGCAATGATACTGTTTTCAGCTAGACTGCTTTTTGAGCACATCAAAAGAAGGTCAGGCTGCCATGATTCAAGGCCAGAAGTGGTAGCTGGGAAAGAGAAGGGAGGGCTAGCAATCTTACATCTGCTCAGAGTGACAGCATCCAAATTCTTATGTGAATAAAATAAACATCACATTCAATTTGTAGTATGTTACAACTATTACTACCAAGAAAGAAACCTATTGAGCTAGAAGAGGAGATATGTGCCAGAATGAAGCAGTACCCAGCCAACGTGACCTTAGAGCAGAAGGGGAGGATACACAAGTATGTATACACTGTTTCTAGAGAGATGCAAAGCACAGTGAAATGGCAGGTAGAGAACTGTGGAAAAACAGTGCACGTTACAGATGTGCCCAATGAATGTTAGTATGCATTAACTAAGTGCACTATTAATTTACTATCTTTTGAACTAATAGTATAAAACACATATTATTTCATGTGTGTACATGAACTATGAACTATGTTGTGTAGGTCATTCCAGAGGACAGAAGTGTTCTTCATCTGTAGCACCACCACTAAATATTATAAATATGCCTACTGTCTGATGTAATTACCACACTACTATTTCTGTTCTCTGCTGAAATCAGATTTGTCCTTCAGGTTTTGCATTGCCAATTATCTAAATAAAATATGAAGTTGAATAGAGCAACAGTGGAATACTGCAAATAAAGTAATAGTAAGAATCCAGGACAGTCCATATGGGGTCATTATATGTACAGTAAACAATGCAGCAATATCTTGCAGCACAAGCACTATTGTCTGCTTTATACTGCTTGTTCAAATATCGGGAATTCATGGTGACAACACTTGATGTTAGGAAGGTTAATGACTAACTGATTAACAACAGAGAAGGCATTTGCCAACAAGTGAACTACAGTCATTGTTACAGTAAAGCCTCTGAAAACTGTTTTAAATCATCACAGACCTATTTCCTGAAAATGTATCTTGACCATATCTTAACAGGGAGCTCTGTCATGATGTTTCACCTTATGGGGCCTTTGAAAATGGATCCAGATGCATGGGCATGAAAGATGTTGGGTTGGTCGGTTTATACAAGCTGGTATACAAGCATTTGAGCAACAGCGATGCTGAGTGAGCACTGCTAGTGTGATTCAAGTCAGGTTTGGCTACCGTCTTTGAAAGCTGAATGATCTGCTGCTTCATTTGCTTACTCTTGGACACAAAAATGAAGAGGCAAAGCTTGAAGCGTTAACCTCATGCAAACTGCATCCTGGCAGCTATTACTTATGAGCAGGGCATGTGAAAATAGGGAAAAATGCTCAGACTGGACTGAAAAATTGGCATTTGCAGATGTGAAATATAGTAATGCTTTACTGGGTTAAGTTTACCTCTGCCTGGGGGACAGCTAAACCCTTGTTATATGCTTGTAGCATATATTTATTGCTTTTTCATCTGGACACATTGACCAGCTACATTTTTTAATTTGTTCTTATGTGCAAAGCCTTAGACTACCACCAACTGTAAGTACTACCTGTGAAACGATAAAAAAGAAAAATCTTCGGAATTGTCAGCCTTTGAAATTTAAAAGAGTGCAGTCTCATTCTTGCATCTAAATTTTCTAAATGCCTCCTGTGTGTGTCCCTTCCTGAACCAAGATTTTGGTATCTCTCATGTTTAATGATATTCAGAATTTATAGCAGGTTTTTTCTGCTTCAACTCTAGCATTTGTTGTGAGTTTACTGTTTCTCTCGAGGAGCGACTGTCTCGCTGTTCTACGGTGTTGTAACACTGCACCATGCTGTTCTGCAGGAAAAAAGCCAGGAGATTGTCATGCACATGGAGGTATCCTACCTACAGACTTTCATATTTGCACTGTTTCTATTCACAACAGTCAACTTAGTTCTGATACTTCCCATAAAAGAATAGCTAGTATCTAATCAGAAACTTCAGAGGGTATTTCAAAGTCAAGTTCCCTACCTGCATACCTGTCTTTATAATACATGAAAACAGAGACAGCGGAGCACTGCTGCGCAGTCACATTTCATTATAATGGCAGTTTGCAGGGTACCATGCTGATGAAGTTGGAATTGGCAACTAGTGTATTACGTTGCAAGGCAGCTAAGGGAGGATTTGCTTTTGGAGATTGCTTGTAAAGAAATGAAACACTCTTTTGAGCCAGTAGGTTTGCTGTCTTCTTGGTTTTGTTATATGGGACCACTGTTACAGGCCTTGAAACCTTTATGTTAATTTACCATTTGAGATATCACAAATCTATTCATCCACATGATTTTGTTAGTTCAAAAGGAAAAAAATATGTAAGTGAAGACAAATATCTGGCTGTAGGTACAGGGTAACATTTAAATTGGTTATAGCCTATTAGAGCTCATTTCTTCATAACAGATGAAAAAAATGTTAACAACTGAACTAGTTAGATCAGTTAGATCTAGTCCTGATCTTACATTCATAAGCATGAATACAGAGGCATGGAATTAGGACCAACACTCTTTTTAAAGGATTTAAAATAATTTTCGAGTTGTGACTTCAACCTTAAATTAAAAAAAAAACTCTTTGGAGCATCAGTGGGTTTTGTTAATATTGCAGTAAATGTTTTGGTTTGGTTTGGTTTTTAAAATAACTATTTTACCTATTCAGAGAGAGAGGATTGGAAACATTTTCAAAACATATTTTCAAAAATGAGAATTGTAGTTTCACATTATGATATTTAATCTGTATAAACATAACTTCCATTATATAGCTAGAGTTACTTCATTATAGTTAGGTGTAGAACCAATTGTTAAAATGGCAGCCAATTTTATAACAAAATGTTATAACCTCTGGTGTGCTCTGCTCCTTCTCATCGCTTTCCTGTCCCCTTGGATCTGTGCTGCTGAGGCTGTCCCCCGTCAGCTGCACCTCCCCTGCCACCTTCTCTACCTCTTTTTCTTGTCAACAATTCCACATATTTTTCCTACCTAGTTTTAGCTGCTATTTATCTGGCAGAGCACTTCAATGGTAATTGTCTCCGACTGTGTCTTCATTAGTGTTTTAGTTCAGAATGATAGCAGGTTTTGAGTGTATGCCCTGATTGCTCTCACTTGTGCCATATCGTCCCCACTTACTGCTCCACATCCATAAAGCATTTAGAAGTGTAAAGCAGATTCTTTTCAAAGGAAACACATTTTCAAACTTCTTTCCATGGGTGCAAAAAATGCACTCCAGCCCATGAAAGAAATGTCCAAACAAATAACTGGCCCCTTGTATGCTTCTCAGTAGTTTATTTAGGGATGGTAGCAGGGTACAAGGCTGAATGTATTCCAGAATAAGACACGTGAAGCACATACTGCGCACATGTAGGAACCTCACTACATTGATTGCACCAAATGACTTGCTCATATAGATTAAAGCCTTAGTTGCTCACAACTGTGGAGATTTATAAATCCATCATTCCAAATCACATTGATGGCCGAGTACCATTTGCCTTGCAGACTTGGGTTAAGGATGTTAGCACTTAATTACAGCAGTAAAGGTATCGTAGAATCATAGAATCATAGAATGGCTTGGGCTGGAAGGGACCATCAAAGGCCATCTAGGCCAACCCCCCTGCGGCGAGCAGGGACACCTTCAACTGGATCGGGTTGCTCAGAGCCCCGTTCAGCCTGGCCTTGAATGTTTCCAGGGATGGGGCTTCTACCACCTCTCTGGGCAACCTGTGCCAGGGTTTCACCACCCTCATTGTA
>JAVKLA010000042.1:6031132-6051239 GCA_034782735.1 Sagittarius serpentarius | reverse complement strand
CTTAGGGACGTGGTTTAGTGGGGGACTTGTCAGTGCTAGGTTAAATGATTGGACTAGATGATCTTACAGGTCTTTTCTAATCTAAGCAATTCTGTGATTCTATGATCAGAATGGTAGAGCTGGTAATGTCATGACTCGGACAGTCTGATGTATTTTAAAGCCAGTTTTACTGGTAACCGTAAGAGTTTAGTTTCCATGATCCTTCAAATATTTACATGTTTAACTTTTCTTGTACAAAGAAAGTTCAAGTTTTATTTGCATTTAATAGGCAAAATGAAGCAAGAACATAACATGCTGTGCAATATTGGCCTAGGGGAGCCTTGTGAGCTACTCCTAGGGAATTTACAAAAGGTGATTGAGAAAGGCAAGTTCTTTACATTTGTAACTTCTCTCTCTTTCTCTTTCTCTCTGTCTCTCTCAGTGAGCCTGTACCTATGCTGGAAACTTCTAGTTTCCATAAAATAAAAAGATTGACTCATTCAGGCCAAAAATTGCGTATCTATTACAGACTGCATATGCATAAACCACATAAGAATTGATCATGAGTAAAATCTTTGTGGTATTTCCTGTACACCTGTTTGGAGGAACAGGGAAAGGGAAAAAGCTGAAACGTATATATAGAGAGGGAGGGGTACATAAATATGTAGGAAAATGAAATGGGAAAAATGTTTTAGTCAAGTGGGCTTTGTCTGATTTTTTTTTAGAATTACGTTGTGAACATGGCCGAACTTTGCTTTGTCCTGTGCGGAAGGAAGGTTTTACCTTCAAGCTGTTCAGCTGTCCCCTCAGAAGGGCCACTTTTTCTGGGGTTCAGAAATAATAGAACAATTAGGAACTAAATTCTTTTACTATCAGGTTGAACATGCCTTTTGACTTTAGCATTAAAACAAGCTTTTTGGTCTACCAGTCATTCATAATAATTTTTTATTAGATTCACTAGAAGTGTTGTATCATTTTCTTCTGAAAAATGGGCATCTGCTCCAGTATAAATCAAAATCTTTCTTGGTACTTCTTTCCAAATACATTATTTCAAATACTCTTTCTTGATGTAATACAAAGCATTTTAGAAAATGTGAATCATATTATTTAAAATGATAAGAACAAGAAAATAAAAGGCAGAAATCAACTGGTGAGGTTTTTATTGCCAGTTTTTATTACGTTTTTGAGTTATTACTGGAAAGTATTTTTAGTGATTAGTGTTTTATAATAAATGCTTAATGATTGATTCATTTTAATGAAAGAATATATAGCTCTGTATAGCAATATGGAAAATACAAATAGTAATTGTCAAATTCAAACAGGTTTGGTTTTTTTAGTGGAAGCCCTGGAGGAGTATAATTTTTAGGTTGGCTGAAATGTTTTGTTAACTGGTATGAACTGGCTTGAGCCTTCTCAAACAATAATAAATGACTTTGCTAGAAGGCAACCATGCTAAATTGTTTACTGCACTGCTGTGCAGGTTACTGTTCTTTTTTTTCCCCCCATGATCTCAATACTAATGACACTAAGGGAATAAATGAAACAATTTCTCCAGAGTATGTCTAATTATGTTGGATTTTGTGTCCAGGAAAATTAAGATATAATAGTACATCAGCAGAACTGAACCTGATACCACAAAGACAGTTTTGTTAGTATTGATCTCAGACTTGTTTGCAGTGGATTGGGGTGATGGGAGAAATTGAATGAGTAAGTTCAGATTAGCACTGCTTAGCACTTTGTATTTATTAGAGTGGTAAACCACTGGTGTTGTAATTACTGGTCTGCATTACAAATCACATCATTTTTACTCCTTGGAACTTGCACGTTTCAGTGAGAGGGTTAGGAAATTTTTTTTTTTATATGCTTGTTAGCATAGTTGTCTGAATCCTTTAGCTTACATTGATGGTGCTATCATTGAGACTGTGCTCCTACACTGTAGTAGTATTTGGTGGTGTATTTACAAGAGGTAAACTCCCTTCTCAGTGGATATCTTTGAGAACACATCTGTTCTTCACTTGCTTCTTCCTTCTTTGCCTCCCGTAATTCTGAGAAAGTTCCAAATTTATTCTTAACCAGCCTTGTACTTCCAGGTAACTAGAAGTCAGTGGGATTCAGTGTCCTTCATGCACTGATAACTTCTATTTTAAAAGCATTTATGTAAAACTGGTAGCAATACGTTTGAGAACCCAGAATGCATCATGCTGAATCAAAAACAGGATGATAACTGACAGCTTTAGAAACTGTCTAAATTTAGACCTCTGAAAACTGTGACATAATACTTTTTTTTTCCCCTATGACAAGCCAGTATTAAAGTGCTTAAACTTGCCAGCCCCACCTACCAGTCAGTTCTCACTGCCAGCAGGATCCCTGAAAACAGAGTCCTCTGGCATACATATTTTTCAACCCCACTATTTTTTTTTTTAAGCAGATGATTAATCAGCTATTTTTAAAAGAAGCAATGGCTAGTTTCTTCATGGGTTTCTGTATTTTCTTATTTTCTTATTCCTTATGCTACTGCTGTAGAATAAATTTTTCACAGAGGATTTGTTTGCACTAAAAATACTACATTTCTTGTGACACCAATCATCTTTCAGTGTATGTTTCACTTCAGTCTAGGAATGAGATCAGATGGTTATATTCTGTGGCTCTGAAGAACAGAAGATACACAGAAAGAGCACTCTTGTGATGAAGTAGCAGAAACTGTGACTCTAGCACAATATTTACTTGTATTTCTTCATTATTTAAAGACAAGAATAGTATACTCATGACTGCAGATATGCACACCTCAACAGCATTCATGGTTTTGATTCCTTTTATTTGAGTTAATGTGGGCTGGGACAGAAGCCCTGCTGTCTTACCACTTTATAATGCAGGATGCCTATTAGTTTCCTGCAGTGTAAGAGCAGTTGACTTTCTTCTTATGTTTGGCTTGCAAGATCTTTGGGACCATATTTTATTATGTGTGTGGGCATGACAATAAAGCAGTAAGTTTTTTCTTATAAATGAACAGAGCTCAAATAGGGAGAAAAGGGGAAAAGTGTGTTTCTGTGTACTATTCCCTTAATTAGGGCTTCAGCCACAAGTTGAAGTCAGCAGAGGTCATTCCATTAGTTTCACTTTCCCAAGGTTTTTTTCATACAATTAGATGGGTGAAGAATTACTTCTTAAGAAAAAATGAAATCCAAGAAGCTCAAAAACTAAGGGGTAGGTTCTGATAATAGTCAGCAAGCTACTGCATATAAATCCAGTTTTAAGCCTTGCCTCCTTCTAAATTCATGACATTTCAAAGTATCTGTAGAAACTTTTGAAAAGTCTGTGTAATGACAATGATTTCTTGTTCAGGACAAAGTGCATTTTTTATGAGTTAGGAGGCAAACTAAGAATTCTTACATAATTTTTTTTTTTTCTGAGGTTTGGAGAAGTTAGATTGTTTCCTATTATACTAGTACTCACAGAATCACAGATCCGCTCAGGCTGGAAAGACCTCACGGAGCCTCTAGTCCAGTCTTCTGCTCAAAACAATGTCAACACTGAATTCAGACCAGGTTACTCAGGACTCTGTCAAGTTTATAATACCTTCAGGGATGGTAATTCCACAACCCTGCCATTAAACCTGTTCCAGTGCTTAATTACCCTCATAGTAAACTTTTTTTATTAAGTCCTGTTGGAACCTCCCCTGATTCAGGTTATGGCTGTTGTCCCTCATTCTCACACCATGCAGCTCAGGAAAGAGCCTGGCTCAGTCTTCACTGTGACCTTGCAGGGGCTGGCGGACTGCTCTCTAATCCACCCAAAGCCTTCTCTTCTCCTGGCTAAGCCAGTTCCCTTCCCTCAGCCTCTCCCTGTAGGTTATGTGGTCCTGCTGTCTCCAAAAATTTGAGAGATTCTTTTTGAGTCGTGGAAGTTTCTAAACTGAAAAAATAAATCAACTCTATTTTCAGAAGTCTTACAATCAGTAAGTTCAGAAAGAAACTACACAAAATAAAGATGATCTTTTGCTTGTAAGTCACTTGAAATCTCCCAGTTGGGTCGCCTTGCTGGAGTGTGATGATAAGCTGTGGTATTAAAATAGCAAAGTAGAGCAGAAAGCTTAGGCAGTCATACAGCTGGCGTTTCACTGTCATACGCCTGTGGAAGTGCATTGCCAGCTGTCTAGGGCTGATCAAGTACTCTGATTTTTTAATTTATTTTTTTTTTTTACCATTCAACAAAGAGAATGAAAACAGGAAACAGAGAATTCTGGAAAAAGAGAAAACATATTTCCTATAAGGGAAACCTGTAGTTACCTGGTATGATTGCTTAAACAAAATAAAAGAAAGAAAGAAAGAAAAAAAAATGCTCCAAGTAACAGTGGCTTCCTCAGTAGCCTTCCTGAGTTCACTTGAGTAACTAGAACAGTGATTGGAAAAGACATTATAACTGCTTAGAAATTTTTAGAGATGTAAATTTCTTAGGGGAAGAGGGAAATTTGTCAGAGAAGGTGCTTTGCCCGAGAGTATTTTGCTTTTCATAAATAAAAAAAACTTTTTCATAAGTATGTGTGGCTTTCACAAAAAAAAAACCCACAAAACCCTAAACTTTTCAAGAGGGGTTTTCTGCTGGCAGATAGAGTTCTGGTCAGTTCATGGGTGACAGAAGAAGCGTTGGAACCAGCAAAGCCAGGTGGATGCTCTGCTCAGTCATTTGCTTGGGAGGTTTGGAGCAGGCCCTCGATCTTGCACCCGTGCATGTCCTCTGAGGGTCCTGCTGCTGGCACTCCTGAGTGGTTGCGTCTCTCCTCCTTGCTGTGTAGAAACTGTGAATCAAGATTTCTGTTTCATCTAAATATGAACTAAGGAAGGGAGGAGTGTAGGACAGGAAGACACGTTGTAAGACCCTGCTAAAAGTTTTTAGTAGAGGTTGCTTCTCAGCAACTGTTGTAATCCTCTCTGAGGCACCAGCTGTGGCTCCCACCTCTAGTATCTCTTCATAACATGCCCTCTTTTAGCCCCTCTGCATGGGGGCAAGTAAAAATACACAGCATATAGTTCTAAATATTTATAATTTCAGATATTAGAGTTATACGTAATTTCAGAAACAGTAATTGAGATAGTCATATCTATTAACAGCATTGATATAATACATTCTTTTTATCTATTTTTTTTCAGAAACTCTAGCTGCACCTTCCTTGGGGAATAGATACAGGAGCTGTGTTGTGGTCAGAAAGAGAATGTCTGTTAGGAAAGTTTATCCCTACTCAGTGCGGGTTGTGTAGAAAATCGTAAAATTAAGAGCTTTAGACAGGAAGACAACAAAAAGTCCCAAGTACTCTGTATATACTAAACATTCTCATAAAATCTCAAATTTAATGTCAATAAAGAGTTAGACACTTTTATTGTGTGCAGTCATTTAGGTTTTGTGCGGAAGTAATAAATTATTCCTACAGTTTGTTACAGTTCTAAAATTTTCATCTGCTCTGGTTTTAATTCTCCTTGAACAATTCTAGTTCAATCTGCTATATAGACTTTAAGTAATTATGCTTTTTTTTAAAAAAAAAAAGAAAAAATCATAGGTAGAGACAGGTAAAATGTGGAGTGAGCCTGTGCAGCTATATGATGTGGGACTCCAGACTTGTTGATCCATGGGAAATCCACACACAGGCTATCTTAACAGTAGTATAGGACTGAAATGAATTCTGGATATTTTTACTGTGGACGTGTCATTCATACACAGTTGTTTGGCAACATCTGTAACATAACATAGTTAACCTCACTTCACTGTAGCTGTCTTTTTTCCTTTTTTTTTTTTTTACATTATTGTGTAGTCCATTCTTCTTACTGTTACACATTTAGTACAGCCAAAGACTTTGACCTATGATGAAGATACCTATTCCAATTAGTGAAAAAAAAAATTACCTTTTTTTAAATTACTAATTTGGAAAAAAGCCAAATAGCTAAGAAGATTTCAAATTTTTAAAGAAATTTCTTGAGGGAAAAAAGAGTACTTTTAAGACTTTAAGTCTTTATTTCTATAAAAAAGGATTCTCTCCTTCCTATCTAAGTTTTACTTGATAGTGTAAAGATAATATAATTGAGTAATAATTGAATTGGAAATAAAAAAAATTCATGATTGTTTAAGGTATTGGAAAGTTCTTTTGTATTTCCAAGTCTATTATGATGAAGTTGAAATGATCTCACAATATGTCTTTATTTTGATGGAACCAGAATTTTCAGTGAAAATTTGTTGACATTTTCTGTCAGGCTTTATTCAAGAGAAAATTAAAATACAAACCCATTGTTTTCATTGTTATTCGTACAAAATATCTAATAGTTCAATAATACATTGCAAAATTATTCCTATGTGATCTCTATAGGAATACAGCAAGCAATATTCCTTCAGGTACAGCACTTCATAGGCAGGTTGTCAGCTGCTGAAAAATAACAAGTTGACAACAGTTTGAAAAAGCATACTAAGTTAATGGAGCAGTGGCAAAAAACTTGTGTTGTTAAAAGCATGATATATGAGAGAAAGAAAGAATGGGCAGAACGGTGTAACATGAAAAATGAATGGGCATTTCATTATAAAGGACTTCCCTCTTGTTTTCAAACACATTGCTGCTTGCAAAATCCTGTGTGAATACTGAAAGTGGTTTGTTGGCAGCAGACAGCAAAGTCAGATGCTTATACCTTTTCTTAGCAAGAGATTTGTATTGATGTATCTTCGGTAAATTTTCAAATTGCAGAGCTACGCTAAATAAAATGTCATTTTCTGAATAAATTTGGACTTTATGCTGTAATCTGAATTACTAATGTCATCCTGTGTAACATAATGTTTATGCTTCTCCTGAGGCAGCCTCTTCAATGCTGCTTACACCTGTGGCTTAATATGGGACAGAAGGTCTTCCAAAGACCAATATTCCCAATGGAATACTGCTGATTTTCAAGAAAAGGCTTGAAAATTATTTCAGTGTTTCTAGGTAAGCCTCCAGGTCTTGTATTTTTTAATTTGAACAGGCTTTTTGACGTGCAGGTATCAGCTACCACTGGGGGCAACTTTTGTTTTATAGCTTACGCTCTTCACCTTGTAACCTTGCACAAGACAACTAAAATTAGTTTAATTTTGTTTAGTTTATGTAACTGCGCCAGTTTTCACAACTCATTTGGTGTATAGTTATCTATTCTCTCTGTCGCTAGAATAAGTTCAATATCCCATAGTGGTCAACGGAATATAGAAACATAATGTATGATTTGGTAAAATAGTTGTAAGAGAGCTTTTGAAGGGTTGAAGACGTATTTTTCATCTGATTTATTTTGTCTCCTCCAAGTTAGGAGCTTGTTCAGAACTATACAGAATTTACTTCTTTTTTTTAAATCATCCATCTCTACTTTTTTCCCCACATAATAGTAAATGAAGTGATAACTAATATATGGTGTAATGTCATATGTCAATTTATAGTTGAAACATCACTAAGGATACACAGAAGGAGTGATCTTTCACTGTAGTAGTTTTTGATTTTGAGCGCCCTTGGATCCATCATAAATTCCAACACTTCTGCACTAGTTTCAGGATAAACAAGAAATGAGCAATCCTTTCTCCGTGGGGTATTCATGACTAATAACTGCAGAAAGTGTACAAGGGGCAGCAGATACCTTTGCTGAGCATTTTTTAACTTGCTGGCTCCACCCTGATGATCTACACAAGCTGCATTATACCTCTTTAGCAAGAGCTATTGGCAATCCACCTGTCTTGAGGGTCATACTAATATTTTCTGTTCACTGCCATTTCTCCACCTTTCCCTCTAAATGGCAAACGTATTTACCTTCAAATCGCAGCTGGTTATATTCTAAAGCTTTGGCTTCCAAAGTAGATTCTTGCAGTGTTGAACATGGCAGTCTTATCTCCCACGTGGACATATCGAGTAAGGCTGACAGTTACTGTCATCT
Organism: Sagittarius serpentarius; assembly: GCA_034782735.1. Lineage (NCBI taxonomy): Eukaryota > Metazoa > Chordata > Aves > Accipitriformes > Sagittariidae > Sagittarius > Sagittarius serpentarius. The sequence goes on along the minus strand of JAVKLA010000042.1, from coordinate 6,043,338 downwards.
TACAAGCATGTTGTGAGATATGTGTGTGAACATTACCTAAATGTTCGTGCAGTTTCTGAGCACGAATCTGAGCACAGATTTGAGAAAGCATCATCACACTTTTCATACAAGATTCTCAAGTTAGAAATCCTTCCCTTCCCCAAATGGAAGCTCCATGAAATCTTTAATTCTTAATTTCAGATTAACGTCATTAATAATTTGAAAGGATATTTTTAAAGACAGGTGCCTAACTGCTGCTGAGAACGGATATTCCCTGGGGTACTAACTCTCTGTTTATGTCTAAAAATATATAAAATACACCAGTCAACTGGTGTACAAAACAATTAGTTTAAGCAAATGGCTAGTAATTATTCATTAGACTTCAAAGCTCAGAATTAAACTTCACTCTGCAGTTCTATTTTAAACCAGGCAAAAGTTGAACAGGGACATAGAAGAATGGAAAACATTGACCTCACAATTCCCTTGAATATATGTTTAAAAACTGCAGCTTTTCACGGAAACATAATTTGTGTCTCATTAAATTATGAAATACACTAAATATTAACCCAGAGTAATCATGCTGGAGATCAAAGCCTTATATTTAATGGAATGAATTTAAAAGTAGAAGTTTCTCTAAGAAAAGTAGCGAAAATAACACCCTGAGTAATTCTTTGTTAGTAAAAAAAAAATTTATTAAAACTGAGTTAAATTTTCTAAGTAGTATGCTGCTTGCCCAAAAGGTAAAGTTGTTAAAGTATCCATGGCTATATAATATGGGTTTTATATACTGTATTATATTGTTTTGTCTTTAAAAATAAAAGACAAAACTCTCTGGAAAAGTGAAAGACTTAATTTGAACATTTTCTAGAATAAAACTTGCAGGTTTTCATTGCCAGTCTTTTTTTTTTTTTTTCTAATTTTAACATTTAACCTTCTAAAAGAGGAAAACTTTGAAAATGAAAGCATTTAAAGTGGAGTTGAACTAGCCACTTCTTTTCAAGGCAAAATACTTTCATGTTAATTTTGCTGGGCAGAACTGTGGGGAAAATAATTTCACTTTTATCCAGGACTTGATAGAAAAACCAAAACCAAACCAAAAAAACCCTACTTTTTATGGAACCCTGAAAAAGTCCTATTTCCACAGCTCTCAGGGTGATCAGAAGTCTTGGCATTTCCAAGGAAGTCAGTGTAATACAGTGGAGCTGGGCAGGCAATCCCTGAGAACAGGCTGGATTTTAAAGCTCCCAGAATTAATGCCTACAGACCAGTGTAAATCCTGTTTATCCTCTCAGGTGACGAACTAGATCAGACAGATTGTATATAGAGATCTTTCCTGAGTCCTGCATTTAACTGGTTGGCAAAAATTGCCATCTTGGAAAGACTCATGGTGATTGTAGGAGTTATAAAACAAAGCAAAATGAAGTGAAATGAAGAAAAATACTTAAGAATGAGATGATGATTGAAATTAAGTTCACCCACACAAGTCTTCACAGTAACTTAGTTGTGTGTTTTGAATTGTCATTTACTCAAATATATTCAATTTAATATTTTATGTTGCAGCTGACTTCTATTGGTAAAGTTGTGTCAGTAGTTATCAGCTGTTTTGTTTTTTTTTTTAATATGGAATGGAAGTATTGGCATGCCCACACACTCTTGCAGAAATGCTGCTTGCAGTGGGCAGGTAAAAGAACGAGCATTTATAAGCTCATGTGTCCCAAGAAATCCACGTACTGCTTTAAGTACATGGAGAAGGCTGATAGTTTTATTTGATGTGTCAGTGTTGCATACAATATAAATGATATCATTATAGTCCTTGCCTAGCACCCCTTTGGTGACAATACTGTTGAGTGAATCAAATTGCAGTTCAAAGGTGTCTGTGGTTAGTATCATTAGGAAAAATGTTGCATTAAGGAGTTTAGCTGATTTCTAAATTTACAATGTGTTTACTTCTAAAAGATTTGGCAAAATGAAATGTTTACCTACTTACATCTTTTTAGCCACATCTCATGCCAACTGAAATATCAGGCAAAAAAGGAGTTGAAATATGTGCTGGAGTTTCCATTCGCATAATTTTAAGATCTTAAAAAATTAACTCCAAAGACCAGCTTAAGTTAGGAAAGTGGCAAATGTGTGAACAATAATTTCCCCACTTTTTTCAGAGTGAGCTCTGAAAATTTAGATATTCAGATGAGTTTTTAAGTCTGTTGAAAAAACAATTACTTTGGAGAAAGGATCATTACTTATGGTTGTCATAAGTCACAGGGTAGCTATTTTGTCCATCAGAGTGTAGATGATGTATGAAAGCCACAGAAAAACAGTCCATATCGTCTTTCTGAGTGTGTGCCTATTCCTTTTGCTCTCACTTGAAGACTTTCGCTTTTCTTTGATTTTTTCACATTTAGTTTCTGCAAGCATTTAGGGAAAAAAAAAAAGAAAGAAAAAGGTGAGGTGTTACTGTAGACATGAAGGCTATTAAAGAGTTTTTTAGAGAGTTTCATCTTGGAGAGTTTTGAAAGAGCATCCTTCTCTAGACCTTTTCTCTTGCAAATTAGACCTTGAAAACTTGCTAGGGGTTTTGAATCATTTGATAGGATTGTTCCATGGGGCTGAAAATATCACTGTTGTTAGACTCGTGATCCAACAGAAGAAAACTTTCTCACGACCATCTAAATGAATAATTCCTTTTAAACTGCGTTGAGGAGGGAATAGCTTTGTTACCTTTTTTGTTGTTTGCTTTTTACCAGAACTGGACTCTGTTCTGCCTGTCACTAAATACTTGGCCTCAGAAGCTAATGTATTAAAAAAAGGCATTCGCTTAAGTATTATAAAAAGATATTCTTTTCACAATTGCAATGTAATTTACATCCTGTTTTTTTTTTCCTGAGGATTGCTAGAAGTCTTCATAAGACTTTTAATTAGTCAGTCTGTAATGTCCAATTCTGTACATTTTGTTTTCTTTCACAGTTCTTTTATTTTCTAGCAGTACAACCCTGAGGACTTTTGATTATAAGATCTTCTGACTACAACTTATGAGCTTAATAGCCATCACGCTGTATTTATGATCCTATATCACACTTCAGGGAAAGCTTCTGTAGCTTGCTTGCTGGCTTTGTTTGCAGTAGTCAAAGCCCTGGAGACGTCAGCATTTAACTGTGCTTTGAAATTGCTGAAGTGTGTTGTTGCACCAGATTGGGTGGCCTACACAGCAACTCTAATAACGAATGGCTCTGGGGTTTTTTTGTGGGGAAGTAACCACACATGCATTGTGTTAAGGTTGCCTTCTGACTATTAGAGAGTAATTTCTAAGAAAAGAGCCTGCCGTTCTCTCACTTCTGAAATGAAACATGAGTATAACCTGGAACGAACCCATGTCTTATGTTTTTATTCATTGTTTGTTGACCCTGTGGTCAACCCTCTGTCACTATGATTAATCATTCAGACGCCAGTTGTCCAAAAAGACAATTCAAGCCCTTTCTGCAAGAGAAAATGGGGGGTGGAAGGAAAAAAAACAAAGTATTAATGAAACAAAATGGGTTAATCTTTGACATGATAATTTATACCTGGGCAAGCAAACCAACAGGAGTGCTCTTGTATGTGAATGATTAATAGCTGCTAGGGTTGCATCTGTGACAAGTGATTAATAAAGTTTGTGATTAAAAAAAATACTTCCTTTTCTTTTCCTTAAGTGTGCAAATCTTGGAACTCCACTTCTGCCTGCACAGTGGTTCAATTATAATGCAGACCTATTTGTAATTCAGATGTCACTCACCGTTACTCATGCAGATGTCTTCAAAATGGAGTTCACTTGATCTGTTAAGTACTAAAGAACTGGGAAATCTAGCATGTCCCCAGAAGACTTCCTAGCCTGTGTGGGGGAAAAAAAGAAAAAAAAATCTGTCTGAGATCCAGCTGTTTCTTAAGAAGCATGTAACCTATCAACATGAAATTTGTTTCGGATAAATAGTATTCTGAGACTGTACTAACTAGTTACCAGATGCAAATCGAAGCTCTGAAGTCCATCTGTACTTCACAGTCAGAGCAAAAACTTGCATTAAATCTCAAACTTATGCAAATATAGCTGTGGGGTTTTGTTTTGTTTTGTTTTTCCCAGAAGTTAGATCACACTATGAAAAGGTATGTAATCTGAATGGAAATAATTCACAGAGTTGTAACAAGATGGCTTCAACCAAGTACTGCTTTTTAAATCCATACATTCCCTTCTCCAAAAGTTACCAGTATTAGATGAAAATTTGCAAAAATTTTTTTAGAACGCCCATGCAAAATGAAGTCTTTCAGAGCTCATTTGCAAATGCATCACATACCAAGCCCTAGACTGTTCAGATTGTCATAGAATAATTAAATGGGTGTGTTGATATGCAATTATATAGGAGAGTAAGAATGGCAGCAGTGATTCAGACGAAAGGTTCAGTTAACTCTGTATCCACTCTCCCAGCAGTGGGTGGATGGTAGCAGATGCCTAGGAAAGAGCGAGGAGGGAATGGTACTTGCTTTGTTATACTTCACCAGTTGCTAGTAATCTGTAGCTTCCTGAGCTGGAATTTGAATTCAGACCATCATGTTTAATAGCTATCAATATATCATGAATTCATGTAAGCACTTTTTAAACCCATTTGTATTTTGGCCCCCATGGCATTCTGTGGCAGTTACCTTCACAGTTTCAAATATGAATTGCATGGTTTACCATTTTAAACTTGCTGTGTGAGCATTTCTTTGCCTTTCCTTCTAGTTCCTATTTCATGAGGAATAGTGAATAACCTTTCTTTACATTCTGTTTACTGTGCATGATTTTGTAGACCTGTTTCATATTTCCTTTAGGTCATCTCTTTCAAGATGAAAACTTTTAGTCATTTCATCTTTTCTCCCATGAAATCTGTGGCACACATTCTAATTCTCATTTTTTAAGATGGGGAACTGGTATCTGAGATAGATCCATGATGGATTTACACAGCAGTGTAATGATGTATTTAGGGTTTGTTCCACATTTGTTTCCTAATAGTTCCAGACATTCTTTTTGGCTGCCCCCAAGCTCAGAACTGGCATTTTCAAAGCAGTAACTACAATGACTACAAATCATTTTCTTTAGCAGTAATAGCTAGTGTACATAATCTGAGAGGATTATCTTGTTGCTTTTTGTTTGTTATTTTTAATGCGTTGTACTTTATTCAATAATTTTCAACATTAATTTTCATCTTCCCATATTTTACTCAAATGACAGTAAAATGGTGTTCAGTAATCTTATGTCTCCCTATTTATGGGTAGCATACTTATTTGTCTTCTCTAAAGATATACACTGCTTATCAGGAAGAATAAAATTTAATCTAAAGCTCCTCATGGTACCCTCTTTGGCTTGTGTAATCTGCAATTTAGGGCTGTAGATTTACAGGCTTTACGCTTTTCTAGAGGTCTAATAAGGTTGGACTGATGGATTGGCACAGAAACCACATTAAAGGCCCTTTTCTGGAAATACCACCTCAGCTGATCATAATTCGTTGCAATAACATGAAGTGAGATTTGTCTTTCATGCACTTAAATATGAAAGTGCATAGAGAAAGCGACACTTACTCTAAAATGACTAAGTGTCGTTGAGAAATTTGTATGAAAGCTAACAAATTATTTCTTCCTTTGTAGGCATTAATCTAATATGTAAGAAGAGAGCGTTGTCTGCCTGATTTATGGTAATGTAATTGCTAGCTTCGGGTAGAGGTTTTTTGAACAATATTTGTTTGTAAATATGTTCTGGTTGTCCTGAAACATGTTTTCAAATTACTTTTGACCAGCCAGTAAAAATTAACTTTGGTAAGACAAGACACTTAAGTTGATATGAAACACAACATTTTGTTTTAATTTTGATAATTTCAGAGGTAGGAATTTGGAAATTATTAAATTGAGAAGGGGAAATCTAAGAAGAGGAAGTTGGCATTTTTCTCAGTGTGTCTGCTGGTCCATTTGTGAAGGTATCTGTGTTGCCTTTGATGTCCAAGTTCTAATCCTCCTACTGAAACTATCACTTTTACAAATAATGATGTTTTCATTATCTTTCTGGAGAAGTGAATAACAGTCTACAATTTGAAACAGTCATCAGAAAAAAAGAGAAGGAACCAAGTTTGAGTCAGTATTCCAATATGTAGCTTTTTAAGGAAATGTAAGAGCTCCAGCAAAGACATTTGAGAGAAGCACATGCTGAAACGGTTGAGTAGTGTGTGCTCGCTTGATATTTCATCAATAAATTAACCTTCTAGTATTAGGCTGTGTTTTCCTTTTCTTCTCCAGACTAGTTTCTTTCCTAAACCAGCATGATTTCCAAAATATAACCTCATTTACTTTGCAGAATGAGGTAGAAGGTTTTGATGCCGTGACCATTTAAATATTATTTGATCTTGCTTGTTTATTGTCCTACTAAGCTAGGGAGAAAAGGTTCAGTGCTCAGCCAAAGAAAATGCAGACTCAAGTGGGCCTGTAGTTTGTATGTTGAAAACTCCACAAAAGTTTATACCAACGTGTCTCATTCAGACTTTACCTCTGCCTCATTATTTTTTCAGTAAGGTAGCTTCAGACTGTGAAGTGGTATTAAACCCTGTATGGGTCTGTAAGTCTCTGGGCTCTTTAACGTGTGTAACCACTGATAGTGATTACTGGAGAAACAAAGAGAAGAAGGGTCCCTCCATTTCTCAGTAGTAGCCTTATTTGATTTACAGCCTTCCTTTAAAACAGGAAATTGCCAGGAATATTTCCTTCTTTGTAAATAAGCATGTGTCACTGTACTTGCAGAGACCATAGTATTTACATTTAGCTGTTGATACTTTAATTAACAATTTAAGCATGTTGTTTGCCCTGCGAGTTCAATGGGAAAAACTCTACAAATAAACAGCGGTTCCCTCTTGGACAATCACTCTGTAAATTAGCTTGCTTTGTCAATAAAGCGCATGCCTATCAGCCCCTTCAAGGCAGCAGGGGGCAAGGATGTTCATTTACTTAAGCAGTAGGTTATATTATTAGTGTGTGTGATTGCTGTTAATTAGGATATGTGTAGATGTCTCTGTGCTGCATAGTTTGTAATATAAAACCTTTAAGCATTTAGGCTATTAATGAAGGCAATAAACGGTTCTACTAGGAGACTATTTTTGTTTGTTTTATTGCTTCCTCTCTGTTTTGCTATTATTTGTTATAGTAATACTACAGCAGTCAAAATATAACCAAGGGCTACACAGAAACAGTAAAGCAGAGTTTTTGCCTTGAAGAGTCTGCAGGGGAAGGGACAGTATGTACCAATGTTTGTCCTATAAGCCTGAAACAAGAATGCATGAGTAGTCCAGCTGTGAATTATAAGTGACTTCCATCATTTCCATTTGATATTCAGCTCTGTGTTTAAATATGCTTTTTATATCACTTTGACTTGAAATAATTTAAGCATTTGCCTAGTTTTCTAAATCCACCATAAATGGTCTCACTTGCGTTTTCTTGTAAACAAGGTTATGTGAGTATATATTTGAAAGACCAGACTGTATGAATATGCATTTCTAATTTAAATTTTAAAACCAAATGTCTATAGCAAATCCTGAATTAATAATGCCTGGGCTGGGCTGTGCTATTAGCTACATATAACCTCTCTCTGACATCAGTAGCAGGGTCAATTCAAACTCTTTTCACAGTGAGATGTCTTTCAAATGTATGATCTAAAGGCATGTTTCTGTTTACATGGAAAAGATCAATTGAAGAGAAATACTGTTCTACAAATATAAAAAATAGAGTTTTGTATGAAAATTCATGCGTAACTTGAAAACAAAGTTATAGCACTAGAGGTCTCACATCCTAATCGTGGTACCATAACACAAGCACCTTAATGTAAGTTAGTGTTCTGTCTGTCTTAGCATCTTAAATTCTGCTCTTACCAAATGCCCCCAGCCATACCACCCTCAATTTCACTGGAAATAGCATGAAACACTAAAGGCCAGAGTGAACAGAAGTTAACAGAAGTGGATTTTCATCAGCTTTAGGTCATATTTTTATAGGAATTTTGGGCTTGGACTTGAACTTATATCAGGATTTCTAAACTGTCACAAATGCACTGTGAACAATGAAAATGCAGTAAGGATGGAGTCAGTTTTCCAAATGTAAGAAGTAACAATATTTGGGGAAATTCTGTCTGGTTTTGTGGAAAAATTATTTTTCTGATTAAGAAATCACATTTTCTCAGACTGCCAGTAATAAAAACACAAAACCAAGCAAAAACCCAAACTCACTTGTAGAAATTTTGGCTTTTAATCAGAATATTGCAAGAATCCAACACACACACACGCCCAAACAAAGAAACAAAAAAAAAACCCAAAGTGCAACCTTTTGTGGTACAAATATAAATTAGGAAGTGCAGGGGTGATTTGATGTTTGTAAATACCAGGGTTTCTGTGTTTGCATGTGTAAGCTGGTATATAGAGAGAAAAACAGAAAATTTTGTTAATTCTAACAACCATCTTCCAGTTGCTACATTGGGACACTGGTACCCTTTATGGCTCAGTGCATCCTCTGACCGGATGGATTTGAGATGTGACAGTAAACCAGATTTCTCCTAGAAGTTGCTAGGCGTCAGTCTTACCAGAGCTCTTTTGAAATTTTCTGCCAGTGCCAGGCGCAGCAGCAGATGTGTTTGCAGAGGAAGTTTTCCAGCCATCAACAGCTTTGCTGAGCTTGTACTTCGGCTGAGTTGCTGAAAAAATGCTGGGCAGAACTTCAAAGCCATATTGCAGAATTCAGAAGATAAACAGGGACTTTTTGAGCTCAGGAAAGACGACTAAATTTCAGAAGACAACCAAAAGCATTAACGATTCCCATAATTAGAGTTAAAACTCTCTCCCTCAGACCTTGTGTTGAGACTCAGTACTCAGAAATTGAAGAACATGACCAGTGTGAGATGAAGAAAACAGAAATACAATAAGCCATCAGTACACCTGAAGGGCTTCTTTTTTTAATCTATACTGATGGCCATTCATTTCAACAAAACCAAAACATTTTTTGAGACCTGTGTTCTGGAAACAAGTCGCTCACCTCTTGATAGATTCTTTTAAGTCACAGAGTTAATTTACTCACAAACTTCACACCAAATTGACAAAATTGGCAAAATTTAGGTAGTTTCTGAAAACACTTTGCAGTATACATATTTTGCCTAATAACTTTGTCTTAGGTTCCATAAAGAAATGCTGCAGTATTATGGCAGTATGATCTACAAAGATGTCCTAGATTACGCATTGTAGCAGGTCCAGCTATATCTGTACTCAAGTCATTATAGCATTGATAATAAACTCTTAAGAAGAGGTGGGTTTTACTTTCTAGGATGAGTGGAGAAATGATCTTTGCACGGATCAGTGAAGATCTCAGTAACTGCCATAAGGCTTTCTCTATGCAGAAGATGCAGGGACTGTTCTGACAACACAGGAAGAGAACAGATTACTGGAAACTGTTCTAGCATACCTTCAAAGAGCAGATTTCTTGGTACGTTTTCTTTGTTAAGAAATCTGAACATACGGAGAATTATATAGAGACTGCAGAAATTTTGCACAAAAGTCTACTGTAGTCTTACCTGTTAGAACAAATACAGATTGTTTGATTACAGCAGTAAGCTATATTATTTTGTGTTTTTTAGGATATTATTGACAGTTAAAAGTGATAAACTTCATAGGAAAAGCAGCTTTGTGTATTCATGCAATAAATTAGCTCTGCTTTAAATTTGAGAATGATACCCTGTTTGAAAAGTAATTTTCTTTGGTTTGGTTTCTCAATAAGCATCCATGCTCAGTGAGCAGTGTTTCCATTGAAACACTGATGCTCATTGAGAAACCACCAAAAAAAAAAAAGAGCGCCCAGGCTGTGAAATACCATTGCCAATGCTTGTACAGCACTACGAAATGGATGAGAAATGGTCCATTGTCTACTTAACTATTTTCAATACAGCGGTGTAACTCTGTTAGAAATGTTTATACTAAACATAAATTGTTTGAACTTTGACAGTGTATTAGCATCTTATAATTTTATCTTTGAAAAGCTGCCGTCTGTATGCAAATATAAGGAAAATGAGAACACTTGTTCCTACCCAGGATTGTAACTTAGTTCATGAATTTTCCAAGAAGTATGCTATAGATGAGAGAGCTTTCAAGACCAAATGCTATGTAGCCAAGTTTTCAATCACTTCCCTGACAAAATAGTTTCAAAACTACAGAAGGCACTTCATTTTATCAGTCCTGAATGTGTAGGAATGTTGAAGCAAATCCTTATGAAATGGATATATGTGTATTCTTCAGCTGAAATGGTCTTAATATGTTTTCCTAATACAAGAAATTATATTTTGACAACTGACCTATTGCATATTTATTATATTTACACATGAAGCTTTTTTATTTTCCTCTTTATTTATTTAGCCTTTTCTCTTTGCTGACTGCCCATCCTTTGAGTAATGTGTACTGCCTTTTCTTCTTGGAAGTCAGAGGAAATGTAGAGATAGAACTGACATAAAACACTGGGAGAATAAGACTGAGCTGAAGGTTGCTGGAGTTGACTCAGCTGATAGAGACTGGTAGACAGATGAATATATAGGGAGGTGGATGCAGTTGAATATTCTTGTAGAACTTCAAGGCCAAAATTAGTCTTTCATGAAACACTGGAAAGTTGAGTAACAGCTAACTGTGATGTAAAAACTCATGCAGAAAGGGCAAAAGTAGCTTTTAACTAATTACACAGATCAAAAGAGATAGGTTCTGTTTTCTCATGATTCAGAAGCAGGAGCAACTTACAGTTTCCAGGAACCAGATTTATAAGTTTTGAGCTTCTAAAGGAGTTCTTGATTTCATATCCAAATTGTTGCAGTTATGCCTGAGATATAGAAGCAAACTGTGTTCTTGGAAACACTGATCAAATCTATACCAACTTCACTGACAATGAAAACAGAAAAACTTATTTTAGGATTCTGCTGTATCCCTCAGATCCTACTTTATATACAGACTCCTATGTGGCTCTTATTAACACTTGTTAAGTTTCTTCCAGATGCATCCATGACTTTGGTGTTCAGCGTTGTTTTTCCTTTACTGTTGCGTGCTACCAAAGCAGAGGAACTTAACATTACATTATCTGAAAGATACAATTTGCCAAGCCAGGTCAAGCCATGAAATCCATTGACATAGATTTCTTCTTTAACTGACCAGTCCCTGATGATTCAGAGGCATATGAAATATCTGTGATGCTTCGTTAGGCCTTAGGTCAGCAAGTTACCTTTGGTCAGCATCTGACTTTAGAACTCTTTGTAAATTCTGTGCTTTATAAGACCCTAGCGAGCTGTTCATATTGATATTTTGCTCTAAAACTGAGTCATGCTTTAGAGCATTTTTATTTGCTGTTCCATAATTTGCACCGTAGTAATGGTTCATCAGAAAGTTAAGCCAAAGGAATTAAGAAGCTAGAGAAAAAAGTCAACTAATGTTCTGTAGATAGATAAAAATATTTTTCAGATCTGTTAATAGCACAGATGATTACCATTTACTAGCAGCAGTTGTTTGAAATCAGTCAGTAAATAGAAATACTTTACAGCTTACTTCTGAAATATGGGAAGCCCCTGCTAATTGTATATTACATCTTCAAATGAAAAATCACATTTTTCATGTCTTCTCTAACATTTGTGGTATTGAATGACTGACTTCATTTTCTGACCTTAAATAGGATGTCCTGACACATGGTCAGATTGTGACAGTGATTAATTAGTATTAATGTACTTGTTCCGTGTTCTGTCAAGGATGACTGGGTATGGGCTGTTAAACTTGTGATCTCCCGCTTTCACACAGAGCAGCACTCAGAGGGCAAACAGGAACACTGGGAAAAGGATTTGTAGGTTTGCTTTCCTGTATTTTAAATGAGCAACTAAGTAAGGGGTGTCAGAATTTCTTTAGTTCCATCAGAGTTTTGGGTCAGGTCTTCATAGACTGTAAATCTGGTTAGTTCTGCTTTGTCAGTACAGTCACCACATTGTAGAAGTTGAAGATCAGTCCATAATCATCCGTAAATCTAAATTAGACTTCCTGCTTTTTCTATCAACCCTCCTCCAAAGTTAAGGGATCTGATTTCAGTTCTCAGCCTTTCTTTCTTTCTTTCTTTTTTCTTTCTTTCTCTTTCTTTCTTTCTTTCTTTCTTTCTTTCTTTCTTTCTTTCTTTCTTTCTTTCTTTCTTTCTTT
>JAVKLA010000042.1:6019117-6031032 GCA_034782735.1 Sagittarius serpentarius | reverse complement strand
TTCTTTCTTTCTTTCTTTCTTTCTTTCTTTCTTTCTTTCTTTCTTTCTTTCTTTCTTTCTTTCTTTCTTTCTTTCTTAATAAAAAATGGAAGAAGATCAGAGGAATAGGACTTGGATGATCTATAGTTCATTTCTAGCTTTTTCATAAAACTTTTGCAGGACTTTGCATCAATTATTTTTACCTTATAGTAAAGCAATGCTGATGAAAAAGGACATACAGTCCCAGATATTATTTATTTTTACATTACTTTTTGTCTAAATTAGTTCAGTGGGCCTATGCATGTTGTGAGTAGGCATTTCTGTATGTAAGCACTAAGTAGGTTGTTATCATCCTGAGGCATGTAAACATACAACATGGATTTAGTTTCAAGATATTTTGTAAACAAATGTATACAAAGTATGTAACAGTCCTTGGAATATAATGTTTCACAAAATCAACAAAAGGGTGTATAATAGTTGTAATCAATGTTGTATATGTCAGTATCAATATAACACAGTTTTGTATAATATGAAAGCAAGTTTTTCTTTTCCTTGACTTTGTCACTAAAAACCACTTGTGATGGTTATCAGCTTTCTATATGGTTATTATTGTGCAATGTTAAGTAAACTGCAAATAGATAAAATCAGTTTTGAAAGACCTATTTTCAGATGAAACCATTAAGTTATGCTGATAGTGATCACTGCACTCTTTTTTCTTCTGATGTAAAAAGTCTCTTTGGTTTTGTAATGTTAAAAGTATCCTCAATTCCCTTTGCCTTAAAAGGGGGGGGCAGGGGGGGAGGGAGGACAAAATCTTCCCATCATATTCCGCTACTGTCTGCATCAAAGCCCTTGAAACAGCATTACCACAGCTAAATTGTAGACTGGGTAAATAAAGTATGTATCTCATAGTCATGAGAATCTAGAGATTTTGGGCTGGCAATTAAAATAATGTGATGAAGCCAATTTCCATAAAGTGCTGAGTATCTTTGCCATAAATCATACTTGTTTTGGTCAGTTCAGGACTGGGACCCAAATCCTAAAGCAATGTCACTACTGAAATTTTTGTCCATAACATATGAAAATAGTAGTGACACTGCTCAACCCCTTTTCAGAAGGACACAACCCTTAGATAAATTTATTTGTGACTCTCACTCATACTAAGTTTTAGTGAGTGGAGTAGTTACCAAATAAACTTTCATCTGTCTGTAGCCTCCAACTTTGAAGCTTAATGCTGTTCATTTGTGATAGTGGAAAATTCTAGATCAGATATTCTTGTACTTTGTAAGTAACTGCCTCTTGGGTGCGATGAAATGAGTCGTACTAATCACAACTGCTGTGGTGTAACACCAGGCCCCGTTGTCTGTTCCTAATGCACCCAGCAGACCTAAACCCTGTATGTCGGTTCTCTTAAAAGCACTTACTCTTAGCATCACCAAATCAGAAAAGGATTAAAAAGTGTACAACATGTAATTCTTAGTTGTTTTTGATAGATTTTTTTACATAGAGGAGGTAACAGATACTTCAGAATTGTCAGGACTATCAGACTAGGGAGAAATTAATTCTGGGGAAAAGGTTTCTTAAAAGCATGAAGCAACTTATACATGGAGATTGATTTGTGGAGCTTGCAGGCCTGCTTTACTTCAGCTCCACTGAGCTATCTCCAGGTATGACATTTTACTGTTCTTGACAGAGAAATGAGTGCTGATGGAAATGTAAATATCTTGGAAGAAATAGAAGTTGTACCAATTAGTTTGACAGAGTAGGCTTTAGAGGTGGAAGTGTCTCCTGCGTTTAGACAGGAAACCATGCTGCAGTGGGGGAATGCTCAAGGATGACTTTTCCTGATGCCTTTCTCATTTCATTAAAATACGTAAATGGAAACGAGTAGGTAAGACGTAGTGTCAGCATCTTAAAGTTTAGTTATGAGCAGCTACCTCATAATGAAAAATGACTATTTTGATTTCAAAAATTGTCTTGATACTGTTTAACATCTTTTCACACTGCACACTGTTTGTCGTTCAGCTTTTTATTGTTCTGATTTCAGTCATATGGAAGTGCTAAAGTTAAAAACAGAGTACAGCCACAAAGATTAGTTAATTTTCTGTCCCCTACTAAGAATTAGACTTAACGTGGTCTCTTTCCAAGTGTATATGTACAAGTAAATGCTGACATGAATAAAATTCTTAAGAGTAACTGAATTCTTCTTGTGGGCTACTGAAGAATAATGATGTATAAATATGATTTGTCATTGGAAATGACAGTTGGAGAAACTGGGTCATTTGTTAAGCTAGATCTAGTAACCAGACCCAGACTTACTTTTCAGATAGTATAGAAGATTATTGTGTATCAAAAGAAAAATCATGAAAAAGAGGCAGTGATGGCAGGGGTGACTGTTACAGAAGTTATCATCTTCTGACTTAGAAGGTTGATTTTATTTTTATCATATTGTGCAGTCTCCTCTATCTGGTCTGTGACATCAGTAGAGACGTTCCTCTCTTCTTCCTCATTGATCATTCCTGATACATGGTTGAACACCTTATTCGTGTAAATCCTTCTGAAGCGTTCCACATTGGCCTCACCCCATTGTTAGAAAGCTGGCGTGGTGCCTTTGAGTTGGGATCTAAAACTTATCAAGAATGTGCTCCCCTCGGATTCTTTAATGTACATTGTGAGGGGCCCTTTTTATAGTATCTAATGAGCTGTCCCACAAATGTGCTGAACATTGTCATCAATCACTTCAAGGTGCTCCTTATTCACTTTTCCTTTTCCTCCAAGAGACAGTTAAGTGAGAATATTTGAGTCCAGCAAGAAAAGTGCTCCCTACGTAAGCAGCCTTTTTCAAAGGTATGAGAAGGATGCATATGATTTCTCTAAGACACCAGTTAGCAGCATAGCTCCTGCTTATACAAAGTGTAGTGCTTCATGGTCACCTTGCCCGTATTGAGGAATTATTATCTTTGAAATTTTCAGGCAGGCACCCTAGCACTGGGAGCACAGAATTCCCTTTCTTGTGTCCCCAGATGTTGTATCTGTGTTACAACCAGTCAAGATGATACAGGAATTTCATAGATGTCACAGGCTGTAGAAGGTCATAGCCGAGGAATTATTTTTATTCTCGCAGTAGTGTAAAATGTTTGGCATGTTAAATATTAACAGCAAGTATAACATAAAAACTCAGAAATGGACTGCATCGTTACTGGAACAATCTTATTTTCCTCCCCAAATTAAAGATAAAACAGCTAAGTATTTCTAGTTAATGCACAAATAGTTAAAACTTTCGGTCCTATTTCTGCCATCAAGGTTTTGTTGTTTGGACCAAAAAATGTAATTTATTCAGTTTTAGTTTCTTTCTTTAAAAGGAGGATAATACTTGCCTTGTAGGGGATTAAAGGAACATTTGCTTCTATAAAGGTATAAGTTGTTGTAGCAAGAACAGTAAAGGGATTTCAGGCATCAGTTGCTGTTTGCATAGTTTCCTCTACCTCTCGATTAGGGTAGTCAAAAAAATTATGCTCAGTAATCAGATTGGGGGAAAGTTTCTAAATTTGTACAATTATTTGGTCAAATGAAACCTTGGTTTGCAAACTGGGTAGTGAAACTAAGAGGCACAGGGGAACAAAGTCAACCAATACAGGTAGGGAACTAAAATGAAAAGTGTCTTTTCTGTACAAGAATTGTTGGTTTAACTGATGGCCTGCATAATAGTGATATATCTTAATGAATGAAGAAATGTTTGTCCTACGACAAAGCCCGAGAGCCCATAATTCATACCATTTTGTGCTGTACCAAACAATTTCAAATTTGGGAATGGAAGAATACAGTCTTACTGTTCCTGCCTGTTCTCTGGATTGCCACTGATGGTAGCCTTCTCAAAGAAAAAGGACCACAAGTCTTAGATTTAAAGGAGGATATGGCTAGATTCTTGTAATTGCTAAATATCTATGCCCATATGTAACCACAGAAATTACTTTTAAAATCTAATCCGTTACATTTTTCTAATCACTGCAAACTACTAGTGATAAAAGTTCAGATCTATATATTGCTTCATGCCAAGTAAAGATCTGTTTTTTTAAACAGCTGATCTTAAAAGATTGATGGAGTTCACTGGATTTCAATGATTATGGTAAAGATTTCATTTAGGATGGTAGACGATCAGTTCATTGAGGTTTTATTAAGCAATTAAAACAGTTACCATTTTTCTTTGATCTTTTAGACCAGCATTCTCCGTCCAGTTCTGTCTTCAGTGAATGAATTTTACAATGCTGGCCTGCTACTGAACCACCAGTAATAAGTACATTCAGAAGTTGCTGAATGACTGCTGATTTATTTTATATTTTCATTTGATCTTGTTAAGGTTTGGCATTTTATTTCACACATTACCATTCTGCCTGTTTCCAAGAATGGTGAAATTCTCTGTGCTAGAAGACAATTTGGAAAACTTCCAACCAAGCATTGCATAAAAGGGCTGTGCCTTAGGGATGTTATAGTCAGGCTTCGTGATATAAGGATATCCTGTATGTTCCTCAGTAGACCTTTAAGAGCTGGTTTTGTCTAATAAGGTCCTACATTTTTGGATAGCTGCTTGTTAGATTTATTTTTCTGTCCTTGGGTAGCAGAGATCAAGCTGATGAAGGAGGAGCACAGCTTCCTAGGGCCATTGCAGAGCTAGGGGACCAATGTTATCTGATAGATGAGGAGATCCTTCAATACATAATAGGTTGGTCCTTGCACTTGATTTTTAATCACTGCATCTTTTGCAGTCAAATGAAGATAAAGCAACTTATGAGCAACTTTCATGTAGCATAGATAGAAAACAATGACACAGAAAGGAGTTACAGAATATGATGGTGGCAGCTTTAACACTGTGGCACTGGTAGCTGACCTACGCACCATTGGCAAGGCGCCTTGCAGGGTCCGTTGTTGGTATTTTCCCCAATTACAAGTGACTTGTTGGTCACTTGTCATGTTATATAAGCAGTTTCTATTTCACATCTTTATCATTTAAACACTTTTGAAGTTGCTAATGCAAACTATTTGGATAGGTGATACTGCATTCACATTCAAGCATGGATTAAGTTAGTTACATTTAAATCAGTGAAAATACAAAATTTCTTCTAATAGTAAAAATAATCTACAGGTACTTCCCTGTTTCAGATTGCTGCAAGGGAGTATTTTACTTTGCCTTAAAAGTGGTAACAGTTGAATTGAAGGCAGTGAGATGAAATATGAGAAGAATATACCAGCATTATAAATGCCATTTCTTTTTTTCTTTTTAAGTGTTAGATACATAAATAGATCAGCTAACAAAGATGAAGTGTGGTTTTGGATGCCAGCCTACATATTGTGATATACAGCTTGGCCAACAAAAAAAAGAAAGAAAAAAAAAGAAAGGAAAAAAAGGAGAGGCTTTAGCCCCTTAGGCAAAGCTAATGCTGATGCTAATTAATTCAATGGACCTTGGATTAGGCCCACTTTCCTCAGGGAGGTATTTGTCCTCATTCTTCACTCCTGGAGTTTGTATTCAAACTACTCCATCTTTCTGTCACTATGAACAAAGTTACCTTTAAAAAGTCATCTATGAATATCATCATGGAGACTGACTTTTATCTTAACCCTGTAGGTCAACAGTATGAAAAATAAGAGCATTCAGATTCAGGTCTCTCTGACCTTTTCAGACTACATGAATCTGCTTAATTTTTTTACAGCTGAAAATCATTTTACAGGAGGAAAAAAAACAATTATTGCAGAATAGATCTAAGTAACAGAATGTGATTGCTGAAAATGGGAATATCACCCTTTAATTACCATTGTCAAAAGAAGATTATTTGACCACATTGCATTATCTATGTGCTTTTTTCCACTATATTATTAACATGATGGAGATTTGTTAACAAAATATTACAGGGAAACTAACCTGGTAGGAGGTATTCTGGGGGATTAGTGTATTGCCTCCTGCTGTTGGTTCTTACTGCCTAGACACTTCTACAATAAATGATCAACTGCAACTATCTTTTTTCCTGCCTTCACTGTTGCACTTTGAATTGTGCTGCAGCTCAAAGCCGTTTCCTGTTCATTTGTATGCCACTAGATTATACAGTTAGCTGGCTGGTGCACCCTTGTTAGCCAGATAGATTTTTTTCTATTTAGATTCCATCATTTCTCTGAAAACTGATGAAAATGCAGACTGAGAAGCTTAGCAGATGAAATAAATAAATAGAAGTAAGGATACGTAGCTTATCCATCACGCATCTCAGACTAGCCTTGCAGCTTCTTCAGAGAACAGTGTCCCAGCATGAGGAAACTCTCAATCAGTTTTAGTTACATCTTGTTACAAACACAATAAATCCATGGGCAATCCAGTTCTGCTGAGTGTCTCATAATCGCAACAAAAGCCCCAGTGTACCAACGGGAACTGCGTGCACTGTTAGCAGTTGATACTGTGTCTCTAAATGCTAAAGCATTTTCTGCACAACAGTGTAATTACCTAGCCAGGTGTATTTGACAGTATAATCGAGCATTTTCTTAAGGCTCTCATGGAAGATTTTGTTCTGTTAGCTAATTTACTTTGCACATTCATACCATGATTATTGCAGAATTAGCTAGTACACATCTCCCACATTGCATTAAGCTTCATTAAAGATTGTGGAAGGCTCATTTCTTTTTTGAAAAGAGCCCCAAAAGATAAACATATAAAACAATTTTAATAAGTAACTTTGTGTCTCCCAAGTGTTGTGTCTGTTCCTTTTGCTGTCCCTTGATTTCTCTACAGCTCATTCGACGTAAAATACAGAGGAATAATGTGATCACATTCATTAAGAACTTAGAAGTAAGAGGCTATGCAAAATATTATTTAGTAAATAGGAGTAAGCAAAGACTGCAGAATTTGGTACTTCTGTTTGTTGTTGTTCCCTAACTTCAGCATATGGAAGAAAGAGCAGAGTAGGGAATGTTGCACTACAGCATCCGTTTCTCAGTGTAAATTTACTCGTACAGCTCTGGCTGAAGCACAAGGGTGTCTCCCGTGAAAGCTACTGAGCTTGTCGTCTTCACTAACGCTAACACTGCACCCTGTAGTTCCACACTGCTCTTTGGTCTCTCCTGTGGGCAGCTAGCTAGTAACGTGTACTGCTTATAAGCAAAGGGAAGGCAAAAAAAGGGAAGAGAAGTAACAGAACTAAGGTAAAATGTAGGCATTTCTGGATTGCCTTCTTTCTCTTTCTCTCTCTTTTTGCATGACCTGAGGGCGCTCTCGGGTGTGTCTGCCCGCACAGCTGTGACTGGGTTGCGGCACAGAGATGCCAAAACTATCGCAGTCTCTTCAGGAGCCAGGGGCTATCTAGGTATAAAAGCTATTAAAAATCCATACATGTGCGGATTTGTCCTGTGACTAATCCAGTCATTGAGATTTGGTCTCTGGAGCTATTTTAGAAATTGAAACCTAAATCATTAATGCATAGTGCTGACAATACCGTGACTAAATTAAGTTGTGAATTTATGTTAAATAAATAAATAAATAAATAATCCTTACCAAAGGAAAATACATACTAAAACTAATGTCTTCCAATGCATGGGGACTCCTGGCTTAGCCACTATTCTTCATGATGTTTTTCTTAAGTGTGAAGGGGAGGATGATCCAACTGACTAGATTAATAATAAATTTCCTTGGTACATTTATGGAAGGGGAAGGTACGTAGTAGGAGCAGGCTGAGAAAAATTTCGTGCACTTGTTATTACCTCTAAAGATCAGTTCTGAGATAGGATGCTAAATAGTTGTTTTATGCCTAAGAATAAGATCAAATTTATTTAGGTATTTTAGTAAAATTCTGAATATACAATTCCATGTTTACTTTGAACATGTATTAATGATATTGGGGTAGGGAATGCCATTGCATTAGTTTGACTACATTAAGAAAGGCAAAGATTTTTAGCTAATGGAAGATGTTTATTTTATTGCAAGCACCTTTATCAGAACTTGCAATAAAAATAGTATTACACTTATAATCCTTGTAGACATGATTTATCTTAAAAGCAAACAAAGGAACAAGAAACATTGGGCTCCCTCAATTCCTGAACCTTTTTACATCTTAAAAAAAAAAAAAAAATAAAGTCATGTAGCCACGTAATCTGACTTAACAGGAATGAAACCAGAAGTCTTTCACCCACGGGCTGCTTATTCAAATTCAGTCCAGACTAGGAGAGTCATAAACTGATTACAAGGTGCAGGGGGGTGTGTTAGTTGCATGGGGTAGCTCTGAGACCCCTCCAGCTTCCATAAGTGCGCGTGCACCTTTGGGGAACCCCCGCCGCCATACCCTCCTCCTCAGTCTTGCCCGTTTCAGAGAGAAAAGCCAAAAAGGATTAGTTTTGGTGGCTTGAAACATCAGTGCAGTTTTAAAGAGCCTGTGACAGAGGGGACTTGCAAAGATACTTTCACTCTTATTACATATGTTTTTACTGAACTTACAAAGCTGCTGAACCAACTACTTTGCTGAGCCCTGAAACTGTGTGTGAGCATGTGTGCACACATGTGCGCACACAGCTTTTTTCCTTACAGATGCAGTTTTCCTCATGCAAGAAAGACGATACAGCTGCTGCGTTGTCATTTTATCATCTTTTTCAAGTGTCTCTTCCTAAGCACAGGCAAAGAAAGGCATTTCTAAATATATTCTGTTAAGGAATTATTTTTGAGTCAAATAGCAATTTATATTCATTCCCTAAAGGTGCTGTTGAATGTGAGGCAAAATACCAGAAGTGGTATTGATTATCACCCCAAAAAAGAGCTGGAAGAAAACAGCAGAAGCTGTCCTGCTGAAATGGTACCATATCAACTCCTGCAGAGTATTTTCATATTCATCGCTGCTCCTGTTCCTTCCTTCACTTTGCTTTTTTTTTTAAATTTGTGTCTTGGACAGGATAGAGTAATGATGTTTGAGAATTAATCTCTGATACATTTTGCAAGCTGTAAACAGAAGCCTCTTCAAAGTTGCATTGTGACTGTTGTCTCAAAGTGGAGGTGGAGCTGGAAGGATGGGGTGTGAGATCTTAATCACTTTCATTTTGCTCTTGTATTATAACGTCTTTTAAAAACATACGTTGGTTTAACATAGTCTGCTATGCTGTCATAAGGTAGAAAAAGGGAGCAAATTAACTTAGTCATAGTAAGGTGGAAGAAAAGCACAGTAATGGCGTTTAAATAGACAATAACTTTATGGGCCACTTTTCGTTAAAACTGTTCAGCAGGAACAAATACCTTACCTAAAGTACAGTGTTTAGTCCTTTGGCACTCTCACATTATCATACTTAGAAAAAACAGGGAGAGTTCTCTCCATCTCAGCATTAGAAGAACCACTACCACAAAGGCTGCAGGGCTGGCCACAGGTTTCTTGCTGTACCACGTACTGCAGTCCACCTTGTCATTGCTTTTTTCTTCTCTTCACTCTCTTTCCTTTAGCAGAGACATCCTCAGTTCCTTGTGGTCCTTTGGAGGCTAGGTACGGCCCTTTTCGCCAAGTGTCCACGCTTGTATCCGTGCACAAGGATGGACAAACATAATATGAGTGGGTTAAACACTGTTAGTACATACTAAGATTATTTTGGTGTGAGGAGTATTAAAATGCAATTAAATGAGGCATATGTTTTCAGCTGCAACAAAGGCAGTGCAGTGCTCTCCTGGAACGGGAATGCCAGGGATTTCCATGGGGTGTTACATGGGATGTAGCTGAAGTGGTAAAACAATAGATAAGGAAGCTGTAAGAGCCTGAACATCTGAGGGAAGCTCCTGTGAGACCCAGAGCTATGTTTTTGTGTGTGAGTTCTGCCAGGTAACTCGTTAGCTTCTGCTCAAAAAAACCAAGTGCGTTTCTGCTAGTATTCTATTGCTAACTGGATTACTCAAAAATCTGAGTTCTGTCTAGTTGCTACTCAAAACATGTAGCTGTAACATTGACACCAGCTAATTTAGACACAAGGTTTCCAGTAGAAAGGTAGGTAAAGCAACAGTGAGGGAAGAAGAGGGTTGCTGGTACACTAAACTTCTTTGGCTTTATAAGCCCGTCATATGTAGAAACCTGGTCTTTTACACTGTCCCAGTGGAGAGATGGGATCAGCAATTGTTGTCACCAAATGGCTAGGAAAGTCAACGCCATTGCGATCACATAGATGTGCAGGAACCACTCACCTCCAGCGTTGTAGAAATATCCAGTCCTGTGCAACAGTGATTTGGAGCTCCAGGCAAGTTATGTCCTGCCCTCTCGGATACCAGCACAGGGTGCAGCTAAGTAGGGCCACAGTCCTGACAACGCTTGCCAAAGTTGCAGAGAAGTGGTTAAAATAACCTGCTGTATTCCAGCAACTTGGACTGTGGAGCAGTAATTGAGTTATACTGACGCTGTGGTAGTTGTCATTCCTTTTTTATTTCTTTGTAATAATTGTTATGGTTTTGTATTATGTTATACCTGGCACAGACTCCAAGAGTTTGTAATTCCACTTCCCTGGTTACAGCCTCATCAATTGAACGTGTTTTGATTGCTAGCTTTGGAACAAAGGGATTAATTTCATAGTGTGATTGTTTTATTTCCGCTTCATCTTGTTAAAGATGCTGAACATAGAAGGCGTAGAACAAATCAACAAACAAGAAAGGCTGAACTTTAAAATTTACAGTTGTGTAGTTAGAAAATTTTGAATATGAGGAAAAATTCTGGGGCCTGCTACAAGTGTAAACAGGCTCTTGCCTTTTCACAGGAAACCATGGAGTTACTGTCTGTTTACATTGTTGTAACAAAGATCCAAAATTGGCTGAGGCCCTTGGGGGAGTCTGGATTTCTCCTTCGCGGTCTGTTTCCTGCTGTTCCCATTTGCAGGTCATGCCAATAGCAAGGCTGTGTATGTGTTTCCGATAGATGCACATGTGCACGTACACACACACCCCCCACCATTCACATGTTCGGATACACAGATCAACACAGACCATTGCCTTTATTAGCACCTACGGCACTTACATGTACATGAACAACACAGCCCACTCCTGCTCCTCCTCTCCAAAACATTAGGAAGTTGAGTATTATTTAATGCATGCCTGTGTATATATATGCACATATACATACAAATATGTATTTATAAACTCTCTCTATCTTGATTCACAGTCATTCTCTTATTTGCAGAGCCCTCAAACCTTGGCTATAGCACCATGCAGAACTGATGCCCAGATTCTTGGCTTCTCCATCTCCAGCCTGTTTTTTTCCAGTTTCTAGTCTCTCCCTGCTTGCCAACTATTGCAGCTTGATTGAGGCTCTCACTTCCTCAGGTGTCTTAAGCCCTACACTGGCTCATAAGTCCACACAGAATCCAAGCTCAGAACCTAAGCCCGGTTTATCCTGTCTCCATCTCCAGCCTCACATCTTTCTAGGGCGTGCTGGCTAGTTGAGCCTGAAGTTTGATAGCAGATCACACACACACACACACGGGAGAGCAAAGTTACACGGAAAATAGGTGGATGGAGTTTCATAAGGCTGCAGTTATCAGGCACAGGGCTTGGCCAGACAAGTATACTGAACAGCAGCTTGTTTGTATGCAACCAGACTTTTTTTTTTTTTCTTTTTATATTAACCCTCCTCTCCATCTTCCCATGCTTGTTATCCCCAATCCACCTTGATCTTAAGCATTCTTTTTCATGTTCCCATAAACTGTTTAAAACATCTCATGAATTTTGCACAGTCCCACAACCCCCCTGCAATAAAATCAGTCATTTCTATGAGACTCAGTAATCTTGTTTCCACCCCTTCTTCTCAGTTCTTCAGGACTTTGAATGGTTCCTTCAGTGGCCCATCATTCAGGGACCTGAGAGTTCTGTCTTTGCTATTGTGATGGGTTGACCCTGGCTGGACGCCAGGTACCCACCAAAGCCGCTCTCTCACTCCCCCTCCTTGATTGAACAG
>JAVKLA010000042.1:5979101-5996602 GCA_034782735.1 Sagittarius serpentarius | reverse complement strand
GATCTTCCCAGGCACAGAGGTGAGGCTGACAGGTCGGTAGTTCCCAGGGTCTTTCTTTCTACCCTTTTTAAAAATGGGTACAACATTTCCCTTTTTCCAGTCTCCAGGGACTTTCCCTGACTGCCATGGCTTTTGAAATATCATGGAGAGCGGCCTGGCAACTACATCAGCCGTCAGGAGAAGTTGCTGAAGCACTAAATGCCATTTGGAAAATACACTGAGAACTGAGCCAGAAACTTCCAGACCTAGATAAGAGAGATACTACATTTTGTGTCAAAACAGCAAAAAAGCTTCTATCCTTTTCCATCTCACTTCACAGACACCTGTAATCTAAACTACAAGTGATGGTGACAGCAGTCTTTTAATGGGAATTTTAAATAACTAGAAGTGCACATAAAATAATACTGCAGACTAATTTGGAATTACGAGAAGTTTTTAAAATGTTGGTTCCCTAATTTTGATCCTGTGCTTTTCTAAGCAATGGGCTTATTCTCTGTTGAACTGTGAAACTGAAGTATTTTTACAAAAGTCAAGTTAATATCTTATTTATCTGTGGTGTTACTTTTGTGTGGGGAAGTCATAGAACAAACTCAAGTGAAATATTTTCCCCCTCCTTAAAATATATAATTATAATAAATCTGTATTTAATTTCTCTTGAAAGTTGAGTAGCAATAACACTCTTGTAAAAGAATTTACATTTGAAAGAACAGTATTGAAATTTGATGCACAATGGATACACCTTTACCTCTCAAAGAACACTAAAGTTTAACATAAAAGTCAATTTCTATCAGTATCTCTTCCTTGGTTATTGTTATTTTTTTTTATATATATATTTAGGTTAGATATATATGTACATACCCTTCTTTCCTGCATGTAAAAAATAATTGAAACCTAGATATATTCTTTGATGGGTTTTTTTTCTGAATCACTCTCTCATTGTTAAAAATTTATACCAGATTTTTTCAGCTCTCCACTGATGATAACTGTCGGGACTATATCTTTTTAAGGTCCAGAAAAAGTATTAATCTAGAGAGTTATGCTCTGGCTTGGCAATGGAGGATAATTTCTTATTTTGTTTGCTGACTATTTCTTCTTGTTTTCTATTTATGACGTAGTTTTTTACAGTTGCATGGATTCTTTGGCTATTGTTTTTTGCATGGAAAGTCCAGCAGTTTACAGAAAAAAAAAAACGTTTATGTTCCCTAACTCATCTTGTAGTTTGGACCTTAAGCTCTTGCCCTTTGTGTGTGATGAGGACCTTCATCTTACGCCCCAACTAATGCCATAATTGCAGCCTTTTCTTAAACAGTTATTGCATTGTATTGATAGAAAACGTTACTATGATGCTGAATTGCTGCCTGTTTGTTTGGGGCATTGCTTTTGTCATAGAAAGATTTTCTGTTCTTTTATTGAGGGATTTACCATCTTGTAATGATACAGTAAGAAACTGTGTATTTTTAAAATCAGATGCAATTACACTTTTCATCAACATTCATATTACAGTTTTTAGCAGTTTCTGAAGAGTGGTGGTAGATAGTTGGCCTGAGATGTAGAGCTACCTGCTGCTATTCAGAGAACAATGATAAAAAGCTTTAGCCCATGTGTTTCTGAAACACACTTTTCTGTTTTAACAACAAGCTGATACATAGTGATACTCTGTCAGTTCTAAAACAACTATGTCATCTTCCCTTTTCTCCTGAGGTGGTGTTACACAAAGTGTTTGAACTGTAATATAATTTGTAATGGGATAGCGTGTGTCATTGCGTAAGCACTGTACACATTTCCCAGCTTCCAGACTACCAGAGAATTATATTAATGTCACAGTAAATAGAGAAGTTAATGCAAGAATTTTCAAGTCACTGAAGAGACTAGTAAAAGGCCTCATGGGATGTTTTTCTGATCCAGTCTGACCATTCCAGACTTTCAACACCTGCCGTGTTACATGTGGATAAAACATCAGACATTTTAAAAAAAAAAACACCAACCCCCCTAAAAACTCAACAACCAAATGTATTTAACATGGTTGTTGTAGTTTCTGTTGGAGCTGGTACAAAATCAAGCAATTTAGTAAGCTCTATAGAATTAGGATTTAGCAATATAGTTTGGCAAATACTGTATAATGCCGTTTGCAACTCTGCCATGTCTCCACTGAATCATCATGTTATAAAAGCAACACCATGCATAACACTCCAAGGTAAATATCACCACATTCCATCATCAGCTCACCAAGTCTATGATCCAGTATATTAACATAGCTGAAAATGAAACATTGGTTGTCAGTTCTGTTTAAAAAACAAACAAACAAACAAAACCAAAAAGCAAAGAGAAAAAGATGTAAAAGTGCAGTCAGTAGGAATTCCGCTGTTGTCGTTAGTGAAACCAGCTGACTCCCACTGACTCCCAGCGTTCTCTTCTTGCTGCCTTTTCGTTAACTCGGGTCCAGTACCTTTCTTTTTTCTTTCTTTTCTTCTGTCTTTTTAAATCTTTTTTATACTCATTTCAGTGATGCAGTTTCTAGAACAGCCCCTCAAATAGCTGAAGACTGGCAAATTGGCCTAGGTGTGAGAAAAAGTCGTTGAAAAGCAGGAGGATGGAAATTTTTCTTGTTGGCTTTCCCAAAAGAAAACATATCATGTTACTACTCCCAGAGGGTATCATTACATTATTGTCACATGAATTAGCACCTTCTCTTCTCAGTGGGAAATTCACATCTCCCGACTCCTGTGGGTTCTTTACAAACAGTCATGGGTTACACAGGTAACCTTTGAGTATTTTTATTATTTTTTGTGCAATCATAAAGTTTAGAAATTACCTATGCAGTTTTTAAAAGTAAAGCTAAGATTGAAAAGCAATGCACTATCCCAACCCTGCGCTGGCCCTATTGGCAAAAGGAACATTTCTTACTCTTTGGGAAATGCTGCTGAGAGAGAAGAGATGAGCACCCATTCTACTGAATGCTGTTAGTATTTCTTAACCTTTGTGGCTGGCTAACACTTTGAATAGCAAAAGTGGTAAGGGAAAAACACTTTTTTTTTATATATGTGCATAATTGTGAGCTTACAGAGGGGATTCAGAATTTAACCATATTCTTGAATATGAGAACTCAATGGCAAAGTCTACCCTTCCACTTATACAGTTGCAAACTCCAAAATACGTTTCAAACTGCTTTGTACTCACACGTCAAAGTCTGAAAACACAATGAAGCACTTGAATTTTGGCACTCAGGGAGCACTGCCCTGTCACCTTGGGCCCTGCAACACTTTCCAGTGATGCCTCATTAGTGTGAAACTGTTTACAAGTAGTGATTCACTGTGGAGAGGAAGGAGAGGCAGTGGGCTGTCAACACATAATACCGTAAGGGCTAGAATACAGTGACATAGGAGTTGACATACTGGTATTTCATCCCAGGGCTCAAGCTCAGTCATTCAGTGAATATGGCTGTAAAGACATGACTGTTAGTTTCACTTAGTCTATAAATGCTGCTTCAGAGAAGAATTCTTTTAGAGCAAGAGTGATATATGGCAGGGTCCAAACTCATCTGAAGATTTGACATAGATCTTACTGCACCTTCTCCTTTTAAAGCAGGTGTCCCCAAAAGGACCTTGAATCTCAGACACAAAGTTCTACTAAAACGTCTGCTAGAATAATGAAATTGCAATCAGCTTGGTAAGATAAAAATCAAAGGATTGTACCTTGCAGGGGCGGTTGTTTCCTCCACGCTTTCAGTCCAGCAACTCATTGGCAACAAATTCATTCCATCTGTTCAGACTCTTTGGAAAGGTCCCTTTATCCTTATTACTTCTGAGACCTAGTTTTGTTCCTTGCTTTAGTTATCAATTTCCCCCTCTCTGCTTAAACTACAGATTCTACCAGTCTGAATGTCTCACTTGTCCCAGTTCAGAAATGGTCACCCATCCACGCCCAGCCCCAATCTCAGCTGCACGCAGAGGAATACCTGTCCAACCCCTTCTTCCTTTCAGTGGGTTACACCTGCCCCAGAAGCAGCAGCCAGAATAATGTAACATGGTCGCCTGCATTACCACCCATTCATTCACACTTCAAGGGAGGATAACATATGATGCACAGCAGATTATAAATAAGTTCGTAAACTCATGCCATCTGTCAAGGGGCTGAACATTAAAAGTGTTGCTAGTTGAGAATAAATTATAATGTTTATGTCCTGCCCGTGTCAAAGGGCTGATCTGCAAAGAGGGTGACGGTTTGCTTTTTTGATTCAAGTACAAAGCACACATGAACCTGAGCATAGATAACTGCTCCTTTGGGGGAAAAAACATGACCACGTAAAGTCAAGTCTTCACCATGGTTCTTGTGGGTAAACGCAGCTTCATTCACAAGGATATTCTCTTACCAGCACCAAAACTAAGTAATTCTTTCTAAAGCGGAATCATACAGTCAAACAGAATTGAAGTAGCTTCTATGTTACTTTGCTCACAACACATAGCAGCTATGAATCTTGATCCAGATTGTCAGTGATGTAAATCAATACAGATCTATCAAGTTCGGCAGAGGGTCTAGATCCCCATCACCTTAGCTATGCATTGGAACCGGACATGTAGTATCCCAGACTTCTAAGGCCGATAGAGTTTGCAGTAGAAAAAGTGAACCCAAAATATATGTCATATTAAGTTTTAATCCTGTGCTCTTTATTCTTTTTAGAAGTGGTTCACTCAGTCTCCTAATCACAGTGTATTATTTTGCTGCTTCACAATCACACTCCAAATGCAAATCACTTCATTGCTTTCTTAGTGACAGCAAGCCCTGTCAGCAGTAGGTACTTTGAATATGCCAATAAGATTTTAACTGCTTTGAAATGGTTGCAAGGGACACTGTTTCGGGAGATTACAATCAGGGCATTCCGTCAAAGGGCTGCTAAAATAGCAGTGCTTTATTTCCACCAGCCTATATGCAATGAGCTAATAAGTGATTACTGTCTTTGTATCTTTATGTTTGAGGACTAGATAGAGCATTTCGTTCCGTGAACAATGATTGTGTCTTCTGAAGACATATGCAGCTTCATTAATATTAATGAAGCTTGCTTGCATGCATCAAAAACGGGTTTATACCCTATATAATCACTATTTATCTAGGCAAATTTAGCTTCATCATTGTCTATTTACTAAAAATAAGCCTTCTGCAGTTGATTTATAACTGCTGCCTGGTTTGCTTTGTGAACTGTTACCATTGTCTTGATCTCTGAGACTACGTAACGACTTTCTGCTCATTTAAGAGAAGGAAGCTAACTGGGACCTTTACACAAAGGATGTCCGTACGGCAGTTATCCATCTGTCATATGGAGAATCTGTGGACAAAGAAGGTGAATGCTTAGAGATTAACACAAAAGTTCAACATGTTTTATTATTATTTTCCTGTGATTCTAATTCTACATTTTAAGTGTAGTGTAAAATGCCATGTGTGAAGTTGCAGTGGAGATAGAAGGGAGCAAATGCTATTCAGGGCACTTTCTACACTGCAAGTGCTTCTGACAAGCCCATTCCTCTCATTCAGGCTGAAACGTTGGCTCAACAAGCTGAGTTTTTATTTGATCATTTAGAAATTATATTTGTAAAGAAGAGATGAGAAAGTGGAATCTGCCTTTAAAGTACTGAAGAGTGTTTATTGATATCACAAGTTCTTACGTGTCTTCACATGTAATTTTGGTATGTATATACACACAAAATAATTTTTCTAAGTTCTTTTCACAAGTTTAATTAAAAAAAAGTATACACTTAAAATACTACCTTTTTAAAATGAAGTTGAATATCAGCCAAGATTCAGAGATACCTGTAGTAGAAAATGAAGTGATATAAATTTCTGAAATTTGGTCAGATGACCATATCTGTAGCCCATGTGTAAGTCATCTAGTGTAAGCCATCCCATCAAGATAGATAATTATATTAAGTAGCAAACTGTATAATATTTGGGAATTGCAGGGAATAATTAGCTGAATCTCATCTGCCATTGCAATATCCTGGGAAAAAGGACATATGTGATTTTGGGGTGTATAAATAGAGTAAGACTAAGTAGCAGAGGGATAATACATTGATTCTGTATCTTATTTTCTGACTCTGAATAAGTTTCTTCATTATTCCATGCAGTAGCTGCCAATATTTTAAAGGGATATAATATATTGAAATGAATCTGTCCTGTTTCTTGAAGTTTTGGAGGTTCTGGGAGTACAGCTCTGGGAGATTCTACCCTTTCTTAACAAATCCTTTTTAAGCAGGTGGTAAAGCTAGTGTAGTCCCCAAGCATGAGAGCCTGAAAACAGAATTTCCCCTTCAAGTTTAAAGGAAGATGTCTGTGATCATCTGCTGTTATTTTATTCTTCAAATAAACTTCTTTTATTCCTCACTTATATAGTCCTTTGTCACACTATGAATAGACTCTGACAAAATCGCATCATTGCTTGGATGAGTTGCTTTTGCCTCTGGGTCAGTCGGCTTCCAAGACTTCCAGGTTTCCATATCATGGGCTAATTTATACCACTCCCGATTGTCCCAACCTGAGGCCATTCTTTCAGGGACAAAGGCTTTCCTGGCAGCTCATCTAGCATAATTTTAAATGCCTTCTAGATTTTTGGAGCACTCTGCTCATTATAGGCCATTTGATTGAATTCCAGATATCTTTTAAGTATGTACAACTGCTTGGTTTAGCTGTCTTTGAAAGAGAGACATTTCTCAGTTCGTACTACTCCAACTTTTCATTTAGGTAATAGTCCTTTACTATACTAATCTTTCCTATTCAGCAGTTTCCTTCTGCAAATTCACACCCTTCTAGTCCTTTAGAACAATTTCCCTTGTATTAGTGTTCTTGTGGATAAACCATTCCTTAAGTTACATGCATAACAGACAAAAATCGTGTCTTACTTGCCCCCAAATGCCCTTGGTGTTCAAGTGTTCTCTGCAGTATCCTGCTATGAGAAAGCTTTCTTTCGGTACAGCTTGACAGCTGGAGACAGTTCCCTCTTTCTTGATCTTTGTCTTAGCCTGCTCTTTGGGATGCTTCTATAGATTTAATAGTCTGTTCTCTGTTAGGCATCTTTAAGAGCACTTTCTGATACTCTGGAAACCAGGCTGGGAACCCCAGCACCTGGGTGCTTGGTGTTGGGATGTCCTGGTGCTCAGTTTATAGAACTGCATGCCCTAAGGTGAGGAACACCTCATTCTCACCTAATCATTTTGGATTCACCCTTGACTCAAGGTAGGTTAAAGTCAAGTGCAAAGAAAACAAGTTTTTCACAGTATCCGAAACCCCCCAAATGTTTGTAAAGGATGTAAGTGAAAAAATGAAAACAAGCAAAGCAATAAATCATTTTACTCAAAAACACACTTTACTTACCCTAAAGTTACACCAGAAAGTTTTCTCTGACTTTATCCAAGGACTTTCTTCACACTACAATGCCAGGGATAAATTCTTTCTACATTATTTGTGTCGTATATTGGGGTAAAGATTCATTGCAATGTAAGCAAACCTAAGTCCAGGCTGCTGTGAATTTGCCCTTGCTCCTGGTCATGTTTGTGCTTTATTCTGGTACTAGTGTTCGTGCACCCCAGCAGATAAGCCCAGACAGGGAGCCGATACAAGTAAGAGCAACCTTATAAGAAAAGTATATCAGAGGGGCCAGAATCCTGTGCTTAAAGGATTTCCTTTAGAATTTTTACGCCAGAAATGTAGCGAACAAAAACTAATAGTCAAATTGCATTTCAGGTTTGTAAAAACAAAAGACAAAAATAATATTGTTCTCGTGAATCATGAGAGGGTTCAAGGTGGTAACCTAATATTGCACCTAATGTTTAATTTTTTTCCATGTTTTTTCTCAATCTCTTTCATTCAGCTATTTCTTGTAAGTTCAGTCAGAGAAATTGGAATTTTAGAATTAGGTCCAGCTTTTTTGTGAATCTATTTATGTTTCCTTTCATTTGACAATAATTGTGAATCTAGTAGAATGATTAAAAGTGAAATATCTCAGAAATAATTGATGCAGACAAGTCTACATACGTAAAAACTAACAGATACGAAATACGTGAAAATAAATGCTATACACTTTACATGATCAACAGCAAACGAGGAGCTCCAAAGGTCTAGAAATCTTTCAAAATTCAAATGCAAGCAGACACTGCTTTGACTTACGGGCTTTGATTTAATTAATTTCACTAGAATGAGGTCACATTCCAAAACAAACTAGGTGGATTCATTGCGGATAAACACTGCATGCTGTGCCTGAACCCACACAATCACTTTCCAGGTCTGAAAATAGATTCACCCATGCAGGTAGGCTTGGAGCCATTATTCATCATTACTATTACTATTTTTTTTTTAATACTACACAAAAAGAGTACTGAGGCTCTTTATGTATGAAGGGAAACACATTTTTCTAAGGATTATTTACAGTCTAACATACAGTAGACACTGAGAAAGGAGTGGCAGAAAAATGAAATAAAATAAATCTCTGACCTTTTCTGTCTGCCTTACTTTTTAAAAATTCTTTGCCTGTTTTCTGGCAGGTCCTGAACTTCCAAAAAGATCTTCCCTCCATACAAAGAGCACCTACGCTAATCACTGCACAGAAAATCTTGCATATTCCGTTTCTTCTGTCCTTTGTTTTACTTTGAGTATTTATATTGCATCCTCTTGTCATTCCACTCTTTTGGAGACTGGAACTCTGACCCTTTATTTTCCAGAGCTGGTGAGTGTTCCCTGTTCTTTCCTGGGCTTGTGTCCATGCCTTTCTCTTATAATACATGAAGGGGACTCTGCCCATATTAGAGATTCCACTATGTAGGAAAGAGACTAATTTGCAGTGGTTCACAAAATGAATTTGAGACTGATGACACTTCTCGCACGTTACTTGAGGATTTCCTTGCAAATGAGAAAGTCTAGTAGTCCAACCTGTTTTTTTCTTGTGGTAAAAAAAGCACAGTCCTGTTATTTAAGCTGATGCTTTAAAGAATATTAATTTAAGAGGAGTGCAGGGGTGTGTGTCTATTCGATGAGCCTACTGGAAGCTACTGTCTCTGATACAAGGCCTTGACAGAGGATTAATTCTGTAGATCTATTATTGAAACTTACTACATAGTACTGTCGTCTTCCTTTAGCATTTCTAGGGGAGTTTACCCTTTTCCCCCCTTTCTAAGCTTTAACGGTAAAATATGCTGCAGTTCTTATCAAGACAGCACAAGTTCATTCTGAAATTGATACTAGATATGAAGTGTCTTTCTAGCCACCTCCCCATGATTGTAGATCTCACTGCTTTTGACAATCTGCTTGACTATGGAGGCAAATGATGCTTGAAAGAATTTTAAAATTTAGGCAGGAAAATTCATTGTACAACTGATGGTATAAAACAAGGATCCTTAGGTATTGAAAAAATCTTTTTGAATCTGTAATTTCTCAGTGCTATAACAAATAGGAATAAGTGGATTAGCTACTGATATTATTTCTGTAGTCATATGGTAGAAATAAACCCCTACTATCCTAAGTCATGCAATTTTAAGTGAAATTACTAGTGAAAATTTTCTAGGAAGTGAAGTCCTAATTGGGTAAAGAAATAAAAAAGGATTCATGATCTGAAGTATTCAGAGCGTTACATTTTGCGTACTCTTGAGAGAGGCTAAGCAAATTGCAAAGCAGTGAAGAAGCAGACCTCACTCAGGCTGTGGGAGTAGTGCTTGAAGCTCTGAGAATGAAAGCAGTCAGTTTTCACCTGCTGGCTTTGTTCTTGAAGTTCTTCCAAAATGGAAACTGTGGGCCAGCGGCTTTGAATCCAGTGAGCCAAAGTTAAGCCACAAGAAAGGTCTTCCTGTTCAGTGCCACAGGCACTGGGAGACATGGCGAAGAGGAGGAATCTAACGCACCTTTTGGAGGAGGGTATTTCCTAGTGAGATAACTCTTCTTGCCTTGGGCTTTCATTTTACAGTTGTGAAAAGAGAATTCAGTCTCTGCTGAATCTCTCCAGCCCCAGCACAGAAAATCTCGTGTTTTCCTTCAATGGTTCAAGCTTGCTTATGGATTTATTTCTACATTATTCCCAGCAGTCACAGACATTGTCTTACCAATGTATTTGTCCCGTTGTATTAATTGCAGCGATGCGGACTATGACGCTCAAGTCTTGGCTAAACCTTTCTGTAGTATTTTTTTCTTGACTAAATGTTAAAAGAAATTGATCAAGGATGATTTTTAATTATAAAAGTGCTTTGAAAAGATTTTTTTTCACCTGTATAATTAGAAGACATTTTTAAAGAAAATTTTCCAGTCAATTAGTCCCTAATGAAGCTCAATTTGTTTTACAAATTAACCTTTTCTTAATATAACAGAATGATTTAATGCAAGAGTTATTCTGCTTATTTCAGTCTGTACTACAAGTCCTCTCTTCCACAAATATACATCCCTCCTAAGTCAATAGGAGGTAGGATTTAAGTTCATGGTTTTTTGTTCCCTAAAGCTTAACTTAAGCTTATCTGTTGACTATATAACACCGGAATACTAAGGCTGTTCCCAGAAATTTGGTTTGAGCTTTGGCTTCATTCTTGATCCAGACCTTGTTGCTCTGTGGTCCTGAAATCAATGGATTGACTCTCCATGCAATTAAGGGTGCCATATAAAATCTGGTTGCCAGTTTTTCAGGCTCTTCATGATTTTGCTCTCTGTTTATTGGTGTCGGCCCTGCTGCATTGCTTAGTGGCTGAGCCTACTCTCACTTGTGTTTACAGAGCTCTGCTTGTGACTGTGTCTGATTCTGTCCTTTCTCTGGTGTAAAAAAGCCAAAATTTCCTTGGAGTCAGTGCAGTTAGCATTACGGGAAGACAGGACTGTACTTGGCTGTTGGTTGTACAGATTTAAGCCTACAGTCCCCGTAGCCTTCTCCTGCCTACACTGCAGTTGCGCAGTGAGTCTTCCCAGGAATGGCTGGGGTCCGTGCTGCCTGTGTGCTCTGCCCCACCACAGATGATGCTTTGGTCTTTGAACTGACTTCTTAGTACACCTGTCTGTTCTACTGAAGAGGGGAAGTGAAGCCTTAATTGGTTTAAATCACATTTTTATTGCATGGATTTTATTTTGAAAGAACGGTTGTTCATATTTTGGGGTACTACATAAAAATGTGTTGTTCAGTATGTTCAGTGACAGTGTTCAATAGTACATCGTATTAATCATTGAGTGAATGAAGTCCTACCATTAAAGCCTGCCTGCATTTACAACTATACAATCTTACTGCATTTAGGGCAATGACTTGTGACTAATAAGATAGAAAATCATAAACAACAATGGCAGCAACTGAAATATTTGCCATTCTCAGCCAAGTTTGGTCACTGAGAAGGGGATTTTCAGAGACATCCAGTTCCTGTTGAAAGCACGTGGAAGTTGAGTTCCTTAATTTTCCCTTACTTGTGCCTAGGAGAAGGTTCTTTTTAATGTTGTGGCTGAACACTGCCCATGCATATTGGCAGCCATAACAGCTTTGAGGCCAGATCCCTTTCTTGAAGGTGAACTCATGGTGCTCATTCTGTCTCCCACTGTGGTTGTGTGTTGACGTGGGAAGGGGGAAAGGGGAAGGACAGTGGTGCCCCACCTCTGCTCTGCCAAGGCGGTGCCATCCTTCACTTCAGTTGCTTTTAGTGCTGGAATACTGCTGGGAACTGAGGCTGGAAGAAAATCCTGGGGAAAAACAGATTTTGTTCTGTATTCGAGAAAATCTGCCGTGTATAGAAAGGTCCTAGGACTCTGACAGGTTTGTGCACCTGTCCTATCCTTAGGAAAGGTGGTATCATTTCACTGTAGCTGGACAAACAGGTCTTTCCTAAAGGGGTATTATGCTGTCTGCTATGAAGAGAGATGATGGTTGTAGGCAACATGAATTCAGTTGGACTTCAGCTACCTGCAGGGAAAATGCTGACTGAGCTGGATATTGAAAGCACCTCAGAAAGCTCGGGTAAGAAAGCCACTCTGCGTATTACTCCAAGTTGGTCTGAAGAAAAAACCACAGCTAACGTATCTGCTTTGTTATCCCTTTCTGCAACCAATGGTAATTTTGAAATGGCTTAGAACAGGAGCTGAACTTTTATTCATTTACTTTTTTGATTTGTAATGGTAAGCCAGATTTAGGCATAGCTGTGAGCAAGTTCTATTGAAGTGAGAAGTCTGGGGCTGGCTGGTAGTTAAGTGGACTTATTTACATTTAGAGAGTTCTGGACAGAATTAATGATTGGAGCATGTGTTTCTCTTCATCCTGTCTCCTACAGGCATTAGCTTGTGTTACTAAAGAGAGAAACAAAATGCAAGTTAGCAAGACTCTTTTTTAAGAGGTGGTTATGACTAAAACCAGCAGAAGTATTGCAAAACTGACTGATCACAATTTAAAATATTTACCTGATAAATATAATAAAGCCTGTCATCTTAGAGATATACACTGCCTCTGCCCTGTTTTCCCCGCTATATTCATTCAGGGTAACATTTTGTCTGGCACATACACCTGTTTGTTTAGTGAAACGTTCACATGATGTGCCTATCTGTCTTAGTATGCAGAGTTTAGGGCTTCCTGGCCTTTTCCCCAACACTTTCACATTAGAAAAACTGCTGTATATCTCGGCTTGAATACTGTTCTGTTCTAAACTGTGTCCGTCTCGGTGCCGTGCTCAGCAGAGTATGGATTGCATTGGAACACAGCCTGACAGTGTGGCCCTTCCAGGCTCGGGGTGGTTAGGCGTTAGCATTATACCAAGTAAAAGGTGATGGGCAACACGTCAATGGAAATAGTTGCAAGTATATGCAATATACCTGTTTAATGACCTTATCTCTTCTGTGGGATCTTTTCCAATGTCTTTTTAAAAGTTAGGTCATTCACAGTCAAGGAGGAAAAGAGAGGAACAAATATAGTGCATCTCCCTATTAAGGACTCAAGCTTCTCCAGCTTCCAGTTTCTATTAGAAACTCCAGGTCTTTTCGTAGTGTGTGCATTTTCATTAGGAATAAGTGCACTTTTCAGATTTTCTGCTCAGGGCCAAATAAGCTCTTCTGTTAAAGAACTGCAGTAAGAGGAGTACTCCCTTGTTTTCACCCTTTTGGATTGAAGTGGCTTTATTAAGCCGCATGCTGAGCTGTTGTAGTTGGGTCAGTGCAAGGTTAGATATCTCACCATGATTACCAACAGTGATTTTTCAAAAAGTGAATTTACCATAGCAGTCAAGAATAAAACAGCATGAAATATTGTAATTTGTCTCGCCAAAATGTGCAGTTAAATGGAAGAGAAATATATGTCATTAATTAAATATAGTTGATTTAGCTGACAGTGGTAGAAATTTGAGAATACCTTTATTATGCCCTAATTCTTCTATGTTCATTCTCCAATGCAAGTACTGTAGTTGGAACTAATTTTCATCTATTACACATTTCATAATACTATTAGTCTGATTAATTAATGCATAATACCTTCTGGAGACTAATTTGTTTACTCCTAGCGGGCTCATTAGGACTTGCTATATGAATGTGAGATTAGATTTTAAAGTGAGCCACCTTCTAAAGACTGAATCATATGTCTGCTCTGCAGTAAACTGGCAAATGAAAATCTGGTAATCTATATCCCTCATTGATATGCAGAAAAGCGTTGAAAGTTTACTGAAGCTAGACGCATAGCTAGACACTTCTCGCAACTAAAAAAATGTATTTCCTTATGATAGGTATAGCTTTAGATGTTTCAAACCAAAATACTGATTTATTAGAACAATTTGCCACTACTGCGAATCTGAATGGAGTAGTACATGCATTTTTATTTTGCATTCAAATGCATGCTGTATTCTCATAGGGTTTCACCTTTGTTATTTTACTTTTTAATGATATTGTCTAACCAGAATGAATAGATAACTCTGCACTGAAGCTAAACATTCACCAAATACAGTAAAATTTGGGAGAGTTCCCTTGAGTGCTGCGAGTCAGTCTAGATTTTGTTGCCCGCTGTTGTACAATAAAGTCACATTGTTATAAGTTTTTGCCCAACTGGCCTAAGAGGAAATTTCATTTGTTAAGTCCTGGGTTTTTGTACTAGCATGAATTCTGAATGTTTTGTAACAGTGGTGCAAAGAGTTAAAGAATTGAGTATCATTACAGAAAGAGCCAGAGTGGTGGTTCCTCTAGCAGTACACATACTTATGTAATTACATATAAATTCCCATATATATGTGTGTTGTGTATCTATATACTGTATACATATTTACAAAAAGACCTTACTCGTTACTACCCTCCTAGTTCTGAACCAGTCATTAAAGCTGATTTCTATTCTTTCTATATGAGCCTTTTCAAATAAATGAGGTAGCAGGTCAGTGCTTTTCCAAAAGCTCTGTCTTAGGCCGGTATTCTCTGCAGACAGGTGATTTACAAATGTTCTTAAGTTAGTTATGGTCAGTAAACACAAGTTCTGAAATAAATCATTATGTACATATCTTTAATTTCCATAGCTTGGATTGGAAAACTTCCCAGAACAGGCTGTGTAATGAGACTTTCTGGTTTCTGTCATTTATACCTTTCTTACTGTGAAAATACTGTTGTTTTCACAGTATTGGGAACCTCGTCTTTGAGCTCTGTCTTGATTAGGAAAATGTGAATCCACAAAATGAAGAGAATGATTTGACTGATTTTTTCTTTCATCCCCCTTCACAAAGAGTTCAAGTTAAAATAGCAATAACTTAGAGGGCTTGAGTTGTGATTTAACTTTCTTTATTCGTCTTTCAGGAGCAATATTTGCATTCCTCTTCATGCTACTGTGAAATCACAAATGGCCTTACACTTTTTAGGTGGTGTCCTATTTTTCCTTTTCATCTTTTTTCTTCTTGTCACACAACCTTTTATCTCACTGAAAAGAGACGATCTACAAATCAGTCTTTAGACTGAAATCTTAGCCCTGGCAAAGGAATTAGGAGGTTTGTTATTTGTTTTAGAGTCTAGATTTTGAGTGTTAGCCTTTGTTGGTCATAAAATTTGCCAGAGATTTGTGCTCTTCATTCATTTCATGGACGCTTACCAGAAATATCTATTGTTTATGACCAATAAGGGAAGTCCATTTTCAGAATCATCCTGGTAAGGTCAGCATATTGCTTCACACACGTATATTATACGTTTTAGTAAATATGTTAAGCATGGACGTGAAAGAGCTTAACATTGCTGTTGTGTAGCATATGTTTTGACAGGCACACATACAAAACATGGCATCTCCATCTTTTCCTAGTTGCTTGTTGTTGTATTAATTGAATACTCTGTGTAAATCTTTGGCACCAGTACTTTGTCATGGTACTTGAAACAAAACAGGTCCTGGAAAAGAATGAAGTGTTTCTTGAATTATGGAAAATGGAATTGCCCACCAGTAGCTCTCAGTCTTACTAAGGTAGAGATTAATATAGAGCCTCCTCTTCTTCAGGGATGATAGCAAGAATGCTTTGTCTTGCAGAATTTATCTTCCTAAGTTTTGGTATAGAGGAGGGTCAACAAACTCTCTCTCTAAATTATCTCCATCCTTCTAAATCACTTTGTGAGCTAAATGTTCTTCTCCAGCAGATATTCTGGAATAGCCAATAAACAAGCTGTTCTGAATGAGATTGTCATGATTATATGCATAACCTGTAAATATGATCTCATCGACACTATTTTATTCCAATGCATATACTTAAGGTCAATTATTACAGAATTCAACTAAAATAATTGTGTATTTTATTTAAAAACTCTGCTTTAAAAAAATTATTTACTTTTTATAAACCCTCAATTACACATACCTTATAGAAATACATGACTGAAAATCAACTAGACAATAACCAATGTTTCTGGAATGTCACTACTCTCAAATTGATGGTCAGTTTGTAAAAAAAAAAAAAAATATTCTTGAGGATTGTCCTGTCTTTGTTCCTCTGGGATATTATCCTTTTGGGTCACACTAGAGGCCTTATAAGAGGTACCTGCACTGGAAATAGTACTACTGTGCCAAGGAAATGTAAAGAATAAGCTGATTACCTAATTACTCAATATGGTTCAAAATCTCGTGTTTACAAAATTCCTTTGTTTCTCACTGGCTCCAAACTCCAGCTTCAGTGACAGAGAAATAAAAACCCACCCCTTCTCTGAGGTTTGAATTTCAACTTTGTAACTGCTGTAGTATACAAATGATCTTGATTTATGTTAAGAATGAAGTTTGGGACCAAGTTTATGCACCTCTGATACATTGGCAGCTACCCAGCAAATACATCAGGAGTTATGTTCGCTCTTTTAGATGTCAGAGTAGGCGTTGTGGAGTGAAACACATTTCTCAGATGCTTCTCCTTGACAACACTGTTGGAAGCACTTAGAATTAAATCTTGATCCCCGGAATGCAATAGAGTTTTGGTTTTGACTTAAGCGGGAAGAGAACATGCCCCTGAAAGCAGTTAGTGGAGCACCCAGGACAAGTTGATTTGTTTTGCTAACACAGTTCAGCTATGTTTGTTAGAAAACAGTCTTCCAAAAGAATTAAATTTTCCTCTGGTATGGACAGGACTAATGAAACTTCCTTCGGAGCCCATCAGCACCATTCGTTTATAATCAACCAGAGGGACTGCTGTCTAGTGACAGGAGAGACTGTCCAATCCTAATGGAAACCAGTAGCATCTGCTGTGTGAGTGGGTAAGCAAAACCGACAAGTTAAGATGTCTTGAGAGCTCTTTTGCAGCAGCAGGTATTTTATGTGATTCAAAACAGGGTAGGCAAATCTTCCCTTGATGAGTCTTCAGTGTTTGTCCTTATCTGTAACTCCACGGGGCTGAGTAATGTCCTTTACCTCAGCAATACTGCTGCATGTAAGTTCAAGTAATAAGACTCCGGGAATATGTCTTGTGTGACAGTTTTAAAGAAATGAGTTGTTTAATATTAAGCACTTGTTTCCAAACTGCCTGAAACTATGTAGAGGATAAGCAAAGCATATAACTGTCCTTCAGCACTGTTGATTAAAGCTTAGATTATTTCAGCTGGTTAAAACAATTTGTCTTGCCATTGATATTCCCACGGCAGAGCCCAGAGCCCATGTGCAGAAACCAATTCTAGCATCATCCAGAGGGTTGTGTGTTCAGCGCTTGGTACTCTGTGCTGGCTTCCCCACAAACCATCAGGAAAGAAAGGGAAATTCAGCA
This sequence comes from Sagittarius serpentarius, assembly GCA_034782735.1. Taxonomy (NCBI): domain Eukaryota; kingdom Metazoa; phylum Chordata; class Aves; order Accipitriformes; family Sagittariidae; genus Sagittarius; species Sagittarius serpentarius. The sequence continues at coordinate 5,979,446 of JAVKLA010000042.1, read as the reverse complement.
CTCTTCCTTCTATTTTATCAGTTTGCAATCTTTTATTAAATTTCATGGTATGTAATAAAATTACATTGCATGTAATTATGGAGCAAGGAATGTTCTTGTTAAGTGGCTTTGGGAAGCAGATATTTACATGTCACCTGCAAACATGTTTTAGCAAGCTGCAGGTTTCTACAGAGATACATGCCTTTATTGCTAGCCTGTGAGTGGAATATTTAGCGCCAGCTAGAGTGAATAGTGCAAAGAGGCTGTAGGTGAGACCCCACCTGGAGTGCTGTGTCCAGCTCTGGAGTCCTCAGTTCAAGAAAGACATGGACCTGCTGGAGCGGGTCCAAAGGAGGGCTACAAAGA